>CAWUFW010002212.1:0-1200000 GCA_963921515.1 Calotriton arnoldi
AGAGACATTTCCTAGAGAATCATCACTCCCCTGACAGTCTACAGTGGACCGTGATTGAGTCTAACCCTCATTGGACAGCACCTGCACTATTCAGACAAGAACAACGATGGGTGTTCAGACTCAAAAGCAATGAGGGGTTGAACGATAACATTCCCTGGGTTGAATTAGTACACTGATCTTTCTCGTATGTAAGATCTATACATAAGGCTACCAGGTGTGATGATCGTACTTTGGCACCACCAGCCCTCACAGTATCAGCTTTGATGGTCTCGTTCACTTGTTAACCATCTGAGCAGCACCACCCTGCTCAGCATGTATAACATTGTCCATCATTACCACACTTGAACCATCTGTGCACTACTGCCTTGCTTAGCTCATATATCACATGAACTATACAGTGATGGGTTTAAGCCATGTATATCAGTGCCTTTCCCGCATAGTGGGCTTGCAATCTCAGTTAACACTACTGGGTACCACCTTCCCTAGTCGCCTGACATATGTTAGTTTCAACTTCCAACTTTTGATCATCATTTTTTGATCATTATTATCTAATTTATTTTTCTACACTATATTTATAACACCATGCTTTTCCATCAGTGGACATACGAAGGTCTCTGTAACTCACGTAACCATTGCATTACTGGGGAGTGCTATTTACCTGGCCATTGTCGGCTGGATTGTCTGCCACTCCACCCATCGCAGATATATACATTTTGTAATCACCATCTCCCTGCTGCATACCTACCTAATACCACACCACTATTTTTATACAGCTGACATCCTAGCGGACCTTATATGGTTACTTGTTATATGTAACTATTATGGTGCTTTCACTTATGGGTTAGATGATTCTTTTCCAAGATGGCCGCTTCCTTTACGTTCCCCATCAGCCGATTTTTCGCGCACTTCGAGGTCGCACACACTGTGACGGGCAATTCATTGTTGTTGCCGACTATATCCACACAGACGTCCTGTACCACATTACCGGCAGACTGGGCAGGTTGTTAGGTCTTCAGGACCTGTTTGGAGGGTGAGAAGTAAGATTTTCATACCGCTGGCTATGACAGGATTTGAAGGTAACCCGAGATTAACATCTTATGCTTTGTCGAGAGACATTTAACAGCGTCTCCGCTTCCTCCCTTCCCTTTTTTTCGTTGTAGCTTCCCCCCTTCGCTAGACCGCCCTCCGCTGAAGAAGCCCTATTCCACCTTGGGAAGGGTACGATTTTATTTTATTATTTACTGTCGTTAGCGGTCCACTTCCCTTTCCCCTCCTTTACTTATGCTGACCGCCCCATTACGTGTCATAATTTGTCCTATTGTTGATTGACACGCATGGTGTTTTACAGCGTCCATCATGGCTTATTGATTATCGAGCACCAAACCAGCGCGATACCTGCGTCTCTTTCTCACTTTGTCATTTTCCATCTATAATACAGAGCTCCATACCTAGTCCTTAGCCCTTTTTTGGTCAGTAGTATGACCGACAATATTTAACGGCTATCATAGTCATGGCTCTCTGCAAGCATGACCTTTGCTCCAGCCAGCAACTTTACTGAGCCAATATTTGGTAACTTTTTTCTTTTACTTTTTCTGTTGTTATGCCATTTCGTCTCCTGTGTTTCACTAGTCACATGTGTGGACGATGTTGTGTGTGTTTCTTACATACTAGGATGTAGCACTGTCTGCAGTCCATTGTATCCTTTTCAACATCATGACCTGTTGTAGTTTTTCCTTTTCGTTTTCCCTCTTCTCTCCATTAGGTTTGAACTAGAGCACACGGACAAGACGTGCCTCTTACATATCTTACTCTTCCTCAAATGAAGGTATGGTGGGAATATAGGGTGTCTTTTCCTGATTCCTGCTTTCTCCTTTTACCACTCATGGTCTTGATGAAGCGCTCCGGGATCCATTAGGGACCCACTACTGGCGTGAAACATGTCGACCTTTCACTTTTAACATCACGATTACAGTTCTATACGGGTTGAGAGTAGGGGAGCCCTCTTTCTGTCTCTCCCATTTCTACAAGCAATAATTGCTTCTCCATCCCCGTTCTGATTTTAGCCTAACCCTGAGGACCCGTTAATAAACTAATTAGGGCACCAACGGGTTATTTTATCTTCACTTTCACTACTCACCCCTTGGCCCACATACCCACCTGCACAACTGTGGCAACTCCTAAAAGATCTCCGCTAAAGTGCCCTCCAGAAGGGCCCGTGAGGGACTGCAGCGCCACCCCCACGAGGAGCAGTGCCCAATGATGATGCTTTACACTCTCAAGGGTGTGTGAGGGCACAACATACACAGGAGTATCACTCCCCACTCTGACACACTCATTCCTTGTTTTTGGAGACACCCTACCCTGACTCGCTACCATAAGAGGCAGCTGGTCCCCCACTTTTTCCTAGGAACTGGTACCCTCTTGAGCATTTGGATTTATTTTTAGGAGCTTTGGTACAGGACCTATTTCCAATTAGCTCCTTGTCCCTTCTTTCTCTAGATTTGTGATTACAGTATAGTACGGCGGTTAGCCGTGGGACAGATTCTTTCTATTCTCAACTCTGCTACTTCCCTGTCCCTTTTTCCCCTTTCTCCCCCCTTCCTATTTTGAGACCACGTGGCTTCTACCCCTGGGTCATCACTCACCTTTACTATGGATAACCCAGGCCTCAGTTTCGATGATGAGACAGTGGCTGAGATCCTCAAGGCACCCTCACTATTAGCAGAAGACGGCAGTTCTGCCACTGGTAGTAAACATGATGACTGGAAGGCATTGGAGACACTCAGAAAGTTGCAGATAAAGACGGCATTACATGGCACCATTATGACAGAATACCTTAGGGCCAATATTGCCCCTAATGGTCTCCTGATTACACTGGCCCCGAGAATATTCCTAGAGGACCTGATCTTTCGCCGAGAGTGGTCGCGGATTTCTTGGAAATGCACACGCGATTGGCTAGTGTTGATTATCAACACAGCCAAAAGACTGTCGGATGAATTACTAATCCAGATCACTTTATCTGAGAACAAATTAAAAGCTGGAATATCCATCATGGCCTTTAAGTCACGCCTGACAGAAATTAACCAAGAAATGAACGACCACAAAGAATACCTTACGAAGCAAAAGATAAACCAACTGCAGAAGGATGTCAAACGCTTTGACAAAGAAAAGATCTATCCTTATACGAAGGATGATTACGTCTTTCATAATAGCGAGAGTGCATCGGATGATGCAAGCAGTAGTCATTCTAATAGATCTGACTCTACTAGCAGTGAGTCCAGCTATGAGAACAGACAAAATAGATCTAGGGGTCGATACGGACATCAACCACCACCACCCTTGTTTCAAGGCTTTCCTGCCCATCCGTTTCAACAACCTATATACCAGGCCCCATGGATAGGACCACAACCTCTGTGGAATGGCCCACTTGCACAGAATCCTCATATGCCACAATACCAACAATTCCAAAACCCCCTTTTTACAACAGAGGGAGGGGCAGAGGAAGAGGCAAAAGAAGAGGAGGATCCAAGACTGTGCACTGGCAAGATCAGGAACAGAGGGTCTTGAGGAGCCACACAGCGAGAACCTAGTGGTCAACCTTTCCTCCAGACTCTTGACGTCGGGGGAACTTACTCTCTTGGAGAAGGGTCTTGGTTTCGTTCCAACGCCCAAGGAAGATGACTTCAGATTACATCAAGAACTTCACCAGTTTTTCAGAAAAGTGCGCTTAAAAGCTTTTTTCCAGGACAAGCCAGAGGTCCCCACTGTGGGCACTGGTTTAAAAACCAAATCCCGATTTACTCCCACCGCCGCAATGACGCCTCACGAAGTGTTGACGTTTGAGCAAGCCATCCTCAAGGATGTGAGCCATATCACCACCGAACGCCCCTTCGATAATCTTACTAAAGAAGAAAAACGTCTATTGAAGGACATCGCGGAAGACACAACGATCATCCTAAAACCCGCTGATAAAGGCGGTGCAATTGTCATACAAGATAAGAATGTATATGACGTAGAATGTCTTCGTCAGCTTTCTGACACCAGGTACTACCAACCTATTGAAGAGGACCCCACTTTACGGCTATCTATTAAAATACAGAGCTTGATCGTCGAAGCCGTTACAGAATGCTGGATTTCACGAGATGAAGCAACATTCCTTACCAACAATGAAGCCCGCACTCCTTATTTCTACTGCCTCCCCAAGATTCATAAGGGGGTTAATCCTCCTCCCGGGCGCCCCATTGTGTCCGGCATTGATTCTTTGCTGGAACCCCTCAGTAAATTTTGTGACTTTTTTTTACGTCCCTTGATCGTCAAAACTTCTACATATTTGAGAGACACTACTGAGGTTCTGAACCTCATACAACAGTTTGTGGAACCTGAATCCATCAATCTCCTTGTCACTCTAGATGTGGAAGCTCTTTATACAAATATTCCCCAGGACGCCACCATAGCAGTCCTTGAGAAGGCCCTCCGTAACATTGAACCACGGCCTTATGTGACACCGGTCTCCTTCATTTGTGACTATGCTACCATTGCCCTCAAAGAGAACTTTTTTGCCTTTGATAAGAAACTATACCATCAAGTTCAGGGCACTAGCATGGGAAGCACCTTTGCGCCGAGCCTGGCGTGTCTCTATATGGCCAACTTTGAAGCAGAACATATCCAACATATAACTAACCCATTTGAGACCAACATCCTACTATGGCGACGCTATATTGACGATATTATCATCTTTTGGAAAGGAACCGAAGAAGAATGTGGCTCTTTTTTTGATTGGATCAACACCATTGACCCATTCCTGAAATTCACGGGCACTCTGTCTCGGGATTCCATTCCATTCCTTGATCTCTTGATCTCTCTACATGATGGCACCCTTATGACTACCAACTACAAAAAACCCACAGACAGGAACAGTCTTCTCATGTACCATAGCCACCATCCGAAGGCATTAAGGGACAACCTACCTGTAGGCCAGTTTTTACGCCTCCGTAGAAATTGTAACACACTTACTGAGTTTGAGAACCAAGCAATTACTCTTACCAAGAACTTGACAGCGAGGCAATACCCTACAAAAATCATTAAACATGCATGGAAAAGAGCCAAGAATAACCCAAGAGAGTCCCTCCTAGAAATCCAGAATAAAACTAAGATTGATACCCTAACCTGCGTAACCTCGTTTACCCCCAATTCCAACAGAATCCAGAAGATTGTTAGAAAACATTGGAAGATTCTGGAGACAGGCTCTTTCAACCCGGGTCCTACACCACTATTTGCAGTTAAACGGACACAGAACTTGAGGGACATTCTTGTGCATCCCCGCCCTAAGAACATCATCCGACTACAACCCACCCTCTGGACACTGCCCCCTATAGTGGGCCACTACCCTTGTGGCTCATGTGCAGTTTGCCCACAAACCAAACTGTCCAAAGAGTTAAACTTGGGGCTCACAAGACCCTGGCAACAAAGACGCCATACTAACTGTAACACGAAGAACTGTGTCTACATGATTACATGCCCGTGTGGCTTCAAGTATATAGGCATGACAGCTAGACCAATAAAAGTACGGATTGGAGAACATAAGAGTACTATCCGGTGTCAAAAAACAAATACTAAACTTCAGAGACATTTCCTAGAGAATCATCACTCCCTGACAGTCTACAGTGGACCGTGATTGAGTCTAACCCTCATTGGACAGCACCTGCACTATTCAGACAAGAACAACGAAGGGTGTTCAGACTCAAAAGCAATGAGGGGTTGAACGATGACATTCCCTGGGTTGAATTAGTACACTGATCTTTCTCGTATGTAAGATCTATACATAAGGCTACCAGGTGTGATGATCGTACTTTGGCACCACCAGCCCTCACAGTATCAGCTTTGATGGTCTCGTTCACTTGTTAACCATCTGAGCAGCACCACCCTGCTCAGCATGTATAACATTGTCCATCATTACCACACTTGAACCATCTGTGCACTACTGCCTCGCTTAGCTCATATATCACATGAACTATACAGTGATGGGTTTAAGCCATGTATATCAGTGCCTTTCCCGCATAGTGGGCTTGCAATCTCAGTTAACACTACTGGGTACCACCTTCCCTAGTCGCCTGACATATGTTGGTTTCAACTTCCAACTTTTGATCATCATTTTTTTGATCATTATTATCTAATTTATTTTTCTACACTATATTTATAACACCATGGTTTTCCATCAGTGGACATACGAAGGTCTCTGTAACTCACGTAACCATTGCATTACTGGGCAGTGCTATTTACCTGGCCATTGTCGGCTGGATTGTCTGCCACTCCACCCATCGCAGATATAAACATTTTGTAATCACCATCTCCCTGCTGCATACCTACCTAATACCACACCACTATTTTTATACAGCTGACATCCTAGCGGACCTTATATGGTTACTTGTTATATGTAACTATTATGGTGCTTTCACTTATGGGTTAGATGATTCTTTTCCAAGATGGCCGCTTCCTTTACGTGCCCCATCAGCCGATTTTTCGCGCACTTCGAGGTCGCACACACTGTGACGGGCAATTCATTGTTGTTGCCGACTATATCCACACAGACGTCTTGTACCACATTACCGGCAGACTGGGCAGGTTGTTAGGTCTTCAGGACCTGTTTGGAGGGTGAGAAGTAAGATTTTCATACCGCTGGCTACGACAGGATTTGAAGGTAACCCGAGATTAACATCTTATGCTTTGTCGAGAGACATTTAACAGCGTCTCCGCTTCCTCCCCTCCCTTTTTTTCGTTGTAGCTTCCCCCCTTCGCTAGACCGCCCTCCGCTGAAGAAGCCCTATTCCACCTTGGGAAGGGTACGATTTTATTTTATTATTTACTATCGTTAGCGGTCCACTTCCCTTTCCCCTCCTTTACTTATGCTGACCGCCCCATTACGTGTCATAATTTGTCCTATTGTTGATTGACACGCATGGTGTTTTACAGCGTCCATCATGGCGTATTGATTATCGAGCACCAAACCAGCGCGATACCTGCGTCTCTTTCTCACTTTGTCATTTTCCATCTATAAAACAGAGCTCCATACCTAGTCCTTAGCCCTTTTTTTGGTCAGTAGTATGACCGACAATATTTAACGGCTATCATAGTCATGGCTCTCTGCAAGCATGACCTTTTGCTCCAGCCAGCAACTTTACTGAGCCAATATTTGGTAACTTTTTTCTTTTACTTTTTCTGTTGTTATGCCATTTCGTCTCCTGTGTTTCACTAGTCACATGTGTGGACAATGTTGTGTGTGTTTCTTACATACTAGGATGTAGCACTGTCTGCAGTCCATTGTATCCTTTTCCAACATCATGACCTGTTGTAGTTTTTCCTTTTCGTTTTCCCTCTTGTCTCCATTAGGTTTGAACTAGAGCACACGGACAAGACGTGCCTCTTACATATCTTACTCTTCCTCAAATGAAGGTATGGTGGGAATATAGGGTGTCTTTTCCCTGATTCATGCTTTCTCCTTTTACCACTCATGGTCCTGATGAAGCGCTCCAGGATCCATTAGGGACCCACTACTGGCGTGAAACATGTCGACCTTTCACTTTTAACATCACGATTACAGTTCTATACGGGTTGAGAGTAGGGGGAGCCCTCTTTCTGTCTCTCCCATTTCTACAAGCAATAATTGCTTCTCCATCCCCGTTCTGATTTTAGCCTAACCCTGAGGACCCGTTAATAAACTAATTAGGGCACCAACGGGTTATTTTATCTTCACTTTCACTACTCACCCGTTGGCCCACATACGCACCTGCACAACTGTGGCAAATCCTAAAAAGATCTCCGCTAAAGTGCCCTCCAGAAGGGCCCGTGAGGGACTGCAGCGCCACCCCCACGAGGAGCAGTGCCCAATGATGATGCTTTACACTCTCAAGGGTGTGTGAGGGCACAACATACACAGGAGTATCACTCCCCACTCTGACACACTCATTCCTTGTTTTTGGAGACACCCTACCCTGACTCGCTACCATAAGAGGCAGCTGGTCCCCCACTTTTTCCTAGGAACTGGTACCCTCTTGAGCATTTGGATTTATTTTTAGGAGCTTTGGTACAGGACCTATTTCCAATTAGCTCCTTGTCCCTTCTTTCTCTAGATTTGTGATTACAGTATAGTACGGCGGTTAGCCGTGGGACAGATTCTTTCTATTCTCAACTCTGCTACTTCCCTGTCCCTTTTTCCCCTTTCTCCCCCCCCTTCCTATTTTGAGACCACGTGGCTTCTACCCCTGGGTCATCACTCACCTTTACTATGGATAACCCAGGCCTCAGTTTCGATGATGAGACAGTGGCTGAGATCCTCAAGGCACCCTCACTATTAGCAGAAGACGGCAGTTCTGCCACTGGTAGTAAACATGATGACTGGAAGGCATTGGAGACACTCAGAAAGTTGCAGATAAAGACGGCATTACATGGCACCATTATGACAGAATACCTTAGGGCCAATATTGCCCCTAATGGTCTCCTGATTACACTGGCCCCGAGAATATTCCTAGAGGACCTGATCTTTCGCCGAGCGTGGTCGCGGATTTCTTGGAAATGCACACACGATTGGCTAGTGTTGATTATCAACACGGCCAAAAGACTGTCGGATGAATTACTAATCCAGATCACTTTATCTGAGAACAAATTAAAAGCTGGAATATCCATCACAGCCTTTAAGTCACGCCTGACAGAAATTAACCAAGAAATGAACGACCACAAAGAATACCTTACGAAGCAAAAGATAAACCAACTGCAGAAGGATGTCAAACGCTTTGACAAAGAAAAGATCTATCCTTATACGAAGGATGATTACGTCTTTCATAATAGCGAGAGTGCATCGGATGATGCAAGCAGTAGTCATTCTAATAGATCTGACTCTACTAGCAGTGAGTCCAGCTATGAGAACAGACAAAATAGATCTAGGGGTCGATACGGACATCAACCGCCACCACCCTTGTTTCAAGGCTTTCCTGCCCATCCGTTTCAACAACCTATATACCAGGCCCCATGGATAGGACCACAACCTCTGTGGAATGTCCCACTTGCACAGAATCCTCATATGCCACAATACCAACAATTCCAAAACCCCCCTTTTTACAACAGAGGGAGGGGCAGAGGAAGAGGCAAAAGAAGAGGAGGATCCAAGACTGTGCACTGGCAAGATCAGGAACAGAGGGTCTTGAGGAGCCACACAGCGAGAACCTAGTGGTCAACCTTTCCTCCAGACTCTTGACGTCGGGGGAACTTACGCTCTTGGAGAAGGGTCTTGGTTTCGTTCCAACACCCAAGGAAGATGACTTCAGAGTACATCAAGAACTTCACCAGTTTTTCTGAAAAGTGCGCTTAAAAGCTTTTTTCCAGGACAAGCCAGAGGTCCCCACTGTGGGCACTGGTTTAAAAACCAAATCCCGATTTACTCCCACCGCCGCAATGACGCCTCACGAAGTGTTGACGTTTGAGCAAGCCATCCTCAAGGATGTGAGCCATATCACCACCGAACGCCTCTTCGATAATCTTACTAAAGAAGAAAAACGTCTATTGAAGGACATCGCGGAAGACACAACGATCATCCTAAAACCCGCTGATAAAGGCGGTGCAATTGTCATACAAGATAAGAATGTATATGACGTAGAATGTCTTCGTCAGCTTTCTGACACCAGGTACTACCAACCTATTGAAGAGGACCCCACTTTACGGCTATCTATTAAAATACAGAGCTTGATCGTCGAAGCTGTTACAGAATGCTGGATTTCACGCGATGAAGCAACATTCCTTACCAATAATGAAGCCCGCACTCCTTATTTCTACTGCCTCCCCAAGATTCATAAGGGGGTTAATCCTCCTCCCGGGCACCCCATTGTGTCCGGCATTGATTCTTTGCTGGAACCCCTCAGTAAATTTTGTGACTTTTTTTTACGTCCCTTGATCGTCAAAACTTCTACATATTTGAGAGACACTACTGAGGTTCTGAACCTCATACAACAGTTTGTGGAACCTGAATCCATCAATCTCCTTGTCACTCTAGATGTGGAAGCTCTTTATACAAATATTCCCCAAGACGCCACCATAGCAGTCCTTGAGAAGGCCCTCCGTAACATTGACCCATGGCCTTATGTGACACCGGTCTCCTTCATTTGTGACTGTGCTACCATTGCCCTCAAAGAGAACTTTTTTGCCTTTGATAAGAAACTATACCATCAAGTTCAGGGCACTAGCATGGGAAGCACCTTTGCGTCGAGCCTGGCGTGTCTCTATTTGGCCAACTTTGAAGCAGAACATATCCAACATATAACTAACCCATTTGAGACCAACATCCTACTATGGCGACGCTATATTGACGATATTATCATCTTTTGGAAAGGGACCGAAGAAGAATGTGGCTCCTTTTTTGATTGGATCAACACCATTGACCCATTCCTGAAATTCACGGGCACTCTGTCTCGGAATTCCATTTCATTCCTTGATCTCTTGATCTCTCTACATGATGGAACCCTTATGACTACTAACTACAAAAAACCCACAGACAGGAACAGTCTTCTCATGTACCATAGCCACCATCCGAAGGCATTAAGGGACAACCTACCTTTAGGCCAGTTTTTACGCCTCCGTAGAAATTGTAACACACTTACTGAGTTTGAGAACCAAGCAATTACTCTTACCAAGAACTTGACAGCGAGGCAATACCCTACAAAAATCATTAAACATGCATGGAAAAGAGCCAAGAATAACCCAAGAGAGTCCCTCCTAGAAATCCTGAATAAAACTAAGATTGATACCCTAACCTGCGTAACCTCGTTTACCCCCAATTCCAACAGAATCCAGAAGATTGTTAGAAAACATTGGAAGATTCTGGAGACAGGCTCTTTCAACCCGGGTCCTACACCACTATTTGCATTTAAACGGACACAGAACTTGAGGGACATTCTTGTGCATACCCGCCCTAAGAACATCATCCGACCACAACCCACCCTCTGGACACTGCCCCCTATAGTGGGCCACTACCCATGTGGCTCATGTGCAGTTTGCCCACAAACCAAACCGTCCAAAGAGTTAAACTTGGGGCTCACAAGACCCTGGCAACAAAGACGCCATACTAACTGTAACACGAAGAACTGTGTCTACATGATTACATGCCCGTGTGGCTTCAAGTATATAGGCATGACAGCTAGACCAATAAAAGTACGGATTGGAGAACATAAGAGTACTATCCGGTGTCAAAAAACAAATACTAAACTTCAGAGACATTTCCTAGAGAATCATCACTCCCCTGACAGTCTACAGTGGACCGTGATTGAGTCTAACCCTCATTGGACAGCACCTGCACTATTCAGACAAGAACAACGATGGGTGTTCAGACTCAAAAGCAATGAGGTGTTGAACGATGACATTCCCTGGGTTGAATTAGTACACTGATCTTTCTCGTATGTAAGATCTATACATAAGGCTACCAGGTGTGATGATCGTACTTTGGCACCACCAGCCCTCACAGTATCAGCTTTGATGGTCTCGTTCACTTGTTAACCATCTGAGCAGCACCACCCTGCTCAGCATGTATAACATTGTCCATCATTACCACACTTGAACCATCTGTGCACTACTGCCTCGCTTAGCTCATATATCACATGAACTATACAGTGATGGGTTTAAGCCATGTATATCAGTGCCTTTCCCGCATAGTGGGCTTGCAATCTCAGTTAACACTACTGGGTACCACCTTCCCTAGTCGCCTGACATATGTTGGTTTCAACTTCCAACTTTTGATCATCATTTTTTGATCATTATTATCTAATTTATTTTTCTACACTATATTTATAACACCATGGTTTTCCATCAGTGGACATACGAAGGTCTCTGTAACTCACGTAACCATTGCATTACTGGGCAGTGCTATTTACCTGGCCATTGTCGGCTGGATTGTCTGCCACTCCACCCATCGCAGATATAAACATTTTGTAATCACCATCTCCCTGCTGCATACCTACCTAATACCACACCACTATTTTTATACAGCTGACATCCTAGCGGACCTTATATGGTTACTTGTTATATGTAACTATTATGGTGCTTTCACTTATGGGTTAGATGATTCTTTTCCAAGATGGCCGCTTCCTTTACGTGCCCCATCAGCCGATTTTTCGCGCACTTCGAGGTCGCACACACTGTGACGGGCAATTCATTGTTGTTGCCGACTATATCCACACAGACGTCCTGTACCACATTACCGGCAGACTGGGCAGGTTGTTAGGTCTTCAGGACCTGTTTGGAGGGTGAGAAGTAAGTTTTTCATACTGCTGGCTACGACAGGATTTGAAGGTAACCCGAGATTAACAGTTTATGCTTTGTCGAGAGACATTTAACAGCGTCTCCGCTTCCTCCCCTCCCTTTTTTTCGTTGTAGCTTCCCCCCTTCGCTAGACCGCCCTCCGCTGAAGAAAGCCCTATTCCACCTTGGGAAGGGTACGATTTTATTTTATTATTTACTATCGTTAGCGGTCCACTTCCCTTTCCCCTCCTTTACTTATGCTGACCGCCCCATTACGTGTCATAATTTGTCCTATTGTTGATTGACACGCATGGTGTTTTACAGCGTCCATCATGGCGTATTGATTATCGAGCACCAAACCAGCGCGATACCTGCGTCTCTTTCTCACTTTGTCATTTTCCATCTATAAAACAGAGCTCCATACCTAGTCCTTAGCCCTTTTTTTGGTCAGTAGTATGACCGACAATATTTAACGGCTATCATAGTCATGGCTCTCTGCAAGCATGACCTTTTGCTCCAGCCAGCAACTTTACTGAGCCAATATTTGGTAACTTTTTTCTTTTACTTTTTCTGTTGTTATGCCATTTCGTCTCCTGTGTTTCACTAGTCACATGTGTGGACGATGTTGTGTGTGTTTCTTACATACTAGGATGTAGCACTGTCTGCAGTCCATTGTATCCTTTTCCAACATCATGACCTGTTGTAGTTTTTCCTTTGCGTTTTCCCTCTTGTCTCCATTAGGTTTGAACTAGAGCACACGGACAAGACGTGCCTCTTACATATCTTACTCTTCCTCAAATGAAGGTATGGTGGGAATATAGGGTGTCTTTTCCCTGATTCCTGCTTTCTCCTTTTACCACTCATGGTCCTGATGAAGTGCTCCGGGATCCATTAGGGACCCACTACTGGCGTGAAACATGTCGACCTTTCACTTTTAACATCACGATTACAGTTCTATACGGGTTGAGAGTAGGGGGAGCCCTCTTTCTGTCTCTCCCATTTCTACAAGCAATAATTGCTTCTCCATCCCCGTTCTGATTTTAGCCTAACCCTGAGGACCCGTTAATAAACTAATTAGGGCACCAACGGGTTATTTTATCTTCACTTTCACTACTCACCCCTTGGCCCACATACCCACCTGCACAACTGTGGCAACTCCTAAAAAGATCTCCGCTAAAGTGCCCTCCAGAAGGGCCCGTGAGGGACTGCAGCGCCACCCCCACGAGGAGCAGTGCCCAATGATGATGCTTTACACTCTAAAGGGTGTGTGAGGGCACAACATACACAGGAGTATCACTCCCCACTCTGAGACACTCATTCCTTGTTTTTGGAGACACCCTACCCTGACTCGCTACCATAAGAGGCAGCTGGTCCCCCACTTTTTCCTAGGAACTGGTACCCTCTTGAGCATTTGGATTTATTTTTAGGAGCTTTGGTACAGGACCTATTTCCAATTAGCTCCTTGTCCCTTCTTTCTCTAGATTTGTAATTACAGCCATCCTTGTGACCCATCATGCTGCAGTCGCCATTTTTGAACATCGATTGTTCTAGTAAAATGTCCCATCAACAGGGCAAAGGGTATTGTGATGTCAGTTCCTGTGAAGTCACCATGAAATAAATATGGTAGCTTATCCTCTTTTCAGGTGTGTGTGTGTGTGTGCACAGATGACCTACAATCAGCAATTCTCTTAGAAACATTGCGATTTGTTATTGTCGCAATCAAGAAGGCGCTCCTCTTTCATTCATCCAGTGCTTGGATACCCCATGGTGATTAGTGCAATTTACAAATACTGATTGATTGATTTATAAAGATTATTGTCACAAGGAGTTACCTACCCACATACAATGGTCCCAAATATCAAAGTTATTTGCATACCAAAGAGGCACTTAGGTTCGCAAATAGCACTTGGGCATACAAATTCAAGTTTGTGATCCACAAAACTTGAAATGATGACTGAATTTACTCACATGCAACACTAGTCCAAGTGTGGCTGCATGCCTTGGATGGATTTAACCCAGGGGTCACTTGGATTCACCCTGGACATCATCCTCACCATCAAGGAACATATTGATAGGAAAACAAAGACGGCCTGGAACCTGCTCTCTCTGCTAAGGAAAGTGAGACCTTTCCTTCTAGAGAGTGACTTTAGAAACGCTGTTCAAGCGCTCAGGCGCTTACATCTGGAAGGTGGCAACTGGCCTGCTCTATTGCTTCCCAGACTCCACACTGGCCCATGTTAAGATAAATCTACAGACCGCAACACACACAGAGCCTGAAGAAATATGACTACATCACCCCATGCTGATAGAACTCCACTGCCTCCTCTGCTGGCTTGCTCCATATTCAAACCTAGCAGCATCATCATATACAAAGCCATCATGACCAGGAGCCCCTCGTATCTGGCTGACTGTCTCACCCTTCCCAGTGCACTCACACACACACAGCCCGGGCACCATCAGACTGAAGGTAAAGAAGAGCACAAAATGAAAAAACAAGGCAACAGGCCCTCTCCATTTTTGTGCCCAGTATAAGAAAGAACATCTCCCCAACCCGGCTTCAGTTTAGGAAAGAGGTGAAAACACACCTCTTTAAAGAACACAACATCAACGTGCAAAGACAGTCCACTTCTGCTCCCAGGACCCAGTTAAAACTCCAATCACTTGCAAATACAGCTTACATACAGACATATTCATATGTGCATTTTTCATGCATGAGTAAATCTCCTCTCATATGTGGGATGTTGGAATTTCGGGTGTGGTTTTTAAAATTCCTGCAGACCTACCAGTCTTTTACAACACCTTTCAGGTGGTTTTGCCCTCTGAAAATGATTGCTGATTTACTCCTGTTGCTGGAACGGTGTGAAGGAGGGAGAAAACCTCAAAATATGTGGGGTGCAGCTAAGGTGGAGGAAGGAAAAAAATGTGAGAAACTATCAATGCAAGAATGCCCTACATTTACACATTTGGAAATGAACGCTTGCCACATTTTCAAATGTGCACACACAAAAGAGCACTGCTGAGAAGCTGCCACAGTTACAACCACCCAATAAAGTCAATTGGTTTCTGTAAAAGGAGGAGTAAAGTGGGAGTAAATCTACGTGAGCAGTTTTCCCCCTTTATGGTTCTTCCTGATAGGAAGGTTGTTTTGAGTTTAGCTAGGCCACGTGGTGCATGTGGGGAGGGGCATACCTCACATCACAATTACTGTAAGAAACAATGGGGCATATTATCAAGAACGGCGTTAAAAATTATCGCCGGTTTAGCGGCAGGAAACTGCCGCTAAAGCGGCGATAATGGGCTTGATAATATGCCCTTGAGAATTCCAATAGAAGTCCATGTTCTGGTGTGAACATGGGCTTCTATTGGAATTCTCCAGGGCATATTATCAAGCCCATTATCGCCGCTTTAGCGGCAGTTTTCTGCCGCTAAACCGGCGATAATTTTAACGCCATTCTTGATAATATGCCCCAATGGTTGAGGAGGTAATGTGCTAAAAGGCAGGTATGCTTAGTCAGCAAAAATAGAGGAACTTTTAGTTGGAATTTCCCGATTTTCCATAACTGCCCGTTAGCTTTTTCCAAGCACAACCCTAAAAATTAAGCAAAGAACAATTTACAAACCAGATACATATATAATGCCCCAAAATACTCACAGGTAAAATACCATAACCCAAGAAGATGAGACTAATAACAAATACAATGGAGCTCATTGTGACAACCTTGGAAGAACAGAGTTAGCTCGGCTAGGGTTCAACTAGTAACATGCAGGGTTCACACAGATGTCTCCAGGGGTTGTTTACCTCACCGAGCTGAAGTCTATATGAATGCGGCATTGTGTACATCATTTTCTATTTCGGTGAGGTCAGGTCAGGCTTTAGCTTTGCCCTCGGAGATGTTTTATGGTATGGGCACAATGGGCAATCACCCAAAGCCCTCACCTTCCAAGGGTCTTCTGTAGGTGATTGGAACAGTCAGAGGTTCACCCTAATAAGGGTGTGCATAAAAAAAGATGCTTTATTAACTTGACAGCTAGGCATGTCTAGTCTGCCATCATTTAACCTTTGCATTCTCAGAAAATGTGTGGCAATTTAATGGAAAAGGAATCGTTATACCTCACTCTCTTTCTGATACGGAGTTATATATGTATGTATGTGGTATTTAAATTGCTCAAACCTAGTCAAAAGGCAGTGGAGTGCAATATAGTGTCAAAGGCAAACACACAGTCAACAAGTGTTAGACCTGACATCCTTGGCATGGTATTCCTCCAGACTTTTTGCCTTCATTCCCTGATTTTTGCTGAACTTGTTTTTGTTGGCATTAGGGCTCAGTGCACTTCCCCCTACTAACCAGTGGAAAAGTGCTTGTGCTTTCTCCTTCAAACATGGCAACATTGGCATAAACCCTATTGGCACCTTCAATGTACTTATAAGTCCCTAGTAAATAGTACTACATATACCCAGGGTCTGTAAATTAAATGGTGCAAGTGGGCAGCTGCACTCACTGCCACCCACTAAAGTAGCTCTGAAAAAACATGTCTCATGGCTGCCACTACAGCCTGCAGTGCAGTCTTAAACTGCCATTTCAACCTGGCAAAGTAAACCTTTTGCCAGGCCTAAACTTTTGTTTTTAATACTTTCAAGTCACCCATAAGGTAAGCCCCAACCACCCACAGGGCAGGGTGCATGGTATTTAAAAAGTAGGACATGTGGGTTTAAGTTTTACATGTCTTGGTAGTAAATTTACTCATTATATTTAATGGGTGCCAACTTCAGTTTGGGACCAGATACAGAAATGCTGTTTCCACTCAAATGAACTGTAATTTAAAACCCTCCTGAATGGTAAAGTCGGGTTTGAAGTTACAATTTCAAAAATGGCACTTTTAGAAAGGTTCAATATGTAAGGGGTAGGCCCTTAACACAGCTGGAGTGGGCCGGTAACTATTATACCCAAAAATCTTCCAGCTGGCTTTTCAATGGGCTGCCGCTAGTCTATGCAGACTGAGACCAAACTATTTAATAAGATGATCACTGTCATTTAATGATTCAACTTAGTTCACGATTTTAAATTTTTTCAATCAATTTCGACAAGACAGAAAAAGAAAAACTTCACAATACACAGACCTTACCACGAATTACAAGTAACACTCGATTTGTAATTCATAAACATAAAACCAGGTTAACAAATAACACTTAATTATGCTAATATTCCAGTCATTAGCAGCATACACATAGCAATGCGAATGGTAATCCGTGCCTATACTATTCAAAGTGATACAAAAGGGGATGATGGACGGAACGCTTGAGCCAATCAAACACTCACCCCCAGTCAACTGATCTGGGTTTAATCCATCATCATTCTTTAGCTCACTCCACCACCCCAGTTCAGACATGGCCATATGCAAATCAGTCTGACCCTGTGCCTCATGGGAACAGTCCAGCCCGAACTGCCAAGCCATGTCTTCCCTGGACCGGAAACAAGCATCCTAGGACCGGTTTCTGGCATTCCAGCCGTCATCAGCCAGGCTTGCTTGAATCCAGTGGCAAAGTGAGCAAGGGACCCACGTCTGGGCATACCCCCGCCAACTTAGGGGCGAACAAAGCGATACAAAAGGGGAAGCTAGCCTGGCTGATGACGGCTGAATAGCCAGAAACCGGTCCCAGGATGCTTGTTTCCGGTCCAGGGAAGACATGGCTTGGCAGTTCGGGTTGGACTGTTCCCATGAGGCACAGGGTCAGACTGATTTGCATATGCCATGTCTGAACTGGGGTGGTGGAGTGAGCTAAAGAATGATGATGGATTAAACCCAGATCAGTTGACTGGGGGTGAGTGTTTGATTAGCTCAAGCGCTCCGTCCATCATCCCCTTTGGTATCGCTTTGTTCACCCTAAGTTGGCAGGGTATGCCCAGACGTGGGTCCCTTGCTCACTTTGCCACTGGATTCAAGCTAGCCTGGCTGATGACGGCTGAATAGCCAGAAACCGGTCCCAGGATGCTTGTTTTCGGTCCAGGGAAGACATGGCTTGGCAGTTCGGGCTGGACTGTTCCCATGAGGCACAGGGTCAGACTGATTTGCATATGGCCATGTCTGAACTGGGGTGGTGGAGTGAGCTAAAGAATGATGATGGATTAAACCCAGATCAGTTGACTGGGGTGAGTGTTTGATTAGCTCAAGCGCTCCGTCCATCATCCCCTTTGGTATCGCTTTGTTCACCCTAAGTCTGCAGGGTATGCCCAGACGTGGGTCCCTTGCTCACTTTGCCACTGGATTCAAGCTAGCCTGGCTGATGACGGCTGAATAGCCAGAAACCGGTCCCAGGATGCTTGTTTCCGGTCCAGGGAAGACATGGCTTGGCAGTTCGGGCTGGACTGTTCCCATGAGGCACAGGGTCAGACTGATTTGCATATGGCCATGTCTGAACTGGGGTGGTGGAGTGAGCTAAAGAATGATGATGGATTAAACCCAGATCAGTTGACTGGGGGTGAGTGTTTGATTAGCTCAAGCGCTCCGTCCATCATCCCCTTTGGTATCGCTTTGTTCGCCCTAAGTTGGCAGGGTATGCCCAGACGTGGGTCCCTTGCTCACTTTGCCACTGGATTCAAGCTAGCCTGGCTGATGACGGCTGAATAGCCAGAAACCGGTCCCAGGATGCTTGTATCCGGTCCAGGGAAGACATGGCTTGGCAGTTCGGGCTGGACTGTTCCCATGAGGCACAGGGTCAGACTGATTTGCATATGGCCATGTCTGAACTGGGGTGGTGGAGTGAGCTAAAGAATGATGATGGATTAAACCCAGATCAGTTGACTGGGGGTGAGTGTTTGATTGGCTCAAACGTTCCGTCCATCATCCCCTTTTGTATCGCTCTGTTCGCCCTAAGTTGGCGGGGGTATGCCCAGACGTGGGTCCCTTGCTCACTTTGCCACTGGATTCAAGCAAGCCTGGCTGATGACGGCTGGAATGCCAGAAACCGGTCCTAGGATGCTTGTTTCCGGTCCAGGGAAGACATGGCTTGGCAGTTCGGGCTGGACTGTTCCCATGAGGCACAGGGTCAGACTGATTTGCATATGGCCATGTCTGAACTGGGGTGGTGGAGTGAGCTAAAGAATGATGATGGATTAAACCCAGATCAGTTGACTGGGGGTGAGTGTTTGATTGGCTCAAACGTTCCGTCCATCATCCCCTTTTGTATCGCTCTGTTCGCCCTAAGTTGGCGGGGGTATGCCCAGACGTGGGTCCCTTGCTCACTTTGCCACTGGATTCAAGCAAGCCTGGCTGATGACGGCTGGAATGCCAGAAACCGGTCCTAGGATGCTTGTTTCCGGTCCAGGGAAGACATGGCTTGGCAGTTCGGGCTGGACTGTTCCCATGAGGCACAGGGTCAGACTGATTTGCATATGGCCATGTCTGAACTGGGGTGGTGGAGTGAGCTAAAGAATGATGATGGATTAAACCCAGATCAGTTGACTGGGGGTGAGTGTTTGATTGGCTCAAACGCTCCGTCCATCATCCCCTTTGTATCGCTCTGTTCGCCCTAAGTTGGCGGGGGTATGCCCAGACGTGGGTCCCTTGCTCACTTTGCCACTGGATTCAAGCAAGCCTGGCTGATGACGGCTGGAATGCCAGAAACCGGTCCTAGGATGCTTGTTTCCGGTCCAGGGAAGACATGGCTTGGCAGTTCGGGCTGGACTGTTCCCATGAGGCACAGGGTCAGACTGATTTGCATATGGCCATGTCTGAACTGGGGTGGTGGAGTGAGCTAAAGAATGATGATGGATTAAACCCAGATCAGTTGACTGGGGGTGAGTGTTTGATTGGCTCAAACGTTCCGTCCATCATCCCCTTTTGTATCGCTCTGTTCGCCCTAAGTTGGCGGGGGTATGCCCAGACGTGGGTCCCTTGCTCACTTTGCCACTGGATTCAAGCAAGCCTGGCTGATGACGGCTGGAATGCCAGAAACCGGTCCTAGGATGCTTGTTTCCGGTCCAGGGAAGACATGGCTTGGCAGTTCGGGCTGGACTGTTCCCATGAGGCACAGGGTCAGACTGATTTGCATATGGCCATGTCTGAACTGGGGTGGTGGAGTGAGCTAAAGAATGATGATGGATTAAACCCAGATCAGTTGACTGGGGGTGAGTGTTTGATTGGCTCAAACGTTCCGTCCATCATCCCCTTTGTATCGCTCTGTTCGCCCTAAGTTGGCGGGGGTATGCCCAGACGTGGGTCCCTTGCTCACTTTGCCACTGGATTCAAGCAAGCCTGGCTGATGACGGCTGGAATGCCAGAAACCGGTCCTAGGATGCTTGTTTCCGGTCCAGGGAAGACATGGCTTGGCAGTTCGGGCTGGACTGTTCCCATGAGGCACAGGGTCAGACTGATTTGCATATGGCCATGTCTGAACTGGGGTGGTGGAGTGAGCTAAAGAATGATGATGGATTAAACCCAGATCAGTTGACTGGGGGTGAGTGTTTGATTGGCTCAAACGTTCCGTCCATCATCCCCTTTGTATCGCTCTGTTCGCCCTAAGTTGGCGGGGGTATGCCCAGACGTGGGTCCCTTGCTCACTTTGCCACTGGATTCAAGCAAGCCTGGCTGATGACGGCTGGAATGCCAGAAACCGGTCCTAGGATGCTTGTTTCCGGTCCAGGGAAGACATGGCTTGGCAGTTCGGGCTGGACTGTTCCCATGAGGCACAGGGTCAGACTGATTTGCATATGGCCATGTCTGAACTGGGGTGGTGGAGTGAGCTAAAGAATGATGATGGATTAAACCCAGATCAGTTGACGGGGGTGAGTGTTTGATTGGCTCAAACGTTCCGTCCATCATCCCCTTTTGTATCGCTCTGTTCGCCCTAAGTTGGCGGGGGTAAGCCCAGACGTGGGTCCCTTGCTCACTTTGCCACTGGATTCAAGCAAGCCTGGCTGATGACGGCTGGAATGCCAGAAACCGGTCCTAGGATGCTTGTTTCCGGTCCAGGGAAGACATGGCTTGGCAGTTCGGGCTGGACTGTTCCCATGAGGCACAGGGTCAGACTGATTTGCATATGGCCATGTCTGAACTGGGGTGGTGGAGTGAGCTAAAGAATGATGATGGATTAAACCCAGATCAGTTGACTGGGGGTGAGTGTTTGATTGGCTCAAACGTTCCGTCCATCATCCCCTTTTGTATCGCTCTGTTCGCCCTAAGTTGGCGAGGGTATGCCCAGACGTGGGTCCCTTGCTCACTTTGCCACTGGATTCAAGCAAGCCTGGCTGATGACGGCTGGAATGCCAGAAACCGGTCCTAGGATGCTTGTTTCCGGTCCAGGGAAGACATGGCTTGGCAGTTCGGGCTGGACTGGTCCCATGAGGCACAGGGTCAGACTGATTTGCATATGGCCATGTCTGAACTGGGGTGGTGGAGTGAGCTAAAGAATGATGATGGATTAAACCCAGATCAGTTGACTGGGGGTGAGTGTTTGATTGGCTCAAACGTTCCGTCCATCATCCCCTTTTGTATCGCTATACTATTCAAAGTGGCAAAACCGGATTACAGACCAAAGGGGAATAACCTTTTCAAACAACACAGGGCGTACAATTTAAATACAATATTTTCCTTGTTGTTGGCTTTACATATTCCACTGCATGTTGTGAAAATATTTCTTTAAAGAAAGTTCCCTTTAACGCTGCTTCTAATGGCTCTAATTGTTTCTGCTGACAGGCCATGGTTTTTTTGTGTCTCGAGGTTAGCCTTTAACTCGAGTCTTCCCTTCTTTGAGGCCAAACGCGGTGTTCAATTCCGCGAGGGATTTCGTTTTGAGGTGTCTGTCAGCAGCTAAATCTGTCGATGCTTTCTTTAAAGAAATATTTTCACAACATTCAGTGGAATATGTAAAAAAAGTGGAGAGGTGTGGTGCAGCGGCCAGGGCAGCTGACTTTGGAGCACAGGGTTCACGGTTCAATCCCCAGCTCCGGCGGCAGCTCAGCTCAACACCATGTGACTCTGGGCAATAGCTCACTTAATTTCCACTCCGGCCCCCAGCGCCTTGAGACCCGTAAGGGTGAGTAGCTGCGCTATATAAAAACGGACTTACATTTTTTTTTACCCAACATTCAGAAATTCAGTCCTAGCCCTGAAGAGAATCCTGTGTAACACAGCAGGACTCGAAACGCGTTGGCACAAAGTACCTTAAGGGGTCAAGTGTTGTTTGAAAATGTATAACAACAAGGAAAATATTGTATTTAAATTGTACGCCCTGTGTTGTTTGAAAAGGTTATTCCCCTTTGGTCTGTAATCTGGTTTTGCCACTTTGAATAGTATAGGCAACGGATTACCATTCGCATTGCTATGTGTATGCTGCTAATGACTGGAATATTAGCATAATTAAGTGTTATTTGTTAACCTGGTTTTATGTTTATGAATTACAAATCGAGTGTTACTTGGAATTCGTGGTAATGTCTGTGTATTGTGAAGTTTTTCTTTTTCTGTCTTGTCGAAATTGATTGAAAAAATGTAAAATCATGAACTAAGTTGAATCATTAAATGACAGTGATCATCTTATTAAATAGTTTGGTCTCAGTCTGCATAGACTAGCGGCAGCCCATTGAAAAGCCAGCTGGAAGATTTTTGTGTATAATACTTTTAGAAAGTTGGCATTTTTCTGCCAAAATCAACAGTGCCTTTCTGCCAGTCCTGGGTCACATGACTGTGAATGGCTCTCCTGTTTTGGGTTGTGAATTCTTTCCAGAAATTAACATAAAAGAGGCCTTAAGTGTGAGGGGAGAGGGTCTTCCTGACAGGATGGCTAAAGAGGAGTTAGGCCATGCCCTGATTACACTTCAAAGGGCCCTGCCTGCAACACACACAAAGGAAACTGACACCAAACCTTCCCTTGCCTTTGTCACCTTAGACAGTTTGGAGCCAGGGCCAGTGGAAGAATTGACCAGAACCAGTTTTGGGGGTAGGCTATGGCATTCCCCTACACAAATGTTGGCACTAGGTATAAAAGTAGGACCTTCAGAACCTCTCATCAGAACACTCCTGGACCTGCACTTCTCTCCAATAGCAACAGCCCATGACGACCACCAACACAGCAACCATCAACACCTAACCTGCTACTCGCACCAACAACCTGCTCCTCGTGACTCCTGCCAACGTGAACGGCACTTTTCAGACAGACATGAGATGGTAACTCTTCAGCAGCACTCACCTGGTCTTGGTATCTGACCTGGGCTCCATTGCGGTCAGCCTGAAATTGTGACTTTTCCCTGGTCCAGCGCGACCAGATTATCATGAGTGGCAATCTCTACTTTTTTGGACGTTTTAGAAATTCATATTGCTGGTTCTACTGAATGTTCTTTTGGTGTCATTTTATTTATTAAAACATACCCTATTTTTCTAAATTGGTTTGGGATTTTCCATGTGCTGTGGTCCTGAATGCAGAGGTGGACTGTTATTGCATCATGATGAAGTCTTCTTTAAAGAAGTGCAATGTAAGTTCTTTCTTAAATTGGAGAACTTTGGGGTTGTCCTGATGAATACTGGTATTCATTTCCTGATCCTTACTCCATACTTCCCCTTACCTCTTTTTTTCTTCACCTATATCTACCTCACGTCTGTCTCAATCCACCTCTCTCCACCATACTGCTCTCTAGCTCACAACCTCATCTCTCTATGCCTACCTCTATATCTCTACCTCTTTACGCCATCTTTCTACTTCAACTCTCCATCTCACTTCTCTGATACTGTCCTTCATCTACTTCACCCAGCACTCATAGAAGTGAGATGGAGAGTTGAAGTAGAAAGATGGCGTAAACTGCTCCTTCTCTCCCCTACTCTAAATACCTCACTCTCTCTGTCTCTCTATCAGCACTCTCTCTACCTCACCACTCTCTACCACACCTCTCTTCCAAATTTCCTCACTGTCTCACTACCATACCTCTCAGTTTATCTCACCACTCATTTGTTATTTCATCTCTTCACTTCCCCTCTTTTCCCCTCTACCTCTATTCCCTCTACCTTACTTGTCTCACTAGCTTATTTCTTTCTGGCTACCTCTCTTTCTCTTTCTCAGTCTCTACCTCTTTACCTTTAATTCCTCCCATCATCTCTCTGCACCCTTTCACTGTTTCACATCATCTCAACTACCTCAGTTTTCTATCACTCTTTTTACATCTCTTCACAACATCTACCTTGTCGTACTTCACACTCTACTTCACAATTTCTCTCTAACTCTGTGTAAACCTCTCAAAAATAGCTGCCACTTCTCGACAGCGGTGGCCAGCATTCCCCGATGTCCCTGAATCCTCACACACGATGATGACGTTGCTTAACATGGCAGTCAGGCAACAACTAATAATAGCACACCTGTATGGAGCTCTCTGGGCGGACAATGCCGCTGCAAATGGAAGAAGCATTAGCCACGTCTCCGTGATGAGCCAATCATCCCTAAAGATTGGTGTAAAATATATACTGGGGTCCGCAGGGCGTCTGCCTATGTGCGGTTCAAACAAATACAATATAACATTATGCATGTGGTGCACCTCTCCCCCAAGCAACTACACATCATCTACCCGGATAGGGACCCTCGCTGCCCCTGATATGGCGCTGCAGAGACAGACTTTCTATACATGTTCTAGCACTGCACACTAGTGGTCACATACTGGGTGATTGTAGTTTCACATATACAGCGCACCATGGTGTGGGAGATACCATAGTAGATCACCCGTTGCTTGCTTGGCCTGCTCCCAGAAAACCCTAAGAAAGCTCTGAGCAGATGCAATGCTTTGCAGGGGCTTACGGTGGCAAAAAGCACCTTTGAATACACTGGCTCAGCCCCCACCCCCGACAATCATAAACTGGAAGAAGGATTTAATTGAGTGGGCAGGAGCAGAAGAGGCTCATATGAGGAAAACATGAAGAGACAGAAAGGCGGCGGAAGCCCTACTGGCATGGGGGACAGTTACACAGGCATTATCTGAGACCTCGGGAGTAGCTCCCTCTGGAGCTGCCGGTGATAGAGATGACCCAGACCCACCTCCCTAATAAATAGAATAAATGTATATGGCCATTACTGACATGCAACGCGGGCTTATGGTCGTCACACTAAACTGACAATGACCCTGCCTACAGGTTTGAAAATGGAGAACATGCATGGAACAACTTATACTGTATCAATACGTCATGAGCGATCTGGAAGCTAATGGGATAGGGTGGGGGACATGAGTGCTTCTTCTATCCCTCATTGTTACTCTCTTGTTTCTGTTAAGTTGCATGTCTCATATGGCATGGTAATGGGACGGTGATTAGTGGACATGTGTGCATTGTTATTGCCTCAATATGAAAAACTCCTTGTAATCGTGCACCCATAAGCGTCAGGGATAATCTTGTACCATACTCACACTGATTATTGAAGCTGATACCTGACTGTGTGGGCGAAATATGTAAACATTGTTGTAAAAAAATGTTTTGATAATACAAGGAGTACTGCAGTAATTATATCAGAGCACTTAAAGGCCGTTGTAGTGTATCCAGTGCACAGACTCACCACACTACAGTTTGTCCACATTTCTTCACTTGTCCCCAGCGGCACCCTCTTCAAATACATCATATCTTAGATTAATAGAACCACATGGCCTCACTAAGGGGGCCATACACGGACTTCCCCGATAGACGTTCCATTTTCCCCAGATATGTTCAACTTCTTGGGACAACCCCTACATTCAAATACAACTTTCTCCGCCACCATGCCCCCCGTCTATATCTTTCTTCCAGTCTCGGAGAGTTGGTGCAGTGGACGCTCCCCACAAACGGGTGATATTACGTTTGGTTATCGTTATCCCTAATGTCACCCAGGCCTTCTCTATGCTGGTTAGGTCAGTAGCTTTCCATACATTCAACAGACACCACTTAGGCAATGGCTCCATCTCTACTCCGGACACCTCACTCAAGCAGCATGTTATTGCCTCCCAGAAACCTCTCACCACTGGGCAGTGCCATATTATGTGATAAAAATGCACCCACCACGCCACACTGTCTTCGACAACCAGAGGCCAATCACCTGCCCATCTTAATTAGGGTATTACAGGAGAAATAGGATCAGTGCAATATCCTGAGTTGCAGCAACCTGAATCTCGCCGATTCAGCCACCTCTTTGGGGGAGGCGAGTGCCTCCGGGCCAATACGCATCCGCTAGCTCATCCAGGTCTGCCCGCTACTGTTCTTGGAGATCAAGGAGAGGGTCAAGAAAGTTGTTAATTAGCTTTTGGTAGGTCAGGGAGGTCGCTCTTCGGTCCATTTGGTCCGTCATGAGTCTGTCCTCCAGGGGGAAAGCCTCCGGGAGCTCCTCTCCTCTTGGGATGGATGCCAGGAGAGCATGCCTAATTTGAAGATATCGAAATGTTTTGGTAACTTCCAGGTCAAAGTCTTACTGCAGTGTAGTGAAGGGAATCACTCCCCCCCCTGAACCACAGGTCACCCACCCTGGAAATCCCTTTGAGGTCCCACCTGTCGAACCCGGGACATCCGTGCAGTGTGCCCAGCTAAAAATATCTTAACTTTGTGGGGACACATGTGTACTGGTATTGCATTGCACCCTGTCAGGCCATCTAAATGCTAATAAAGAAATTCATTAAAATAAAAAAAACTCTGTATAAACTCACCTCTCTTTCTCCACTTCACCTCTGTCTCTATACATTATCTCTTTTCTTTCTATACCTCATCTCTCTTTCTACACTTCTTCTCCTCCCTCTCTATCTTTCTCTCTGACTTCCTACACTGCTTCACTTACCAGTTCTTGGTACCTCTTATAAGTTCTCCTATCCCTCTGCCTCACTGCTCCACCTACCTGTCAGCTTTCTATACCTTTCTCACTAACTCACCTGTCTATCTGTCGGCCTCTAGCTAGATCTGCCTCTCCCTCTTTCTAACTTGTCTAACTTTCTACCATACCTTTCTAGTAATCTCACTCCTCAGTGTACCCTACCCATGCATCTTTCTCTACATTTTCTTTTCCATTTCTCTATCACTCTCTCCTCTCACTAGAAAACCTCACCTATCTTCCTGTCAGGGATGACGGGGCTACTCACCACAACATCAGAGTCTTCCGAGGGTCATCTTCACCAGTCTAAATCTCTGTGGCGCAAAATGTTTTCAGGTACAATAGAAAGGTTGGCATTTATGGATTACTAGAGGTTGATGGAGATTTGTACACAATCCACATAGAGTCCTCAATGTAAGACTCACCTGTACCATTGGGTATAGATTGGCATTTAACTTTAATTTCAAGATGGCACTTTCTGTATACAAGACAATCTATTTTCTTCTGAACCAAGATGATGCGACTTCCCAAAGTGATGAACATTCAGGTCAGGATCGACCAGTGAGTATAAAAGGGAGGTTGAAGAACTGTATTTAAGGCAATATGGCACATTCCTGTCCTTTCCCCTGCGCTGGCGCTCAATGAGCTGCCTCGAGCCAACGCAGGCCCCCTTGCACCATTGTGCAAGGGTGCCTGCATTGCATGCAGGATTGTTTTTGTGCAGGAAGGAGTAAACAATCCTGATAGGCGTTTTCCTCTTTCTGTGTGTGCTGCAGAATGCAGCACACACAGAAAGAGGAAAAAACGAGGAGAAATAAAGATATTTCTCTTCGTTATGCCTCTCCTGGGGAGGTGTAGCTTTTTGGTGCATTCCCAGCTTTACCTGTTCTTTTAAATCTGGAAATGAGTCAAAATAAATGGATGTATCCTGGAAACACCCACGCAATGCCCATGGAATGCCTTCCCAGGGCAGAGTAACACAACACAGCGATTTGCGCTGAGTTGCATTACTCGAGATTTATGAAGCCACTCAGGGCCACGCAAGGTGACCTTGCGCGGCTTCAGAAATCTAATTTTTCATATGAGTCACTCTTGCACCATGTTGTGTGGTGCAAAAGCAATACAAAGGGACTCGTAAATAGGCCCCTGTGTGTTTTGCTGGATTTTGCTCCTTGTTGTCCCAGTTCGCATCCTGCATTCCCTGCATCTCACCTCTGTTAATTTGAGCTATTCCTTCAGTTTTCCTGGAGCTTCTGTATCAGAGCTATCCTCCTGCTGGCCCTTGCTGATTCTCCACTCCTGTTGTGACTCTTCCTTGGCAAGCCCTCCTATGGAGCCTTGGTCTACTTACCCTGTAGGTGAAGTCCTCCTCTAAACTGCAGCGTTGAGTATAAATCTGCATTTCTGATGACACATATTCACTTCAACTACCTTTGGTTGCTTAATTACAAGATGCATATTATGTCCTATTAAAAACTATCTTATTTTGTGATCTAGATGACATATTCCCTAATGGGTCTCGGAGAATGTTCTACCAGGACCAGGGCTTCTCCCTTACCTACCCCTTCTTCTCTGTTTTCCCTGAGTCAGGTATCCAGTGAATGTAATATTATTGAGCACCAGGTATCCAGGCTGCCAGGGGCTAGCTGCTGGCATCCGCCATCATATTTCTGGACACTTACTCTCTGTCTCTACCTCCTGCTTCCTCTTTCTACCTCTCTACCTGCCTCAGCCTTCTCTCTTTACATTACTTCTCTCCTTACATCACCTATTTCTCTACCCCATGTCTATTGCTACCGTCTGTCTCCCTCTTCCTCACCTCTCTCTCTATATTCTCTTTACCTCTAAGTCATTTTACTTTCTCCTGACTCCACCATTTCTCTTTACAGAGCCGGATGTCACTGTCTAACCAAAGAAGTATAGACATAGAAAGAGGACGTGGGGTGGGGGTTTGGGGGGGGGGGGCTGAGGGAGAGTAAGAAATGAAGAAGAAATTATTAGACGTCACTTAATGGAATGGTGAAAATCCTCAAAGCAGTGCTTTGATTTTAAGTGATGTGACAATAATGCTAGTTGTGAATGAGTAATTTTTTATGATTAGGAATATCAAAAAATGACAACTACTATTTCAAGCCCTGTGCTTGTTTTATTATAGTACTAAACACTAGTCCATTAAATAATCCTTAAGGCGCCCTTACTGTGCCTCTTCTACAATAGGAGGAGCAGACTGATAGACACTAAATTCCACACAAATATTTCTTCCCACAGACCCAAAAAACATTAATATGGCACCGTTGACCAATGGAGATGGCTATGAACATGAATATACAAATATGCATTTGCCAATTTAGGAAAAAACGGAAATACAACTGATCAAATCTGACTCCAGAAGAAGAGGAAATATGGTTAAAGTACATTTATTGAATTCCACAGTGTATTTCTATTGCCATGGCAACACTGGCTTTAAAGAGATGTTTCATATGCCTTTCCGGTTCTCAATTCTGCCAATATGCACTTAAACAGTAAAGATATCACATTGGTGACCATAAATATTAAAGTTGTCATTATATTGATGCCCCCTAGTAAAAACTGATCTGCAATTTCAAGAGAAATGGAACTAGGACAAACATATGTTGTCATCTTGCTTAAATATTTATCTTTTGAAAATGATTCTGAATGTTTGTTGGGACGGAAATGCCACATCAGTAATAAACTGGTGTGTTTCCCTGCCCTGAATGCCTACCTGCATGTGAAACTGGGATCCCAACTTTTTATTTTGGCCCTCACATTATGCTAATCTCTAATGTGGTGGAGGCCTAGGTCTTTCCGTGGCAATGCCAGTTCTAGAACCTATTCTGTGACTAGGAGGGGCGCACAAAGGGTGCGCTGCTGATGGGTGCTAGGACTAGAGTCCATGTCCTGGGTGACTCATATAAAGTGGTGGTGGCAGTGTACCGAGTTTTTGTGAATCAGTAGTGTGACCAGGCCTTTTTCTCCATATCAGGGAAATGAGAATCTACTGATCCCTCTCATATAAAGTTCTGCTTGTATGGGAACCACAGAACTTTGCACTGACATTCCATGTGCATATTAAATGTGTGCATGTACAATGAGTGTGTAACACCTGCATGGTAGTATGGCTGTGTGTGTTGTATGAATCTGAGAACTGGAACCAGTGGGATTGGTTTCAATTGTTCCCTGGTTTGTTATGGTACAAGGTGGAGGGTGATACAGCTTCCCCATACAGTGTTAGTGCATTGACTCGTTGACTGCATTCAGGTGGCTGGAGGGTGGAGACCCAGACACTGAAGTGAGGGAATATAGAGAAAGGGATGTCTTTCGAAATTCAATGAGGATATTATTAGTAAACATCTGCTGATTATTTCTTCCTGAGCTCTGTCATTTGGTAGATGGTACGAGTGATGGGTGGGACTTCAGTTTCTGTTGTTAAAGATGAGGACGTTTCTAGGCAGGGTCTGCCCTTTTGTCTGTCCCTGGTTACGGCTTCAGAAAGGCTGATGAAAGCCAGGTGCAGAGACCTCAGACATCATGATGCCCTTGCTTTGGATATGAATAAACACTAAGAACGAGATAATGGTGGTCTCAGAAGACAGCCTCTCATTGGTCACAGAAGTGGTCTCCCTTATAGAAAATCTATTAGGTTTTTTAAAGAACCCTCACCCACCAACCTAGTTGGTGACATTCTTCATCATTGAGTTCACACCTAGGGGGCCGAGTGCCTCCTATGTGTGCTTCGACACCTGACTACAGCGGAGCGGGATTATTTTTGGGTGAGTGGGTGAATATAGTGAGTGCGGACCTTAAAACTAACTTCAGGATACTAAATCAAATGGTGAGAGGACATTTTCTTAGAAAGTTCCTGGGGAAGGGTTTGGATACTTCTGCTTCGAGCCAGTGGCATTGATACCTGCTCTGAGCGTCATCACCTTGTGCAAAGGCTGTATTTGTAGAACAGCCACAACATCACATCTGATAGAGAACAAACAAAACCGGTTCTGAACTCTCAGACAGTGGATTCACATTACCTGCCAGGATAAGGATTAGAAAGGCCCGATTCAAGCCACTTTGTCCCAATTCCAAGTTCTTCATGACGTAGAAAGTCTCAAGGAATAGAGTGCCCCGTAGAGTACTGAAAAAGATTTTGTGTGACCAAGGCTGGTGCTTGCATGACCTCCGGTCTCCCAGAGACGAGGGAACATCAACTGAAGTCTGCACAATTTGCTGGGGAAGTTGAGGGTCTGCATAGCACATGAAAGTCCAGGTGCCCATTCAGAGAAGGATTAAGAGTGCTTGAACCTGCAGGAGGAGAAACAGTCTCAAAGTTCCTAGCATGGAAAAGACCCAGAAGTTGCTGAGTACACTTGGGGACAAAGCTGGAGCCGACCTGTGTTGCGGTTGGACTTCTGGTCCACCATTGCATCCCCCGTAATGGACCGTGTCCAGAAATCAAGTCAGAGAAGCAACCACATGCTGTTTGGCACCCGTGTGTGCCCAAAAGCCAGGTTCTTCTTCTGTCAGACACCAAACAAATCCAGAGGAGGAGCTGCCATCACTGCCAAAGTGGAAGCCTGATCCCAGTCCAGGCTTGGTCCGTTGAACTGAACTACAAAATACTCTGCATGACTATAGACTGAGGGAACTGCACCTGTGTCTAACCTATACCCATACCTATGTTTGGGGTAGACGTCCCATAGACACAACAGAAGCTGCTAGCACAGGGAGAGGGCGCACATAGGTCGTAAATGCTTACTTAGAAATTGTAGTTGGAATCACAGCCCAGTAGCTGAGCCCCACTGAACTGTGTAGTATTACATTTTGCTGTGTAATTAAAGCACTAGGCTGGACAATGTATTATTGTGTCTCTTGTTTGATTGCTGATTTCTGAGCTCTGCCCTCACACTACCTTCCTGAGAAGCCTTTGGCTACTCGCCCTCTCTACCCAGAGAGTTAAGTGCAGAAAGTGGGTGCTGGGCCCACTTTGCAGAGTCACAGTAAGATGGACTCCAGGACACCAGGGGCAACTGACCTCAGGCACCACGGTTGTGGCCGAGTAACTCCTGTGTTCTGTGGCTCCCTGAACAGGGTCTGACAATGTTTTCAAGCAGCACAATCAGGCACCATAAAAACACATGGAGAGGTAAGTTTTGGCATGAGTCCCACAGAGACTCCAGTGGAGAAAGCTTACATTGTATAGCATTATAACCGGGAGCAAGTACCCCTTATTATATGTTTAGCAATACTGCCATTCCCCAAGGAGTTTTTTGATGATACAGGAGAAATACTTGGTGACGTGCAATTTCCTTTACACGTATAATGGGGGTAATTTATTCCTTTTTATATATGGTCATAGCTTCACCCTTCTCTTTACTCTGATTTATTTTCCTTGTTCTCTTGCACTGTCTCAAGAAGCAGAGTCTGTGATTGCAGATGTATATATATTAGATGGGGCATGTGCACTTGAAAGTAAAGATGCCAATGTGCAGTTTGTAATCTGTTTCAAAAATATATTTTAAGCAATTTAATATAAATTACGTTAAAAGCTGACTCTGATTCACAATGCGCTGGTTACAATCAGATAGGTACCTGTCTTGTGTAATGAACTCCGTCAGTGCAATAAATAAATGTACTGCCATAAATGTCACCTTCTTAGCTAATGACAGTGAATATTTAGGGAAGAACGGAGAAAGACCCACCACAGCTAATTGCAATTTGAATGTTTCGATGGGAATTGCAATTCTGTTCAGGAATCTACTTTTTAAGTCCACCTACAAGCAGCTTTAGCTTCCGGGAAGACCTCATGTCAACAGTTCATACAAATACATCAAGAAGTCCAGAAAGAGTGGGTTTTGGACCCGCCCTCTTCAGCCATTGGCTTTCATGTGTTTTTCATGGTTTGCCATTGTTTGGCTACGCTGTGTATGAAGACCATTACATTTAGTGGATGGTATGCTACCATTATCTTGCAGTTTTTTACTTTGTGGCACAGGACATCGGTCAGTATCTCCGGAAGGTATGTTACATCTCTGGTAAGTACACCTGGAATGTTTACATCGCAGGTATGTTTTTAAGTAATCTATTTTGCCTGCATTTACATTGCAGATAAGTGCAGTACATGTGTGTTTACATTCATATGTGTTATATATATGTATATGTATACTTATATGTGGGTGGGTATATACATTGGTGAGCAGATTCAGAGTGCGGCTGGAGTGGTATAGTGCTCCATATAGAGAAGTTGCCCACTGCCTGAACTTGGGAATTACCTAGCGCTCCTTGCTTCATGTTTTACATAATTTAATCGGCACTCTAAGTCTGAAAGGGTATGGCCTTGACTTATACTGGGTGCTCTCTTGTGTCTGGACAAAGCTGTACCTCTCTGATGAGCACTAACATCTGGAGTAATAAAAAGCTTTTGTCATTTTTCAGCTCCGTATGGATGGCACTCTGCTATTCCTGTGCTTAAAGACTATGCTGTAAAAATGGTAAAGGGCTTTGTCCCTTTCTAGCTTGGCATGGATAGCACTGTGCTGGTCCTATGCTTAAATCTCTGCTAGAAAACATAACATTTGAGATGAGCAGATTCAGTGTCTCTGGTGTTGTAGGGTGCTCCATATAAAGGAGCTTCTCTCTGACTAAACTTGGGAACTACCCAGAGTTCCTTGCTTCCAATTTGCATAAATTAATTGGCACGCTAAGCCTGAAAAGGTATGGTCTTGACTTACACTGGGTGCTCCCTTGTGTCTGGACAAAGCTGTACCTCTCTGATTAGCTTTAACTAGAGCGTAACACATGTGTCAGGGGTTGCGTTTATTCATTCTAGGTTGGCTTTGATGGTATTTTGCCAATCCAAAGCTGTAATACTGTGCCTGGAGTGGTTTAAGTTTTTTGTAATTTTTCAGCTCGGAATGGATGGCACTGTGCTATTCCTGTGCTTAAAGGCTTTCCTGTAAAAATGGTAAAGGGCTTTGTCCATTCTAGCTCAGCGTGGATGCCACTTTGTTAATCCTATGCTTAAAACTCTGCTAGAAAAACAGACATTTGAGTTGAGCAGATTCAGAGTGTCACTGGTGTTGTGGGGTGTTCCATATAAAGGCGCTGCTCTCTGCTTACAGCTTGTGAACTACCCAGAGCTCCTTTCTTCCTGTTTTGCATAATTTATTCAGAACTCTAAGCCTGAAAAGGTATGGTCTTGACTTTTACTGGGTGCTCCCTTGTGTCTGGACAAAGCTGTACCTCTCCGATAAGCTCTAACTAGAGCGAAACACATGTCAGGGGTTGCTTTTATTCAGTCCAGGTTGGTTTGGATGGTATTTTACCAATCCAAAGCTGTAATAATCTGCCTTGAGTGGAAAAAGGGTTTTGTCATTTTTAAGCTCAGCGTGATTGGCACTGTGCTAATTCTATGCTTAAAGACTTCACTGTAAAAATGCTGAAAGGCTTTTCAGCTCGGCATGGATAGTACTGTGCTAACCCTATGCTTAAAACCCTGCTAGAAAACAGACATTTGAGGTGAGCAGATTCAGAGTATTGGTGGTGTTGTAGCGTGGTCCATATAAAGGAGCTGCTCTCTGCCTAAACCTGGGAACTACACAGACTTCCTTGCTTCCTGCAAAATACATATATGAACCAAAGCACTGCATCTCAATCCAACACAGAAAGAAGCCTGCACTCCAAGATATCGTTGCCTTGAAAGTTTATTCAAAAGACTGACGCCTTTCGACCAGAATGGTGTTTTTCAAAGCCATAACCATCGGAGCTTGACAAGTTTCAGGCCTCTGGTAATTCCAACTCTGCATCCTTCACAATGTTGGAAGAATATTGTTTTTTACAGCAAAATCAGGGGCCCGCAGAAAACCACCAAGAGGAAGAGGAGGCATCAGCGACAGAGGAGGAAAACCTCAAGGGGAGGTACACATGGAGAAAAAAGACACTTTGCTGCATGGGAGAAATACTCAGCAGAACAAGAGAACCAGATAATGGGTGAGAAAACTTTAACAGTCGTTAAAGTACTGAGGAACACTCACTGTTGGATTTAGGACTTTCATTCTGCTCCATTGTGAACTTTGATTACTCAGGAACTAGAATTGACCTTTTTCTGTACATTAGGACACTTAAATTGTTGGAGGTGTTTACACAACTGAAAGAGAAAAGCAGAATTCGGGGAAATGCTGTTACTGATGATTTTAGAGACCTGCTTTTGACAGTTTGTGTATTGGTGATATGGAGGGTTTGGCTGCATTGAGGGAATTTGAGTATGGTGGCAAAGATTGGCTGTCTGAGAGGGATTTAGTTTGCAATTTGGGCCTGGAAATTGATAGACCTAGCTGAAATAACTTCAGGCCCAAATCCAAGTGCAATCCGGTTACCTGACACAACTTCAGAAATACCTTCCACGAGGTAGTCATAAGTGAGCTCATCAACCTGTGGCACAATAGCAGTAATAGTTTTCCTAGAAATCTATCAGAAGGGCAAACGTTGACTTTGGATACCTTAAGTAGGGATGCCTCGTTTTTCGTTATGCCTGCTGATAAGGGGGGTAGAGTTGTCTTGTAGGATGTCAATAAATACAACAGGGAAGCAAAACGGCAGTTGGAGTTATCAGGAAGGTATGAGAAGTCCCCAGTGGCCTTGTACAGACAGACCATTACAGAGTATCACACATTGCTTTCTAATTGGCATGAACAAGGGTTATTGGATGTTGATGAATTCCAATTTTTGCTTGTGAAGAGACCTACTGCACCCTGTTTATACATGCTACCCAAAATTCATAAGCATAGCAAGGACCCCCAGGTAGGCCTATCACCTCTGTCAATAACAGTCTACTTGAGAATACCTCTAAATATCTTGATTTTTTCCTGTGTCCTTTTGTTGTAAATTTACCTGCATACTGTAGGGACAGTATGGATTTTATAAAAAAATCCAGAATATCCCCTGGCAACCGAATTACAGTCTGGTAACAGTTGATGTTTTATCGCTATACACATGTGTTGATCATGACCTGGGAGTGAAAGCCTGCAGATATTTTTTCAGGAATAAGCTCCTCTACCTATATGATCACTCCATGATGCTCCTCAGAATGCTGAGATTTTCTTTGGAACACAATTTAGTGATCAGTGGTTTAAACAACCCCCTGGGACTGCGATGGGAAGTTGTTTCGCTCCCAGCTATGCTGGCATCTTTATGGGGTGGTGGGAGACTCAACATATCTGGACTGAATCAAGTGCAAGGTAGACACAGCATCTGGCATTTTGGACATGATACATTGATGACCTTTTCATCACTTGGGATGGTCCACAAAAGGTTTTAAATGCATTCCTTCTTTGGATAAAGGACAATGAGTTAAATCTTAGATTCACCTGCAAGACACATAAGACAACTATGGAGTTTCTGGATGTATTGGTTACAGTGGACGATGCCACCATATATACTAGCCTCTTTAGAAAAACAACTGCGGGAAACAGTATCCTGCACACCTACAGCCATCATCCTTCCATTCTGAAATGTAACAGCAGCACTCCAAAGGCTTTTGAGGCAGAACAGACTAAAATGGTTGCTAAATTCAAGTGCAGGGGGTACCCAGGTAAACTGATAAAAGCAGCGTGTGACAAAGTGTCCAAGGTCAGCAGGGACAGCCTGCTGAGACTGAAGAGAATGAGTAAGAGCCCTAGTGAAATCAGGCTCATAACTACCTATAACAGTGAATCAAGATCCAGTAGCCAGGTATTAAGGAAGCACTGGAATTTAGTTTGATCGGATCAGGTTATTGGCAAATTGGTCAGTCCCTTTCCTTGCATAACGTACAGAAAAATCAAGTCTCTTAGGGACATACTGGTACACAGCTACCCCACTAGACTCCAGGGGAGACAGGATCCTGGTTCAGGGAACAGCAGGCGTTCTGTAAATGTGGTAAATGCAAGGTATGCACTCACAGTTCCAACAGGTAGGTGTATACTTTGCCCAAGGGCTGACAAGTGAAAATAAAAAAAAACATAACTTTCAGTAGCGATTTTTTGGTGTATGTTTTGGTCTGCCAATGTGGGCTTCAATATGTGGGGGGCACAATCTTCCCTGTGAAGAAGCGAATCTTAGAACATTTGCGTGCCATAAAGAACAATTACCCCAGTTATCCCATGGTGAGGCATTGGTACCAGACACATAGCAGCAATGCTGACAAAATTTCCTTTTTTGAAATCAACAGGGTCTTGGTCAATGCAAGAGGAGGTGACAGGGAGCGTATGCTTAGGAAAATGGAGTCAGAATATATCATCAGACTCAACAGCAGACACCCAGGGGGGCTGAATCAATACGAGGAACTGTAAGTGCACATCGACTGAGGGATCGAACTGTGTATATCCTTTTTTGCCTGGCATCAGCATATTAGTTCCATGCTTTCTTGTTGTATCTACATGATTTGCCGGTTTGAGTTCTTCCCCCCCCCCTTTTTCTTGCAATACATCTGTAGGAGGACACCCTCATCCTTCTGTACATTTACCAATTTGTTCCTCTTATCGGTCAGTAGTTGTTCATGTTTCGTATTTCTGATGTTTTCAGTTGAGTTGCACATTTACCTATGTTCAGTACGTCTGGCTCTGTATGTATATAATTGCATATTTTGGATTTTGCCCATTCCGTGCATTTTTGTAAAGGATTGCTTTGTTTCTCTTTTTTTATTCTTTTCTTTTCACACTCCTTTTTTTCACAAGGTGTCAGCATACAGGATTCTATATGTATTGAAGTTATACATAGGTACCGTAATTAGATTTTGGATTTTTAGCCTCATGGTTTATGCTTGATGCCCAAGGATCTTAACACCTGCAAATTGGTCGTTACATGTATTAGAGGACTGTTGTGTGTTTCCGAGGAGAGACCTGTCACAGTGATATCAATAGGAATGCAATTTGAGCCGTACTTAATGATGTAGTCTCTACTTGAGTGTTGTGCTCAGCCACTTGGCAACTGCAATCATTTTGCTCCCCTGAGCAATCGTGTGCATTTGTAGCAATTGCCGATCACAATGATCGGTTGCTAGGCAACGATATACTAAATGCTGTGTATTGCTCGAAGCTATTTGAACACTTTGGCAATCTTATTATAATTTTGTCCCTTGATTAATTGTTAATTTTCCTAATGTATAAATTACGTTACCCGCATATTTGTTTTTCAAAATCTGCCTGGGCTGGTGTAACAATCATGCCTGACATGTGAAGTCTTTTTATTATGTTCACTGTGACGTTTTAGGTTAAAGGGAATGAAGGCACCTATCACAGTTATGGCTTTGACAAAGACCATTCCGGTCAAAACGCGTCTGCCTTGTGAATAAACTTTCACGGCAACAATATCTTGGAGTACGGGCTTCTTTCTGTGCTGTATATATATTTACAGGAAGCAAGGAACTCTGTGTGTAGTCCCCAAGTATATGCAGAAAGTAGAGAGTTTATATATATATATATATATATATATATATATATATATATATATATTTTTTTTTTTCAAACACTCCTCTTACAAAGGGAAAAAGACTGGGTCGCACTCCAGAGATGGTTCAATAAGATTATTTTACTTTTAAATCAAAAACAAAAACAAATACTTCCATAGGAACATCAGAACCAACACGTTTCGGTCTCACTGAGACCTTGATCACACTAACGCCCACTGGTACAATGCAACCAATATCAACCATCTCATGCATTTGCATCATTTCCTCTTGGTCATTGCTGGGCATTATGGGAGTTGTAGTTCTAAACATGATTCATAAATAAAGTGCTAAACTGTGGTGAGGTAAATTAAAGTCAAAATCATACACATCGGTAAATTCATTCATTTACAAACCGATCATTAATCAAACTTTTGTTCTTCATGACAGATATTACACTTCCAGTACATCATATGTCCGCATTTTCAAAGACAATACCAACTATTTTATCAATATACACTTATGGCCATTAGGACCCTCCGATGGGTTTGTATTCAATTCATCCGATTCATTATATTTATCTATTGCTCCTCAAGTGGAGAGTACATCATTGTCAAGAAAACCTTGTCTGGCCTTCACGTGTATCATTATTATGGCATTGTTTTCATAAGCCAATTATTATTATGATGTATTAATAAGTTCAATATGTTCAAGTTTTCCTTTATCCAAAATTATATAAACAAGTGAAAAAGGGGGTGAGTAAATAAAAATAAAAATAGTGAATAATTAAAACATTTCTTTGGAAAGCAAAACCAAGTCATTATTGAGTGTACTTTCATAGATGTACATAAAGTTCTTCGTTTTGATTCAAACCATGTGGCGCAAAAGATCTTAACTCAAGGATATGGCGAGATTCTTTCTGTCTTAGTTTCTTTTCTCGATCTCCTCCTCTTTCCAGGCGGTTAACAGTTTCAATAGCAAAGAATTTTAATAGTTTCCAATCACCTCCGTGGTGTAGTTCCATATGTTTAGCTACCGCGTTAGTACGATCTTTATTTATTGTAGCGCTAACGTGTTCCAAGATACGTTTTTTCAGTTCGCATATCGTGCTCCCCACATATTTCAAAGGGCACAGGCATTCAATTACATAGATTGCGAACTGACTTTTACATGTAATCAGTTCCTGTATTTTCCAGATTTTTCCATTAGCCAATTTGATTTCTTGGATGTTTTTAGCAATTTGGCACACTCTGCAGCTGTGGCATTTCACAAATTTGATTAATGATCGGTTTGTAAATGAATGAGTTTACCGATGTGCATGATTTTGACTTTAATTTACCTCACCACAGTTTAGCACTTTATTTATGAATCATGTTTAGAACTACAACTCCCATAACGCCCAGCAATGACCAACAGGAAATGATGCAAATGCATGAGATGGTTGATATTAGTTGCATTGTACCAGTGGGCGTTACCGTGATCAAGGTCTCAGTGAGACCAAAACGCGTTGGTTCTGATGTTCCTATGGAAGTATTTGTTTTTGTTTTTGATTTAAAAGTAAAATAATCTTATTGAACCATCTCTGGAGTGCGACCCAGTTTTTTTCCCTTTGGAAGAGGAGTGTTTGAAATTATGGATGGCCAGGCTCGGCCGCGGGGTTCCGCACTACCTAAGAGCACCATAAGAGTCAGCAAGAAGTAGCCATAGGAAGAAAGGATATATATATATATTTTTTTTTACAATGGTCCGAGCCTTAGGAGTCACTCGACAGCTTTCCCGTCTCCTCTACATTACGAGAATCATTTTGGTAGCCCTACGCGTTTCGAGGCCGATTTGCCTCTCATCAGGGGCTGGCTGCTGTTCTCTCTGGCGCACGGAAGTCTCTTATGGGCGTGCATAGTTAATTGATTGCACCCTGGTGTGCCGCGCTAAGTGTGCTGTGGAAGTAGATGCACGCTGGGACATGTAGTCTTTAGAGAATTCGGCCTCGAAACGCGTAGGGCTACCACAGTGATTCTCGTGATGTGGAGGAGATGGGAAAGCCGTCGAGTGACTCCTAAGGCTCGGACCATTGGAAAAAATGTTGAACACGCCTGCCCCGGCGTGAGGAGAGCACCATTGTTAATAAAGACAAGGCTGAAGGTTGGGACTATGCCCAGCCCGAACAGCACAGCAGACCCAGTACCTACCAAGGAATGCCTCCACATCGCGATCCTACCAAGGAATAATATGCTTTTAATTCTGGCGCCTGGAGCCCACTAATGGCGAAAAGTAATTCTCTAAAGACTACATGTCCCAGCGTGCACCTACTTTCACAGCGCGCTTAGCCCGGCACACCAGGGTGCAATCAATTAACTATGCACGCCCATAAGAGACTTCCGTGCGCCAGAGAGAACAGCAGCCAGCCCCTGATGAGAGGCAAATCGGCCTCGAAACGCGTAGGGCTACCACAGTGATTCTCGTGATGTGGAGGAGATGGGAAAGCCGTCGAGTGACTCCTAAGGCTCGCACCATTGGGAAAAAAAAAAAAATATATATATATATATATATTTATATATGAACCATTTCCGAAATCTCCATAAGAATCGGACACCGACACAAGGGTAGCATTGCCATTCAGTCTTGATGTTTATTCGATACCTTTGCTATGACGTGTTTCGGCACACCTGCCTTGTTCACACTGGCAGTCGCCACTGACAGAATGCAATTTGTAACAGAGTACTACGGTCACATGACCCAGTTTTTTGATGGATATAGAAGACAGACTCTTGCATTAACTTTGAACGCTGCATATAATCAAAGCCTAGGCTTTCTCCTTAAGCATTAATTCCAAAACGATTATTACCACAATTTCCTCATTATTGTTAACATTGAAAATTAACAATATCAAACATTTCAATTTCTTTGCCATTTCAGGAACCTACAAACACCAATACAGTGCTAATTTGTCTTAACATGTTAGTCCATGTACTTTCAGATCAAATGCGCTGTAATCCAAAATTCCATGGTTTATCTTATCGATAGAGTACATTGTTTGTGTTCCTCATAATAAATAACACATTATTATTTCATAATTTCAACAGTTTCAATGTATAAAATCATGATCGTAAAAATTGTGTGAAAAAGGAGTCAAAATTGAATTCAACAATATTAATGTCATTGTGCAAACATTCTGTAAAGTGCAAGTGCCATCGATTGGATTATTATTAGAGTTCAATTAATTCTGTCAATTTCAGTAATTTCTGGGAACATCGTCCAATTCAGTCCACCACTGTATCTGCCAATAAACCAAACATATCCCATTTAGACATATGTTTAAAATCATTAGTTTTGCCACTATAATACAGTACTTGATAAAATAAATAAGTTAGTTTAAATAAAGTGCAAGTGCTTTACAGTACTTTAACTACAATTCCATGTTTTATCTATGTGCAAAATGCCATTTAAATATATATATTCACTGAAAAAACCATAGGTTTCAGGGACGTTATAGTTAGAAATTAGCATTTAAAAAACCATAGAAATTCACTGAAAAAACCACATGTTTTAGGGACGTTATAGTTAGTTGGACATTTCACTCGTACAAAACCAGAGAAATTCAGCTGTTATAGTTAGTTGAGCTAACTATAACTCGCGCCCCCGCAATGCACTGCTGATGACGTCACATATTACATCATTCATGACATGGTCAGTGACATCACTGATGACATCACTGATGACATCTCAAATAACATCACTGATGACATCACTGATGACATCATCCAGTGACTGTGTGTTTCTGTAAAGTTTAAATATGATATATATATATATATATATATATGCCAAGTTGTATTGAAGAATGAGTGGGTGTATAAGTGTCTAAATGGATGATTTAGTAGGTGCATGACTGACTGTATAAGTGAGTGATTAATCGTGTCTTACTGAATGCATGGGTTAGGGACTAAACTGTGTGAATGTCTGTATTAGTCTGTCAGATGGTGTGTAAGTGGCTGCATGGGTTGGTGAGCAGCTACATGAGTGTCTATATGGGTTATTGATTGGTTGTCTGAGTATCAGTATGGGTGCCTGAGTGTCTGTGTGGGTGGGTGGGGGGTGTGTGACTCTGTGCATAGATGTGTGAGTAGGTGATTCACTGGGTGTATGGGTTCAAGAGTGCATCTATGAAGGGCTGTATGGGTGGGGGAGTGTGTGTATGAGTGTGTTGGTGAGTGAATGGATGTCTCAGTGGTACATGTGTGAGTAACTACATATGTGAAAGGCAGTATATGTGAGTGTTGGACAATATAAATGACTATATGTGAGAGTGAGTCATTGTGAGAGTGCCTGTATGGATGTGTGTGTGCTTGTATCAGTGATTGTATAAGAGAGTAAGTATGTGTTACTATCTGTATGAATAAGTGAGGTGGTGTGTGTATAAATGTATAGGTGAGAAAATGGGAGTGTGATTGATTCTTAGCATGACTGACTAGATGTGTGAGTATGATAGTGCTGTATTGATGAGTGACTGCATGTATGAGTGACTGTATGGGTGAATGAGTGCATGTGTGTGTAGACCTAGGAATCAGTGAGTGGGTATGTAGTAACTGGTATTGGTGTGTCTATGGTTTTGAAAATGGTAGTCTGTATTTTAGAGTGGATGTATCAAAGGTTATATTAGGGTATGAGGAGGTGCATCAGATTATCACGTGGATGATGTCATCAGTGATGTCATCAGTGATGTCATTTGAGATGTCATCAGTGATGTCATCAGTGATGTCACTGACCATGTCATGAATGATGTCATATGTGACGTCATCAGCAGTGCATTACGGGGCGCGAGTTATAGTTAGCTCAACAACTATAACGGCCGAATTTCTCTGGTTTTGTATGAGTGAAATGTCCAACTAACTATAACGTCCCTGAAACCTGTGATTTTTTCAGTGAATTTCTATGGTTTTTTAAATGCTAATTTCTAACTATAACGTCCCTGAAACCTATGGTTTTTTCAGTGAATTTCAAAGGTTTTTTAAATGCTAATTTCAAACTATAACATAGCAGTCGCGTTTGCAGAGTGGTGGAGGAAGGTGAGCGTGGCCTCCAAACACCTTTTAGCAAACCCACTGTGTGGGATTTACTGGAGGTAACAGGAGGGGTAGTTAGCCCCCAACGTCAACGTTGGGGGCCAACTACCCCTTTTATTACCTCCAGTAAGTCCCACACAGCAGGATTGCTAACTTGTTATATCAGGCCCGCCCCCTCCCTGCACCACTGTGCAAACGTGCCCCCGGCACGTTGTAAGTTGGGGGATTAAGTCCCCTTGAATCCTGAGGGTCCCTGGGGGCCAACTAGCCCACTAGGTACCTCCAGTAAGTGCAAAAGAGCTGCGCTGCAGAGAGGTGTTCCGAGGCCACGCCCCTTTTTACACCACACTGCAAACGCGGCTTCTGGTGCACTGCTGCTCGGAGGATGAAGTCCACTTGTGTCCTGAGGTCCTCAGGACACAAGAGGACCTCATCGCCCCACCAGCAGTGCACCAGAAGCCGCGTTTGCAACGTGGTGTAAAGGGGCATGGCCTCGGACTCCTCTCTGCAACGCAGCTCTGTGGAGCTTACTGGAGGTACCTGGTGGGCTAGCTGGCCTCAGGGACCTCAGGATTCAAGGGGACTTAATCCCCCAACTTACAACGCACCAGGGGGTGCGTTTGCACACTTGTTATATCAGGCCCCATCCCCTCCCTGCACCACTGTGCAAACGCGCCCCCTGGTGCTTTGTAAGTTGGGGGATTAGGTCCCCTTGAATCCTGAGGGTCCCTGGGGGCCAACTAGCCCACCAGGTACCTCTAGTAAGCGCCACAGAGCTGCGTTGCAGAGAAGTGTTCCGAGGCCACACCCCTTTTTACACCACGCTGCAAACGCGGCTTCTGGCGCACTGCTGCTCGGAGGATGAAGTCCACTTGTGTCCTGAGGTCCTCAGGACACACGAGGACCTCATCGCCCCACCAGCAGTGCACCAGAAGCCGCGTTTGCAGCAGGATTTCCTGCTCTCGATTCAATAAACCAAAGCAGAGTTTGCTATGGCAGGGCGGGAGCGTGCAAATGGCAATGTCCCAGGGTGGGCACCCCGGGACATTGCAGGAGCCGGCCCTGGGGGGTGGCGGTCTCCAGGACCATCAAGGGCTCCAGGAGGGGGGCCGCGCGGCCCCCCTCCCAGCATTATCAAAGCCCCGGGGAGGTGGTGGTCCCGGGCGCCCGGGGGTCCGCTACGGACCCCCGCATTTTTAATGAGTATGTGCCCCGGGGAGGTGGTGGTCCCCGGGGCGTGTGGGGGGGCTCTTGCCCCCCACACATCTTTTTTTTAAAAACAGAGCCCCGGGGAGGTGGCGGTCCCTGGGGCTGCGGGGGGCCGCGTGCCCCCCGCGTTTCATTATCAAAGCCCCGGGGAGGTGGCGGTCCCCGGGGCAGCGTGGAGGGGATTGGGACCCCCCACGCATTTATTTTTAAAGCCCCAGGGAGGTGGTGGTCACCGGGGCTGCGGGGGCCCCTGCGGGCCCCCACAAATTAATTGGTGAGTGCCCCCGGGACCTGGCCCACCCGGGGGCTTTCAAAAACGAAGCGCGGGAGCCCCCGCTGCGTTTTTAAAAAGAATTTTCGGCCGGATTCGCGAACCCAGCGCGGATTCAGACGATTTAAAAAAAAAATGCTTTTTTTGGCCCTGGGGCTCCTTGTGGGACCCCCTGAGCAGGCCTAGGGGGTCAGGGTGTTTGTACCCTGCCCCCTTTTCTTGGTTTTCACCTTTTTTTTAACTCTTTTCTTGTGACTCAGTTTCCGAGTCACAAGATGGCTGCGAACACTTCCTGGTTTAGAGTGTTGGCAGCCAATCAGAGTGAAGCTCGTGCTTGGGAGGAGTCGCGACTCCTCCTCGATGCTCAGATATCGATATTTTTCTTTTTTTAATTTCTCAGGAACTACTGAACGGATTTACACCATTTAAAAAAAGGTCGCTTTCTGAACCAAGACCTACCTTTTTGCCAAATTTGGTGTAATTCCGTTCAGCAGTTCGGGCTGTAGCCGTGTCTAAAATTTCCTATGGAAATTAACATGGGGAAAACGCGTTTTGGGACCCCCCTTTTTTCTCGGCCCCCGCTTGAAGAATCACCCCAAAACTTTCAAGACAGGAGCTGACCGGTGTGCCCCATTAGTTTGGAAAATTTCGCGAAGCTTCGTCAACCGGCGCCAAAGATATTGGCAAAACAAAAAACGCTTTTTGACTAGAAACAAGTTCTCTGCTTCGTTTTTGCATAATTTATGCATCACTCTATGCCTGGAAGGGTATTGTTTTGAAATATATATAGATATATCTCTCTATATATATATCTATATATATATACCAAAACAAAAGTGCTCCTTCTGAAATCATGGACCCGTGAGAGGTGGTGCGTACACCAGTGGAGCACGCCGGTAATTATAAATCCTATACATCCAAAGAGTAAAGAAGGCACACTCAGGACTCGGTCAAAGTTGTAGTGTGGAGTTTAATCCACAATCCCACTACGTGTTTCAACTGCGATGCAGTCTTAATCAAATGAGATTGCATTAGTGACGAGTGCCTATACTTAGCTGTGTGAAAACACATCAGCAACGGACCATGAAAATTACACAGTGTTCTGTACTCACACCAACAGGGCCGTTTCTAGGTGTTTTGCCGCCCTAGGCGAGAATTGAAAAATGCCGCCCCCTCCCTTTTACTATCATCACTCTCTCCCCCAGTCATCCAGGCTAGAAGAATTAATGCATTAGATCGCAAAATGTGCCTCGTTATGCCGCATAATTTGCCTTTTTTGACGCATAATTTAGCCAACTCTCTGCATAATTTGGTTCCCCCTGCGGCTTAATTTCAAGTGGCCCTGAGTATAAATAACACCAACAATCAAAGAGCACATGGCAAAACAGCTGAGTAGGTTAACCGCTTGCTGCAGAGATCTGCAGTGTTAGCTGGTCACAAATTAAAATATTTGCACAGTCTACTCAGCCTTTTATCTTTCCAAGTTAAAAGGAGTGCCTTTGTGCTGAGTAATATTGACCTATTATCTAAGCCCCGAGGCACAATTTAATTAGTGATGTATGTTTTGTAAGTGGGCGTATAGAGCGCAAACGTAGCCGTAGAACATCACAGCGAGGTACAATAGTTGCCTGGGTACATTTGAGTGGTAAATCATATAGAGCTGCCAAACTGACTCTAGAACCAGGTGGATTGGAGAGTATCGCTAGATGATTTTATTCATGCAGGTCAGGCATCACACGCTTCATATCTAGCCGCCGCTGATATGTCTCGCCGCATAAATCGTGACAAACAACCCCAAAAGCTAAAGCGCAAGAGGCAGAGCACTATGTGAACTTGTTTTTATTGCAGGTTAGAAAATAAATTATGGCTATTCGTCTTTTTTTCACTATTTCCAGACCATAATTAGACCGGAACCTGTATTTTGGGGTGAAAAAACAAAAAACGAATTTCAGATTGACGTGACGGAAAAAATAAGCCTCCTGGCACCATATATTTTTTATGTGTGGCATGCTATTAGCCACCTGTTTGCACTGCTTAAAAACAAATGAAATTCGTGAATTATAAACCAATTACCTGACACAGTTATTTTATTTCCTAGGCACCAGAGCAGCCGACACAAACAGTCCGTCCCCGCGCGCCGAGAGAGAGGGTGGTGCGACGTGCGAGACGTAGTCACCGTCACTGGCTGCTGCATAAAGCACCGCTCGGGGACTGGCCAAAAATTATGCCCAGGGCCGTCATTGGTAGCGCTTTCCCACGCTACAAGATTGACGGCCCTGGGGACACACACACACTGGTACCGCCGGCCCGCTCCACACACCACTATGCTAGGGTGCGCTGCGCAGCATGTGCAAGCAGGTGCACTTGCACTCACATACAGGTGCTGCTGCCAGACCATGAGGCAAAAAATTGCATAGTGCAGTACAACTTTTATGATGCAGCCCATCTCTGAATGACTTTTTGTGAATCTAGGCCCTGATTCCTTACTGCTCATACAGATTGAGTCTCCCAATAAGTTGCAGTGATCTACGACATGGATTCTGGGAAGAAATTCTGTTTGACACTTTAAGAAAGAGCTTGTTGTGCTGTATGTTGTGCTCCTTTCCGCTTTGTTATCTCTGACGACCCCCTTTATCTCCACTTCTCCACGTTTTTCTTTCTATTTTACTTTCCCATTTGTCACTTGGAGCACTGCAAAGTGTTCCTTGCAAACTTAGTGATGTTATTTAAAATACAATATATTTGTAGCTTTTCTTACTTTTTTTACGTTCACTTACATGTGTACTCTTTTCCATGTGTCTGCACGAGAATGGTGACATTATTTATACTGCTTTTAAAGGTTATGAAATGGGTTCCCTGTGGTTTCTTTACAATACTGAAATTATAAAAATGAAAAGAAGGATAACATACGTAAAGAACTTCACCTGCTACTTCTGTGAAATGAAAGCAGACTGTTCCAGTGGGCATTATATGCATTGCACAAATTTAAAAAAAAATCCCCCTTTTGCCGCCCTAGCCCTTTTGCCGCCCTAGGCAGCCGCCTAGTCTTGCCTAATGGTAGACACGGCCCTGCACACCAATGTGGTGCCCATATTAAAATGGGGTGAAGGTGATGGAGTTACAAATCAAAGGTCACAATCAGCATATGCAGAGTCTATTTCATAGTGTTAGAAAGCACAACAATGAATGACCCGTGTCCGGTGCACATGCAAAATGAAAATGAAAATAAAAATAAAAAAAGGTATGAAATATATAAAGTATAAGTTGAAATAATTGATGTATCCCTGACAGACGTTCATAGAGTAATGATGTAAAACATGCGTCCGAAAGCGGAAAGACCCACAAGTATAATTGAATCAATATGTGTGGTGGTTGAACCTAAGGAGAGAGAAAGAACACGCATTCCTGTCTCTCTGCAGGAGTAAGGGAGACATCACGCCCAAGTGGGCCGGCTGGAGAACAGCAGAAAGCATCTCCTCCAATGCAGGCCAAGTGCCTCAGTGTGCATGGGCCGCCGCATGCTGTGTGACAATCCCACAATGGCAGAAGAAAGTGCTGACCTAGAGCCAAAGAAGGAGAAGGAAACCCTGCATGCATGTCCCCCGGTTTGTACTCAAAATAGTGGGAGAGAGAAAGCAAGAAACATCCTGCCTAAGTAGACTTGCTAATGCCCATGAATGGTCAAAGATTACAACATCCTCCATCTGAGACAATTATGTTAACATTGAACATACCTCTCATCCCGCCCAATTGGGCTGGCTATTGCACATGAATGTTCAGAGTAAAAGATATACACCATCGGAGACATATAAGATAACATTGAACATGCCTTTCAAAAAATTATTATAACAAGTGACTCAATGGCTAAATACACCCCAAGGTACAACCGCAACATAGACATAGTCATAGTCAGAATAAAGAAACATAAGCAGCTGTAGTATTGAAAATAAAGTGAGAAAAAGTGCACAAAGTCTTATATTGGTTAAGGTACATCAGCCAGCCAGTGTCTTTGAAGAAAAGGGTAGGGAACCTGTGCTGTTGTCACTGACACCCCAAGTGGGCCCCTTCCTTTCCTCCTGAAACATGAACAAGTACTTCCCATTAAAACCACAATACCTTGAAACTATTTTAGCACTGTCTCAAAGAAACAGTAAGATGAAGTGTAAACAAGTTGTACAGTAAGAAAGGCCTATGCAGCTGCTGCGACTAGAGATATTTGCAGCTAAAATGTAGTGAGCCAGAAATGTTATTCATCATTCAGATGGACCCCCAGTTCCTCTTCAAGGAGGAGTACCCCTGGGCTCTTGGTTTTGAGGTCCAGAATGTACGTGGACTCCCTCTTTCTTAGTCTCAATGCCCTGTCTCCTCCCCTTGAATTCAGTGGGATCTGTTCAACAGCATAGTACGAGAGGAGGGAGCTGTCTGCAAAGTGTTGGTCCTAAAAATGCCTTGCTACCGGATAGTGGGGGTCCCTGTTATTGATGGCCCTCATATGTTCCAGAACCCTTTTCTTTACCATCTCGGTGGTACTGCCCACGTGTCTGAGGTTGCAAGGACACTCCAGGATGTATATAACAAGGGGCGGGGCTGCACGTAAGACATTGGAAGATCTTTCTGGTGATGTTAATCCTGGGTGGGGTGTATTCTTTTTTCATGGAGCTTTACAGAGACCACAGGGAAAGAACACTTGGCGATTGTGTCCCCTTAACTGTTTGGCCAAAGTAATGTCACTGTGTACCAAGGTATCCCTCAAATGGTGTCCCTTTCTATATGTCATCCTGGGTCTTTCCTAAATGTGTCCTATAATGGGATCACTTGTGAAAAGGTCCCAATTTTTCATCAGAATTCTTTGGATATCTCTGGAGTTGTTGTACATGAGTATGATTCTGTTCTCATTCTCCTTTTCTTCCTTGATTTCAGCTGGGGGTCACACAGTGTTTGGGCCCTAGTCTCCTTGCTCGCTTTCTCCATGGCACTCTTGAGAACTCATAAAGGGTACCCTCACTCCTTAAATCTGGAAATCATGGTGGTCTGGTCTGCTAGGAATTATTCTTTGGTGCTGCAATTGTGTTTTGCCCTCAGCAGCTCACCATATGGAATACTCCATTTCAGGTTTTCTGGATTGCTGCTGAGGGCAAGGAAGAGGCTTGTCTGCAGTCATCTTCCAGAAGAGCTTGGTCTGTATGGTGCTGTTCTTGATCTCAATCCTGACATCTAAGTAATCTACAGAGTATCTGCTCATGGTGTGGGAGAGAATGAGATTGTGTGTGTTGTTGTTCAGTTTGTTAATGAAATGCCCTGCGTCATCTTCAGTACCTTTCAAGATAATGAACAGGTCATCAATGTATCTAAGCCATAGTATGGCTTGTTCAGACTCTGGAAAGTCTCCATCGTCCTTACGTGTCTGGTGCGTAAGAAGTGCTGGCACTCCTTGATGCCTTGCTCACAGTCTATAATAGTGTACAGGGAATTGACATCTACTGTCAATAGTAGGTAATCATTTACCTTGTGGATACCCTTTAGTTTTCCTAGAAAATCCTTGGTATCCCTGACATGGAACGGGAGATTAGTCATCGACTTTCTTAAAAAATGGTCTACATATTTCGAGACATTTTCATGGGCACTGCCCCTGGATGACACAATGGGCCTCCCAGGGGGATTGGTGTGGTTCTTATGTACCTTAGGGAGGAGAGAGAGTGCCGGAAGCTTAGGGTAATCTCTTTTAAGAAAACAGTACTCTCAGTATTTCTGTGTCTTTCCAGTCAGTTAACTTACCCCATATTTCAATGATACTGTTGGTATAAGTCTCCCTGTTGATGGTGGTGTAAAATTTGGTGTCACTCAATTGTCGTTTCGTGTCCTCAATGTACATCTCCCTGGTTAGTAATACTATATTTTCTCCCTTATCCGCAGGGCGCATAATTATGTTGGTGTCTTCAGCTAAAGACCTGATAGCTTGTTTTTGAACAAAGGAGAGAATGTGTTGGAAATTGCTCTTAATCCAGTTTTATGCCTGGATTTGATAAGATTTCTGGTTACTGTGTCATGAAATGTATCAATGCTATCATGGGGCATCGTGGGATAGAAGGTGGAACGCCTTTGAAGCTCATGAAAGCAGCTAGTTCATGCGTTATATCTAGGTCATTAAGTAGTGTATGTATGTCACTGGGGACCCTCACTTCCCCAAGTCAGATTCCAGCTCATGTAGATAAGCACAGTATCTATATCTCTTATGTTTAACTCACAGTGGGACATGCTGTTGGAGTACCTGCCAACCACCCTAGGTCTATCCCCCTTACGGCTGTGCCATTTTTTCAATTTGAGTTTCCTAACAAATTTGTATAGATCAATCCAAGTCTCAGTGTAATTGAACTGTTCAGAGGGACAAAATGAGAGGTCCAGGTATAACATGGTTTTACTTTTCTCAATGTCAGTTCGATGTCTGTTGGGGAGATTGATAATAGTTTTATTCACCATTTACTTATCCATTATGCTGTTGCTTTGGAGCTTCCTGAGTTAGTTCCCATGCGCCCCTTTCTTCTCTCTCCTTTCGTTTCTTTTCCTGAGTCTCTTTTGCCTCTTTCACCTCTTCCGGTGCCTCCTCGGCCTCTTCCTCTGCCATGACTCCTCTGTCCTGTTGATTAACACAAGAAGCCTCTCCTAGTTATTGACCTAATTGCTATTATGTCGTTTATGTGAGTGTAGACATCTCACAAAAAGTGAAAGACTGGTCTCACACACCACCTGGTGTCATGCTTCATCATTGACCAGTCCTCGCCCTCTAAAAACTTGGTTTGATAGAGGGCGGGCATACACCTGAAGACAGGGATGCACTTCTAAAGCTAAGTGGGGGCCCTTAACAAAAAAGGGAAATTTAAAAAGCCATTACAGATGTCAAAACTCCTTTTAATGTGACTGACATCTGTGTGGTGTTTAAAAGAAATGATCGGTGTGTTGGGGATATCATAGTCCCCCCACCGTATAACTAACGGTCAATATGTTTCTGCCTGATGGCCCAAACGGGTCCGCGGCATTCATCAGGACCTATCATACACAAACGGGCTCCTATCTTACCGTTCAGTATAGGTGAGGTATCCACTAAGTAGGGTGATCAAGGTCACACACCACAGAGTTGCGGCTAAATTGTTCCAGCCCTATTCCCTGGGACCTACTTGCCCCATAGGTAGAGTGAGGGAGGAAGACCCCTTAGGTCAAGCGCCTGTTGGTGAAAGTACCAGCGAGGAGGTGAGGCATGCAGTCATAGGTGCAGCAGCGGGAGATCCTTTCACCAACAGGCGCGTGACCTAAGGGGTCTTCCTCCCTCACTCTACCTATGGGGCAAGTAGATCCCAGGGAATAGGGCTGGAACAATTTAGCCGCAACTCTGTGGTGTGTGACCTTGATCACCCCACTTAGTGGATACCTCACCTATTCTGAACGGTAAGGTAGGAGCCCGTTTGTGTATGATAGGTCCTGATGAATGCCGCGGACCCGTTTGGGCCATCAGGCAGAAACATGTTGACCGTTAGTTATACGGTGGGGGGACTATGATATCCCCAACACACCGATCATTTCTTTTAAACACCACACAGATGTCAGTCACATTAAAAGGAGTTTTGACATCTGTAATGGCTTTTTAAATTTCACTTTTTGTTAAGGGCCCTCCCCACTTAGCCTTAGAAGTGCATCCCTGTCTTCAGGTGTATGCCCGCCCTCTATCAAACCAAGTTTTTAGAGGGCGAGGACTGGTCAATGATGAAGCATGACACCAGGTGGTGTGTGAGACCAGTCTTTCACTTTTGTGAGATGTCTACACTCACATAAACGACATAATAGCAATTAGGTCAATAACTAGTAGAGGCTTCTTGTGTTAATCAGTTTTGAGTTGAGGCTGCCTACTCCTAGTACCCCGTGCCTCTAATTCCCTACCCTGGATCGCTTCCAGGTTTTTGTGGTTGAGTCCTCTGTCCTGTTCCCCGGCCTCTGTTCTTGGAAGTTGTTGTTCCCCTTGCTGTTTGTCGACCCCTGCGTAGGAGCCGTTACTCCTCCAACAAAGTTGCAGGTTTGTTGCTGAAGTCACTTCCATAGGCAGAACTGTTGGATGTACCAGAGGTATCTGTGTCATTATCCCTCATGGTTACAGGTTCTGACACAGAGGTTTCTGGTGCTGTTGCTGTAGCTCATGGGTCATAGGTTTGTGCTTTGAACATAGAGTCATATTTTCAACTAAACATTAGTCTCCTCCCACTCTCATAATCTCCACAGTCTCTATGGAGCTTTCTCTGCTTCCTTGCTTTTATATCATCCTCGTGTTTTTTCAAATGGACCTTCATTCCTTCAATACATTTTTCAGTGGTCTCTTGCTTAGTCTTTTGAGTGAGTTAATCTATAATTGCCTTTATCACCTGTAATAAGGTCTCCCTATCCACCCATGAGTACTCGACAAGTATTTCAAGCATGCGTCTCGAACTGGTTGCTGAGTTATCTGCCCATTCCTCGAGCATCTTTGGGTTTGGCGACTCATAGGATGTAGTGGTGTAGATCCGTAGTCCCCTCTGCAGCTATGTACTGGCACCCATCACCGGTGCAATCTCATGTAATCAAGACTGCATCGCAGTCGAAACATGTAGTGGGATTGTGGATTAAACTACACAGTGCAACTTTGACCGGGTCCTGAGTGTGTGTTCTTTACTCTTTGGATGTACTGTATATATACATATACATCCTCGGATGTCTGTGTGTGGTGGCATGCAGCCGAATCGCTGGGGATGCTCGTAGGATACCCGGGTGTATTTGCATGAAGTTTCTCCAGTTTCGTTTAAAACAGAACGGCACTTATCGTAGTGCAATAGATTTCAATAATTTTGATTTCATCTGGCAGATACAAACATGTATTGTGTCAGACGCATTTCGGCTTCGGAAAGCTTTCTCATGATGCCTACGCACAGATAATGCTTTTGTTTTATCACAAAGCATAGACATAAAAGATGGACAAATTACTTCGATCAACATCGCGACCATATTGAAATATTCAACTCTGTGCATAATGCTATTGTCATTTACAGAACTGATTGCTGTTGTGACCATACTAACATCAATTCAGCCCAAATGGGCATTCTCAAATCTTCCAGAGTGGAGAGCTAATAAACCTAAATGAAATATAGACATCCGTTTCAGCAAAAATTAATCATTAAAAAAATAATAATAACTAAACAAAACAATTCTTTACTTGAAATACAGTACCTTATATAGCTGAGCCCCATTGGACAGAAACCTTAACTAAGCAGGTCATGCAATTATTGACAAAATCTAATGTTATAGAATTGCAAATACATAGTTTACCAAGTATGTTTGTTTTGTTTCTTTGTATGTGTTTTGTAAAGTGCATAGCTGCCCGAAGCCTTCCCTGCACTGGTAAATGCTGTCATGAGTATGTATTTATCATTATCAATTTATATTAACACTTAATACAATACTTGGCATTTCAACACATACATAAACATCACAAATGTTCTGTCGTTGTCAGACAAATGCTCTCAAATATCATGCCCCATTAGGCTGACTTTCTTAAATATTTACATAGAATTTTATGTTATTATAACCAAAATCTAAATAATAACAAAAAGATATCTTAGCGCTCTTGCGTTCCAAATCTGTTACATTCACAACACAGCCCATTTCGGTCTGTGATCCTATGGATAAACAAAAAACACAACGGGATCAACATTCTAAAGCTGCATTTTAAAGCGTTAATTCCGTGCAATATTAGAAACATTTAAAATCATTATTGAGGCAAAGATCAATATTACATTTTCTTTTATAGATATATATAAATCTCCTCATCAGTGTTCAATCCTATAGGTTCTTCCATCCTGTTAGACCTGGCACCATTGGCGCGAGTCTCCCCTGCATTTTTTGCGCTTGCCTCTTGTGATTTTGCTGTGTGTTGGACTTTGTTTTGCTGGTCTAGATGCTTTGGGCACTTTGCCACTGCTGTTCAGTGCCAAAGCGCAAGTGCTCCCTTTGTAAATTTCTGTTATGGATTGGTGTTTCCATGATTGGCTATTTGATTTACTAGTCAGTCCCTAGTACAGTGCACCGCGTGTACCCAGGGCCTGTAAATCAAATGCTGCTGGTGGGCTTGTAGCACTGATTGTGCCACCCACAGAAGCAGCCTGTAAATGTAACTCTGGCCTGCCATTGCAGAGCCTGTGTGCAGTCTGGGACTGCCATGTCGACTTGTCAAGTGCACACACTTGCCAGTCCCTAAACCTTCCCTTTTCTACATATTTGTCACCCCTAAAGTAGGCCCAAGGTACCCCTGTGGGCCGGGGTGCAGCGTATGTGAAAGGTAGGACATGCCCTGATGTGTGTGGCATGTCCTGATAGTGAAATACTGCCAATTTCGTTTTTCACTATTGCAAGGATGCCTGTTCCCATAGGACAGAATGGGGAGTTTGTTTATAACATCTTATAAACATAACTGGCCCTAGGAACAAGGTAGGAAAATAAAGTTTAGTATGCCGGAACTCAGAATGTTAAAATGCATCTTTTAGTGAGGTTGATTTTTACATTCTGTGTTTGAAAATACAACTTTTAGAAAGTAGGTATTTTCTTGCCTAACCATCCAGTGTGCCTCTGCTAGGTTTGTGTATTGCATGTCTGGCTTTTGGATGACAGTGGCTGGAGAGGGGCAGTGGCTCCAGAAGTCTGATGAGTCAGGGCTTGGCTGAATAGACCTGGGCTGCATTTAGAGTAGGGGGAGGAGATTTACTTTTCACCTGAATGGGCCTGGTCTGCTTTCAACAATGCTGTCTCCACCCCCTGCCAGGAAGCTGCACCAGTGAGGACAGAACTGGTTTTCGCTGGGTACAGATACTCTCTGCCTTCAGAGAACAAAGGATTTTTGTGTATAAAAAGAGGGGCACAGAACCCAGACTTTTAGATCACTTCTGGGAAATCAAGAGGAACCTTTGCCAAGGAGAAGAGCCGGAGAAGCTGAGGAGGAATACAGCCCCTGTGCTGTTTGCTGTCTGGGGTTGGCCTGCAGTGGCTACTTGCTGCCAAGGAAAGGAGAAAAGGACTTTGATGCTTGCTTTGTACCCTGCTTGAAGAAAAAGATCTCCAAGGGCTTGAACTGAGCTTGCCCCCTGTTCTAGAGGTCTCAGGAACAGCAAAGACCTCACTGTGTCTGTGTGCACCGTCTCTGAGCGTCGCCGCAGAAGAAAAGGGTAACCGACTCTGTCATCTAGTTCGTCGCACGATTCCGTGTCCTGAAAGCACCGCGAGAGCAACGCCTCGCTTCGCAACGCAACCCTGGTCTCACTGACTCCGTCAACGAGCCACTGCTTGCACCGCGTCCTGTGGGCACCGCACTCCGCAACGCTTCGCTACAAGCTGCAAGGACGTCACCGACTCCGTCGCTGCCCGACCGGAACATCGACCGGCTCCGTTGCCGCACCGTGACCTGCCAGCACCGCAGCGAGCACCGTCTCACCCTTCAATGCAAGCCCTGGTCTCACAGACTCCGTCAACGAGCCGCTGACTGCACCAAATCATGAGGACATCGTCTGCCGCAATGTTCCGCTTCACAACGCGACCGCGACGTTTGCCCCGACCGACTCGCACCGACGTGTTGGTCGCAACAAGAAAGGTACAGTGCCCGAGTCTGTCGACACCTTAGCTGGCCCATATTGACGCGGCCGGCTGGAATTGTTAGACTCTGTCGTATTCAGTATCGCGGTAGCCCCAGGAGGAGCTACAGAGTCGGAAGAACTGTGTTTTATTGATTTTCCTGCAGTTTAAAGGTTATTTTTCACAAGTACTATTTTTCAAGAGTATTGTATGTTGGATTTTTATCGTATTTGCTCTTGTTGGTTTAGATAAAGATTTACTATTTTTCTAAACTGGTGTGGTGTCCATTTGTAGTGTTTTCACTGTATTACTGTATGTGTTCACAAATGCTTTACACACTGCCTTTGAGATAAGCCTGTATGCTCGTGCCAAGCTACCAAGGGGGTGAGCAGGGGTTATTTTAGGAGTGTATCCCCCTTACCCTGATTAGAAGCAAGAGTCCCTATTTGGACAAAGGTACCTACCTCTGCCAACTAGAGACCCCCATTTCTAACATTGGTGGTCAGCGGTGAGGATCTGGACTTGCATTTCTGATTTACATACAGTAATTGGTGTACACTACTAGCATAGTGCAGACAATTACGTGACCACATACTTTTACTGAACTTTTCCCTTGGATTGATTTTTCTGCAAAGTAAAGAACTGCCAATTTTGTCATCATGACCAAGCCAGCATCCATTGCATCCATTGATATCGAATTTGAGGAAGATAGGGTGGAAACCTACACTGTGACTCAACTGAAAGCTATTTGCAAAAAATGTAAAGTCTCTGTGAAAAGCCTCACCAGGAAGGATGAATACCAAAAGGCGCTGAGGGCCTGTTTGGAATCCAGAAATGCCAGTGGGCAGGATGAGGAGCCTCTGGTGGAGGCAGAGAATGTGGATGAGCAACAGGAGGGGCAATTGAACCTGCCAGGAGGGAGGGTACCTTCTGTGGGTGACAGCAGTGTTTCTCAAAGGGGTCTGTCTCCAGAGGAGTTAGAAGACAGAGAGAGAGATAGGGTGCATGAGAGGGAGCCTGCTAAGTTCAAGCTGGGGAAGGAGGGTGACATAGAAAATAAGAAGTTGGAGTTGGAAAAGCAGAAATTGGCCATGGAGGAAAAGAGGATGCTTTTAGAGCATGAGAGAGGGTTGAGGGAGTTGGATCTGAAAGCAAAGAGTTTAGAGATCAATCCCTCTGGTGGCAGCACACCATCAGTGCCTGGGGAAGGAAAGGTATACATTCCCAAAGATGTTATTAAGGATTTCATGAAGCATGAGGACATTGGTCAGTGGTTCAAGGCTTATGAGGTAGCAATGAGGTCCCACAGAGTCCCTGAGAGCGATTGGGGAGCGGGGTTGTGGGGCCGCTTTGTCAGTGAAGGAAGGGAGACATTGCTAGCCTTGCCCACTGAGGATCAGATGTCATATGCCCCCATGAAGGAAGCCTTAGTAGCCAGGTATGGGTTTACCCCAGAGCTTTATAAGCAGAAATTTGGAAACTGTAGGAAGCTGGAGTCAAGTACCTGGGAGGAGTATGTGTCCTATTTTTTCAGAGCACTGGATGGCTGGGTGAAGGGTAGCAAGGTGAATGATTTGCAGGGTCTCTATGATTTGGTTGCAAGGGAGCACTTGTCAGATAATTGTTTTCCAGAGCTACGCCAGCACCTGATTGACAGTAAGCTGACTGATCCCAGAAAGCTTGATGTGGAGGCGGACCGCTGGGTCAGCACCAGGGTCCAAAAGGGTCATGTGGGAGACTCCACCAAAGGTGGGCAGGGTCCCCAGCAGAAGAGTGGGGGGGACAAGGGTTAACAGAAGGAGTTCCAAAAAGGGCCCCAAAGTAATCCCCAAGGGAACCAAGGTAAGGGTTCCCAGCCTCCCACTGAGAAGAAATCATGGGTCCCGACAGGTAAGCCTGTTCAGAGGGGTCCCAAGACCTGTTTCAGTTGTGGTCGGGAGGGCCACTTCCGGGGGGATCCTAAGTGTCCCAAACCGGTTACCACCGCACCCAATGGTGCACCGCCCCAGGAACTGGCTAGTGTAGCCTTGGGGGAGGAGTCGGGTGCCCAAGATGGGTGGGGTCCCGCAGAGATGTCCCTTATCTCTTTAGGAGACAGTGAGATGGTCCCAAGAGCTCATCTGCCTGATAACACTAAGAAATACAGGCAGTGGGTGACCATCAATGGCCATAGTGTGAAGGCTCTGAGAGACACCGGAGCCAGTGTGACAGCTGTCAGTTGTCGGCTGGTGTCTGAAGAGCAGGTGGACCCCAACGCATTCTACCCAGTAGTTGCCGCTGACAATTCAGAATGCCTCTGCAAAGTGGCACAGGTTCCCTTTCAGTGGGGGGGGGTCTCAGGTACCTTGAAAGTAGCTGTGTGGCCAGCCATGCCTGTTGACTGCTAGGCAATGATTTGGAGAGCTCCCCTTGGGCGAAGGTGGAGCGGAGGTCTCACTTAGAGATGTTGGGTCTGGCTGAGTGGGCATGTGTGACCACTCGGTCAATGGGAGCCAGTAAGGGCATTCAAGAGGACCTGGAGCCTGAAAGAGTGGCCCAGGTGCCTGCCAGGAAGAGAAGAGGCTGGGGGCGTGGGAAACCGGCCCCCGAAGTTCCCAGAGTCCAGGAGGAGGCGGACCCTAAGGGGGATGCCCTGGAGCCTACAGGGGAACAAGTGGCTGAACTAGGGGACCTGCCTGAGCTGACCCATTGGCAGCAAGAAGGAGGGCCAACCAGGGAGGAGTTCTGCCAGGAGCAGCAGACGTGCCCTTCTCTCATTGGTTTGTGGCAACAGGCTGCAAACCAGGCTGCAGGTGATCAGTCTGGATCACATTGGATATACTGGGAGAATGGTCTCCTGTATAGCGAGCCTAAGGTTGCTGAGCCTGGGTCAGCCCATGTGCTGGTGGTACCCCAGCGCTTCAGAGCCTTCCTACTGGGTCTGGCTCATGATGTGCCTTTGGCAGGGCATTGAGGCAAGACAAGACCTTTGAAAGGCTTGTCACCCACTTTTACTGGCCCCAAATACGCAAGCATTCTGATACTCATTGTAGGTCTTGCCAGACTTGCCAGGCAAGTGGCAAGAGTGGGAGGAAGTGTAAGGCTCCTCTCCAACCTTTCACTGTGGTCAGCACCCCCTTTGAGAGGGTAGGTATTGACATTGTGGGGCCTCTGGATCCCAAAACAGCCATGTGCAACAGGTTCATCCTGGTCTTGGTGGACCATGCCACCTGGTACCCGGAAGCCATCCCTCTCCAGACTGTGACGGACCCCGTGATGGGTCGTGCGTTGATGGGGATTTTCTCCCGTGTGGGGTTCCCCAGAGAGGTGGTGTCCGACGTTGTACCAACTTCATATCCAAGTATATGAAGTCCCTGTGGCAGGAGTGCGGTATTACATATAAGTTCACCACTCCTTACCACCCCCAAGGTAAAGGGCTGGTTGAGAGATTCAACTGGACCCTGAAGGGCATGATTATGGGTCTTGGTGAACCCATGAGGCGTAAGTGGGACGTCCTCTTACCATGCCTTTTGTTTGCTTACAGAGAGGTGCCCCAGAAGTCCTTAGGGTTCAGTCCCTTTGAGCTGCTGTATGGCCATCCTGTAAGAGAATCTCTGAGTCTGGTGAAATAAGGCTGGCAGAAAGCTCCCAGTAAACCTCCCCAGGATGTATATAGCTACATGCTGGCCTTCACAAACCAGACTAAGCGCTTCAGGTGAACCTGGAAGCCAGCCAGGAGGAAATGAAACGCTGGTATGATCAGAATGCCACTCTGATCGAGATTCAGCCTGGACAGAAGGTTTGGGTCATGGCCCCAGTGGAGTCTTGCACGCTCCAGGATAAGTGGACCGGACCATTTGAGGTGGTGGAGCTCAAGAGTAACGTCACCTACTTGGTGGACTTGCAGTCTCCTAGGAACCCTTTGCGGGTCCTGCATGTGAACCGCCTGAAGCCCCACTTGGAGAGGTCCGAAGTGGGCATGCTCCTAGCAACAGATGCTGGGATGGAGGAGGAGACTGAGCCTCTTCCTGACCTCCTGTTTTCAAAGGAGCAAGATGGGTCAGTGGACGGTGTGAACCTCTCTGACGCCCTGACCCCTGAACAGCAGAGTGACTGCCGCCAACTGTTGGGACAGTTTTCTGATCTGTTCTCCCTGATCTCGGTGTCACTTAGTGGTGCGTCCATGATGTGGACACTGGGGACAGTCCTCCAGTAAAACATAAGACTTACAGAGTGACTGACAGGGTCAGAGCTTGCATCAAGGAGGAGGTCTCCAAGATGTTAGCGCTAGGGGTGATTGACCCTCAAACAGCCCTTGGGCCAGCCCAGTGGTCTTGGTCCTGAAGGCTGGCGCACCAGGTGCCACGCCAGAACTCGGGTTCTGTGTGGACTACAGAGGGCTCAATTCAGTCACCAGGACTGACGCACACCCCATCCCCAGAGCTGATGAGCTCATCGATCGGTTGGGGGCTGCCCAGTACCTCACTAAGTTTGACTTAATGTCTGGGTACTGGCAGATCGCCTTAACTGATGGGGCAAGAGAGAGGTCAGCCTTCTCCACACCAGATGGGCACTACCAATTCCGGGTGATGCCCTTAGGGATGAAGAATGCCCCTGCCACCTTTCAGAGGTTGGTCAACCAGGTGTTGGTTGGGCTGGAGGATTTCAGTGCCGCCTACCTGGACGACATTGCAGTGTTCAGTGCCACTTAGGAGGAACATCTGCACCACCTCTGGGAAGTGTTGAAGGTGCTGCGGAGGACAGGCCTCACGATCAAGGCAAGCAAGTGCCAGATCGGGCTGGGTTCAGTGGTGTACTTGGGACACCAAGTGGGGAGCGGCCAGGTGGCGCCCCTACAGCCCAAGATTGATACCATTCTGGCTTGGGAACCCCATAAGACCCAGACAGAGGTGAGAGCCTTTTTAGGACTCACAGGGTATTACAGGAGATTTGTCAAGGGTATGGCACCATTGTTGCCCCCTTGACAGAGCTGACTTCCAGGAAGCAGCCCAAGAAAGTGAACTGGACTGACGCCTGCCAGAAAGCTTTTGATGCCCTGAAATCTGCCATGTGCACAGCGCCCGTGCTTAAGGCACCCAACTTCTCAGAAGAGTTCATTGTGCAGACAGATGCTTCAGAGCATGGTGTGGGGGCTGTGCTCTCACACCTGAATGAAGAGGGCCGAGACCAACCTGTAGCCTTCATTAGTAGGAGGTTACTTCCACTGGAACAGAGGTGGAGTGCGATTGAGTGTGAGGCATTTGCTGTGGTCTGGGCGCTGAAGAAGCTGAGGCCATACTTGTTTGGGACTCACTTCCGGGTTCAGACAGACCACAGGCCCCTCAGATGGTTGATGCAAATGAGGGGTGAGAATCCAAAGTTGTTGAGGTGGTCCATTTCCCTACAGGGGATGGACTTCACAGTGGAACTGCCCTGGTACAGAACACGCCAATGCTGATGGTCTGTCCATATTTTTCCGCCTTAGTGAAGGGAACTCCCAAGAGTGTGGGTAGTTCTCCCCATGTTTCAGCTGGAGGGGACATGTGTTAGACCTGGCACCATTGGCGTGAGTCTCCCCTGCATTTTTTGCCTTTGCCTCCTGTGTTTTAGCTGTATATTGGACTTCGTTTTGCAGGTCTAGATGCTTTGGGCACTTTGCCACTGCTGTTCAGTGCCAAAGTGCAAGTGCTCCCTTTGTAAATTACTGTTATGGATTGGTGTTTCCATGATTGGCTATTTGATTTACTAGTCAGTTCCTAGTACAGTGCACCATGTGTGCCCAGGGCCTGTAAATCAAATGCTGCTAGTGGGCTTGCAGCACTGATTGTGCCACCCGCAGAAGCAGCCTGTAAATGTAACTCTGGCCTGCCATTGAGGAGCCTGTGTGCAGTCTGGGACTGCCATGTCGACTTGTCAAGTGCACACACTTGCCAGTCCCTAAACCTTGCCTTTTCTACATATTAGTCACCCCTAAGGTAGGCCCAAGGTAACCCTGTGGGCAGGGTGCAGCGTATGTGAAAGGTAGGACATGCCCTGATGTGTGTGGCATGTCCTGATAGTGAAATACTGCCAATTTCGTTTTCACTATTGCAAGGCTGCCTGTTCCCATAGGACAGAATAGGGAGTTTGTTTATAACATCTTATAAACATAACTGGCCCTAGGGACAAGGTAGGAAAATAAAGTTTAGTATGCCTGAACTCAGAATGTTTAAATGCATCTTTTAGTGAGGGTGATTTTTACATTCTGTGTTTGAAAATACTTTTAGAAAGTAGGTATTTTCTTGCCTAACCATCCAGTGTGCCTCTGCTAGGTTTGTGTATTGCATGTCTGGCTTTTGGATGACAGGGGCTGGAGAGGGGCAGTGGCTCCAGAAGTCTGATGAGTCAGGGCTGGGCTGAATAGACCTGGGCTGCATTTAGAGTAGGGGTAGGAGATTTACTTTTCACCTGAATGGGCCTGGTCTGCCTTCAACAATGCTGTCTCCACCTCCTGCCAGGAAGCTGCACCAGTGAGGACAGAACTGGTTTTCGCTGGGTACAGACACTCTCTGCCTTCAGAGAACAAAGGATTTTTGTGTATAAAAAGAGGGGCTCAGAACCCAGACTTTTAGATCCCTTCTGGAAAATCAAGAGGAACAAGAAAGGTACTGTGCCCGAGTCTGTCGACGCCTTAGCTGGCCCGTATTGACTAGGCCGGCTGGAATTGTTAGACTCTGTCGTATTCAATATCGCGGTAGCCCCAGGAGGACCTACCGAGTCGGAAGAACTGTGTTTTATTGATTTTCCTGCAATTTAAAGGTTATTTTTCACAAGTACTATTTTTCAAGAGTATTGTATGTTGGATTTTTATCGTATTTGCACTTGTTGGTTTAGATAAAGATTTACTATTTTTCTAAACCGGTGTGGTGTCCATTTGTAGTGTTTTCACTGTATTACTGTATGTGTTCACAAATGCTTTACACACTGCCTCAGAGATAAGCCTGTCTGCTCGTGCCAAGCTATTTTAGGAGTGTATCCCCCTTACCCTGACTAGAAGCAAGGGTCCCTATTTGGACAAAGGTACCTACCTCTGCCAACTAGAGACCCCCATTTCTAACACATCCCTATTCTCAGAATGTACCTACATTCAAGTTGTCTAAGTGTTTTCTCTCTGTCTTCCGCACGTGGGGATTTCTTCACCTGGTCTAGCACACTGTAAGTTAAGAGTTTAGGATTGCTTCCATGAAATTCTACAGGATATGTTTTTCATGCAAATATACTGCAAATTCTGATTTACAATTTAATGTTTACGAATCTGTACTCGTTCACATAGATCTGTTTGAATCTCTGTGATATTTGTCCCTTGTAAACAGGCTTTGCATTTGCTGCACTTTTTAAAACCAGTCTTAGGTTTTATCCAGTTACTCTCAGTACTTATTTGGGTCTTTACTAAGGCATCTCTGATGGACTGAGATTTCCTTAAATTGATTAAGGGTTTGGGATTAATCTCCGATCCAATTACAGAATCTTGTTGAATTAAATGCCAGTGTTTTTACATGGCCTGTCTCACTTTATTATGATGTTTGTTATATGTGGCGATGAATTTGCACTTGCTCTCACTCTGCAGTTTCTGTACTGGCATTTGAATAGTAATTCAACTCTGTTCTTTGTGGCTACTGTGTTCCTAGCTTGTATCAGAGTCTCCTCGTGACATCCCCTATCATGTAGTATTATAATCATTTCCTCTTCTGTCTTATTGTACAGTGGTTTAGAACTGCAGATTCTTTTAGCACTCAGCATTTCTCTTATGGAATACTGTTCTTCAATGCTGTGGGATGTGAGCTTGAGGCATGCAGTATTGTATTTCCTGAGGTTTTCTTTCTAAATACTGTTGATATGAGATGTGTGTCTATTACCTTGAGTTTGACATCAAGAAATTCCACACAACTGTTGCTAATGCGGCTGGTAAAGGAAAGGTTTAGGTAATTTCTGTGGATTTCCTCAACAAACTCTTCAACTGATTCCTGATTACCTTTCCAGAGTAAGAAGAGGTCGTCAATATATCTAAGCCGCATTATAATGTGTGGGGACCAATCTTGTAGCTCTGTATTGCATAGCACCTGCTCCTCCCACCAGCCCATATGCAAATTCGCATAACTGGGGGCAAAGCACGTGCCCATCGCTATTCCTTGCAACTGTTGGTACATGTCATTGTTAAATAAGAAAATGTTGCTCTCAAGGCACCAAGTGATCATTTTCAATGACATCTCATTATGTTTGTGGAACTATATTGGCATAGAATTTAAGAAATGTTGCATTGCACTTAGGCCATATGCATGTCTTATGCTGGTATAGAGTGAGTTAACATCAAGGCAAACCATTAAATAGTCTTCCTCCCAGTGTGTATCAAAAATTCTCTTCAGAAAATCGGTAGTATCCCTGATGTATGATGGCAAATCAAGGACCAATGATTGCAAAAAGTGGTCTACAAATGTAGAGACATTTTCAAATAGGCTGCCTTTTTTTATTGTTTTATTTTTTTTTATTTGTCAACATAAGGTTACAAAACAGAAAAATAAATAGCAGATTAAGTACCTGAAAGTTTCCACAATGAGCAAAAAAAAATAAAAAAGGGAAGAAAATCAAACGAATACCACAGCATATCATAGATGAACCATATTTGCCTCCTTGTACAATCATATCTCATTTAAAACACAGACTTCCATATTGCATTACATCTAGCTAAAGAACGAATTCCCCTTGTTTTAGCCAATGCTTGTTCCATATCATATGTTTGTCTGACTATTAGCCACCAATCAGTAACAGAAGGAGGTTTTGGATTTATCCAGTCACGAGCAATTGCTAATCTTGCAGAGACCATTAAGATACAAAATATACCATTTGATTTATAGCTCGAACTCCTACTACCCAGCATTATTTCCCTAATTGTGAGAGGTAATTCAATCCCCAGCTTCTGCGATACTACTTGACCAACTCTTTGCCAGAATATCGACAGTGCTGGGCATGTTATAAACATATGCAATATATTCGCCACATGTAAATCACATCTTGGGCATTTTGTCCGATCAGTATTTAAGTTATTAGATGACCATTTATCAATTCTTTCAGGTGTATAGTATAATAAGCAGATCGCACGATGTTGTTGCAACCTTAAATTAGTAGAACTCACTGATTTATTTATCGTGCTGAGAGCTAGCGATATCGAAGTAGCCGCCACCGACTCCCCCAAGATCTTACTCCAGCGATCTGCTAGTCTCTCTGAGTCATCTGACCTGTAAGTATTCAAGCATTTGTATGCCCTGCTAATTAGAGACTTGGTATTTGCGGCATATAGACATTCCCATATATCTGAACGAGAAATATTCGTCAGCTTCAGATGACGGGTAAAATAGTCTCTAATTTGAAGGTATTTAAACAGCTTATTTTCAGAAAGCTTATATTGTATCTGAATCCAAAAGAAGCAAAACCCCTACCATCGTACAAATCCGCTAAGCATGTGACACCACTCCTAGCCCAATATTTACCTATAATGTCATGAAACATTTCTGGCAAGCCTGGGTTCCCCCAGAGAGGATATTTATCGTGATAAAATGATATATTACACCTAAGCGAAATAGCCCGCCAAATTAATATGTTATCTCGTACAGTCTTAAATTTGACCCTTTTAAAATAATTCGGATCGTTAGTTCTGTAAAGGAACATATTACTTTCTTCACCTAACATGAACCTATGACAAAAAGTAGTGAAATCAGGATTGAAGAGACTGCGAAAACGTCCAATAAAAGCCGACCAGAAATACATCTTAAAATCTGGAAACTCTAAACCGCCCTGGCTAAAAGGAAGTTTTAGCAAATCTATTGCCCTTCGTGATTTTCTGTACCCCCATATAAAGCTGCTCATCATACCCTCTAAACGTTTAAAAAACAAATTAGGAACTCGTAGTGGAATAGAGCGAAATAAATAAAGAAATTTAGGCAGAATTTTCATTTTTATAATATTAATCCGGCCAATAATGCCTAAAGGTAGCTTATGCCAATTTTTAAATGATTTAGCTGTCTCATTCAATAATGCTTCATAGTTTAAAGAAAAGATCCTATCGATCTGTGCCGACAGCTTGACCCCAAGATAAGTAACAACTGAGCAGACCCCCCCGTATTGGGACCGTAGGTTTAAAGTTAAGAAGGATTTGAGTTTTCATAATATTTAATTTATATCCCGATAATAAACCAAACTCAGCGGCTTCTTTCTCTATTACTTTCAGTGCCTCTCCAGGTTCCGTGGAAAAAACAGCAATATCGTCAGCGTATGCACTGGCCTTCAGGGCAAGCGTGCCTGACATAAACGGGCGGATTGACTGATTATTTTGCAGAATGGAAAAAAAAGGCTCTATATATAACGCAAATAACAACGGTGAAAGGGGACATCCCTGCCGTGTACCACAGAGAATCGGAAATATAGCGGATTGTAAACCAGAATATACTAATTTGGCACAGGGCCTGTCATATAAAGCTTGTATCCACGTTTTAAATTGGCCACTAATGCCAGCGGCGGAGAGCGTAGCCGATAAAAAGTCCCACCCCACTCGGTCGAACGCCTTTTCAGCGTCAAGTAAAATCATACCGAGTGGGGTTGACCGTACCTTTGCCACATCAAAGGCAGCTATTGCCATGTTAATATGAGCAGTAGTGTCTCTCCCTTGAATAAACCCGTGCTGATGAGGGGATACGAGACTAGGCATGACTGGAGCAAGGCGATTTGCTCAAATCTTTGAGAATATTTTTGCATCCGCATTAATAAGCGAAATTGGCCTGTAAGACCCACATTCGTCCGCTGGCTTACCCTTTTTAAAAAAAAAAACAATTTGTGTCGTATTCCAGGACTCAGGAACCTTACCATTTGGCCCAATATATTCTATAGCCTGACTAAATGGTAGCAATAAGACATCTTTTAAAATTTTATAAAGCTCAAGTGGTATGGAATCTTCGCCAGCCGCTTTGCCTAGTGGCAAAGCACTGATTGCTAGTTCTATTTCTTCCTTTGAGACGTCTCTTGCCAAAAATTCAGATGTTTCACCATCCATATTAGCTATCGAGCTATTCTGAATATAATTATTTATGTCATCCTCTTTTGGTTGGATAGATGGGGTATATAGCTTTTGGTAATAAGTTACAAACTGCGCTAAAATTTGTTGCGGATGCTCATACAATAAACCATTGGACCCCTTAATAGTTTTTATACAGGTCTTAGCTCTGTCGTTTGCAACCTTAAAAGCAAGAATTTTACCTATTTTCTCCTCATATTCGTATTGTGCCAAACGATATTTCCCAAATCTTGCCATTATTTTCTCCCTGAATGTTTTCTTCAGGGCTGACCTCAAATCGATCAATGTAAGCCCCAATTGCTCTATATTATCAATGCCCCTCAAGACTGCCTCCGCATGTTGGTCTTCTACAGCACGAATTTCTAAAGTAGTCTCTTTTATCATAGTTTTTCGGCTTTTATTCTGACTCCAAATATATTGTTGCGTACAGCCCCTAATAATTGCTTTGGATGTATCCCAGATCACTATAGGTGATGCCGACCCTGTATTTTCTATAAAAAATACCTTAAGTTGTTTCTTGATCATAGCAACATACTCTTCATCCTGCAGTAGATACCTAGGAAATGAAAAACGTCTAGTTGTCTTATTCTCCATAGGGGCCTTGAAAGTAAAAAGAATAGGATTGTGGTCCGAGGTGATTTTTGGGCAAATTTCCATATCTGCGGACCATGATATTGAATCTGACACCCACGCTAAATCAATTCGGGAATATGACTTATGCGGGGCAGAATAATATGTATATCCCGGTATATTAGGATATAACTTTCTCCATACGTCTCTAATCGCCTGTAATCGACCTAGCTCCCTTATCGCTGCCCATGTCTTCTGCATCCTATGAGTAGCTCTTTGGTTTGTTGTATCTACCGCATAATCCATAACACAATTAAAATCCCCCATCACCACCCGTTCCCCCTCCCAGTTCAGCAATTCCATATTTATTGTATCAATAGTGGTAGGGTCGTCTATATTAGGACCATACAGAGAACAGAAGACATATTTCTTTCCCATTATCATCATTTGTGCTATAGCCCATCTGCCACCTTTATCCAACATTGTCTTGACTATCTCGCATACAAATCTTTTCTGCTTCAATATAGCAACACCCCGTATAGAGACAGATTGCGCTGTACAGACTACAACCTCGAACCCTAGTTGTTTCAGCAGTCCACGATCTTTATAAGAAAGATGTGTCTCTGTAAGCATAATTATCTGAGGATTATAAATTTTTAGTTCTTCTGCAACTAGTTGCCTCTTAATTCTGCTGTTTAGTCCTGCTACATTCCATGCAAGGCATCTAACCCACTCCATCTTGAAAACTCTTTATTCCTGCCTTTTTATTCTCCAAATTACTTAACTCAATAAAACTTTCGTCAATTCCATCTACACTTTTACTTCTTAGTATCCTTATGTTGACATTTTCTCTTTTTCCCCCACCCATAGCCACCCCCACCCACCACAGGAGGCTGCCCACCCCCCTGCGCCTACCCACCCCCCTATGTCTAGAAGGAAGAATCATCCTCTTCCACTGCTGCCATTGGATTTGGCAGCTAGCTGAGAACCAGACTCCACAGCGACTCCCGAGGCTAACCTTCTAATCATCGGTTTAAAAGTTAAAAATATCATAATGCAAAAAGAGGAAAAAAAACCCCCATTGTAAAAAAAAGTTTTATCATAACTATCCCTCCACATAAACCTAAGTCAAGCCCAACCCCTTATCCTTATCCTTATACCCCCCTTTCTGCCATCTATGAAGTGCTTCCTTCGCTTCAATCTCAGACACAAAAAAGTATGATTGGCCCTCCCGTACTACCTTCAAGCGTGCCGGTTCCTGCAAATAAACTTGTGACCCGGTAGATTTTAGTGGGTCAATCAATTGTCTAAGCTGCCAACGCCTGTCCATTGTTATTTTGCAAAAATCTGATCGAAAAAAAATAGAAAATGACTCAACAGAAACAGGTGATCTAGGTCTAGCCTTCAGGGAGACAGCTTGTCGGAGCAAAAAGTTTCCAAAATAGATGAGGAAAGGATGTGGATAGCGAGCATCCTGCCTACGCTGTACGAATGGTAATCTGTGGGCTCTTTGTATCTGGCAATCCCAGTCCCAATCCCCGTGATCCGGAAAGGCTTTCTGTAATATCTGTACCACAAAAGCCCTAGGGTCTGATCCCTCTTGCCCTTCCGGTATACCAAACAATTTCAGATTCTGCCTCCTCTGACGATTTTCCAAATCTTCAATTCTTAGCTGCAGTCCCCCAAGCGAGTCATCGTGCTGTTGAACCGTGTTAGTTATTTTAGACATTATCTCTTCCGTGCTGACTACTCTCTCTTGTAAATCCGTTATGTCATTTGTGAGAGTCCCTACTTTCAAGGTTTCTTCCTTTAAGGATTGCTGTATGTCATGATTATCTGCCCTGACTTGGGCAAAAAGCTCCTGTGTTTCCTCCCTTTGATCTTTAAGGGTTTGCAAAATTAGTGAGAGTAGTGAAGCTTCGCACGGGGGGAGGAGACAAGATGGCGGACTGACGCCGTCTCTGAGAGCCAGCAAACACAGAGAGGCTCCCGAGGCTTTTGGTGCTAGTGATCGGCGGCTAACATGAGATGAGTAGGAGCAGTAAAACGCCGAGGAGCGGTAAAACGCAGTAAACGTCGAAAATGTCGAGAGTGCGGCCGCTCTAAGAAACCCCTGCCAAATGCTGCTAAATGCCGATACTACTAAATTGAGGAACCAGCTTTTTGGCTTTTGTTTCCCGTTTACTCCCCTGCAAGCCCGCACGCCTGTTATCTGTAAGTGTCAGCGGGGATCGAGCGAAAAGACCAAAGAAGTGAAAAAGCGAGGGAAAAGCGACCGTACCCGGAGGGATCTGGCGGGTGGCGGTCAGCGGCTGGCTTATCCTCGCAGCTTGCTGATAGCCCGCTGACGCCCAACAGCTGATAGCTGTGTTGCAGCTTGGGACTTGCGACCAGTGGCTAGCGGCAGGAATCCAACTCTGTCGAAGTGTGCACTGAGGGAGGCTGCCTGCCTCTCATTTTACCCTGAAGGTTTCTCCCGTCAAAGTCGGATTCTCTCTCCAGCGCATGGTCGCGCTGCTGTTCAAAGACGACCTGCTTTCACTACAGTGAAATTCCTCCTGGGCTTTCAGGTCAGCTGTTTCCTTTACGCCTTCTAGTGGCTTTGTTGGCTTATGAAAACGCTGAACTCTGTATTGCCTGGGCCCTGGCCCTGTTAACTCACCATAGCATTCCATCGATCATAGAGAGCCTCTGTGGAACTCTTAGTGAGTAGAAACTGCTTTGTTACAGTAATTGTTGCTCGATCATACAGGACTACAGACCGCCGGATTGCCGGATTGAAAAGACTTACCAGGCTGGAACCACTGTACTGAATGCAGGCGATTGCACGAGTTGGACCTAACCGCTTGCCGTCTACGCGGGTGGCCATTTGTTTAGCGGCTCGACGGCTCTCACTGAGCCTTCACTATTGGCTTACACTCAGCCCGCAATTATATACGGCTTCCGTGGCATCTTGGAATATGGCTCCTTCAAAGAACCCTGCGAGGAGCACCCGTGCAACAAACCGCTTACCGGTAAGTGCCGCTGGGACCATGGTCTGTGATCCGGGTATTGAGACTCTGAAGGCGGATACTGCTGGTCATATTACAGGGGCAGGAAAGCTTGGAAAGCCGGTACTGCGTTTCTTGCAGTCAAAGCGGTCAATGGAGTTACTTTCCTCAGAGGGTGTAATTGAAGCGAGTGATGGTAACAGACTAACAGAGATTGTGACTCACGCTATAATCGAGCAACAAAGTAACATAGTGCCCTTATCCCCTGGCTTCAGCAAAATAAATACTCCAGTGGAGACTCATTAGGACCAACATCAAGCCCGGATTGTAGAAACAAATAGTCAGCATGATAGTGGGAAATCTGATGGGGTATTCGAGGACATTAGGAGTCGAGTCCCTAATAGTCCTGAACATGGAGCAACTTCGGACATCTCTCTTGATGGGGCGGATCAACCCGTAGATAACATAGACATTCTGGGAACAGAATCAGAACCAGAATTAGAAGAAGAGCTCAAAGATGGTAATGAAGAGAAACGGCAGGTATCGCCTTCAGACAATGTCTCAACGGGACTGGGCCAGATAGTAAAAGATGTCATAATAGAACCGAGGCTAACTGAGGGCAGCGTTCAAGGCACAGAGGCTGGCACTCTGGTACTGAGTGATGAGTTATATGAAAGCAATCTACATACCTTAGAGGAAAATGTTATTGCCCCTATTACCTCCACAAATGATTCTGCTTTGGACAAACAAAACACGCCACACAAGCTTGAGAGGTCTGCTACGGATCAAGGGCACAAACTGGGGCAAAGCACTACGACATCACATAATCTAATTGTTTCAAGGCAAAAGCAAAAGCAAACCCCACGCTCAGGGGCTTGTGGAAAGAAAAACTCTAAGCCTAAAACACCGAGGGATATGGGAAAAAAAGCTCTAACTGGCTCTGGCCCATCTGGGGGTCAGAGGTCAACGCAGTCGAAAAATGCAGAGGTGATTAGCCCCATACGACGATGGGCTCAAACAAAAGGGGGGGTGCAAACTTTGATATCTCGACTATCGGGTGCCGGCTTAGTGGATGATGTCTATGGGGCACTAGGCTTGCCAGCGGGTGGAGCACTCGAGGGAACATATGAGAAAACGCCTGAGGAAATAAGTTCCCACCAAGTCACTTGCATGCCCTGTGAGGTAGGAGACTCCCAGGGCAAAGAAACTCAAATAGGCTGCCTATAGCAGAAATGATCGGCTTGCCCGGAGGACAATCTTTATTCTTATATACTTATAGCCACAAATACAGTACTGGTACTTTTGGATGTGAAATTCTCAAAAAGTTGTATTGTTCTAAACAGAGTAAACTGGCATCACACCACCCTTTCAGATCTTTATAAAAATAATCTCTGAGGTTCTCACAGTCATTTTTCGTAATCTTACTGTAACAAGCATCACCATTTAGCTGTGTATATGCTTCCTGCATGTACATTCTTTTGGCCAGATATCAACATTGCCTCCTTTGTCTGAGCTACGGATAATGTATTGGTCATTTGCAGGCCATTTATGCATCACTTTATTGTATTTCAAATTCCAGGGAGTATTATATTCACTCCTCCTGAATTCAGATTTTTTCAATTTTTTAAACTCTTGTATATGCTCTCACTGAATGAATCAATACTATTTTGTGGCATAATGGGATTAAATCTCGGCTGAGGTCTGAAGGGAGTGTCTGCTCCCTTATTGTACTCTACCTGTTGTGCAACCAAAAATTCTGTGTCAGTGAGATCTCCCAGCCCCTCTGCCCCCTCATTCTCTAATTCTCTAAAATCTCTCATTAGATCAATGTCGGATGCTAGGAGGTTACTGTGAATATCCCTTTCAAATGTTCTTTTACTGTTCTTTTGTTGTAATTTGAAAACTTTCATGAGTTTCAAATTATGAATGAACATATATAGATCTATTCTACTTTGTTCATAATCAAAGGGGGCCCTTGGACAATACGTTAAAACCAACTCAAGGATTTCTTTGTCTTCGCTGTTTTTAATGATTAATTTTTGTTGAGACGGATGTCTATGTTTCATTTAGGTTTATTAGCTCTCCACTCTGGAAGATTTGAGAATGCCCATTTGGGCTGAATTGATGTTAGTATGATCACAACAGCAATCAGTTCTGTAAATGACAACAGCATTATGCAGAGAGTTGTATATTTCAATATGGCCACGATGTTGATCAAAGTAATTTGTCTATCTTTTATGTCTGTGCTTTGTGATAAAACGAAAGCATTGTCCGTGCCTTGGCGTCGTGAGAAAGGCTTTCCTATGCCAAAATGCATCTGACACTATACATATTTGTATCTGCCAGATTAAGTAAAAATAAATTAAATCTATTGCACTACGAGGAGTTTCGTTCTGTTTTAAATGATAGGGGAGAAACTTCATATATATACATATTTATATATTCACTAAAAAAAACAAAGGTTACAGAGATGTTATAGATAGGCTCAGGTGTCACTCATACAAAACCAGTGAAATTTAGCCGTTATATTTAGTGAGCTAACTATAATTCGAGCCACCGCAATGCACTGCTTATGACCTCACATATTACGTCCCTAATGACATGGTCAGTGACATCACTGATGACATCACTGATGACATCATCCAGTGATTGTGAGTGTTTTTTAAAAGTTTATGAGTGTTAAATATATATATATAACAAGAAGTATTTTGTGAATCAGAGGATGTATGAGTGCCTGTATGGATGATTCAGTGGGTGCATGACTGACTGTATAAGTGAGTGATTAGGTGTCTCAGTGAAGTAGTGCATTGCGTGAGTGCAAGTTATAGTTAGCTCACTAACTATAACCGCTGAATTTCTCTGGTTTTGTACGAGTGACACCTGAGCCTAACTATAACATCTCTGTAACCTTTGTTTTTTCAGTGAATTTCTAAACTTTTTTTAAATGCTAATGCCTAACTATAACATCCCTGTAAGCTTTGTTTTTTTCAGTGAATTTCTATGGTTTTTTAACTAGTAGTCACGTTTGCACAGTGGTGTAGAAAGAGGGCTGGGCCTCCGACCAGCTCTCACGAATTCTACTGTGTAGGACTTACAAGAGGTAACAGGAGGGCTTCTTGATCCCAAGGTCCTTCAAGAGTAAAGTGGACTTCATGCTCCAACCAGTAGTGCACCACAAGATGCGTTTGCAGAGTGGTGGATAAAGGGGGCGTTGCACCAAAGATCTCTTAGCAATCCCGCTGTGTGGGACTTATTGGAGATAACAGGAGGGGTAGTTTGCCCACAAGGACGTCATTGGGGGCCAATGAACCCTCCTGTTACCTCCAGTAAGTCCCACACAGCAGGATTGCTGAGATCTGGTAGGAGGCCCTGCCCCCTTTCTCCACCACTCTGCAAACATGCCTCATGGTGCACTACTAGTAGAGGGATGAGGTCAGCGGTGGCCGGCTCAGGTAGGCGGTGTGGGGCATGGCAAGGCACAGCAGGGGGGAAGGCAAGAGACGACGGAATAGGCATTATTTATTTATTTAATTATACCTATTCCATCATCTGTCGACTATACGCCCCCTCCCACCCTGCCCAGCTCCACTGCCCCACCGCGTTTGCCTGTGCCAGACGCTGCTGGATGAAGTCCTCTTGGCTATTAAGGGTCCTTGGGGGCCAACTACCCACCTGTTACCTCCAGCAAGTCCCACACAGTGGGTTTGCTGAGATGTTTTCGGTGGTCATGCCCCTTTTCTCCACCTCTCTGCAAACACGCCATACAAACTGGCATCTACTGTTATAATGCAGTTCTTATTAACACAAAAAGGTTTTAAGGTGGGAGCTGCCACTATCTCAGCCTTGATGCTTTTGAAAGCCTGTTGCTCTCTTTGCCCCCACATAAATTCAACATTCTTCCTCGTTAATTCCCTCAAAGGTTCCATCTTGGTAGCAAAGTTTCTTATAAACTTACTGTAATATTCACAACGTCCTGAAAAGGAGAGAAGTTTATCTCTTGAATCTGGAGGCGGGGCCTTCAAAATCGCATCCACAAGAGATTTTTTTGGTACAACTTCTTCTGTTGATAATGTGTGCCCCAAGTATTCCACAGAATTGCAGTATAAATTACATTTATTCTTCTTTAGAGTCAACTAATGTTCTCTCAAAACACCACACACCTTCCTCAGATGGCTAGAATGTTCAGCTCTGTCACAAGAAAATACAAGAATGTCTTCCTGGAAACATTTGACGAAACTTTCAATCCCTTTGAAAATATGGCACATCGACCTTTGGAAGACGGACGCAGCTGATGCGAGACCAAATCGCATCCTCTTAAATTGAAACAAATCCTGTGGGGTGATAAATGCTGTCATGTGACGAGATTCCTCTACCAGTTCAATCTGGTGATATGCAGATCGAAGATCAAGTGTGGAAAATATAGTGGCACCACCAAGCATACTTACAACCTCATTAATATTTGGTAAAGGGGGATTATCCACCACTATATTAGCATTGAGAGCTCTAAGATCAATTCATAATCTCAGAGATTTGTCCGCCTTACGTGCCAAAACCATGGAAGAAACCCACTCAGAAGTTTGTACTTCTTCTATGACCTCTCCCTCCAACATCTCTTTCAGAACACCACCCAGTTCATCTCTCACATTGATAGGAACATTCCACAGCGTTTGCTTAACCGGTTGCGCACCTTGTTTAAGTTTGATCAAATGTGTAAAACCCTTGAGTCTTCTTAAATTCTCAGCAAAAATGTCTGGAAACTCAAACTCAGTTTCTGCTCCACCCTTTTTGTCTTCAACTACTAAAACAGGTTCTTTGCTACGAGGGTTGAGTATTATTCCTAGCTTCCATTGATCCCTCCAACCTAGCACACTTCTTTGCCACATACAATTTGATAAACGCTATCCTCCCTTTGAAGGAAACATCAGAAGCTACATAACCCATAAAATCTATTATGAAACCATCAAAACCTTGTGCTATTACATCTGAGCCACAGCCAGAATGTGATCCCGAAGAGATACGGGTGGTGTGCATTTTCCCTGCCTGAAAATAAGATCTCCTTCCATCTCCAATTCCCCTGAGACTTTCCAAAAAGTAAACACGGCTGCAGAAATCTCTCCTTTAGATGGCCATCCTTCTCTAACATACTCTTTCACTTTAACTAACAATTTATCATCCTCCATGGCATCTCTCCATACCCTCTCGGTAATGGTTCCAAATCTACCTGACACCACCTCCTCAATGCTGGCTACAACCTCTTCTTTGCCTACATTCCACAGTTGACTTGACACACATTATTTACCCCTGAAAGGCCCTGTTTCGTATGCCACTGAGGAATAGGAAGGTCTGTTTGACAGGAGGACAGAGGAAATCTGCTTTGGGCGAGTGTTTTGTGTACATGTGTGAATTTGTGTCAAATGGTGCATGCTTACGTGTTTGCATCAGTGTGGGTGTGTGGCTGTGCAAGTGCCTCTGCATTTATGTGCTGAGCATGTGTACATGTGCATGGATGTATGTGTGGATGTCCGTGTGCCTCGTGCTTGTGTGCTGAGCGTGTGTGTATGCGTGGCTCTGCGCGTGTCATTGTGTGTTTCATTGTCATCAGTTTCTTCTTATGCACCATTTCGTGTGGAATGGCATTGCTGTTCAAGACAGCGGGTCAGCTAATAACCTAAAGCAGAGAAATAGAACTAAGAAGATAACCCAGGGGTGTGGTTATAATGTCATGGGGTTCTGACAGCCGGGTTGGAAATGGGGCCTTGACCACCTGAGGCATCACTCTTTGATGCAGTGTGAGATTTTGTGTACTTGCTGAATCTATGCATTTTAAGTGTCTGTACGAGGGCCACCATCCTTTCCTGAGCACCAAGCAAAGAGGGGATTCCGACCCTGGAACAAAGGCTTGGTGCATCACGGCGAAGCAGCCTCGTCAGGGATAGTAAGTTTTATATAAATATAATTACAATTTCTTGCACGTCCCTACATGGATAAGACATCTTCTTGCAGCGCTCTGGAGCAATATTCAAATGGAAGGGGGTGAGGTGCTGGCATTATTAACCTTAAATGAGAAATGTAAACCAATGACGTCAGTCCACAAGTACATCGGGGCTTGGGGTGCTTTGGCCCCCATGCGTGAGTTCTACTCCTTTCCCCCTGTTCGTTTGCTTCACTTTTGCTCTGTGGAAAATCATACCTCCCACGGTGCACTGTGCTTCATTCTAATGACCTAGTGGGTGTAGAACAAGAGGTGAGGTGTGTTAGTGAAATAGCAGTACTGCCAGATTCATGGCATTTGAGGGCTACGATGGCTGGTTCACATTTCGTGATTTAAAATTCAAGATTCCAGCACACCATTACGAATATTGTTCCAGCACCACTACTTACACTACGTCAGACAGAATGTAAAACATGGCAGTCTAATGTTAACTGCAAAAACAACAGTTGATGGACAGAATGCAGAACAATGTTATACATTCACCCCAGTACAGAGATCTGGGCCTAAATCCATCGTTTTTTTCCTCACCATGCCATTCCAGTTTGAACCCAGCCATATGCAAATCAGTCTTGACCCTGTGCCTCATGGGAACAGTCCAGCCCGAACTGCCAAGCCAGGTCCTCCTGGACTGGAAACAAGCATCCTAGGACCGGTTTCGGGTTTCACCCCTCTTCAGCCAGGATAGCTTGATTCCAGTGGCATGGAGAGCACGGGACCCACGTCTAGGCATACCCGTCCCACTCGGGATGACAAATGCAAAAACAACAGTTGATAGACAGAATGCAGAACAATGTCATACATTCACCCCAGTACAGAGATCTGGGCCTAAATCCATCGTTTTTTGCTCACCATGCCATTCCAGTTTGAACCCAGCCATATGCAAATCAGTCTTGACCCTGTGCCTCATGGGAACAGTCCAGCCCGAACTGCCAAGCCAGGTCCTCCCTGGACTGGAAACAAGCATCCTAGGACCAGTTTCGGGGTTTCACCCCTCTTCAGCCAGGATAGCTTGATTCCAGTGGCATGGAAGAGCACGGGACCCACGTCTGGGCATACCCGTCCCACTCGGGGTGACAAATGCAAAAACAACAGTTGATGGACAGAATGCAGAACAATGTCATACATTCACCCCAGTACAGAGATCTGGGCCTAAATCCATCGTTTTTTTGCTCACCATGCCATTCCAGTTTGAACCCAGCCATATGCAAATCAGTCTTGACCCTGTGCCTCATGGGAACAGTCCAGGATGCTTGTTTCCGGTCCAGGGAAGACATGGCTTGGCAGTTCGGGCTGGACTGTTCCCATGAGGCACAGGGTCAGACTGATTTGCATATGGCCATGTCTGAACTGGGGTGGCGGAGTGAGCTAAAGAATGATGATGGATTAAACCCAGATCAGTTGACTGGGGGTGAGTGCTTGCAATGTTCAACACTCCGTCCCTCATCCCCTTTGGTTTTGCTATGTTCGCCCTAAGTTGGCAGGGTATGCCCAGACGTGGGTCCCTTGCTGACTTTGCCACTGGATTCAAGATAGCCTGGCTGATGACGGCTGTAAGCCAGAAACCGGTCCCAGGATGCTTGTTTCCGGTCCAGGGAAGACATGGCTTGGCAGTTCGGGCTGGACTGTTCCCATGAGGCACAGGGTCAGACTGATTTGTATATGGCCATGTCTGAACTGGGGTGGCGGAGTGAGCTAAAGAATGATGATGGATTAAACCCAGATCAGTTGACTGGGGGTGAGTGCTTGCAATGTTCAACACTCCGTCCATCATCCCCTTTGGTTTTGCTATGTTTGCCCTAAGTTGGCAGGGTATGCCCAGACGTGGGTCCCTTGCTCACTTTGCCACTGGATTCAAGATAGCCTGGCTGATGACGGCTGTAAGCCAGAAACCGGTCCCAGGATGCTTGTTTCCGGTCCAGGGAAGACATGGCTTGGCAGTTCGGGCTGGACTGTTCCCATGAGGCACAGGGTCAGACTGATTTGCATATGGCCATGTCTGAACTGGGGTGGCGGAGTGAGCTAAAGAATGATGATGGATTAAACCCAGATCAGTTGACTGGGGGTGAGTGCTTGCAATGTTCAACACTCCGTCCATCATCCCCTTTGGTTTTGCTATGTTCGCCCTAAGTTGGCAGGGTATGCCCAGACGTGGGTCCCTTGCTCACTTTGCCACTGGATTCAAGATAGCCTGGCTGATGACGGCTGTAAGCCAGAAACCGGTCCCAGGATGCTTGTTTCCGGTCCAGGGAAGACATGGCTTGGCAGTTCGGGCTGGACTGTTCCCATGAGGCACAGAGTCAGACTGATTTGCATATGGCCATGTCTGAACTGGGGTGGCGGAGTGAGCTAAAGAATGATGATGGATTAAACCCAGATCAGTTGACTGGGGGTGAGTGCTTGCAATGTTCAACACTCCGTCCATCATCCCCTTTGGTTTTGCTATGTTCGCCCTAAGTTGGCAGGGTATGCCCAGACGTGGGTCCCTTGCTCACTTTGCCACTGGTTTCAAGATAGCCTGGCTGATGATGGCTGTAAGCCAGAAACCGGTCCCAGGATGCTTGTTTCCGGTCCAGGGAAGACATGGTTTGGCAGTTCGGGCTGGACTTTTCCCATGAGGCACAGGGTCAGACTGATTTGCATATGGCCATGTCTGAACTGGGGTGGCGGAGTGAGCTAAAGAATGATGATGGATTAAACCCATATCAGTTGACTGGGGGTGAGTGCTTGCAATGTTCAACACTCCGTCCATCATCCCCTTTGGTTTTGCTACAGTCTAATGTTAACACCTACACCTTTCCTGCATACACTGATGCACCATGCTCTAAAACGTATTATAAATAATATTGAAAGTATAATACTGTGCAGCACAGAAGCCATTTCCTCTGGCTGTGTCACCTGCTTGCAGCTGACTCACTTGGGTCTTCCAAATGAACTCTGATTTCTGCAGCCTTACAAGGCCTGCTGCAAGTGAAACACTTTTGTGTGCCTGTCACTCTCTCCCTCTCCTTTGCCTTCCCTCTCCCTCCTTTCCCTCCCTCCTGCATCCTCCCTCTGTCTCTTACAAGGGGGTGCAGATCTAACAAGAGGTTGCTCCTGTAATGAAAAGCTGGCTTCCAGGCCTCCCATTACAAGGGAGCGAGAGAGACATGGGACTCAAAGCGCAGCTATATAAGCCCTACAGGGGCTATAAGCCCTACAGGGGCTGCCGGGCTCACCACACATTGCCTTAACAGCAAGCCACATCCCTCGTGCTCTCCTCGCGCCCCCAGCGCTCACGCGCATACCTTCCACTAGGAGGCAGCCCCTCTGAAGGACAGAGGCAAAGTGGTCACTCCAACCCTCCCTGAGCCCGGTGTGTGATGGACCCTCTTGACAGTAGGAGCTGAGTCAGATCCACGTGCCAAGAAAAGAAGGGTTCCCTGCATTAAAATGGAACATGTAACGTATTTCCCCATTTTCAAAGGAATTGCCATAAGGTGAAGATTAAAGAACAGTTTAAGTGTGCAGGTACAAACTGCTTTGTTCCAGTGAGCAGTCACCTGATGGAGAGGCGACAACAGGATAGGTTTTGGATGGCCCACATTACTTTTGTTTAGATCATTTTTCATGTAGCGGTGTATTCATGGTTGATAAGACCACCTATCCACAGAGAGGTGTGAAGTAATTTGCCCAAGATCACACAGTTTAGTCAATTGATGATTTGGGGATTATAACTCCCTTCTCCTTGCCTCACAACCAAAACATTAGACACTTTTCATATCTTCTCCTGTTTCAACTTCAGCACCCACCCACCTTTTACCAGAGATGGTTTTAACAGCGCTTGCTTAGCCAGCATACCTGCAACATTAATATTTCATAGACAAGCAAGGGGAGGTAATAGTAGCCTTGGGTTTCATTGTGCATAATGAGCCTGTGTTCGTTACATGCCAATGAGATTTATTCCCCTTCCTCCCTTTCCACATCCACTGGTGAGCTTAAAAGGGGATGCTGTAGCGTGCTAATGGTCATGTGCATCGATCACCTGTCGTTGTTGTTACACAATGGTGTCGGTTCCTTGCACTTATTTACTTGCAGCTGCTGTTTTTCTTTAAGCCTATAAAACAAGGATGGGGGTCTATGTGGGTGGGAGGGGGTATTTCAAGTAACTCTTTGCTGCTATTAAACAGAAGCAAAGTGCAGCCATGCGTCGAGCTCTGTTCAAGAGATGTTTTACTGTATTGTGTCATGGCAGTAAGGCATGGCTGGGCATACCTTGTATGGCGAGTGCTAGACAAGGGGTGCGGCATGCAGAGGAGTTTTACCTGGGTCTTTAATGCACATTCACAGGGGACTCTTAGGCTTCTTGGCTTGCGTTCACGTGCACTCATGTGTGTGTGTGCGTGTGTGCGAGCGCACTCACTTGCAGAGGACACTAATATTTTCAACTCTGGACCACAGTATTTGTATTGGGGTTGAGTATTCTGAAAGAGAATACGAAGGTGCTCGTTTGTGAATCAACACCCAAGAACAATGGAATGTTTATCTAGGTGAGCATGCTGGTTTATAGTGTACTGTGGATGTGTAATTTGTGAGCACACACTCAGTATGAGCTTTTAGATGGCCATTGTGTGCACTTAGACTAATAAAGAACTCGTGGACATTCAGTGTGCCACATACACTCACTAAAGACTCTTGAATATTCACTGTGAGCAGGCACTCACAATGGGCTCTTTGATTGTCTTTGTGTGAATGCACACAGACCCACTCAGAGACTCATGCACCCACTCACAGACCCACTCAGAGACTGATGCACCCACTCACAGACCCACTCAGACATTCATGCACCGACTTGCAGACCCACTTAGAGATTTATACACCCACTGACAGACCCACTCAGAGCACACACTCATTGCCCCACTCAGACTCTCACACACCCACTCACAGACCCACTCAGACACTCATGCACCCACTCACAGACCCACTAAGATACTCATGCACCTACACACCCTCTCACAGACCCAATCAGATTCTCATATACCCACGCACAGACCCACACAGACTCATGCACCCACTCACAGATCCACTGAGACACTGATGCACCCACTCAGAGGCGGACTCACACATATCCACTGACAGACCCTCTCAGACACTCACACACCCACTCACAGATTCACTCAGACATTTACGCACCCACTCACAGACCCAGTCAGACACTCACACAGCCACTTGCAGACCTACTCAGACACTCTCACATGTACTCACAGATCCACTCAGAGACTCACACACCCACTCACAGACCCACTCAGACACTCATGCATTCATTCACAGACTGACTCATGCACTCACTCACAGACACAGTCGGTCACACACCCACAGCCAAACCCTCTCAGACACTCACGCACCCTCTCACAGACCCACTCAGACACTCATGCACCCACTCACAGACCTACTCAGAGACTCTTACACTCACTCACAGACCCATTCATACACTAATGCAACTAGTCAGATGCACAGTTACTTATAGTTAAGGCTCCCAGTTTTCCGTTTAAACCGATTTTTGCATATAAATACAGTCGGAAAAATATTTTTCTATCGTCTGTATTTATAAATAGAAACGGAAAAAAGCCAATAAATATGTTTACCTTTGCTGCTGTGTGCCAGGAGAAGACGAGCCTGTCCCAGTGCAGGACGGGGAGAGGGCTGATCAAATTTCAGCTGAGCCCATAACAAAGGTCGACATTAAGGGGCCATCAGGCCTACTTTTGGTTAAGTATCCTGGCTGGAAGCTATGGGGGTGGGGGCCGGTGAGGAGGAAGACGCATCCCTAAAAGCAATTGAGGGAAAACAAATGCGCACAGCTTGTCACTTCACAGGTACTTAAGAGAGGCCTGCATTTGACTTAGTTCAGTCACTGGAGCAAAGAGATATAAACGCCCTGTAGGAATGTTAGATGTGTTGGTTTATCCCAGTATTTACACAAATAACAATTTAAATTCTGCTATTGGATTTATTTCTTTTATAGCGCTATAGGCCTACTCCTCATAATGCAAGGTGTCAGAGTGCTTGACAATAAATCATATGTGTGTAAATCAATGTATATGATGTGTTGCATAAGACAGTGAAGTGAGGGTTACATTAGGAGGACTGCAATTTATTAACTGCAAGTAACAAAAGGATCTTTGTTAAAAGCAGTTACCCATTTACCATCTACATAAATCTATCTAAACCTATAACAACCAAGCGCGCCTTGCCTATTGAAATAAATATGGAAAAATACTAGCTGCAGCTTCTGTTTTTGCTTGCGGCAAAATAAAATGTGGATAAATACAGATAAAATTATCAAAAAATAAATATGGATAAATACAGACGGAAATGTTAAAAAAATAAATACCATAAAACCGGGAGCCCTAGTTATAGTTGTGAATAAATGCGCTGGTGTTTATCAACTGCCTGCCTTTGTGAAATGAACTTAAAAAGAGATTTTAAATGAAAACGAACCAGTGTTTGGGAAATAGGGTGGCTCTGAAAAGAACCTTTGTGAATATTGTGTGTAGATGATAACTGCACATAAAACTGGATTCAGTGTTTTCAGGTTGTTGAGGAACACCCTGTTGCCTTTCTCTGTGAAGTGAACTCCATCACTTCAAAGATGCCATCCATGTCAAAGCGCAAGTTTTATCCTGGTCCATTACACAGCTGTACTGTAAAATATGCACTACACATTTATTTAACAGATAGCATTTACTAATTAACTAGTTGAAAGTACTCCAATTGGGTACACATTTGTGCAAGACTGTAGGTTCTTCTTCAATAAAGGAATAGGTAAGCTTTCATTCTACTTCAATCACTCACAGAGATACTGATACATTCACTCAGACACTGAGATAACCACATATACACCCATTCTCCCACTGTGACATCCACTCACAGATCGACAGAGCTACTTACAAATTCCCTCAGCTGTCCATACAGCCACTCACACACCCACTGTCAAATGTTACAGGTTATAGTTAGTTATTAAAACTTAAAAAAACACTTAAAAATCAAATGTTACAGGGATGTTCTAGATTAGAAACAGAAATAGAAAAGCCATGGAAATTCACTGAAAAAAACAAAGGTTACAGGGATGCTATAGTTAGGAAATAGAATTTAAAAAACCTTAGAAATTTACAAAAAAAGAAAGGTTACAGGGGCGTTATTTTTAGGAAATAGAATTTAAAAAAATCTTAAAAATTCACTGAAAAAACCAAAGGTTATTGGGACGTTATTGTTAGGCTCAGATTTCACTCCAACAAAACCAATGAAATTTAGATGTTATAGTTACCGGAGCTAACTATAACTTATGCCCCCACAAATGTACTGCTTATGACCTCGCATATTACATCACTCATGACATGGTCAGTGACATCACTGATGTAATCACTGATGACATCTCTAATGACATAACTGATGACATCATCCACAGAACCACTCTTACAGCTACTCACACTCCTATACAACTTCTCAGACACCCACTCACACACCTAAAACCTAAACTGAGGGCTTGGTGTGCAGACAGACTCTGGACACCCCCACAGGATGAGTCAGCCATTAGACCTGCTAGCTCTACAGTGCCACTATCACCCCCTGTATTCTACAGTGGTGTAGGTAGTTTCTAGCAACCACTGAACATGACAACCCTGATTCCTCAGGTATCGTGGAAACAATATGGTATCTTTCGCTCAGTCACGCATGCTTGCTTTTCTCAGAATACACCTAGAATGACGATTGGAACGGTTTCAATAATTATTTATTGGTCAAGCGTCAGTCTAGTATGAAACATATTAGCTGTGACAATCAAAAGACAGGAGCAGAAAAATGTAATCGCTAGTACCAACATCGTAAAAAGTAGATGCATTTCTACCATAGTGCTAATAAGATGAATAAAAACATATTATATAAAACAATATCATCGACATTCCCCTACGATGCGCAGCCTACCTAAATGTAACTAAACCTAGAAATATATATGTAGGTGAATCATGTGTATGTAAATGTCAGGATAGATCCTAATGGAGCCAAGAATCCCCCGGGGAAGTACTAACCCCTCATCTGATGGTTCTGAATGAAGGACCTCGTCTCTGCATCAAGGATAGCACCCTGCAAGGGATGTCAGGTCTCTGCCTGTCGACGGATCAGCCTGCAGAGCCTCGGTCCTGCCTGGAAGGAATTATCCTCTGTTCTGTAAGGGGGAGTGAGGGTCTTTTATACTACTGGTCACTCCAGGGTTTTTCCAGTATTGCTATGTTTTTAAAACATTCACTAATCCTTTGCTAATCCTTTTCTAAACAAAAACACTCATGCACAGCTGGCTGTTGGCCATGGATGAAAAAAGTGGTGACCCTTATATAGAATAAATCTACTGTGCCTGGGGACATGTTTATGTACGTCAGGCACAGGAATTAAGATAGGATACCGAGAGCATGGTTGTCAAAGAGACAGAAGTAAGCTACTAGGTAAAAGGTCACCTGTGTTTAGGACCGTTATGTCGTGTGGATGGGACACAATGTATGTTATCAGTATGTACATGATGGGACTATCGTAAAGAACATGACAATACAGTCACTCACTGTTAGAAATGGGGATCTCTAGTTGGCCGCGGCTGGCGCCGAGGTCCAAATAGGGATCTTTCTTCCTAAGTCAGAGGAAGGGGGCTACACCCTTTGATAACCCCTGCTCAACCCTGTGGTAACGTAGCACGAGCAGACAGGCCTATCTCAGAGGCAGTGTGTGAAGCATGTATGACCATACACAATAACACAGGAGAGACGCTACAAACGGACACCACAAGTAGTTATAGAAAAATAGTTATCTTTATATAGACTGAACACGAGGCTAAAAGCACTCAAGGAGCCACAATACACACAATTACAGATTCACTTCAAAAGCAATAAAGGCACTCGAAACGGGGGTGGAACGGACTTAGTTCGGGGCCGGGGTCCACGCGACCCAGTGATGCACAATGTACCTGAGATGTAAAGGGGCACGGCACGCAGCCTCACAAGGAAGCCGCGGTGATGACAGGCGGACTCACAGCAGCCACAGCTCCCGGCTGTAGCAGTCCGCGGCGTGCACTCATGATAATCCTGGGACGGGGCTTAAAGGCGGGCACCCAGCAGCACCCGCAGGTGGTAACAAGATCCTGGAAGTGGTGACTAGTGCGGGCACTCAGCGGCACAGCTCCTCAGCTGCAGCGGCCCACAATAGTGATAGCAAAGATTCTCGTAGGACGGCAAATGCGTGCACCCAGCGGCACAGCTCCTCAGCTGCAGCGGCCCACAATAGCGATAGCGATGATTTCCGTAGGATGGCAAATGCGGGCACTCAGCGGCACAGCTCCTCAGCTGCAGCGGCCCACAATAGCGATAGCGATGATTTCTGTTGGATGGCAAATGCGGGCAATCCGCGGCACAGCTCCTCAGCTGCAGCGGCCCACAATAGCGATAGCGATGATTTCCGTAGGATGGCAAATGCGGGCACTCCGCGGCACAGCTCCTCAGCTGCAGCGGCCCACAATAGCGATTGTGATGATTTCCGTAGGATGTCAAATGCGGGCACTCAGCGGCACAGCTCCTCAGCTGCAGCGGCCCACAATAGCGATAGCGATGATTTCCGTACGATGGCAAAGGCGGGCACTCAGCGGCACAGCTCCTCAGCTGCAGTGGCCCACAATAGCGATAGCGATGATTTTCGTAGGATGGCAAATGCGGGCACTCAGCGGCACAGCTCCTCAGCTGCAGTGGCCCACAATAGCGATAGCGATGATTTTCGTAGGATGGCAAATGCGGGCACTCAGCGGCACAGCTCCTCAGCTGCAGCGGCCGACAATAGCGATAGCGAATTTCAGCCCGCGTTCCCCGCAGTAGAACCAGAGGCTCTGGAATTCTCAACAGAGGCCTCACCTGCGGGTAGAATCCCCCTCAAATAGGAATCCAGACATCTGATGGGTGAAGTCTAATGTCCCTGAGACTTCAGCAGGAGGCGAGCACAAATCAGGCCCTTGGGTAGTTGCTTCAGCAAGATGGATGAAAGTTTCAAAGTCCTTTCCCTCTAGTTACACGGACAGAGGTTCGTCTTGGCATCCAGAAGTAACACACGCGTGGGGGTTTTTGCGCACATCTTTATACCCCCCTCGCCTTTGTTCTCCCAAAAGTCACAAGTCACTGAACCCAGTCAGAACCAGTTCGGGGAGGTCCTGGGGGCACGTTGTTTACGAGGCGGCATCCTGCCCTTTAGGAGAGGGGCTCTGCCATCAGACGCACCGTGGGAGGGGGAGCCATCATTCACCTTGCCAGGCGCAGCCCTGCTCAGATCAAAGGGTCACCCGCCCCATACTCCAGCTGCAGATCTCTCTACTCGACCCAGGTCGGGTTCAACCTACCCTGTCCCTCCAAAACCAGACGGCCAATACACATAACAGCAGAGCACACTGGAAGACTTAGGCAAGAAAATACCCACTTTCCCAAAGTGGTATTTTCAGACACAGAATACAGAAATAACCCTCACTAAAAGATGTACTTTAATATTCTGAGCTCAGGCATACTAAATTCGACTTTCCACTTTACAAGCTGCTTCTGTGAGTGGCACAATCAGCGCTGCAGGCCCACCAGCAGCATTCAGTCTACCAGCCCTGGGCACGCACGGTGCACTATACTAGAGACTAACAGGTAAACCAAATGAGCCAATTATGGGAACATCAATTCATACAGTCAATTTACAATAGGGAGCATTCGCGCTGTGGCACGGAATGGCCGTGGCACAGCGCCCAGAGCATCTAACACCAGCAAACACAGAGGAGACAAAAAGCGAAAAATGGAGGGGAGACCCACGCCAATGGTGCCAGGTCTAACACTCACACAACCGCTCACTCACCCATACAGCGACTCATACAACCAGTCACTCATCCGTACACCCACTCACTCACCCATAGCCACTCACACACCCACTCATACACCCATACAGCCACTCACACATGCAGTCACTCATCCATACAGGCACTCTCCATCTCTCTCTCTCTCACACACATACACACACACACATTCACTTACCAATTGATGGAGCAGGGGAAACAAAATATTTTTGTGTACCCCCTTGGAAGTTAATAACCCCATAACGATTAATGATACTAACCATTTGAAACGCATGGACTAATCAACAAATGCACCTTTTTATTAAACATTACATGTGGGCAACTTGCTGGCATTGCAAAATCTAATTTATTTACAAATGTGAAGCAAAATAACATTAGTATTGTGATTTGTGTAGTAAATAGAGTAAATTACATGATTTTTGTTGCGTGGTAAAATTGCACTGTGGCAAAGAATGCAGATGGTAAGTAAAATGGCTTTAAATGTCGCTTCTGCTAGGTAATACCTAACTCGGGTCTTTAGAATGGCAGGTGGTAAACAGAAAGGCTTATTTTCCATGTTTTAATTACTGTTGTGTTTGTTCTTATATTAGTTTCGTTCGGGCCTGCTAGGCCATGCTTCGAAAATGGCCGCTGGAAAGGACGAGATGGCGTGTGCTGAATAAAATGGCCTCCACGCATGGGCAGTGTGAGTGCTCCAGTCACGTGTATGCGGCCTGTGCCCGGAGTGAGAGATGTCAAGGCCAATCTGACCTGCAACGAGGATCGTGCCAAGAGTTCAGCATATATGCATGGGAACAGATGAGAAAAATCGAGCGACAGGGGATGAACTAATATGTGACCATCGGAGTTTGTTGCAAAATGGATTAACAAATTGAACTACTTTTAGGATATCGTTGATCATGAGACTTAATGTGTGCGTTATTGTCCCCAAACCGGTTCGAACAATGAGGGCGATGAGGTGACCATCACCACCCCTCCAATGGACCAATTAGCGTGATTTCTGCCCCTAAAGATTGCAACTTTAAGTGTAGCGAGTCAGAGATAAGGGTATAAGAGAGTCTGCTCTTACGTTGTCCAGGGTTAGCTGCACTTGTTCTATTCGCTTCTACTATCCTGATGCTGCGAGAGACTCTGTCATTTTGGACTTCGAACTTTGACGGGGGAAGGAACGAACGAGACCGTTGCGTGAGTTGCCCGGGATGATATTGCGTCCGAGGAGGTTAGCGGGACAGTCAGTCATTTTTGGGAGTCCATCCTGTGATCTGCGGTTCATCTTTCTTTCCTGGTGAACCATTCTTGTCATCGCCCTATGGCCAAGGGTAATGAGTATTTCCCATCTTTATTCTTAATCTTTTACTTAAATGCTTACTGATATAATAAATGTATTTACCTAAAATGAATTTTACTTATTTGCTCAAAGAATTTAGATAAAATTATATGCTAACTCTAAATGAGTCTGTGGTTCTTTAAATAAAATTGTGATTAATAAATGTTAAAGGTTTTAATTGTGATTGAGCTGGTCTTAATCGCCATCAACTGATTCTACTAGTTGGTCCATCGACCGAATAGCGGAATACCTTGATGTTTAGAACCGACAGGATCCGAAGTTAATGTATATAATGTGTAGGTTATAATTCTGTCGTTTTAATAAGGTATCCCGCTCGTCCAGCAACTCATTTTTCCTTAGCGCTTGATCCAGAAAATTGAATGAATGTATGTATGCGGTGTTATGGGCCGCACCGACATGAGTACCAAGTGATCAAGGTTGTGGGTTAGTGTCATAAGGAAAAATGTATATTAGCCGCGCTTGATCAGATTTCTTGGTAGCAGAGTTATGGTTACTATAGATTAGTTTGGTGATTATTGATTATCGATTTTTTCCATGTCTAACACTCTATGTTGAGTTTGTATTACGTTATGTGTAAGTCAGAATTTTGAAGCTTCCAGGAAGTAGGAAGTGGACACGTGTGGCAAGAGAAGTCACACGGAATTGTGCATTGTCTGATTTCAATTTGGTGATAACACAGGACTGTGTTATATTAGGGAAATTTTCATGTATGAATTGCATTTGAGTGAAATGGCAACAGGTTTTCTTGTGAAACTTTGGCCTTAATTCTCAGGAGCAGTGTAGTCTCCACATGTGTTTTATCCCCAGAGAAATGGGTTTACCTCTTGCTTGAGAGAAGGGTAAGGTAGAGAGAAGTGCTACACTTCTCGAACGAAACAGTATTCTTGTAAGATTGGAATAAACTATCTCTTTTGTTTAGAGAAACAGACAATGGTAATGTGTTTTACGTTGTAACTAATCGATTTAGTTGAAAAGAAAAGTTAAGAAAAGTGCCGATAATTTTTGTAAAGGAGTGGTCAGTAGAAACAGGAGTAGAGCTGACGTCAACAAAAACCGCGCTGGTATTGGCCAGTTGTGGAAGAACGAAGAGCTTCCTGATTGGTGCGTTAGTGTGAGACGCGCTGGAATAGGTTAGTGTGAGAGTGACGTAGAGCTTTCTGATTGGTGCGTTGGTGTGAGACGTGCTGGGATAGGTCAGAATAGCCGAGCGATAGAAAGAACCGATTGGTGAAGAATTGCGTGAATTAGCTTCGGCAAAGCAACAGTGAAATATGGCTTATTACAATGAACGTGAGAGAGAGAAACCGTCATGGTTTGCGAAGCTTAAAAATCTTTTTAAGAAAGATAAAAAGGTTGTGACTAGGGAAGGAGAAGTACTTCCTCCGCCGAAAACACCAGCATCTTATATGATGGTGAAATATGGCTATCATACTTGCATTTGGTTGGAAAATTGGGCGAAATATACCAAAGACGATGCAGTATTGGCGTTTCCGGAAAATGGTTCATTTAGCACAGCTGTACTTCGAAATTTGAGAGAAAAAATGATGAATCTTGAACCGAGACCTAGACCGACACAGTTTGAAGCTTTAGGTGAATGGGAAGATGAGATGTATGAAAGGGAAAAATACAGAGGTGCAAAGAATTATAATTTTATTCATGGAAGAGTATGGGGTGTGAGTCATGAAGACAGGATGAGACGATGGCGATATGCTAATATGACGGATGGTATGTTTCCTACCAGAACAGTTGAAGAATTTACAGGGAGAAAGTGTACGGAGAAAAAGAAGCATGCAGTACCAGAGAAATATGGGTATGGAGTTAGCGACACAGAGGATGAGTTGTTGGAGGACATTTTAAATAAAAGACCCCCTCCATATCAACAGGATTCTGTGGTGGTGACACCAAATGCACCGCCAATGAGAACTGTGATAAATCAAAGCCCTGAACAAATTTCTGAAATAAATAGTCCATTTAATAGACCAGAAACACCACTGACTGTAAGACATGATAATGGTAATGCGGACGAACTAGCCAGAACCACAAGAGAGTTGACTGAAAAGATAAGAGAACTGACGAAGAATATGGAAGCTGTGACTGTGCCAGTAACTATAGGGCCAGTAATCCCAGTATTTGAAAATCAAAAGATAGACGAACATTCCTGTAACAAGGTGGGCCCATCTGCGGTGAAACGCGTGGACGTTAAGGAATGGTGGGCCGTTAGCCCCCCTCTCCACCTCTTGTTTCTTCTCGGCAGGACACCTGGACTACAGGTCCCAGAAGCCCTTCCGGCCTGGACGACTCCATAGAGGAAGACGAGACGGGATGGGGGATCCTGAAGGACGTAACTCCGCCCCTTGACGTCACACTCCCTGGACCCATAAGGAAGTCGGAGACCCGGAAGAAGGTGTGTGTTAACACCGGCGACGGAGTCGAGACGGAGTCGAAGGAGGTTACAGCCCTGTACGGAGAGAGCGGATTACCGAGAGAGCAGGCGGAGCGAGAGGCAGAGCCAGCGGGAGTCCCGACGGAGCCAGGAGGCCAACAACCCCACGAGTCGCCCAACCACGCTCCAGGAGGAGCGTGGCTTTCACAGGTACGCAAACGCTTCGTGGGTTGGTACGGGAGGTGGGATAGCGTACCCCCTTAGCCCCTGAAGCCGCGTTTCCCTTCTCTTTCTGCTTTGGTTGTCGGGTTGGTGTGCGGTGTCACCCATCACTTGAGCACAACACGTCTGAGGAGTGAAAATCACGAGTGCGCTGGTGCCCCATCACAACCCTTCCCTCTCACTATAGAAACAAACAGAATCGATCCCTTACCCCAGCTTTTGTCTCCTTATGTTTCCTGCTACATGGCCACGATATCACCGAGGACCCTCCGCCAGTCAAGGAGGGAGTCGATAAGAGTGGAACGGAGTCCTGCCCATACACCCAACCCCGGCCCCTACGTGACCAAGACTTTGGCAACAAGGAGGAAGCATCTGTCAATCCCAATAAAACCTTCTTTACCGCACCCTGGTGTCCTCTCTGATCCTTTGCCCATGCAACAATTCCTTAATAATTCCATTAAATTCTGGTATGCAAAAAGTAAGAGAAGGGACAATTTCGGAAAACAGAGAGACCAAAGATTCTGTTGGTCCATTTAGGTCAAGTCCACCTGTAAATTTGACAATTAATGAGAGTCTAATAACCAAGATTCATATGGGAGCTGAGTCAACAACTGAAACCCCGGAGAGAAGTGTAAACAGGGTAGAATTAACACAAACCCCTGTGGGTCCAACTGCAGAGGAATTAAATGATTGGGTGAGGAGCTTGCAGAAAAAGGATGCCGAACCACAACCTTTGGATGTGGTCAGATTAAAGATAGATATGGAGGAATTGATTCTAGGAACTATTGGTACCGATCGATTGAAGTCATATCAAGATGATGAATTAATGTTTATGTGTAAAAGCATCACTTGGAGAGCTAGGAACTTGCATGAGAAATTGGAAGAAACAGCAAACGAACTAGGAGTAGAGTTTGCAAAAATCAGGGGATTACAGAAACCGTACAGGGTAGATTTTTGTGAAAAGGACATAGAAAATCTGAACACTTCAGGACGACTAACACAGATAAAAGAACTTCGGGGCATATTAACAAGAGGGGGAGATAAAATTATCGCCGCTTTAGCGTCCGTTTTCGGCCGAAAAGCGGCGATAATTTTATCGCAATATTAGCAAGAACACGCTAGCGCGTGTTTCCGTGATTTAGCACCCGCTTTGCATCGCACCGTTAATGAGATGCAAAGTAGGCGTGCCTCAATAGACTACATGGGTAAATATCGTGAAGGCAGCTTCGCGATATTTACAACAATGCCCCGGCCGGCGTAGCGATAAACAAAATCGCGCTAACCGGCTATTAACGCTGGATTTTAACATCTGCTAAAATCCAGTGTTAGGCATACTTTGCATGGGAGGTGGAATGTGGGGTTACGACCACAGGGTCGTATCAGCAAGGTCATCGCTGTGTTGCAGGGAACATCGCTGGTTTTCCAGCGATGTTGGGACATTTCCCTGCTATCGCTGGAATTTTCATCGCCAATGCGCTAAGCGTTGTAAATACAGCGCTAGCTTGGCGATGAATTCCAGCGATAGCCGTCGATAGGGAAACTCGCGCTAGGCGCGGCCAGCGATAATTATCGCTGCCGCTTGTTAATATGCCCCTAATTGTTTTGCTGAGAAAATGGGGAGATGTAGACAAATGGAGAAGTAGGTGGATAAGGAGAAAAGAGGGAACAACTGATAAAGCATCATTGGCTTTTCCAGTAAAAGAAAAAGAACCAACGGTAGTAGAATGTCCAATGAGAGAAATTCCAGGAGGAGGTTATGTACACGTCCCATGGTCCAGACAAGATATATTGTCATTTACAAAAGAGTTTCCAAGATTGAGAGAAAAACCTGTAGAATGGTATAGACAGGTAGAAAGGTTTGTAAAGGTTTCAAAAGTATTGTGGGAAGATCTGGATGGATTGTTTGAGATTGTGGTTCCTGCAGATTTATGGACAGAGTGTAAAATTACAATTGACTGGCCGAAGGAAGATTATCCTAGAGATGCAAAAACAGGAGCCCCAAGTTCAGAAGTAATGAGAAAATATGAACAGGCAATTACATTCCTGAAAAATAAGATTCCATCAAAAGAAACGGACTGGGTAAAGATTGATAGAACTCAGGAGAATAAAGAATCTGTACATGCTTATTATGAGAGGTTGCTTTTGGCTTTTAAACAGTATAGTGGATACGAGAATTTGAGTGAAAAAGACATGTCATTTTGTGTATCGATTTGTGTATGGTTTGAGACCTGAGATAAGTGAAATGATTAAGCAGCATATGTTATGTTGGCAGACTAGCACAGTAGATGAGGTACTACGGTATGCAAAATATTGCAGTGATGATATTGAGTGCAGACAGCGTAAACTCAAGGAAAAGGCAATGTGGGCACAAGTAAAGGTTGCAGAAAAGCAAGAGCTCAGATGAATAATCAGTCTAGTGACGCAGGACAGACCAAGTCCAAACCGAATATTGGTAAGGGAAAAGGTCAGATGAGTATAGAAGAAGCTAAAAAGAAATGGGCATGTCATGATTGCAGAAAATTAGGGCACTGGAGAAACGAGTGTAAATTTCCTCCGAGAGTTAATACCGAGAATCAACCATTAAATCCACAGGTGCAGAATGAGGTGAGTTACCAACAGCTGCAACAACCGCAGGTAGTTACTCAACATTGTCAGGTGCCGCAACCACCTCTTCCAAAGAGTGTAAATCCTCAAAGATACAGTACAGAGGCAGGATTCTACGGAGGAGAGCAGGTAACAAAATTGCCGCTCGCAGCTGCTGTTTCACAATATTGGTTATGGCAAGATGGAGATGAATCGGATGAAAGCTTATGACGGTGCCTAGGAGAGGAAGAGGAGTGCGTGCTTGGCGCAACTCTAGAGGTAGATCAGTCAGGTCCATTTGTGGATGGAAAAGTGAGTGGTGTAAATGTTACTTTCCTTGTGGACACTGGTGCTACGCGTTCTACTGTTAGATCAGTGGAAATACCAAAGCTTCCTCTCTCAAGAGAATATATCCAAGTTGTAGGTGTTTCAAACAGGCAAATTAAAACCCATCTTACAGAACCAGTAGAGGTGGTAATTGGTCCATTCAAAGACATGCACCGCTTTGTGGTTGCAGTCCTGTAAATTTATTAGGACGCGATCTGATTTGCAAAATGAATTGTACTATCTACTGTACTCCAGATGGTATTGCTTTCCAGACACCAGATGATGATGTTCTGTATAAAATGACAATGGCAGAACTAGAACCAGGAATGTAAGATATGTTTCCTGTGTTCGATGCAGAAAAGATCCCTACTGAATTGAAAGGAACAGTCAGGTCTGATGTATGGGATTTCACAGGTGAAGATATTGGACTAATGAGAGAAGTCGATCCTGTAAAAATTACTGTAAAAGAAGGAACGAATTACCCAAATACCCCGCAGTACAAACTGACACCAGAAATTATTGAAGGAATAACACCTGTAATTAATAAAATGATTGAACAAGGAATTTTGAGAGAAATAATGAGCAGTCCATCTAATTCCCCTATAATGGGATTGAAAAAGCCAAATGGAACATATAGAATAGTACAAGATTTGAGAAAAGTAAACAAAATTGTTATTCCTTGCTGCCCAATTGTGCCAAACCCTGCTGTAATACTGTATCAAATCCCTCATGATGCAGAATGGTACACAGTCATTGATTTGTGCCATGCATTTTTCTCTATTCCATTGCACCCTGACAGCCAGCCATTATTTGCATTTCGGTTTGGAAAGCGTATTTTGGCATGGTGCCGAATTCCTCAAGGGTATACTGAAAGTCCTTCTATTTTTAATCAGATTCTAAAGAAATCCTTAGAAGATTTGAAAATGCCTGAAAAATCTTGATGGTCCAATATATCGATGACCTATTGGTGGCATCAAAGACCAGAGAGGCATGTGTTACGGACACAATTGCTTTACTGAATCATTTGGCAGAAGGAGGACACAAGGTGTCCCCATCAAAACTGCAGTTCTGTCAACAGGAAGTACAGTACTTAGGTCATAAGATTGAGAAAGGGATAAGAAAAGTGACAACACAAAGAATAAGGATTATTAAAGGAATGAGAGCCGCAATGACACAAAGAGAAGTGAGAATGTTCCTTGGAATGGTTGGTTATTGCAGACAGTGGATAAGTGGATTTTCATTTATTGCAAAACCTTTACAGCGATTGACAAAGAGGGATGTCAAAGATCCGATTGCATTGGATGAGGAAGAAATGAAGGCTTTCGAGGAACTGAGAACAAGTTTGTGTGAGGCACCAGCATTGGGAATGCCTGATTATGAGAAAGAATTTGAGCTGTATTGTAGTGAGAGAGATGGATGTGCACTTTCAGTATTAGTGCAGAGGCATGGAAGAATGAAACGACCAATAGCTTATTTTTCAGCTGTTTTAGACCCGTTAGCAAAAGCGTTGCCTGGATGTCTGAAAGCGGTAGCTGCTACTTGTGTGAGTCTGGAACAGAGTGAAGGCATTGTGATGGGATATCCCTTGAGAGTATATGTCCCACATTCAGTAGAAATCCTTCTGACTAGAACAAAAACACAATTCATGACACACAGTCGGCTGACTAGGTATGAAAAAGTGATCTTGGGTGCAGACAATGTAACCATTGTAAGATGCACGAGTGTGAATCCTTCCACTTCACTGCCAGATGCAGTAAATGCAGAAGTCAAAGATGACGTTGATCATAACTGTTTGGACGTGCTTGAATTTTGCACAAAGCCAAGGCCTGATATTAGAGACGAACCTTTAAAAGAGTCAGATTATGTGATGTTTGTGGACGGGTCATGCCTGAGGACAAATGAAGGAGTTTTAAGTGCTGCGTATGCTGTATGTACGGTGGCAACCATAATGGAAGCATCTTGTTTGAGAGGAATACGTTCAGCCCAAGTTGCTGAACTGATTGCTTTAATTCGAGCGTGCAAACTGGGAAGGAATTTCCGAATTACTGTGATCACGGATAGCCAGTATGGCTTCGGAGTGGTCCATGATTTCGGACAGATCTGGTCCCAGAGGGGATTCCTGACTTCCTCAGGGTCTCCTATTAGGAATGGTGAGTTTGTGAAGAAGCTGCTTGAGGCGATACAGCTGCCTGAACAGATTGCGGTGGTAAAATGCACTGCTCACAAAAATGGAACTGATTACATTGCAGTGGGTAACAATTTTGCTGTTGAATTTGCTCAATATTGTGCCAGAAATATGACCTCAATGAATCGGAGAGGGGAAAAAGAAAATGTTCCATGTCCCTTGCTGTTTACTAACCCAGTTGAAACATGGGAAGAGGTAAAACAATTGCAGGAAGAGGCAAGTGATGTGGAGAAAGACGTTTGGATAAAATCAGGTTGCAGACGGAGGGAGGAAGATGAAGTTTGGGTTTACAGGGATGAAAGACCAGTTATGCCTGATAGCATGATCTCTAACATGGCACGGATGTACCAGGGGCAGGCACACATAGGTAGGGATGCCATGATCAGACTTTTCAAACAGACCTGGTACAACCCAAAGTTTAGGGCTATAGCTGAAAGCCTTTGCCAAAGATGCCTTATATGCCAACAGATAAATCCTGGAAGGAAGAAAGTAGTGAGTTTGGGAACAATAGGACGTGAAGGAGGTCCTTTTACCAGAATGCAATTGGATTTTATTGAAATGCCCCCAAGTAACAGATTGAGGTATGTCCTGGTGGTCGTCTGTTTGTTTTCTCATTGGGTGTTGGCCTATCCGACAAGAAGGAATGATGGAGTTACTGTAGCTAAGCTCCTACTGAGAGAATTCATTCCTAGATATGGCTTTCCAGTAACGATAGAAACAGATAGAGGAACGCATTTTCAGAATGAAATTATCCAACTGATATGTGAAGCACTAGACATTCAACAAAAGCTGCATTGTGCCTACAGACCAGAGGCTTCTGGAGTGGTAGAGCAAGTAAATGGCACAATAAAGAATAGATTAGGGAAAATGTGTCAAGCCACATGACTCAAATGGCCCGATGCCTTACCACTGGTGCTGATGAGCATAAGAAGCGTACCTGACAGAAAAACAGGTCTGAGTCCTGATGAGATTATAATGGGACGAGCAATGAGACAAGCATACGTACCTGTCAACAAACTGCTGACTATAACTGATGATCTCATATTGGACTATTGCAAAGGATTGGCTGATGTGGTGCATTCTGTGTTTCATCAGGTTGGGCCGGATGCGACCACTCTTGAGAGGAAACCAGCACATGATCTGAGTCCAGGAGACTGGGTCCGCATAAAAGTCCACAGAAGAAGAAATTGCTTGGTTCCACGCTGGGACAAGCCACGTCAAGTGAGTCTGGTGACAACGACTGCAGTAAAGTGTGCAGGTGTGAAAAATTGGATTCATGCCAGCCATACTATCAGAGTTCCAGATCCTGAAGCTCGACCTGTAAGTCGACATCTGGAAATATCAGATACCAGCTCGGCATCTGAAACAGAAATTGAAACAATCAGAGTTCCAGATCCTGAAGATCGACCTGTAAGTCAACATCTGGAAATATCAGATACCAGTTCGGCGTCTGAAGCAGACCAACCTGAATCCAGTGAAGGACAAATAAAAGAATTCGAAAAACAAAGAACTGATACTGAAACAGGAGAAACTGAACTAATAGACAGTGATGGTGAACAGCCAAGTACAAGCTTTGGGGAAATTCCTCCAGAAATTATAGAAATAACTCAAGAAAATTCAGATTCAGCCAGAGAGATAGAGGAAATTGCGGAAGAAACACGAGGAGAATTAGACTCAGAATTACAAGCAGAAGAAACCCAAGGAGATTCAGATTCAGACATAGAGACAGAGATCATAAAGTTCAAAGTTAAAGGAAGTGAAGTGAGATCTGAGACAGAATCTGAAGAAAGGGAAGAAGAAAGAAGGCAAAGAATAGGACCAAGAAAGAGAACTTGGAGAGCTGAACGAGGAGAAAAGGAAAGTGAACTGAAAAGGCAGAGAAAAGGAGACAATTGGCCCAACGTAATTAAAAGACTGAAATATAAGCTAATAAATTTGCACAAAGACAATGCAGAACAAGTAAATGAAATAACAAGTCAGAAAAAATAAAGAAAATCGAATGAAAAACAGTTGCAGAGACCAAAAAGAGTGAAAAGACCTAACCTGAAATACAAGTCACCTGAATGGGTATACATAGCCCTGCCTGACATTGAAGAAGTGGATAGCAGTCACGAAAACCCAGACAAAGACTGTGAACAAGTGGGTGAAAGTGAACTGCGCCCTTCCTGAAGAGGAGAAAAGAAAACCGGATTAGACACATGAACTGATAAAATTAGAGAAAATTTCTGAAAGACCGAAAGTTGCGCCAAAAAGCAGTTGGCTCCAGTCAACACTTAAAGAAAGGGTAAAACGGCAAAAAGCCATTTGAGGTGTGGAAACACATTTTCTGTGCATATATTTAGATAATATTTCAACATGGTAGACACTGAAAATAGAAGAGCTAAATGTGAGTTTTTCCGTAGATGGTGTAGGATGTGTTTCTATTGTACAGGTTTACTAATGCTTATTTGGTTCATTTTAGCAATTATAATTCCACTTAGGTTAGTTGTAGAGAATACATCTGCAATCATGAATGGCACGAATAGTGACAAGAAATCTAACATAAAGAACACTGCAACACTGATAGATAGTACTGAATTTCATAGGGATGTCAATAACTGATTTCTCCAAGAATGTCTTCACAAAGCTTTTATATGAATATGTAGAGACAATGGATGTTAGAGATTGTTATGTATGTATGCAGTTACCTGCGTCTGTAACAGAAGGTGTGATGTATCATCACCTTCCTTTGACGTATGGAATAACTTGTAATGTTTTAGCTAGTTTATTCTACAAAACATGTAAATTAGAATATTACTACACTGACACAGATGCTATTTTTGCTAAAGTTCCCGTAGTCTCTGAACTAAATAAGGTGAAACTTGCAAGGATTTTTGGAGAATTTTTCTTAGAAACGAAAGAATTAACATTAGATTATGCATTTAGACATAACCTTACTTGTAGGTTAAGAAAGGAAGAAAAGGTTTTCTTAGACATGGTAGAAGACAGAAGGGTTAAGTTTCAAAGAAAGGCAACAGGAGAAAAGACAAAAACCCCACCTTGGGCGTTTGAAGAGGGAAGTTATGACAAAGGCGAAACGAATGCAGCTATGATTTTAGATTGGCCTCAACAGGGAAAATTGTGTATTAGTAGAGATAACACTATGGGGCCGATTCCGATCTCGGCCGGTAGTGCTCCGAATCGGATTCGAATTTACCGGATCCGATTCGGAGCCCTGTTTCCCGACCGAATCGTACGCGGGTCCGGCCGAGCGAGTACGATGCAGGCACCCGCGAAAACTCCGACCGACTCGAACGCGGCTTCAACACGCTCCGACCGACTCGCATGGACACGACTCGCACCGCGCTATGGAGACGTTTCCCGGCCGGGTAAGTACGATGCGCGCCGCGAGCAGTCCGACCGACTCGCGCCGTCCGGCTCGAAAAAGCTGTCGGAGCCGGACTTTGGGGGTCCGCGTCGGACCCCTGTACGCGTAGGCGCGCGAGTCGCACACAGGGGGGACCCATGGGTCCCCCCTACCTGTGCATGTACGCCGCGATGCGCATGGACGCGTACACGCTGTAGGGGGCGCCCTTGACCGCCTCGCACCTATTGGGTCAATGGGAGCCCGCGTACGCGTCGTACGCCAGGCTCCCATTGACTTCAATGGGAGTCCGACCGAATCGAGTCCGATGGCATGCGAACGCATCGTACTCGTTCGGTCGGACTGCTAGGGTCCGATTCAGTCGGAATTCTCTCCGGGTCCGGCTCGGTCGGAGAGAATTCCGGCCCGAATCGGAATCGGCCCCTATGTATGATAACTATTTCGTGGGTTCTAGTGAGTGCCGAGATACATACAAAATTTTAGGGGGATGGGGATTCAAAGGAGGAAAAGATCCAGTATTCCCAGGGATCTATTATATTTTTGGAAATAGAGCCTATTATAGGTTGCCGGACCATTGGTATGAAACATGCTATCTAGGCCTGGTCTTTCCAAAGATTTTTCATGTGGAAAAAGGAACAAAAGGAATTCACGAGATAGGTAAACCATTAACCCGTAGGAGAAGGGAAAGCTTCTCAGAGATAATAGGTGACATTTTTGGAGCATTGATACCAGCAGTGGGTATATCTTTGAATGCATACAAGATTCAGAAATTGTCTACAGTAGTAGATCGTTTATCAACGAATACTGCTGGAGGGTTCTTGATGGTAAATACCGAAATGGTTGCCAGGAGAGCTATGGTAATGCAAAATCGACTTGCCCTTGACATTCTTTTGGCGAAAGAGGGTGGAGTCTGTGGAATGCTGAAGGTACAACATTGTTGCACTTACATTCCAGATAAAAGTCAGAATATACAGAAGTATATAAAGAACATTACTGATTTACATAAAGAAATTGTCCCACTGAAGGTTGAAGGTGCTTGGGAGAAACTTGGTAAGGGTTTTTCCTCAATAAAGAAATGGTTCACCGAAATAGGTAGTTCTCTAATTGGGAAAATACTAATTCCAGTGACCATAGTAGTAGTGATATTATTGATGCTGAGATTAGCATTTGTGTGTATTGCAAAGAGAAAAAGTCAAAATAGAGCAAAAAGAGAAAATGAGAAAAATAAGGAAAGAGAAACAAGAGAACGGGAAATGTGAGAGATTGAATTGGAAGAGTTTAAAGAGAACATGTACAAAAGGTCTAAAAGACAAGATGAAAAGAACACAATTGTCTAAAATAACAAATGCAAGTGGACAAGAAACATATTTCTGATAAAATTTTGTAGGTATAGGTTTTAGTGGTGATGTTAAAAATCACCAAAGGGGGAATTGATGGAGCAGGGGAAACAAAATATTTTTGTGTACCCCTTGGAAGTTAATAACCCCATAACGATTAATGATACTAACCGTATGGACTAATCATCAAATGCACCTTTTTATTAAACATTACACATGGGCAACTTGCTGGCATTGCAAAATCTAATTTATTTACAAATGTGAAGCAAAATAACATTAGTATTGTGATTTGTGTAGTAAATTGAGTAAATTGCATGATTTTTGTTGCGTGGTAAAATTGCACTGTGGCAAAGAATGCAGATGGTAAGTAAAATGGCTTTAAATGTCGCTTCTGCTAGGTAATACCTAACACGGGTCTTTAGAATGGCGGGTGGTAAACAGAAAGGCTTATTTTCCATGTTTTAATTACTGTTGTTTTTGTTCTTATATTAGTTTCGTTCGGGCCTGCTAGGCCATGCTTCGAAAATGGCCGCTGGAAAGGACGAGATGGCATGCGCTGAATAAAATGGCCCCCACGCATGGGCAGTGTGAGTGCTCCAGTCACGTGTATGCGGCCTGTGCCCGGAGTGAGAGGTGTCAAGGCCAATCTGACCTGCAACGAGGATCGTGCCAAGAGTTCTGCATATATGCATGGGAACGGATGAGAAAATCGAGCGACAGGGGATGAACTAATATGTGACCATCGGAGTTTGTTGCAAAATGGATTAACAAATTGAACTACTTTTAGGATATCGTTGATCATGAGACTTAATGTATGCGTTATTGTCCCCAAACCAGTTCGAACAAGGAGGGCGATGAGGTGACCATCACCACCCCTCCAATGGACCAATTAGCGTGATTTCTGCCCCTAAAGATTGCAACTTTAAGTGTAGCGAGTCAGAGAATAGGGTATAAGAGAGTCTGCTCTTACGTTGTCCAGGGTTAGCTGGAGTTGCCCGGGAGGAGATTGCGTCCGAGGAGGTTAGCGGGACAGTCAGTCAGTTTTGGGAGTCCATCCTGTGATCTGCGGTTCATCTTTCTTTCCTGGTGAACCATTCTTGTCATCGCCCTATGGCCAAGGATAATGAGTATTTCCCATCTTTATTCTTAATCTTTTACTTAAATGCTTACTGATATAATAAATGTATTTACCTAAAATGAATTTTACTTATTTGCTCAAAGAATTTAGATAAAATTATATGCTAACTCTAAATGAGTCTGTGGTTCTTTAAATAAAATTGTGATTAATAAATGTTAGAGGTTTTAATTGTGATTGAGCTGGTCTTAATCGCCATCAACTGATTCTACTAGTTGGTCCATCGACCAAATAGCGGAATACCTTGATGTTTAGAACCGACAGGATCCGAAGTTAATGTATATAATGTGTAGGTTATAATTCTGTCATTTTAATAAGGTATCCCGCTCATCCAGCAACTCATTTTTCCTTAGCGCTTGATCCAGAAAATTGAATGAATGTATGTATGCGGTGTTATGGACCCGCCGACATGAGTACCAAGTGATCAAGGTTGTGTAGGTGTTTATCTGGGTTAGTGTCATAAGGAAAAACTTATATTAGCCACGCTGGATCACCATACACCCACTACCTCATCCACTCAGTCATCTATACAGGTACTCAGACCACCACTCACTCACCCATACAGCTACTCATGCACCCAGTCATTCACCCATACAGCCACTCACATAGTCACACACTCACCCATACAGTTACTCACACACTGTTAAAATGACAAACACTGGGTAAATTGATAGTAGTTTATTGTCATTTAGTCGCACCACCAACAAACACTGCCAGCTCGTCGGTCCCCCAGTCTCCAATTGTCTCAGCAGAGACATTACCATGGAGACCTAGAACACCAGCACGAGTTGTAATGCAAAGCATTAATGACAAGCCATCACAACACATCCCCCTTACTAATAATACAAAACTTGGATAACAAGGTGAACAAGAAGAGAAAACAGAAAAGGAAATACAGGTAAGAGTATAAGAGGAAAACTGAGAAGTGAGAATAAAAGTACAGGAGAGAAACACAGGAGAGAATTGCACGGAGAGGCAAACTTATATAACGTCAATAGATTTCATAATCCTTGAATTGTTCTGGAGGACGGCGAGACCTGGAAGAAAAACTCCTGCCATGAGCAGCAGAAGGAGAATTAGCTTTTGACAAATTAGATCCAGGAAAACCAGCACCAGAACATGAAGGGTGAAAATATTTGTCACCCTTGAACTTCACAAGATGTGACATACTCCACTTACCACCATTGTGCACTGTAACCACATTCCTCTTGATGAAAGTTATAACAAAAGGTCCCACAAACTCAGTAACTCCCTTTCTTTGCCACCTAGGTTTCTTTACCATCACCCACTCACCCACTCACCAACACTCCATAATCTTTCCTTGACTGATTTCTTGAAATCATATCTTTCCTTATATCTCCTTTGATAAGCTTTAATCCTAGCATCAACCTCCTCCTTATCTAAAGAAATACTCTCTTTCAAGGGCAGCCACCCAGGGTTCAACTTGGAGTGGGCTAACCTACCCCGCAACAGTTGAAATGGAGAACTCTGCATAACACAATTGAGTGTGGTACGATGTGCCCACCAGGTGTCCCTCAAAACCTCTTTAAGCGGAACCCTTGACTCCAAGGCTCTTTGAACACAAGCTTTAACCACTCTATTCATATGCTCCTCAAGGCCATTGGCCTGCAGGGCATAAAGGGCTGTTCTCTGATGGGTTATACCAAGATCTTTCAAAAAGTTTTGCATTTCTTGAGAAGTCAATTGCACCCCATTGCCGGTAACCAAAAACTCAGGAATACCTTCACTTGCAAACTCATCTTTGAGGAAATCCAAAATTATCCTAGTGCTGGCAGTGCTCACACATCTAGTGGAAACCCACTTTGATGAGTAATCCACCAAGAGAATAACAAACCTCTCGGAAGGCCCCAACAACTCAAATGGGCCCATAAGGTCTAAACCCAACTTAGTCCATGGCTCACGCGGAATCTCCACTGGAAACAGAGGAGCAGAACTGGTGGCACAAGACTTATCATTCGTAGCACATTGATAACACTCCTTGACCACCTCTTCTACTTGGTGGTCCATCCCAGGCCACCAATACCCGTCACGGAGCCGAGCCTTAGTAAGACTTCATCCCAAATGTCCCTCATGAGCAACATTTACCAACATGGGTCTCAAATTACAGGGAGGTACAACCCTCTCACCACGCATCAACTCATTTTGAAGCTATGTTAGTTCATCTCTAATAGACCAGAAAGGCAGCAAATCAGAATCAATATTCTTGAACACTGGCCAGCCCCTGACTACATAGTCAGCAACCACTGGTAATATCACATCTTGAGATCTGGCTTCCACCCATTCATCTTCTGTGATGGCAGGTTCTCTGACCCAACAAATTTCCATGGGTTCATCAACACCAACCTCACCACTGCCTTCAATTGGTAACCTGGACAAACAGTCCGCAGCCTTATTTGCAGAACCAGGAAGATATTGCACTTGAAAATTGAACTCTTCCAGGCCTTCACTCCAACACTTTAACCTAGGCGTCAACCTCTCACTTTCCATACAAGAGAACACTTGCACCAAGGGACGATGGTCAGACCTTACCACAAAAGGTATTCCCCACAAATAGAACTTAAAATGCCTAATTGCCCAGGCAATGGCAAGCGCCTCCCTCTCAATACAGGAATATTGTTGTTCAGCTTTCTTCAACGCTCTAGACGCAAATGCGACAACCTTCTCTTCACCATCATCCAATTGTGTAAGAACTGCACCAAGTCCACAAAGACTGGCATCTGTGGTGAGGATAGTTTTTTTTCTTGTATCAAAATGTCCAAGGGTAGGCATATCACCAATAGCGCATTTAACAGAACTGAAAGCTGCATTGCAATCATCGGTCCAGGCAAATCGGGTCCCCTTCTTGAGCAGAACCCTAATGGGTTCAACAATGGACGCAAAACCCTTGATAAATTTTGAGCAGAATTCAGCAAGCCCAAGAAAGGACCTAACTTGCTCCTTGTCAGTGGGAGCCGGAGCGTTGACAATGCTCTTGGCCAATTCCAGTTTAGGTTGAATACCCTACCCAGAGATGACATGACCTAGATAAGTGACAGAGGACACACCAATCCTACATTTCAATTTGCTGACAGTGAGCCCCTTATCAGACAATCTCATGAGAACATTTCTCAGTACAACATCATGTTCTGTGTCGTCCTTACCATAAATCAAGATGTCATCTTGGAAGAACAAGATGTTAGACATATCAACAAGAACCATCTTCATGATGCGCTGGAAACAAGCAGCTGCCGAGGCTAGCCCAAACGGCATCCTGACAAAACGAAACGCTCCCAGCGGCGTCACAAAAGATGTGAGATGTTTAGAGTCCTGTTGGAGGGGTACTTGGTGATATGCTGAAGACAGATCTAGCACACTAAAAACGTTTGCACCACTCAACATGGTAATGGACTCAGCAATGTTAGGAAGAGGCTGACAATCCACCCATATCCACTTATTCAGGCTTCTTAAGTCCACACACATCCTGATATTCTTTCCACCATCCTTAGGGGCCAAAACCACTGGTGCCAACCATTCCGAGGACTCAATTTCCTCAATGACATTCAGAGCCACAAGTCTATCAAGCTCAGCCTTCAGGGGCCCCAACATCATATTGGGAACCCTTCTGACTTTATGCACACTTGGCACAGCATTCTTTTTGAGAATAATACGATGCTCAAAGTCTTTCAACAATCCAAGTCTGTCATTGAACACTTGTGGAAACTCATCAAAGAATTTGTTAGTGCCAGCATTATCATTTACTACCATGACCTGGTCAGAGGCATTATGTGCATTTGGATTGAGTATTATTTACAAGTCTCTTTGGTGTCTCCAACCTAAGAGATTGTCTCCTCGTTTGGCTACATAGATTTTGCCAATGGTTTCCCTGCCCTTGAAATGTATCCTCATAACAGTATAACCAGAGACATCAATATGAGCACCACCATAGCTTACTGGGTTAATATCAGGAGGGAGAAGTTGGATGTCAGGAAACATCTTGTCCCACAACACATTGCCCACCATCGTGAAGGGAGAACCTGAATCCGCTAAGACAACAAACACTTTACCACCAATTTCAACCTCACACTCAGGCATGCTTATGGAGTCAGCATCCACCACACCATCACTTCTTACTTTCCACACCACCGTCTTTGGGTTGTCTTTTATGGTTTCCACACTTTCTACAGTACGCACCTTCCCACCAGATCTACAAACTCTGGTGTAATGACCCTTAATTCCACACTTATGACAGGTGGAATCTTTCGCATAACAATTAGGGTTATTGGAAGTGTGGTTGAGACTCCCACAACGATAGCATTTGACTTTTGATGACTCATTAGGAGCTTTGACCCTAGGTGTTTGAACCACTTTACAAACATTGTCAAGAGGGACTTGCGGAACATCTTTATGCACTACTTCATTAATGCTACTGGGAGTTGGAACATTCTCAGTCACAGGTTTTTGCGCGTTCATTTCCTTGACCCAACCAGAAGTGTTCTCTACACCCTCCACAATGGCAATAGCTTCCTTAAGCGAGGGATTCCTTGACAGAAGCTTCTCTTGCACTCTGGAGCTGTTGGTACATCTGACCAACTGGTCACGAATTAAAGAGTCAGTCAAGTCGCCAAATTCACAAGTGCGGGCAAGTGTTTTCAAAGAAGCGATGTAATTTCCAGCTTTTTCATTGGGTTCTTGGGCTCTCATAAAGAATTTATGTCGTTCAAGCACAACATTAATCCGTGGACCAAAGTAAGCTTCAAGCATTTTTATAGACATTTCAAAAACATCTCCAGGCTCACCAGCCCCCTCACCAATAGGCAGTTCATCAATGCTCTCATAAATATTGCGGCCCTCAATTCCCAAATTGTGAAGTAAAATGGCTTGTTTTCTATGTGCAGAGAATTTCTCACCACCTATTGCCACTAGGTTGGAATCAAATAACTTCTTCCATCTTTTCCATGGAAGTAAAGGCTCACCTTTCTCGCAAAGGAAAGCTGGGGGTTGACTCTTAGAGGTTGCAGACATGCTGGCAGAATAAAACAGTATTTTAACAAAAATAAGATATGTGTAATTATATACCATTTAAAGTTCTTACAGTAAAGTTGAAGGCAATCATCAGAGTCCAGTGCGTGAAAACGCGGTGAAAAACTGAGCTTTATCTCCCGTGTGTGGCCGTTGCTATGGAAACCAGGCGTGAAGGCAAACAAAGATGGCGGCAAGACGTATGCAGCATGACATGCACAGCGTGATGACACACGCGTTTGGATCCAATGCGCAAGAGCAGACTCGAGCGGTTCACGAGCACAAGCGCGAGCCAAACGAAAAGACGTTGACAGCGCTCAAGGCTGTAATAAAGGTAAAAGTTTACCTAAATAATCCGCACTTCAACCGAAGGATAGTACTTCAGCAGGGCGTCTTGTAGATCCGTTGTGTAAGTGCCTACTGCTTCAGATTGTCGTGAAGTCGAGGTTGAAATTAGGATGAAATCCGTGGTTTCGCAGGGGAGATGGTGGTGAGCTTGTCCCCCACAAGCATCACTCGTCACCAGTGTTAAATTGACAAACACTGGGTAAATTGATAATAGTTTATTGTCATTTAGTCGCACCACCAACAAACACTGCCAGCTCATCGGTCCCCCAGTCTCCAACTGTCTCAGCAGAGACATTACCATGGAGACCTAGAACACCAGCACGAGTTGGAATGCAAAACATTACATGACAAGCCATCACAACACACACACATGTATTCACCCATACAACCACTCACACACCCACTCACTCACCCATACAGTTTCTCAACACAGCCACTCACTCACCCATCAAGCATTCACACACTCCCTCACACACCCACACAACCACTTACATACCCAATCACACATCCATACAAGCACTCCCACATCAACTCACTCACTCACCCATACAACCATTCACTCATTCTCCAATACAGCCACTCACACACCAACTCACTTAACTAAACACCCACTCAAACAACCACTCACTTGCCGATACAGCCACTTACACACCAGTCAATCACTCATACAACCATTCAGACACCCACTACCTCTCCCATAGAGTCACTCACACATCCACTCACCCACCCATACAGCCACTCACACAGCCACCTGCTCATCCATAGAGCCACTGACACACCCACTCACTCACAAATGCACCCACTCACACAGCTACTCACTCACCTACACAGCTATTCACACACCCACTTATTTACCCATACAGCCATTCACACACCCATTCACACACGGATACACAGATTCACACAGCCAGTCACTTAAAATATGCTAGAAGTAGTATCACTCATTAGTAATACACCTAGTATACTAATTTTACTTTTGTAGTACCTTGGTGTATATGTTTAACACTCATAAACCTTTAGAAAACATTCACAATCACTGGATGATGTCATCAATGATGCCTTTTGAGATGTCATCTGAGATGTCATCAGGGATGTCATTGACCATGTCATGAGTGATGTGAGGTCATAAGCAGTGCATTGCGGGGGAGTTATAGCTATCTCAGGTAACTATAACTGCTGAATTTCACTGATTTTGTACGAGTGAAATCTGAGCCTAACTATAACGTCTCTGTAACCTTTGTTTTCTTCCAGTGACTATAAATATATATATATATATATATATATATATATATATATATATATATATATATATAGCTTGCAAATCCTGAGCCAAATTCCTTTTCCTTGCGGACGGAAAATCAGGTACGGACCACAACAGCGTTTAGTGGATAAAGTGCTTTATTGAAATAGAGATTACCACTGCATGACGCGTTTCGACCGGGTTACCCCGGTCTTGATCACATGACGTGCAAGGATATTACTGTGTCTTAAATAATGTGCTATACAATTGACCACTCCTCCTATAGTGACAGACATAGTAAACATACTATACAGCACCAAATAAGCATTAGAAAAAGTACATGTTAATACAAAAAATGTCTAAAGCAATGGCCACATCTAAAATAGTATTTAAATTTTTACTGCAATTTAATTTAATTCTTTGAAATAAAGCCAAGTGGCCAAATTCATAAAATCTCTGATAATACAGGATTCTATTAAAATTGCAAGCCTGTCATGAGGAGTGAGGGTACTACAGTGCAAGTGCTGTTGTAATATAAAGTGCTGTTCGTGACACATAAAACCGTAGCTATTCAAACATCATAGCTACAAGGTACATGTTTGAGGCAGCCACTAATTACTCAAAGATGTAAATATCTAGGCTATAAATCAATCGCTACAAATGCAAGGTATACCTAAATCCAGTAAGAGTGACGCTTAGACCAAGACGACATTATATAAGAAACATGTGACATAGGAAACCATGCCTGACTGCATTGTTATTAGTACATTAATAATCAGGTTGGTGCCAATATACAGTACAAGATAAGGAAACAATGTGCAAATGCGCAATTTACAGTACCAAGAGATAGCAGCATATAAAGTGCAAGATTAAATTTCAACAAGGAAACAATGTGCAAATGCGCAAATACAGTGCCAAAAAATAGCAGCATAGTAAGTGATTGATAAAACATGAATGATGTGAATGTAAGCATAAATACATCCATACATACAAACACATAAATATATATATATATATATATATATATGTGCAAAAATATCCAAAATTGTGCCTTCAATAAAACCGACCAAAACCGAGTCATAAAATTCCCATAAAACCAGTTAAAACCAAAATTGTTGGCTAAACAAGGTAAAACGGGGGTAAATAACAAGGTCCCATAGCCGGATTAACAAAAGCCGCCTGGATAAAAACCACATATATACACACTCATGTTTCACTGTACAGTTCATTTCATAATTCATGGCCAATCCACCAGATACATATAGTGGTGCCTGGGTGGGTATTGAATAATAACATAATCATAACACATTTATAAAAAATTGTGTAAATCTTCTCCCGTATTTAACCCATTTGGCATCTTAGTGTCAAGTGTCAGGATATAATGTGTCTCTAATTGTCGTAACTTCCTTTCCCTGTTTTCCCCTCTGGGTAACTTTGGGACTGCATCAATAACAAAATACGTTAAATCTTTTAAGTTGTTATTGTGTACCAGGTTAAAATGTCGGGCAACAGGGTAATTGTGGTCCATATTGACAATGGCACGCAAATGTTGCAGGATACGGTTAAATACCTGCAACTTCGTGCTCCCCACATATTTGAGATGACAACTACACTCTAATACGTAAACCGCATGATCGGTGCGGCATGTGTACATGCCTTTGATTTGAACAGGTATCGGATCAAATGCATCTGTGTATTTCTGTTTGTTTACACCAAATTTGCAGGCTCGACAAACACTGCATTTATAAAAACCTGTTCTGTTGGATAACCAGGTAGTGGGTGTTGTCGAGACCTCAGGACTAGTTCTTACTAGAGTGTCCCTCATTGAGGGTGCCCTTCTAAATGTAATGGAGGGAGAGTCGGGCAATATATGCGAAAGAGTCATGTCAGTTTTGACTATGTGCCAATTATTGAGTATAATTTTTCTGACTTGAGATTCTTGATCACTAAATGTAGTTATGAATCTTATCGTGTTGATGTCATCTGAATTATCATTATTGCTCTCCAAATCAGCTTGACTAGTTGTGACCGATAACATTTCATTGGTGTTGGCCTTGGAAAGAGCTGTGTCTAAATCCTTGCTGCTATATCCTCTTTTTAAAAACCTTTGAGTGGCTTCTGCTTGGCAAAGTTTACGATCATTTTCAGTGCTGCAGATTCTTTTTATTCTGAGAAACTCGCCATAGGGAATACTTTTAATGAGATGTCTGGGGTGGGCACTATGGGCATGTAAAGTGGAGTTTCCAGCCGTGATCTTCCTGTGTAGTTTAGTTTGTATAGTATCATTACTGATATAAATTTCAACATCTAAAAATTCCACACTTTGGTCACTGATTTGTGCTGTAAATTGTAAATTAGAGTTATTAACATTGATTGAATTAACAAAACTCTCGGCTGATTCCAGAGTGCCATGCCAGATTACACAGATGTCGTCTATAAAGCGCCACCATTCAATAACGTGCGCATCAAACAGCTGTTTGTGAGTGTGCCTGAGGACATGCTCCTCCCACCAACCAACATGTAAACATGCATAGCTTGGAGAGAAGCATGCCCCCATGGCCACCCCGCGCACCTGGTGATACACTTCCTTATTGAATAGAAAAAAATTATTGAGTAAACACAATTCTATCATTTGCAATATCATTGCATTGTGTTGGTAACACTGTATATCTCTGGAATCAAGATAATACTTGATTGCTGTTAACCCATCACTATGTTGGATACTTGTGTACAATGAACAGATGTCCATCACAATCAGAAGATACTCTTTTTTCCATGTTACAGTTCTAAGTTTGGTGAGAAAGTGGCCAGTATCTTTTATAAAAGAAGGTAACTTCTCCACTAAATCTTGTAAATAAAAATCAACATATTTAGATGTTGCCTCAAGCACGCTGTTTTGTGCAGAAATTATCGGGCGCCCAGGCACTGGGAATGTTTTTTTGTGGACTTTAGGAATTAGGTAAAGAACCGGAGTGATTGGATGTTCATTTTTCAAGAATTTATACTCGTTCTTACTCAGCAATTCTTCCCTTTTCCATTGCGCCAAATGTCCATGAACCAGATCTTTAGTACTTTTGATGACTTGTTGAGTTACTTTCGTGTAACAAGCAGCGTCTGTAAGATGGCGTTCTGCTTCCTGCATATACATAATTCTGGGCCACAAAACTATGTTCCCTCCTTTGTCCGCGTTGTTTATTATGATGTTGTCAGCTTTTTTGAGTTTATACATAAGATTAAAATATTGTATCTCAGAATATCGTTTGTGTTTCTTTTTTCTCAGGATTCTCCAATTTAGTGTCTTCAATTCCTTTGTGACCACATCATTGAAAGTGTCAATGGAGTCTTTAGGCATAAGAGGGACAAAAGTAGACGGTGGACGGAACGGACTGCTCACAATTCCACTGCAAGAAATGCCCATATCCTGTAGATTTGTCTGTGTATTGCCTGTGTCTTCTTCTGTATCCGAACCTAACGTGTGTAATGATCTTAAAATGGGGATATCTGACACTTGAAGACGAATACTGGGCTGATTTGTGCTAGCAATGGTGGTTGCAGATTCACTAGCTTTATTTAATTTGAAATACTTGATAAGTTTCAATTTGCGTATAAATTTGAAAACATCGATGCGTGTTTGAGCATATTTAAAACTATTACGTGGACAATATGACAGACCCAACGATAGTAATTGTGTTTCAGCAGCATCCAGTGTAAAGTCTGATAGATTGACAACTGTATTTTCGGTAGCATTTGCACTAGAAGGTACAAAGTTGTTTATCTCCTTTGATATGCTTTGATATATATATATATATTGTATTTTTGTTCATGGAGGGATGAGGGCAACACTTACAAAATCACCCAGTTATTACCAAACAATTCTCCTAACAAAAGAAACTTACCTATTGACTTCACCAATGTTTCTTGTCATATCTGCTGGCTCCTGCATCAGGCATTTTGATGTCACAATCATAGACATTATTTATGGGCTGCTAGCAGTGGCAAGTGCGACCTTTGGCAGACATGCCAAAATATTTTCAAAAGAAAAGTGGGAGATTTTAAAACAAATTGGGGGTATATATTTTCTATGTAGACCTCTATTAAAGCAGAGGCAATTTCAGGCAAGAGATAGCTTACATAAGGCAATTTTTGGCTTAAAATATCAGGAGCCTCCCACTTGAATTGGGTATGTTGGCATGTATGCTCTGGGCTTCAGCTTGATGTAGGGCCCCTTACCTGAACATACTGTATTAATGCTCAATGAATGAAGGTTCCAGAGAGCTAAGTGTACACAGATTTATTTGGTGTGTATTTTATACATGGCTAAGATCATTATTGTATTAGAGGGAGTCCAACATGTATCTAGGCAAGATGGATCCATAGCAGATTTCTATGATGGCCACCTAAATTAAATGTACATAGAATTAGTCTAACTAAAACCTATTCACAGAGTCAGAGGTGACGCAGAAAATCTGTCACAGACCACCCCCATGACCTATATTGGATAATTTGGGTAGATATAAAACAAAACAAAAATATTAAATGGCATTCATAGACTTGGTAGAGGCCACACAATTCAGTTAATAAATTAAACATGGTATCCCAGAATATGCTCCCAGTTTTCCATTGAACAAAAGCAGTTGTGATGGAAGAAGGACAAAGGTTTAGAACTTATGGGTTTATTCCTGGGCTTCTATTGATTTTGTCTTGACATGTGGACATTTGTCTAGGCCATGGCTGGACGTGCCGTACCAGGCATCGGGCGTTTCCCTGGAAGGCTGGAAGGGTGGGGAGCTGGTTTTGTTACTGGGAGCCGATTTATGTAGCAGTGCAGAAGTTTTGAAAGCACCCGCTGCAGAGTTCCAACTTCCTTCCAAATCCAGAAGTTTTCAGGCAACAGTAAAAATGAGAAGATAACTCCGGTAATGCACCATACCAGGGCTGCTTTGGGTTCCCAGTCTGACCCTGCCTAGGCTTTGTAGGCTTTATATGCGTACTTGAGGCTATGTTTAGCAATGTATGGTTCTGCCTAAGCAAACGATGTTTGTGTCTATCAAATGATGGTGGTGCCTTGACATATGAGGCTTTGACTGAGCATATGAAGCAATATTTAGGAACAGAAGGAAAGTATCTGACCTATTATGGCATTTCCCCTGTGTATGATGGCTGTACTCCTTGCTTTTAATGGTTGTGCCCCTGGAATTCCATGACAGCAGGCTAGTCGGTATATGGTTGATAACTTAAATGCACTTGTTTTTACATTAATAGCTTTGAAGGGTTTTTTGCCTTCAGTGATGTCCCTTATTGTAATGCAAAATTATCACCTTATGTGATGTTGCCAAGGTAGGTCAAAAGTCAAGATGTCACTTCCTGTGATGTCATATTGGGTGAAAGGGCATGTGATGTCACTTCTGCTACCATTTTCTGCTACGATTTTGGGGAATTGACACCCATGGTCACAATTTAACTGAGATAAATTAATACAGTATGGCAGTGATGCCATTCTGTTGTTTTGCTTGACTAATGACATCACAGCTAGAATTTAATATGGATTTTTTAGACAGATTTTTACATAACTATTACATATGTTCAATATCTAAAGATAGACAGTGCAGGAAGCAGCTTTCTGGCCCAAAGCCAAACTGATCTCTCATCATAAATAAGTCGCCCTGTATTGCAGTATTTATTTTTTGAACATGTCTCTCCGAATTCTCACACACACAAGTACTCAATGACACATTTCCATATAGACATCCATAGACATACACACAAGATCTCAGGGAATGTAGGGAGTCATTTTGAATATGGCGGTAACTGGTAGACAGGCGCGCAACGCCCATTGGGCTCAAAGGGCTTCAGCCCCCCCCAAACCCCCAACCCCTCCCCCCCCTCGTGTGTGTCAGCCCGGGCTGAGACAGCTTCCCGGGCACACACACAGCCGCACCCGAGTACTTCACAGGTCTTTAAAAGACCATTTACTTGCTAGAGGCTTTGTTGTTCTTTCACCCCTTCTTAGAGCCCCTGCATCTTCACTCTGCCGATTGCTGGAAGAATTTGCCCCCCCGAAATTTTTATTAGCCCACCCGAAATTTCACTCTAGTTGCGCCTCTGCTGGTAGATGCCCCCTTTTACGGTTCCCCCGCCTCATTTAGAGTGTGGAACCCTCTGAGTTTCTAGGGGCGGAGTCTTGGCCGGCTCCACTGATGTAAACCCATGCCGTAAGTCAAGCCATAGCAACAAGTATGGCAGGCCGGCTTCAACTAAGCAGGTGGACGTTGTGCCTTCACCACAGCAGCCACATGGGCGCCGCCCCACCATACCTTCTATAAGGTCCTTGGTGCTAAAACACACGTTACTCTGCACAAGTCAAAACCCTGACGAAATTCAAAAATCTAATTAAAAAAAGTAGACTTTATTTCCAAGAAATAAATTCTCACAGAAAAATTGCACAAATGATGAAATTCATTTATATTAGTACATTCTGACTTATTCTATTTGTATTTGAAACAGTTTTGTGACTGAAAACTTGAAAGGTTTTTTAGCTTTAAATATGGATGACACGACAAGAAGTCTCTACACATGCGGGTTTGCTCAGAGAAATTACAGCACTTGAAATACTGGGTCTCTGCGGGGGATGACACCAATTACACTGATACAAGTGTGCAAATTGTTCATCGATGCTGACTCATAAACATAAATGTATGCAAATTGTGCCATACGCAAATGGAGGCTTTTTACAATGTGTTCAAAATATTCCTGTAAATTAGGCACGAGCCAAAAAATCGCTTCTCACGCAACATCTGCTGAACAGTTGGGCTGCCAAGTAAATATCAAACGTCTATTATAGACTGCCTGATACTGCAACTTTTGTCGTGACTAAAGCTCTCAAAACATTCAGCTCTGTATAAATTATCTCGTGAAACATGTAAATAACTCAGCGTCCAACTGCTGTGTATCACTCTTGCTGAATCTCTCCAGGAATGTTTAATATGAGACCTAGAGATGTGTATATCACGTCACACGCAGTATATTGGCCTGCGTCACAGGTCTGTGTTAACTCTCCACAGGTTTTGTACTGGAAGGGTTTTCTTCCACTACAAAATACTATGCCTAGACAACTTTAAAAAAGTTCTACTTTGTCTGTGTGCTGTACAGTGCAGCACACATGCAAAGTCGGGAAAGAAAGGAGAAATTTAAACATTTCTCCTTCAAACAGCTGCTCTCAAGTGGTATTCATTTTTGCCGCAAAACCCTGTCTATGATTGTTAGTGGATTGGGTTTTGCATCACAGACCATGTGTAGGAGCACGGGAACACCCATGTACCACCCATGTAACGCTTCCTTGATGCTAAGTAACGCAAAGCAGCACTTCACCCTGATTTGCTTGACTTTTTCCAGCAAACGAACGAATATACCAATTTGCGTTGGTTTCTAAATGGCAAAAAGATTTTGCGTCGGGTCTGCGGTAAAAAAGTAAGGCTAACCCGACGCAAACTCTTTCTAAATCTGAGCCTTGGAGTTCTGAAATCTCCTCTTTCAGTAGTCAGGCAGAGGGTCTTGACATTTCCAGAAGGGAGTGGTTACTCAACATCTAAAATGATTTTACGGTGCACGTGGTGCTTGCAAAGACCGCACCGATAACTGACATTGATATTTTCTTTATGTGCGGATTAAAGAATAGTTCACTGTTGGGAGCAGATTTAGGGGCTCATTACGATGACGGACGGACTGGAGTCCGTCCACCATCGTGATGGTGACCTGGACCGTCCGCAATACATACGGCGGTTCCACACACCACATTAGAATGCGACCGTCACCATGGCGGTCGCATCTTGCATATTTAACATTGCGGCGGGTGCTGCTGACAGCAGCACCCGCCGCAATGTTAAAAATGCAGGTCCTGCATTTCAGTGCACTACGTGGCAGGCACCACACGGTGCCTGCCACTTGGTGCACTGAAATGTAGGGGGGTAGCATGGGTACCCCCCGTGCACACACCCCCCCAACACTTTTGTGGCCCGCAACGTGCCCCCAAACAGAACCTCTGCCAGCTTTTTCATGACGGTGTCGCCGTCATGGAAAGGCTGGCTCAAAGGCTGCACCATAATATGGTGGACGGTGCCTGCTAGGCACCGCCACCATTTTATGCCTGCAGGCCGCTCCGCCAGACAATCGGTCCGATTGCCTGTGGCGGGACCGTGACGGACGGTCTTTCCGTCCGCCACAGTCGCAGTGTGGATCCGCCCGCCATCATAATCGGGCGGGCGGTCACTCCACGTTTGGTGACAGACGGATCGCCACCGCACGCCTGGGGGTGGCGGTCCGTCCGTCATCATAATGACCCCCTTAGAGTGCATAATTCACACAGTGGTTGCAGTGAGGCCCCTGTTGAGTTGGCATAGCTACACATTTTGCTGCCAGTGGCGGTCCCTGCCACGGCAGCCCCGCGGCGGGCTCATGTAGGAGCAGGGAGGGTGCTGACGTTTCCTGTGGCGGCCACCCGATGACGGCCGCAGCTAAGAGCCGGGGAGGGAGGCCGCCACCCCCAAAACTCGTGCCACCCGGGGCGGACCGAACCCGCCTCACCTGTGCTACACCACTGGGAATAAGTAATGGAGCTCCAGATCACAAGATAAGAATCTCCGAGGTACCAGGGCTTAAATTTGAGGGCCTGATTCACAAAATACAATTAATTTTGTACCGCGAACAGATGTCCAAGTTTTGTAACTCGCAAATCTTTTTCAAATTAAATTATCCCTGGAATCCTTCAACATTCGCAGGCGTCGAGTTGCGTTCCTGGAAAGCGATTATGAATTCCATAGTCTCATGTTAATGTATATGGGTGAGTAGTTTAGTATGAGAAAATAGTTGGTACTAGTGCAAATACACCACACCTGCTAACTTTTTGTCCATGAGGAATGCATTGTGCCATGTGGAGAAACCCCTACCATACTTCCACTTAAACCTTTGAGGTGTGTTCCATTACCAACCTGGAAACGGATTTACTCCTGCAATTCGCAGGAGTATATCCCTGACCGTTTCCAGAATGGGAAGGGTTTGCAGAGGCATTCTTAGTACCCACAAATGCAGACATTGGTAGGTGTTAAAACAAACTCATCGGGCATTCCTACTATGTAACATCCACTCTCCGCCCACACCCCTGCCTTATCCATAGATTTACTGTTTGGAATTCTTACACTGGTAAATAAATAAATTAAGCTATTTGCATTTCTAAGTCTGACTTAAATGCGCAAATAGCTTTGAGAATAGGTCCTGGAAGTTTCTGGTGGTGGGGATATGAGAGTGGAGGGTTGCTTTTGTGCCGGGGATGGTGATCTAGGTTCTTTATTTAAATAACAATGTTGTGTTGGGTGTCTTTTGAATGTTCCACAAAGTACACGGTCCAGTGGGTGGAAAAAGTTGTGAATCAGATTTGATACAAGCGGGGTTTGGACAACACATTCATCTTGGGAAAGCCACTGATATCTATTTGCTATTGGCAAGGGATTCTTCTTAGAAATCCGAGTCTTTTCAGATAATCGGATTGATCTGTCACTGTGTAGACGATTTGTATTTAGATTCACTATTTGTAAATTCATCTATGTGGATATTATGAAAATGTGGCATGGACCCAACCCTCCTCGATTTAGGTGGAAGCCGCCCGAATAATATCTCCACAAACACTACAGAAGCAAGGGTATATATATAGGTGGTTGACCATGTCCACATTGAACCAAATTGGGATAATCGGTCCAGTCCCAGTTGTGGCTGGTAGGGAATGGTAGCGTAGAGGGGGGGCTAGAAAAAGAAAAGAGAAGACTTACCTGCTGGTCACTGGTCGCCAGCCGCTGCCTCTCCTTCGCCCTCCCTGTTTTCCTGGTTCCCGGCATCGCCCACGCTCCCAGACTCCCCTAGCCAATCATGACGCTGATGTAAGCAGCATGACAGCAGTATCATGCTTGGTCTGGGTGGCCTGGTTCGGCACTCAGACAGGGACTAGGAGCCTGTGCATGTTCTCCACCAAGGCTGTGCAATACAGCCGGGTAGAGAACATGCTAAGTGTGCATGACGGTTTGGCCGGCCCAAGACCAACAACTCCTCCTCCCTCTGATGCGAGCCCAGCCCCGGCCTGCCCTAACCTTGCTCCATACTAAATAAAATTATAATAATGTTCTATTATTATCATTTTATATATTTTTTGCACTGCTCAGAGAGCAGTGGGGCGACAATCCTCCGCCTTAGCGGAGTAGCTGCCGCTGTCCAATCCTGTTAGTGCCTAGAGGCCCTATCTCCATTAAGATGCCACTGGAAATACCCGTCTCAGCATAAGGAGGACCGATGGTCTTCTGCACAACTTTTATGAGTACGGCTCATGCGGGTCTGTGTTTTTTTGACAGTTTATGTTACTGTATATAATTATTTGCAAATAAGGAAAAAGAGATGGAAGCACATTTTTTCTCGGCTCGTTATTCTGTCATTCTGGTCTGCCTGGCTTGCGGATTTTCAGCTTTAAGGCATAGGGGGAAACATGGATTTCCTGAATGTGTCAATTTGTGATCCTAAATAGAGCCAGTGGTGTAACGCAAAATGGGGACCCTGAGCCTCCCCTGTCTAGCAAATAATCATTCGCCTTGGGCTTAAAGGGCCCCCCTAAAAGGTTGGGGACCCCTGAAATGCTGCCCCCACCCCTGCACCGCAGGGGCTGACGGGACGTTCACTACGTTCATGAACAGATCAATGCAGCATTACACTCCCACTGGTCCATTATTTACAAATTCAAAGGAAAAGAGCACAGCAGTGTAGGAAGTACTTGTGGCTAACATGGTACAACTTTGGGTGTATGCCCTGAGCTGGAGACTTAGGCCCAGATTTATTAACATTTTGTGTCATAGGTGCTCCACGTTTTTGGCACAGCCACAACGCCAAATTTATTTTGGTATTTACAAAGTGGCATAGAGCCCGAGTTGCATGGCTTCGCAAAAAACAAGCAATGCAACGCAGCGCATACCACTGCCTTGTGTTAATTTGCGAATGGATGTCATTTTGGGGTCGCCAGGGGTCGCAGCTGTGACCCCTGGCTTGTCCTTTGACACCCCTGGCCCTGCCTTTGCAACTCCTGGCTTCAGAGGTGGCAAATCAGTGGCAAGAACAAAGAGGCACCTCCGGGCTTCTTGTTTTCTGCCCATTTTTAGGTCTTGCCTAGCGTCGCAGCGCATGCGCTGCCCGCTCTGCAAGATCAATTGTCGTCGGTTTTCTGTCGGGTTTCTTTGGAAGTGGGGTAGAAGCTCCACCCATGCTTTTGATTGGCGCGCGTCATAAACACTCGCTTTTCATTGCAAGTGAGGCTTGTTTGTTCCCTCCCTGTCTCCCTTTTGCCTCGCCCACCCGGACTGGAGATTTTGCACGGCGTTACTTTGCTTGCGGCAGTACAGCTTTTTAAAGAAGACCATGGCGCGAAAATCCCTCAAGCGTGCGCTGCTCCGTTCCCACTGTGTAGCTTTGCAGACAACTGCCAAATGGAGTAGCCCGGCGCAACACTCGCGATGTCGTCACATTTATCACAAACACACGGGGAATGGCTGACTACATGAACTTCAACACGATTTGGGTAAGAGTTAAGTACAGCGTTACAGCAGCGGTTTTTTTAATGCGACGTACAGTTGCGTTTACTAGTGTCTGCCGGGCTTGTTTAGCAATTCTTCCTGTAGTTACCTCCGCTGCCCTTCCCTCCCCACCCCATCTTTCACTGTACTCTGGCCCTCTCCTTCACTTACCACTCCTGTGTGATTAGAGAAGACAGCTGAGGCGAGAAATCAGCCACTTCTTTACCACACTGCGAAGAAAACCAATGCAATCAATTTCACCCACGCTTGCCACAGACTCTCAGGGGCCGATTTCGATCTCGGCCGGTAGTGCTCCGAATCGGATTTGGATTTACCGGATCCGATTCGGAGCCCTGTTTCCCGACCGAATCGTACGCGGGTCCGGCCGAGCGAGTACGATGCGAGCGCACACGAAATCTCCGACCGACTCGTTCGCAGGACCCGACCGCTCCGACCGGCTCGCACGGGGACGACTCGCACCGCGCAATGGAGACGTTCCCCGGCCGGGTAAGTACGATGCGCATCGCGACCGCTCCGACCGACTCGCGCAGTCCGGCTCCAAGGAGCTGTCGGAGCCGCACTTTGGGGGTCCGTGTCGGACCCCCTGGAAGCGTAGGCACGCGAGTCGCACACAGGGGGAGCCATGGGTCCCCCTACACGTGCATGTACGGCGCGACCCGCACCGACGCGAACACGCTGTAGGGGTGCCCTTGTTCGCATCGTGCCCATTGAGTCAATGGGAGCCCGTGTACGCGTCGTACGACTGGCTCCCATTGACTTCAATGGGAGTCCGACCGAATCGAGTCCGATGGCATACGTGCGCATCGTACTCGTTCGGTCGTACTGCTAGGGTCCGATTCGGTCGGAAATCTCTCCGGGTCCGGCTCGGTCGGAGAGATTTCCGGCCCGAATCGGAATCGGCCCCTCTGTGTCTACTGGATAGTATTACTGTGGGTAGGTGATGCAACGCTCTACCCTCTTCCTTCTAGGCCCCCAATCTTCGACGCCCGGACCATGCCCCCGAACCCCCCCGTGCTCCCGCCGATGCCAGTGTCACCATCAGCAGAGCGACGTTGACAAATGACGCTGTCGCGGGGCATCTCTTGGGGGACACTGGTAAGGGGTTGGGGGTGGGTGGGGTGGGGGCGGCTGGTACCATCATTGCTGGGCTCATGACGGCTAATTGCTCGTTTGTGGAAAACGCACTCCAACTGCTTCTGTGGCCATCAATAATGCAGTATTAGGTGGCCGCATTCCATCGACCCATGGCCTCCCCTCCCCGCCTCTCCAAAGCGCTCTCATTGCGGGTGTTTAGCGAGAGTGCTGCTTAAGTGCTAATTGTTACACCGCAGATTGTACGGCGACACCAGGCCTTGCCAAGTTACTCTATCGTCTGGGAGGCCGAGCGCAGACCCAGTCCTCGTCTCCATTCCTCTCTCTTTCTTTATTTCATTTAAACTGTTTTCCATCTGCAGCCCCGCTGCTTTCAATCGCTCTGGTTTCATTACCATTACTTATTCATAAAGCGCCAAGGAAGTTCTCAGCGCTGTAGACCGGTGACGGCATAATGGCATCGCAGGAAAACTGTCACCATACCATGGGAGAACAGGTATTCTGATGTTGTTTGGTCACTGTATCACATTACTAAGGTAAATATATAGCAGGCCAACTGGAATTATGCGTGAGGGGAGAACCACCCATCCTGAAGTTAGAGTCTGTGGCTCGGGTGCCACACCCTCCGTGGCTCCAGGGTGGGTGGGCCGTGTATCTGCTCACCATGTGAATGCGAGACACCAAAGCTGGCAACATGCTCTTCTGATATCAACGAAGAACTGCCCCTATTCTAGTATATATAGATTGTAGCCTACTCTCTTCGCTGACACCTTGACGCTACTCTGAAGGTTCACGTCCCTTAGGCCAACTAGAGCCCTTGTTAGACCTGCAGCGGAGGTAGAAATGTATCTCCACTATGGGACATCTTCCTAATACGGTGAGCTAATTTCCGATACACGTCATAGATATAGCCCGATCTTTGTCCATGCCGTTCGTGGATCCTGCAACTTTTCGGTAGTGGTTTTGTTTATTTTTCAAGTTGAATAAGTATTTTTACGTCTTCTCTCTTGTATGTACACAGGCCGTTAGAGTACTGTTTTGACGTGCCCTGGGATCATTGCTTTAAATGGGCAGGCACTGAGAATCTGCACTTAAATTTGAAATGTGAACACCTGGATTTCTCAGTACGGATTAAATACTTTTAATAGGAGAGTACCAGCACTTCGTGTTAACAAACTGGACTTGGGTTAGTGTGTACCAGTACTTATATTTTCCGTGTTCTAGGACTCGGTGTTATGTACGTCTAGTTCGGCAACATTCACAGCGATGCTCTTAAGTGTCGAGACACGAAAGGCTTGGTTGAGAAAATTATGTGTAATAGGCGCTACCAGGTGAACAAGTAACCATACAGTACCAATCTGTCTTTACAATACAGAACTTTGGGCTTCGAAAGTAACGATGCGCAGTAACCAACTGTTTGGAAAAAAATTGTTTTGTTTCTCGGAGTGCCTAGTAAAAATGAGTGATCTTATCAATTATTCTTGGTCGGCATTTTCTTTCAGGCTCATTATGCTATACATGTGTCCATTTATGTTGCTTGCTGTTGTGTTGCATTCGCGGAATGGGGCTAGTACGAGCCCTTATAAGCACTTAGCACTTAGAAGCAAGTAGAGCCATTTCGGAAGATTGAGGTGTTCAAATAGCAGTTGAAAGTTAATTTGGAGTGTGGTTGTTGTCCTGAAGAATTTTCCTCTGCACGGGTTACCAACAGGTCCCTCTTTCCCAAAAGAAAACATTGTGTTGTTGTTATGGCAGTCTTGCATGAGGATAATTCGTTGTTGAGCTGAATGGAGAGTTAAAATTGAAGTGATTTAGTGAAATATAAGGAATCCATATGTAACTGTGGTGGCGATAAAATATTGACTAATGCTTCGGTAAATTAATACTTGGTTGATCACTCTTGCTTCATGTGTGACATGTTCGTTGTGTCCAAACTGAGTAGCGATATCTAAGAGCCTTCCGCACTTCCTTTGCTAACTTGTTTTGTTAGAGAAACTCACGCTAGTTTTGAGTTGCAATGACCAGATTACTTTATTCTGGACGTTGCTTGGTTTCACTGCATTTGAGAACTAAAATATTGTGGAAGCATAATCAATTTGATTCTTTAGTCAGTATTTCTTATCCCGCCTGGTTCCTGCAGCCTGTAATTTTTTGTTGTTGCAATGGCATGTAAGACGCTTCTGATAAACGTTTATCTAGAATAGAATCCACTTTATAAAATTTACTGGTGAAAGAATTGTTACATTTTTCGCTATAAAACATTATCTTTTAGATTTTACCACAACACTACATGTGGGTGTAATTTAATAGTGTGTGTGTGTGTGTGTGTGTGTGGACATATTAATCTGCTTGCCATGGTACCAGATATTACCATGAATAATGTTTACTTATGTTGCTGCACAGTATGTCTTATTTAGTCTGTAAGCACTATTTTCTTTCATGAGTTTCTCCTACTGCAGGCACGACATGCTTTCCTGCAACATTCAGCCTCCATGCGGGCTTTCACTTTCCAGGCAGTACGGGACAATGGCGGCCGCATCTTTGAAGTGAAATAGGTCTCGCATTTAGAAGAGTTTGAACTATTGGTATTGTAAATGACAATGCCTTTTATTTATGTGTTAATTATCAAAACAGATAAATAAAAGGCATTGGGGCCGATTCCGATCTCGGCCGGTAGGGCTCCGAATCGGATTCGGCTTTACCGGATCCGATTCGGAGCCCTATTTCCCGACTGAATCGTACGTGCGCAGGGCGAGCGAGTACGATGCGTGCGCTCGCGAAATCTCTGACCGACTCGTTCGCAGGACCCGACCGCTCCGACCGACTCGCACAGGGACGACTCGCACCTCGCAATGGAGACGTTCCCCGGCCGGGTAAGTACGATGCGCATCGCGACCGCTCCGACCGACTCACGCAGTCCGGCTCCAAGGAGCTGTCGGAGCCGCACTTTGGGGGTCCGTGTCGGACCCCCATGGAAGCGTAGGCACGCGAGTCGCACACAGGGGGGAGCCATGGGTCCCCCCTACACGTGCATGTACGGCGCGACCCGCACCGACGCGAACACGCTGTAGGGGGCGCCCTTGTTCGCGTCGTGCCCATTGAGTCAATGGGAGCCTGTGTACGCGTCGTACGACTGGCTCCCATTGACTTCAATGGGAGTCCGACCGAATCGAGTCCAATGGCATACGTGCGCATCGTACTCATTCGGTCGGACTGCTAGAGTCCGATTCGGTCGGAAATCTCTCCGGGTCCGGCTCGGTCGGAGAGATTTCCGGCCCGAATCGGAATCGGCCCCATTGTCTTTTACAATGCCAATAGCTTAAACTCTCGCAAATGCGAGACCTATTGCATTGCAAATGCTTGTTTCACTATACTAAGAGTTAATAGTATTCTATCATTCACTATTAGTGTAATATAAAATGGAGCACAATTAGCTGAAATGGACCTTTGGTGGCAGCCGAGGTAAGTAAAAAATGCATTTAAATGTGTGTTGAATGCGTGCTTGTGGGTAAGAGGTGTATTTATATAAGATGCAGAATGTGTGAGCGAATTAATGTAGGTGAGTGTGAGATAGAATGTGGTGTGATGATTGCAAATCTGTCATTGGCCTTGGCATACTGAAGGTAATTCTTTATAGAGACACTCGTGGTAAAATATAGGTGCTAGCAAACTTGAGGAAATGTTTAGCATGACAGACATCTGTGACAAAATATGGGCACTGGCACACTGGAGGTGATTCTTGGCATACTGGGCACCCATGATAACATGCTGGTAATGGCATACAGAGGCACCTGTGAAAAATGGTGGTATTAGCACAAAGGATGACAACTTGATATATGGAGGGGGACCATGGCAAAACGCTGGCCGTGACATACTGAGGTAATTTTTGACAATACGGGTCACTATTGATACAAGGACGGCATACATGAAAAATCTTCTGGCACTACTGGCATATTGGGGCCACCCATGGCACATGATGCATCCATGACAAAATGCTACCCCTGACAAAATTGAGCTACCTTTAGATTTTTGGTGGTGTATATAGCACTTAAAAAAAAAAATGAGGTCATCTCATAGGGAGTGCCAGGTTTGATTGGCTTGGTACACCATGAAAAGATTTGAAAATGCAATGAGTGCCATTTCAGAGCCTATGACTTTTCCAAATTTATATGAATACACTTTATGATCACAATATTTTCAAAATGTTCTCCCCCTAATAGAGGCCTATCTCTTTCGTTTCGCTGCTCATTATACTACAGGGCGAGTATTATGTCCCAGAACTTTCAAAGATCAAGACAGCACTATAATACAGGTGGCATCTGAAATCGATGTCTGTGTTGTCTTGTGATATTAATCATGCAGTTATTATGGAACGTCAGCGATATCAATTGTTGTGATGATTCCGGTTAAGGTAATTTGACATGACTTCCTGAAAAAAATTCACGGTCAGGGGTCGTGTGATGTAATTGTCTGTGATGTTATTAAGGTCGAAGGGAGTCTGAGGTCACTTCCGTTACCCTTGGCATTTTGGTGAATTAACGTTCATGTCGACAGGCATTACAAGGCTGGAGCATGTGCAGTCCCATGTGCCCACCCATGTATTTTAACGCAAACCCGGATTTACTATAGTTTGTAAACCTCAGTTTACAGCAAAATGGTGCACTTACTGGAGATTGGCGTAACAAGGATAAATACGTTTATTTCTCTTTGTTACTTCCTCTTTACATGTGTGCTACATTCTGCAGCACACATACAAAGAAAAAAACGCTTCTAAAAATGGATTTTGTGCAGGAGAGTACACCTACCTGCACAAACAGTATTCTGACCACAACACGTGCACCATAGTATCATGGCGCGATGGTGTTTGTGTTGGCACTAGGCTGCCACAGGGGCACCAGCAGTAGGAGAGGGCAGAAGTGCACCATATCTTAGTAAATATGGCACATTGTGCTCTCTCCCTTTCACTCAACGCAGCACAGCAAGTTCCCTTACTATATTGTGTTGCTTTGCCTGAAAGTTTAGTAAATCCAGGCCACATTTTGTCAGTGTATTTCCAAGTAAAACACAAAGGGGGATATTCACAAGAACGTGCGCTAAACATCTCCAAAAAATGTTAACGCAACTTTACACATCGCAGTCTATCGCGGGAAAATAACCCTGTGTTAACGTGGAATTCACAACACGGCGGTACCATGCGATAGTCTCCCGAAAACGCGGACAATGTCCGCGATACAACAACCGTGACGGTGATAAAAACTCAAACCCCAACGCAAAAAAACATGTGATGGGCCAAACCGCGATGAGGAAATCAGCGATAAGCAGCGCCAGGCCTGCTATACACACACGGCAGGTGGGAAAATCACTACACAAGTAGAAAAAACACACAAACACAAAATAACCAACACCGAAGCACCATGGAGGCAGCCGGAGCAGGCACAGAGGACTAGCGGAACCCCACAAGCACCCCGGTCGACCAGCCTGGGACCTCGGGGACAGGGAAGGCCAAGGACAAGAAGAAGAGGAAGACGAAGTTCAGTCCGCAGGAGAATAGGATCCTGGTCACGGAGGTGATGGAACACCATCAAGAACTGTTCGTCACCTCCAACGTGTCATTGGGCACCAAAAATGGAATATGGCGGTCCATCGTGGACAAGGTGAATGCCGTCAGAGAGCACAAGAGGTCAATGCATGAGGTCAAGAGGCGATGGATTGACATCAAGCGCAAAACCAAGGAGAAATTCGCATGCAACCAGAAGGCAGCAATGCAGACTGGAGGTGGGAGCCCAGCGCCATAGCTGGAGCTGGATGACATGGAGGAGCTGGTGTCAACAGTCATCAGTGTGGAGACCGTGGCAGGAGTCGGGGCACCGGACACTGCTCGACATGACACAACACAACAGCAACAGGGTGAGTAACCACCAGGTACTGGGGGGATGGGGGGAGATGGCCACAATGGCACACATGCACAATCAAGCAGAGCACAGTGCACACCCACAATGTCTCTGGATCATGGCCCTGATCTACAGACTGTCACAATGTACATTGCCATGCTGTCTGAATGTGAACATGTACATACATGTGGACACATTGTAACACAGCATCTCCCCTTCACATTGCAGGGGCACCGTCAACACCTCCTGCAGAGCAGTCCCAGCCACTCTTCACTGATGACGAGGAGGACACAACCAGCATCGACACCCAAGCCCTCCAAGACATCATTGAACTCATCCACAAATCACCTCCAGGACCAGGGCAGCCCAGCTGCATCGAGGAGACCCCACCCACTCCACAAACCACCCAGCAGGAGGCACCCACAACCCCGGCTGTCTCCCAAGACCCCCCCGAACAACACATGGCCTTCCAACCCCGTGTGTTGGAGGGCCAGAGGGAGATGGCTGAGCAGGTGCGGGTGGGGTTCGACCTCATGGCTACCAAACTTGACGCCATCCATGGGTGTCTGAGTCCCATCAGGGACCACCTCCAGTCCCTAACGGACACCCACAGGCCGCTCCATGGTCTCCAACAATCCCTGGCTGACATTGCTGGAGTCATGACTCGGAGACAAGAACACCTGTCCGCTCAGAGTTGCTCCAGCGATCTCAGCCGTGAGCTGGCACACATGCGGAGGCTCATGGAGGACATGGTGCGGATGGAGGTGGAAAGGATGGCAGCCACCGCTGCACATCAGCAAAATGTAGCTGGGATCTACCATGCCCTGCATATCCTCATCATGGCATTGCTGCCACAAGGCGTGGCGCAGATGAATGCTGCTGCTCCTACACCATCCACATCTCTGCCCCCTGGTGTGTCAGTGCCTCACAGTGCGGCAGGCATTTCCACTCCGGCACCTGATGTGTCACTGCCACACAGTGTGGCCGACAATCCACCTCCGGCTCCTGATGTGTCAGTGGCACACAGTGCCGCAGCCGGAACTGCACCACCCACAGGTGGGGCAGAGCACACATACGAGGACGTGGATGGGCTTGAGATCAGAAGGAGGCACTAGCATTCATGTCTGCCACCTGGCCTGTTGCTGCTTGGTGCCGCACATGGCCCCATGACCTTCCACTGACCCCCGATACACTCTGCTGCACTCACCTTGGACCGCAACATGGACTGCCATATCCTGTTTGGTGACCAATGACACGGCGACCAGACTGCGGACTGTACCCTTCCTCTTCCGCTGTACTTGTCATTCCCCGATGGACTCTGGCTGGCCCTCCATGGACCCATATTGTGAAGTGGGGTTGGCATGGCCCTGTACTGCTCCAGCTGCAAAACACCACTGGATGTGCATTAAACATTCAGAAACGCACTGCAGTGTCATGTCTTTCATCATTCATGTATGAATGTGTGGATGTGTGGATGAATGTAGGGTCAGTGATTCCCCCTAACGTCAATGATGCTCATCTAGTGGGATTCCAATCACAGTGTGCTACATTGCCGATTGCGTTCCGGGTGCCGTAGACACTACAACAGGGACACACGCATTAGTCACTTCCTTGTCCGGACATGGACTGAACCACGCCCAGAGCCCCCGAGTCATTGTTGCAAGCCCTGCGCTGGTACGGCGTACGCCAGGCCAGACCACTCCGCTTACGCTCTGAGGGGGGGGCCACATAGCTACAAGTTGCAGGTTTACACACTAGAGGTCTGCAGGTCACTGGTCTAGTTGTCAGCATGTCACGGCCACTCCCTGAGGGCAGGTTTGCACACACACCACACCCATCCGGCACAGGCGTCACAGGCCATGTGACCCCGCCAATATAAGGGGCCGACAACGTCACATTCCCCACTGCCGGTGGTGCCTGGATGACGGACGTTCCACGATTCTCAATCATAAAGGGCCCATGAGTTGTTGCGCACAGGGTTAGTGGCACCCGGAGCCATGCGGCCATCACGGGCCTACCACCACGTGGTGCTGACTGGGGTTGCAAAGGGTTAGTGGCACCCGGAGCCATGCGGCCGTCACAGGCCTACCACCATGTGGCGCTGACTGGGGTTGCACAGGGTTAATGGCACCCAGAGCCATGCGGCCCTCATGGGCCTACCACCACGTGGCGCTGACTGGGGTTGCACAGGGTTAGTGGCACCCGAAGCCTTGCGGCTGTCACGGGCCTACCACCACGTGGCGCTGACTGGGGTTGCACAGGGTTAGTGGCACCGAAATTGCTGAGCGGGTGTGCAGCCTGCGATGATGACGTGTGCACTGATGTGGTCTCTGCCATTGATGCCTCAGGACTCAGCGTCATGTGTGGGACCTGCTGGGCCGCGGTGCGGGTCCGCATGATGTGGAGCATGCCATGGTGGCGGGACCTGGGCCTGGAGCTTGCACGGGCATGTGGTGTGCCCACTGGTGGACACACCATTGGCGGCAGGTGAGCAGTGGGGCCTGCTTAACACCAGCAGAAGGCAGGTGTTAAATCCCTGCTGCTACCGCGGCTTATCGCCTGTTTTTGGTTCGCATCGCAGATCTGGCAGTTTGTTGTGAATGTGGTGTAGTGGTGTTTTCGTGTGTTTTTGCACGGGAACGCCTACTCTGCATCTCATTAGGGTTAGTTGGTGGTGTCACCCGTTGAGGTAAATTTTGCGGCAGTTATCGCGGGAATACTGGCGTTGTCTGCAGTTTGCACCCGCTTGTGAATGGGGCGTTAAATCTATCTCCACTTTTGATGCGTTAAGGTGGCGATAACTCGGCGATAGGTCCTTGTGAATATGCCCCAAAAGGAGTTGAGTTTTAGCTAAATGAGCCCAGTTACCCGTCTTTCTTGCTTTTAAGGTAAACAATGTGCTTGGACTACAAAGGAATTTTTTTTAGGTGAGACAATTGTATCGTATATGACTCTTTACACAGAGCTAGAAACTGATAAACATCCACCCACTTGTCTGTACTAAGTAGTTGCAACTTTCATTTTTCAAAGAGCAAAGCATAAATATGTATTAGTTGAGAAAAAGATAAAAAGATTATTATAGAGGAATTCTAACCAAGTAGGCGTTCTTCATGAGCAGTCTGAGATGCAATCAGTTCAAGCAGTTCAGCGCCTTGCGACCATATCAGGTGAGTAGTGGGCTTTACAAAACACTGATTGATTGAAGTGGAGAACATGGTTGGTCAAGGCATTGCATTCTCTACCTCTTAGAAAGTTGGTCAATTCTAAGACCTCTTTTCAAATGTTACAAAGACATTACCCTGCCTTACCTGACATATAAACAGTGCCCTCAACTGCACGTTGGCATAGTGTGCCATAGGGTTGAAGCTCCTGGTGGGCACCAAAGCAAAATATAAAGCCCACAGAGACTGCTTATTCTGTGGATAGGCTGAACAATTGTGGAAGACTTCTCCTTGGCTATCTGTTCACTTTCAACATTGATTTCGGTTAGGGAATCGCTGAAAACATTTTTGTTAAATGCAATGATTTAATCCGAGTTTTGATTCAAAGGCTTCTGGTAATTTTCCTTAGTTTCAGGAAATAAACATGATAAACAAAGACAGTGTTTATCCTGCTTGATGCCGTAGATTCTACGGTTCACTGATAGAATATCGATGACAACAACAACGATGTTAAAAATATTGAAAAAAAATATAGAATACAAAAATATTGACTCCCATACCTACACAGGTAAGTACAAAAATATTGAATCAAAAATATCCATGTAAAAAATATAGATGTAAAAAATATTGATTTAAATATATATATAAAATAATATATGATATATTAAATACATTTAATATTAATATTAATTTTAACAAAATAAATTTAATTTAATATACATTTTAACAAACTATAACAAATAAACATAATTAAAAAATAAACACACAAACATAATAATTTATACATATATATATATATATATTTTCTTTAAAATAATTAAGAAACTATGGGGCCCATTACGATGGCGGGCGGAAGCACAACCGCCGTGCTGGCGGATGCAGAAACCACCAGTTACCGCCGGCACGCAGCAGTCCACACGCCCGCCCAATTACGATGCGAAAAGCACGCCAAACACCGCCGGCAAGCCAGCAACACCGTCCGCCATCAAAGTGCTCCCGCACACGTAGCGGCGCAGCACAACTGACACACACCGTCCGACGAAACACGTCCCGCCCGGCGCATAAATTACGATGCCGCAAACAAACGGCTCCCACGGTTAAGAGACACCGCACGTGAAAGAGAGGCGGAAACACGGATGCAGAGCACGGACAACGAAGAAGCGGCACCCCGGGCATGAATCCAGCACTGCAGGCCCTTCCCATGCTTCTGCTGATGCACCACCAAGGACGCAACGTACCGCGGAGATGCAGGTAGGCACACACACAACAAGTGCACGCAAACAGCGCACACAGTGCAAGGGCGGAAAAAGCGGACAACCCCCCACCAGCGCGTGTACACTACACATCCACCATCGCATCCACATATGACACACAGGCCAAATCGTAACATTGCAGAACACATGTGTACACACCACCTGGGACTAGGAACCAACCACCCCGTCACGGCCCCAAAGCGCCGATGACGCCGCCACACATGCGCACAACGCAGAGGCCAACCGCAGCGCCATGCATGCGTCGCACACAGACACAGGGACACAACCAAGCAGCACACACATCAGCCCCACCCCGAACGCACATGACACGTGACAGGCCGGCCACAGACATGTCCCCAACGCCCAATTCACGGACAACACCCAACGCCACACAAACGACGCACACATGTCAGTGAAGACACGCAACTGCAGGACACACCCCAGTGTAACAAACATGGCGTAGCACACAGCGGCGGCAACACCAACTAGGAGAAGCAGGGCCCCTTCGGGAAGAGGAACGCCAGTACCACACTGAAAAACCCATACCACCCTGCACATATGAACAAGACACATGAAACGGAACACCAAAGAGCCCGTGGACCGACAACAGGTGGCCCAAGAATAACATCCACACACAAGGCCCAACGCAGAGCGGAAAGGCAGCCTGCCGCCCACACAAGGGAGAGCAGACAGCACTGAATGACCTTCCATTCCAACACCGAAACCACAGCCCTACGACAGCAGCCGGTGAATACAGCCATTGTCCAAGAATAGACCAACACAGGCATGCCGAGGAGACCGACCACAGGGCAGATAGCGCATATCACAGAAGCACACAACGGACGGGGAAGAAAGAAGAAAACACTCCCCATGTCTGCCACATGCAAGTTAATTGGAAGGAGTCACACAGCACTGACCTTGAACTGTCTGAGAAGCATGTGGGAAGAGGGCCCGTGTCCTCCAAACAAGCCAACAGAACACAAGTCCTGTCTCCCCACGACTACACAGAGCTCACAGCAACCTCGGAGCGTGCACATTGCAGACTGCACACACAGCCGGAGCACGCCACCTCTACGAACCGCTGCGAAATGGCAACCGCAACACACCTACCCAACTACGCCGAACAGCTCAAGCTGTACCAAACCAACACGATACATACATTGGGATGCGATCTCCTGTCCCTGCTGAACGTAAGTTACCGACTGACTTACCGCATCACATTGTTCAGCTGCGTCATGCCCGTCTTCTACTGTCGGAGGTGTCCCTACCAGCATCCCGTCGAGATATGCCTCTCCAACCCGGCATGTCTGAAGGCGGACCTGCTACCACTACTCCTCCCTCTGGACGCACACGACAGGGCCTGCTCTGCCTATGGGGGCATGGCGTATGTGGCCAACATCGCACCCGCACTGAAATGGAACCACTGTGCCTCCACACGACGGATCATCGAGAACAGCTACATCGAATGTCACCCAGCATGCCCCATCATGGTCCTCCAAGGGACAACCTACGAGCAACACCTTGACAGCCACCATCCGCTTCATTGGCTGGCAAACATGTACACCACCAATGACATGGAAGCCCTGCTGGACGGCATCGCATACCTGACAACCTGTAAATACGTCGGACCACAACGCAGGTTCCCAGAGTGACCTATGAAGTCCAACCCCGCACCCATGCTCAGCTTCCGCACGGACTGGCCAGTCACCACCACAACAGCCATACCAAACGACCGGCAACTGTAACCACACCATCAACGACATCGCCATGACATCGGATATGACCGGGACATGCACACTGTTCCCCATCACATCCAGGAACACCGCATGCATCGTGGGAGGCAGTGGCATGGGCTCTGTGCATCGCACCCACATGGACGGAACTGCACGAACAACCAGGACACGACATGGATCCAGCGCACATGGAAACACACACCGCTCAGTGGACATGAATAGGTCGCCTGGAGTCTGTGGGTGCTGCACCCCTCCCACCCCCGCCCCGGGAATCCCATACCAGGACCTTTGCATGGACGACAAGTGCATACAACAACAACACGACCCCAGTGACTGTGACATGTCCAGTAACCACCACAGTGCAACAACAAGTGGCACGCCGCTGCATGCACGCAAGCACATGCCCTGATGTCATCTCACATGCACGCGTGCATGAGGAACAACCGCAGCAAACCTGTCACATGGAACTGAGATGGACTGTGCCCATGATGCCGAGCGGTCTGGTAGGCTACATGTATACCGTCTGTGTCAAAGTCCGCAGCTCCGCAGCTATACGTAAATGTACATTAGCACAGCCTTGGCCAAGCAGATGTAACCCCACACCCTATCCCATTTGTTATCATGCTCAGTATATCCTCAACATGTATTCCGCTGCCAGTAGTGTCCACTATACTGCATCACAGAGGACAGAAGACTCAATATAATGTTTGAAACCAGAACTGTCTCCGCTGACTCATTTCACAAGTACGAATGAGAGAGGATGAGAGTATGTGAAGTACACGGCAGTCGTGACATGACCATGTAGTCCACTGGTATTGGATGTCAACGCAAATGAGTAGCACTACTGTGGAAGACACACATGTGTCGTGTGAAGTCGTATGGACGCAGTGCTCAGGTGGGTGGGTGCGACGGGTAGATGCGCACATGCCAAGTTGGAGCACGCCGTGTTGGGAGGGGTCATGAACAGTACACCACCGCTTCCCTGGGCATTGTGAGAGGACACCTGTCGGGGGGAGTGAACACGTGTGTGCACAGCAGCCGGGCACACGTACAAAGCGGTACCAGGCGCACCTCAGCCCACCCTCTGTGGACAAGCCGGATCCTGTTGTGCGCCCGCCATGCCCCTTGACAAGGCACACACAGCCCCAGTCGACCAGGTGTAACCCCAACATAGTCAATCCGCACAGGCGATACAGGGCACGGGATGGCAGTGGAGCATGGTGTGTGAGAGGTCTCCTCGCGCTCCTCCAGGTCATATCACGCAGGCAATAGAACCTCAACGTCTAGCATGGCACAAGTCAAATGGAAGTGTAGGGGGACGCACCACAGCACGAGCAGCACTGACGTCACGGGAGGTGGCTCGCACCATCCCATCCATTGCCCATCATACCAACCACGCCACATGCCATTGCGACTAAGTGCAAGCGCGTGCGCCACCACCCCCGAGCCCTCCCCAGAGAGGCCAAAGAGTGAATGTGTGGGCCAACAGCCACAGACGGACGCGGCCTGGCCGCAAGGGCAGCCACAGCCACTGGGTGTCGCAGGTGGCGGATCCGGAAGGCGAAGACTGTGATGCATAGTCCATGCAGGCCGGGTCTCCATTTGGGGCACCACGCAGGTGGACGGCGTCCCGCCACACATCATACCCTGAGACAGCCCACTCGTGCAACTGGACCCACACATACACTCCTTGCCCTCTCTGGTGCGAGCTTGGGGCTGCCTGTGCAAGCGCTAGCCTCGCAGGTGAGCATGCATATTGGGGGGCGAGGGGAGGACATGAGGGCTGGGGCGATGATGACTGTATCACTGTCAGTTAGTACAAGGGATGACCCAGATGTGGAAAGGAAGAGACGTGTCCCGTGTGTACTGCAACTAGTTGCCAATCCAACTACCCCCCATGTCCGGAATGTAAGCCCGCACCTAGGCCCGCCCATCCGCCACATCGAACATACCACCAGCACGACAACCTTCCCATTAGAAACACTGACTGGGGGTGGCGACCAGTGAACAATCATGTGTAGCCTACCCACGCGTACATGTGGGCCCTCCATGATCCATGTCACCTGCGGCAAAGACATGACATGCGCAATGAGGGAAGTGAGGAGAGCGGCCCGCCCCACGCGCAGAAGGTGCATCAGCTCCACAGACCCAGCAGCGAGTCCAGCAGGGGTCACATGTGCAGGGGCAGCTGTGCCTGGTGTGAGGGCACATGCATATAGACAGCACATCGACCAATGTGTAGTCTGCCCACATCCACAGTCCATCATCATGCGGACATAGGAATTGAACACAGGGCAACACATCTTAGTTGGTGCACCCACCGTGACCAACAATGCGCAATCATCGACGTACCCGCCCTGTGCATGGCCCCCCACCCAACGGAGGCACACCCAGTGCCACCATCCCACACACACAAGCCTTCCACGGAACATGCTGCGTCCAATGGTCAGTACAGAGTCAGCGCCCATCTGGTGGATCCTGAACAGGAGACACATGCACACACATGCCAGCTACCACTATGTACGTCTGCCACCTGGCACGTGCAATGTAACCTCTCACCTGTGACGTGTGACTGCAAGCACACAGCCGTCTTGGCATGGGGCTGTCAATGTGGACACCAGTCAATGTTTCGGGAGCTGTGATCCGTACAGTGCTGTACATAGGGTGCAGTGCTGACACCTACTACTGTCTCATATCCCCTCGTGCCACAGGTCCCACTTGTATTGGCCGCTCAGCCCGTGCACACATCGTCGTCGTCGTGTGCCATACTCATCCAGCCTCGGTAGCAGTTCCATGCTCAGCAGACACTCATGTTGCCGTGGCGTTGCCGCTTGACGAATATGCAGTCAGTCCCCATCAGCACGCCCCGCAAGTCATTGGGGCCTAGATCCCCATGTGCATGCACATGGCAGTGGTATGTCTCACTTGCCATTGCCATTGTTGGGAGACCTGTGTAAGTGTATTGTGGCCGTGCCGTCCCAGCTTGACAGCTGGGCTGTGGCTCATGTGCTTGCTCAGTCATGTCAGTGATGTGTATGCGAAATTGCTATGTGCCGTGTTGCTTTGACATGTGTCCTCTGCCATTTAACCCAGGCGGAGACCGAACATTGACCGCCCATACCAATTGCTGGCGGACATGGACGATACAGAGGTAATCAGGAAGTTTCGGCTGGACAGGCCAACTCTGCATCGACTGTGTGCCATGTTAGAGCCCCATCTCCGTCCCCGCAGGGTGTATCCGACTGCTGTCACCCCCACGGCTAAGGTGATGGCCGCCATGCATTTCTTCGCCACTGGGTCATTCCAGCACACAGTGGGCAGTGGAGGAGGGATGTCCCAGCCCATGTTCAGCAAGGTGCTGAGGGATGTACTGGCAGCCATGATGCTGTACCGGAACAGGTACATCCGCTTCCCCAGGGCTCGTGAATTGGCGGCAGTGAAGGGTGCATTCTATGCCCTTGGCAGAATCCCACACGTCGTGGGAGCCATTGACTGCACTCATGTTGGCCTTGTTCCACCACAGGCCACTGAGCACCTGTACCGCAACAGGAAGCACACGCACTCCCTGAATGTGCAAGTGGTGTGCCTTGCGGACATGGTGATCACCCACGTGTGTGCCAAGTTTCCAGGCTCGGCCCATGACGCACACATAATGCGCAACAGCATCTTGCCACGACTGATGGCCAATCTGCAACAGGATCGTGCCTGTATTGTCGGTGAGTATGTGGAGTGGTGTAGCGTGCTGGTTGTGCGATGCTGTCCCCTGTCCAGTTGGAATTGCAACGGTTCTCTGTGTCCCTCACACCCAGGTGACTCTGCGTATCCGAATGGGGCATGGCTGCTCAGTCCATTGAGGAATCCTCGCACCCCAGCAGACGATCGATACAATGAGGCACATGGGAGGACCAGACGTGTGGTCGAGCGTACCTTTGGCCTCCTCAAGTCCAGGTTCAGGTGCCTGGACCGCACCGGGGGTGCACTGGCGTACTCCCCACAGAAGGTGTGCCAGATAGTGGTGGCGTGCTGCATGCTGCACAATCTGGCCATTCGGAAGCAGATCCCCCTCATTGTGGATGACGGAGATCAACCAGGGCCCCAGCCCGCAGACCAGGACAGCTCGAGTGAGGTGGACAGCGGAGAGGAGGAAGCTGGGAATGTGCGCCAGCAGCTCATCGCCCGCTACTTCACTTGACGGTGAGTGTCCATGTACGACGGATGATGTGTCTGTATCTGTGCAGGTGTGTGTGTGCTGTGTCAGGGTGGCCGTATGTTCACTGCGTGCAGTGTGTCAACGCTCCATGGCCAGGGTAGTATGCCACTGTTGGTGACTGTGGCATTGTGCCCTATTGCTCTGTGCGATGTGTGTACATTGCTTGTAGTTGTTGACATGTACTGTGTGATGGGTGTGTGACACACTCATTGAATGTGCTCCTGTTCTGTCTCCCACCCCTAGGCCCCTACAGGCCCTCCGGATTCCATTGCCATGCCACGCATCAGGTGCCTTTCCGCCCAAGGTGGCCGTTGTATTCCGTACAAATAAAACACAGGGCACAAACAGCAGTTAGTGAATAAGGTGCATTTATTACAAACTGTGACATGTGATTGTGTGTAAGGTGATGACAAAAGTGGTGCGTGCAGTGACAATGAGCTGTCGGTCATGGCTGCGTGATGATCAGGGTGTACCCACTGGTTCTATGTCCATAGTCCAACACACACATGCCATCCAGATGGCTGTGTGGAGTGGGATCGTAGAGCAAGTCAATGCAGTGGCTGGTCAAGGAAGGCTGGCGGAAGGCTGGCTGGCTGCCTCACTTGCGACTGGAGCGTGCGAAGTCCTCCCGGGAGATCTGTTTCCTCTTCGGACGGCCCCTTCCACGTTTGGGAGGGGGGGTGTGTGGTGGCGACCTGCTGGTGGTGGGTGAGGTGTGCTCACTGGCTGTGGACGCAGGGGAAGTGGACACTGCTGCCCGAGCCTACGCCCTAGCAGGTGGTGGCGGAGGTGGTGTTGCTGGCCTTGCCTGTGACCCCACCGCCACCACCAGCTGGCCCATGAGGTCCACGAGTTGGTCCATACGGGACACGAATTGGCCCATATGGGCGTCCATGGACCTCAGCACCCCCAGCACCTCCCGCGTGTCAGTAACAGACCTGGCCCATTGTCCTTGGGCCTCTTCATAGGCCCCAAGGACTCTGGCCATTTGAGGCAGGGCATGGCTCCCAGGGGAGGCTGGCGTTTCCCTGACCCTGCTCCTCCTACCAGTCCTGCTGCCACCGGCCTGCCCACTAGCCACATTGCACACCACGGTCCTCGCTGTGGCTCCCAGGGTGGATCCAGTCGGCCGGGCCACCACCTGCGCTGGGGCTGGTGCCAGCGAAGACGTGGTGGTGGTGGAGGCGGTGGTGGTCGGTGCGGCGATGGTGGCGGTTGCGGCAGTGGTAGTGGCCGCAATGACCGTGGGTGTGGCCGCAACGACAGTGGCAGCAGGGGACTGGGACTGTTCAGCATCCCTGGATGATGGGTTGGTGGGTAGGAGGGGTCCTGGGGAGCGGCTGGGCCCTGCCACGCCAGATGGGCCAGCTTGGTGGTCCGTGTCCGAAGAGGAGGACAGATCCTCCAGATCCGTGTGTCCTCGTTGGGGGCTTGTAGGCTGGCTGTGCTGGCTGCTGTCTCCATCCCCAGCATCCAGCAGTTCGTCACCCGTGGAGAGAATGAGATTTGTTATTGTGTTGCACCTGGCGAAGTATGTATTAGTCGTCTGACATTGGCAGTTCGTGCAATCTCGTACATGGGTTTCCCGGAGGCGAGTGTGTGGCTGTGGCATCTGTAGTTGTGTGTGCTAGGCAATGGGACTGTGTGCTGTGCACATGTGGCATGGGACGGATTGGCCATGCCGATGGGTGTGTTGCTGTGCCCCTACTCATTGTGCCTCTGGTGTATGCGGGCTCCTGGCCCATCCTGGGTCTGGTTTGTACTTTGCTTTTGGAGTTCATATGGAACGCTTAGGAACGCATATGGCAACATGGGGGCCATGCCCCAGATTCGCATTTGGGAGGGGATATGCTTTTGGGGTACATGCTGTGAGCCATGGGTGCCGAACGTGACATGTGTTGTGGCAGCATGACAGTGCATGGTCTGAGGTGTGTGCATGCCTGACATGCCCTGCATATTTGCTGTCTGTTGTGGTTACTGGACATGGCATTGGACGCATCGTTATGAGTGAGTGATAGTTGTGTGCCAGCCAACGTATTGCAGTTGTCCCATCTCCTTGGTGTGCGTGCTGCCCTGTGCCATGTGCATCACTGCAGTGCTCGGGGGGTGTGGCCCATGTTGTGTGTTGTTGCTCACAAAGTGTCGTGCGCTTAATTGACTTCTGGCACATGGTTGGTCATGGGCATGTGTCTTAGCGTGACTGCTGTATGTGTGGCAGCTGTGCGGATGACATGCCTTTCATGAGACTGGGGCTGACGGATGGGATGGATGGTATGTTGTATGTGCATGGTGTGTCTGTGAGTTTGATGGGTTCAGTGGTGTTCGTGTGCATTTCTGTTGTTCCGCTCTGTTGCGTCTAGTGTTGTTTGTCTTACATAGGCGTAGTTGTGGGGTGTGGGGTTGACAGGCAGTGGGGGCTACATGGACAGGACTTCAATGGTGTTTCGGTTGTGTGTGATGAGTTGCACAGTGGCTGCCGTGTGGGACTATATTCAGTGTGGCTTGTGCATGCAGACGTGGCTCCTTGGGTGTTGCTATGTCTGTGATGGGTCATGTGGGGTGTGAGTCTGTTGTTCATGTCCGTGTGCACATTGTTCACTTGTTCGTGACGGTGGGCGGTGCTGCGTGTTCGTCTGCTACGTGACATGTCCCATGTGTTGGTGGTGTTATGGTCCTCATGCCTCCAGTAATCCAGCCCTGTCCAGTTTCCCACCTGCAAGTTGTTCGTGCGTGCACTGTACTGGATGCCACATGGCTCTAAGCGGGGGGTGCTCCATGTTGCAGGTCTGTGGGGGTGGGGGGTGTAGTGGGTCGTGGGGGTGGCTGTACACCCACTGACACCGATTGCTGTGGACCGTGATGTCTGCCTTTCGGCTGTCGTTGTGCACTGCGGTGGCTGACACGTGGCTGTGGGGTGTGGGGGATGCTCCTCCTTGCTGTGCTGTGGGACTGGGGCCTGGTGTGTGTTGTACTTGGGCTGTCCACCGTCCCACCCACTGCACTTTGTGTTCCTGCCACTTACCTGTTACTTGTCGGTTAGTGCAGCTATGGCGGACACATGGGTGTGGTGGGTGCTCGTTGTGGCGCTTCTGGCATATTTGGGGACCTGTTGGTGGTTACGTGGCTGGCTTAGTGTACACATGTCCCCACGCATCTTACAGTTGTTCGGTTTGGGCTGTGTGTGGTAGTGTCTGTTGCATGTGTGTGTGATGTGTTGTGTATTGTGTGCTGGACATGGGGGTGTTTGTCCCTGGGAGCTGTGGCATGGTAGTTGCGCATGTGAGTACATAGCGGTGTGCTGGTATACATTAGTTTGTACTTACCAGCCTCCACTCCCCCTGCTAATCCGGCGAGGATCTCCGGATGGATTACGACTCGCACCTTCTCCTCCCACGCTTTGAAGGTCTTAAAGAGCGCGGGATTCCCTCCGCCAGTGACGGCAGCCAGCTCTCTGTTTTTGCCCTCCTTCTTCTTGACCAGGCTCTTTACGTCATTCCAACGTTTGTTTATCTCGACTCTGTTCCTGGGCAGGGTCCCGACTGCATTGACCTGGTCTACGATCCGGTTCCACATTCTGTTTCTGGTGGCTAGTGGTGTGTGCTGGACCATGTTCCCATAGATTTGTGGGTACACCTTGATGATCTCGTCGACCATGACCGTCAGCTCCAATGGCGTGAACTTGGGCATCCTTTGTGGTGCCATGGTGTTTGTGGTGCTGGTGCGGTGTGTGTAGTGTAATGTGCAGGGTGTTTGTGGTGCCGGTGTTTGGTGGTGGTGGTGGTGGTTGTGATGTGTGCGTTTCTGTGGTGTGCTGCTGTCCTTGCTGTGTCACTGTGTCCTCTCCTCTCCTCTCTGGTTTGCAATGTAGCAAGGGGTTGTGGTCTGTGGGAGTGCTGCTTTTGTACTCACCTATGTGGGTGTGTCCTCATGGTCTGTTGTTTTCAGGTGTGTTGTGTCTGGGGTTCTGGCCTTTGTATTTTTTGTTTGTCCGGGGGGTGTTTTCGGGATGTGTACTGTGCTTGTGTATTTGTGTGTGCCTTGCTGTGTGGACTTATTGGCCATGTTGTGTGCTATTGGTTTTGTGTGCGGATGGTTTCTGTGCAGGTACGTTGGCGCCATGGCTTCTGCCGTGTCGATTCTCATCGGCGTTGTTTGCGCTGGCGGGCGGTATATTTGTTGTTTTTCCGCGCTCATGGCGGTGCGATCGTAATTTCACGTGCGGTGTGTCGGCCGTGTGGGCGGGCGGTTTTGTGTTGTCGTGCGTGTTTCCGTCCGTGGCGGGCGGTTTGACTCCGACTCGGACGATGGCGGGCGGTATTTTGTGTGATTTTTCCGCCGATGGCGGTTTTCGGTTTGTGTACTCATAATGGCGTGGTCGGTGTTCAGGCGGTGTGTGCGGGCGGATTTTTGCCGCTTCCATGCCTGGCGGATTTATTTACGCCGGGTATCGTAATGGGCCCCTATTATCTTTAATTTATTTTAAACCTTTAAAATTATATAAAAATAAAATATATATATATCAATAATTTAAAATATAAAAAAACATTCTATAATAATTTAAAACATTAAACTATTAAAACATATTTAAACTTAAATTTCCCAATACAATCAGTGCAACAGTAGGGAAAGTTTTGGATAGCAAAATAATTTAATTTACTATTCCAACTCCAGTGAGTGCCACAGTAGGGAAAGTGTTGGATAGCAGAGGGGTAAAAATTACTATTCCCACTCCAGTGGGAGCAACAGAAGGGAAAGTGTTGGATAGGGGAGGGAAAAAAATTACTATTCCCACTCCAAAATAATGCAACAATAGGGAAAGTGTTGGATAGCGGAGGAGTAAAAATCACTATTCCCACTCCAAAGAGTGCAACAGTAGGGAAAGTGTTGGATAGCGGAGGGGTAAAAATTACGATTCCCACTCCAAACAGTGCAACAGTAGGGAAAGTGTTGGATAGCGGAGGGGAAAAAATTACTATTCCCACTCCAGTGAGAGCAACAGTAGGGAAAGTGTTGGATAGCGGAGGGGAAAAAATTACTATTTTCACTCCAAAGAGTGTAACAGTAGGGAAAGTGTTGGATAGCGGAGGGGTAAAAATTACTATTCCCACTCCTCTGAATGCAGCAGTAGAATAACTGTTGGATAGCAGAGGGGTTAAAAAATGTATTCCCACTCCAGTGAATGCAACAGTAGGGAAAGTGTTGGATAGCGGAGGAGTAAAAATGACTATTCCCACTCCAAAGAATGCAACAGTAGGGAAAGTGTTGGATAGCGGAGGAGTAAAAATTACTATTCCCACTCCAAAGAGTGCAACAGTAGGGAAAGTGTTGGATAGCGGAGGGGTAAAAATGACTATTCCCACTCCAGTGAGTACAACAGTAGAGAAAGTGTTGGATAGCGGAGGTGTAAAAATTACTATTCCCACTCCTCTGAATGCAGCAGTAGAATAACTGTTGGATAGCAGAGGGGTTAAAAAATGTATTCCCACTCAAGTGAATGCAACAGTAGGGAAAGTGTTGGATAGCGGAGGACTAAACATTACTATTCCCACTCCAATAAGTGCAACAATAGGGAAAGTGTTGGACAGCGGAGGGGTACAAATTACTATTCCCACTCCACTGAATGCAACAGTAGAATAACTGTTGGATAGCGGAGGGGTAAAAATTACTATTCCAACTCCAGTGAGTGCAACAGTAGGAAAAGTGTTGGATAGCGGAGGGGTAAAAATTACTATTCCCACTCCAATCAGTGCAACAGTAGGAAAAGTGTTGGATAGCAGAGGGGTAAACATTACTATTCCCACTCAAACAGTTAAAACTAAAATAAAAAACATTAAAAATTATAAAAAATCATAAAAATAAATAAACAATACTTAGACATGAAAAATCAAATATATTAAATATATAAAAATTATAATATTAATTGCATCTAAAAAACCTACAAATAATATATAATATAAAATAATAAATACATTTATAAAATAAAATTCTTTTAAACTAGAAAATATTTACAAACAAATAAATTAATTAATACATTGATGTATTTATTGTATTTCCTACCCTATAACACCACACCAATAAAAAAACACTTCAACATTTTTTATTAATTTCCCCCCAAAATTAACATAAGATATAATCAATTAAAAAAATATTATTAATAAAAAAACTAATAAACATTAATTGACTACACACACTTTAACACTATGATATCCACAACACACACCTAAATTAAACTCTAAAATAATGAAACACAATTAAAACTTATTTATAAATTAAAAACTATTGCTATTAACAAATAATACTAAAGTAATTAAAATGTATTTAATATCCACCCTTTACCCCTTTAAAAGTAAAAACAACAGACAAAAAATTAAACAATTACCCAAAATACATATCAAATAATTAACATTAATTAACAACTATATATTAATTAATTAAATACAAATTACTTCCCACCCTTTACTCCTATAAACACCAAAACACACACCTAAAATTAATTACACAATTACCATAATTAATTACCAGTTAATTAATTAAAATTAATTAACATCCAATTATTAATTCATTTATTAAAAATAAATTACTTCCCACCCTTAACACCTATAAACACCACAACACACACCTAAAATTAATTACAAAATTACCATAATTAATTAACAATTAATTAATTTAAATTAATTAACAACCAATTATTAATTAATTAATATTAAATTACTTTACACATTTAACACCATAACATCGCAATGAAACAAATATTAATAAATAAAAAATAATCAATAAATTTAATATAATTGAATTACTTCCCACCCTATTCCCCTATAAACCCACAACCCGCTACGGAACTAAAAACGGAAAATTTAAAAACATTTTTTTTAATAACTGCTAAAAATTTAACATATATATTAAAAATACAAACAATTCTTATACAAAAAAACATATAACACATACATATAAAATATATACTAAAATACATAACATTAATAAACAAACAATATTTTTAACAACTATGGGGCCGATTCCGATTCAGGCCGGAAATCTCTCCGACCGAGCCGGACTCGGAGATATTTCCGACCGAATCGGACTCTGGCAGCCCGACCGAACGAGTACGATGCGCATGTATGCCATCGGACTCGAGTCGGTCGGACTCCCATTGAAGTCAATGGGAGCCGGTCGTACAACGCGTACGCGGGCTCCCATTGACTCAATGGGTGCGAGGCGGTCAAGGGCGCCCCCTACAGCGGGTACGCGTCAAAGCGGCTCGCACCGTACATGCACAGGAAGGGGGGACCCATGGTCCCCCCTGTGTGCGACTCGCGCAGCTACGCGTACAGGGGTGTCCGACACGGACCCCCAAAGTACGTCTCTGACTGCTCTTTGGAGCCGGAGTGCGCGGCTCGGTCGGACTGCTCGCGGCGCGCATCGTACTCACCCGGCCGGGGAACGTCTCCATTGCGCGGTGCGAATCGAGTCCGAGCGAGTCGGTCGGTGCGGTTCGACCCGGGAACGAGTCGGTCGGAGCGGTCGGGACGCCCGGACGAGTCGGTCGGCGATTTCGCATCATACTCGCTCGCCCGGACGCGCGTACGAATCGGTCGGGAAATAGGGCTCCGAATCGGATCCGGTTATGCCGAATCCGATTCGGAGCCCTACCGGCCAAGATCGGAATCGGTCCCTATATTTTTGAAAACAATATTAAGCACTTCGATATTTTTAACATCGATATTACCTACCTAAAATCGATATTCTTGACCACGAGAATCTGTATGTCGATATTTCTGACCAACGATATTTGCAACTCGATATTTGTGCAACTCAATATTTTTTAATCAATATTCTGTCTCTGCACCAGATTCTACCATGGGGGCAAGTGGTCCAACCAGTGCCCTCCAGCCATGTGGCCTCAATGACCACATCCAAAACCATCCTTCTCAGTCGAGGTGAGGAATTTAGGCTTGATTGTAGACCATAAGCTCTTGCTTATACTTTATGTAAATCAAGTCTCCAAATAAAGCTTGCTCATGATGAGATATCTGTGTTTAATCTACCCATACCCTGGTACCCCCTAAGAGTTCAAACCTCAGTGCTTTCCTATCTTGACTTGGCCCACAGACTATACTTTGAAGCACCTTTGCTAATACTTCAAAAAGTACAGAGAATTCAGAATGTAGCTGCCAGACAGCTTCTCAACCTCAAGACCTGAACTCACACCATACGAAGCATCATATATTTACACTTGTTACTGGCGGCTAGGTGCAACTCCTACAAAGCAATGGGCAGAGCTCATCGAGGGTAAACAGCCATTACAACGAGGCTGTTACCACGCAAGTTGTTACATCGCATGCGTAACAACGCATGCGATGTAACAACGACTACCATTACAACGCAAACCATTGTATTGCATGTGCTTTTAAAATGCATGCGATGTAATGGTTATCCACATCGTTGTAAGAAAACTGGGCTGTTCCGTTTCCTCACAACGACGTGCACCGCCCCTCTGTCAACACTCGAACCAGGAGAGAGGAACCACGAGGAGAGAGGTAAGAGGGATTGTGCTTGGGGTGGGGGTTACTTTTTAAGGGTTTAGGGTAGTGTCGAAGTAGTGTAGTAATGTTTGTGTAGTGTAGGGTTGTGTGTAGGGGGAGGATGGTGCTGGGGGTAGTATTTTAGGGTTTAGGGTGGTGTTGTGGTGTTTGTGTAGTGTAGGGAAGTGTTTTTGGGTTTAGGGTAGTGTCGAGGGGGTCGTGCAGGGTAGTGTTAGAGTGTAGGGGCCGGACTGGTGGTCGTGCGGGGGTAGTGTTTTAGGGTTTAGGGTAGTGTTGTTTGTGTAGGGTAGGGTAGTGTTTTAGGGTTTAGGGTAGTGTAGGGGGTCGTGCAGGGTAGTGTTAGAGTGTAGGGACAGGACTGGGGGAAGGGGGAGGGTCATGCCTAGGGTAGTGTGTTAGGGTTTAGGGTAGTGTTGTGGTGTTTGTGTAGTGTAGGGTAGTGTTTTAGGGTTTAGGGTAGTGTCGGGGGGTTGTGCAGGGTAGTGTAGTGTTATTGTCGGGAGAGGACTGGGGGTCTGGGGAGGGTCAGGGAATTTGTGTAGTGTCGGGGGGTTGTGCAAACATTTACCATGAGTATACCTTTACCACGCATGCCTTGGCGTTGAAATGGCATGCGTGGTAAAGGTATAGTCGTGGTAACATTTTGCGTTGTAATGGTACTCGTTGTAATTGACATCGCGTAGTAATACCCGCGTTGTAAAGGCATGCGTGGTATTTCTATGCGATGTAACGAGTGCTATTCCTCATCGAGTAATCCATGGGTCTGGATCTCCCTTTCTTCAAGCGAAACACCAAACCTATTGCCAAACAAGGCCATTGTGATGCGGGTTGGCCCTTCTTTCACTACACCACACTTTACACAGTCACAGACAGGAAGAAGCACATTCTCTGCCCAGACAAACAAGATCTGGAACTGCCCAAATATGAAAAATCAGCAATCACCTTGAATATGGAGTGCATTAAAAACCTGGCTCTACCCTTCCACATATTCATACTTTACAGATGATCAACTAAATTATCTGTAAAGTATGCCCACAAGAATATGTCAATTCTCACACTCCCTGCAACATTTCATGCTTATGCACCACACAGTAATGCTGCACCATGTTAGAAGCATGTCATTGAACATCACATACCTCACTTAACACCTTCCAATAGGACACAATACATCAAACATACTTCCAACCATACACCCCAGAAAGGAGTTCAAATGGGAGCGCTAGGTGGTCTAGTCACAGGAATGAAGCACTACACAAATTCTGCAAATCCTGCAATATATCTCTAGTACTCAGTCTGCAATGGCATCTCCATGGTTCTGCTTGTAACTGTGAAGTAGTGGAAGTTCTTATTCCATCACATGGGAGTTTTGGGTGTAGCAGCTGTGGTCTGCTACTGCTGGAGTGTCCAATGCATTCAATGTATACAATAGGGAGGAACTGAAGTAAAGGGCAACTGAAGCTACCAGCTTGTGTCCAGTTACCATTGTACATTGTGTATACTTCCAACAGTAAAGTGGTAATTACTTAAAAGGACTGTGACAATTGGACCAGGCAACAAAAATGAACAAGAAAAACATGTTTTATGAGAATCAGGTGCAATCAAGAAGTAGAGGTGTCAGTCCATGCAGGGCCAAGGAGCAGAGGTGAGGACAAGGTTCCTGCTTCAGAATATAAAGAGTCAATGCTGCCTTAAATAATTAATTTCCTGCACTGCAATAGAAAGGCAGAAACTTCAGTCCAATAGGAAGACACTTCTGCCTGTGAACCTGTTGTGCGGGGTCAACAGGGTTGTGCTGGGTAGATGTCTAATGCAGGAGGCACTCTGGTCCTTTTCTGTAACACTTGGGGCTGTGGAGCAATGGCGACCTTCACCAGGAGATAGATTCAAGGTGTGCTGCAACACCTGTGAGTCTGAATGCTCTTTATTACTCCTGCTGCATATGTGTACATGTATTTAGGTATTTTTCATTTTCTCTGGTTTGAGCCTGTAGCACCTTTCTTCTACTGGTCCTTGTGTGATTAGCAGCTCACAGACAGTGCTTCATTTGTGCCAATAGTTGCAGGTGGTGGTCACTGACACTCATTTTTGAGGACTAAGGCTTATTTTTCATCTTTCGGCTTGTCCCAGAACAAAAGAGAGAGAGACAGAAAAAGGAGGAAATTAACGCAAGACGGTGCCAGGCAGGGAACACACACATTGTCACACATTTACAGACGCACACATGCACACACATATATACGCACACCCACACATGCATGCATGTGCATAGCATCAAACTCACATATGAAAGCAAACACACACATATCAAACACAGTGGTCCCGATTCTGATGCGGGTTGGAAAAGCTTCCCGACCGAGGGCCTGATTCTGATGCGGTTAGGAAGGCCTCCTAACGGCATTTGCTCCTTCCAAATCGGATCGGGAACGTGTCTTCCCGACCGAGGTCCCAATTCTGATGCGGTTAGGAACAAATGTTCCCATTGAAGTCAATGGGAGTTCAACCAAATCGTATCTGGAAGCATCCGGATGCATCCTACTCTGCCGGTCGGACTTTCCCGATCCGAGTGTGTCGGACACCATTTCCCAACCGATTCGGTCGGGAAGCTTTTCCAACCCGCATCAGAATCGGCCCCAAAGTCTGCAAAGAAAAACGTTACAACACTCTCATGTAACAGGTACATGTGCAGGATCATGATAAATATAGGACCAGAATGGGAAGAAACGGAGAAATGGAAGTGTTCACTGTTATGTAACTCTTTCCTTCGTTTTTCTTGCTTCTTTGCTTACAGTGGTCTTCTGGTGCCCCTTTTAGGTCTGGCCTAGAGAAATCTATCTATCTATCTATCTATCTATCTATCTATCCTTCTATCTATTTATCTATGTATCAATCTATCAATCTATCTATCTATCTATGAAGTGTTGCCTGCTTCCCTTTTTGCATAATTTATACGGCACTCTAAGGGTATTGTCTTAACTTATATTAGGCGCTCCCTTGTGTCTGGACGAAGCTATACCTCTTTATGTGCTTACATGTGTTAGTGGTTGCTTTTATTCATTCCAGGTTGGCTTGGATGATGTTACCAATTCAAGGCTGTAATACTGCGTCTTTAATTGTAAAAGGCTTTTGCCATTTTTCAGCTCAGCATGGATGGCACTAGCTAATCCTATGCTTAAATATTGTGCTGTAAAAATGGCAACAGACTTTATCATTTTCTAGCTCGGCGTGAATGGCACTGTGCTAATTCTAGATTTTAACAGCAAAAACACATTTGAGGTGAGCAGATTCAGAGTGTCGGTGGTGTTCTAGGGTGCTCTGAAAAGTATAAATATATATATATTCACTGAAAAAACCACAGGTTTCAGGGACGTTATAGTTAGTTGGACATGTCACTCGTACAAAACCAGAGAAATTCAGCCGTTATAGTTAGTTGAGCTAACTATAGCTCGCGCCCCCGCAATGCACTGCTGATGACATCACATATTACATCATTCATGACATGGTCAATGACATCACTGATGACATCACTGATGACATCTCAAATGACATCACTGATGACATCATCCACGTGATCATCTGATGCACCTCCTCTCACCCTAATATAACCTTTGATACACCCACTCTAAAATAGAGACTACCATTTTTGAACCCATAGACACACCAATACCAGTTATTACATACCCACTCACTGATTCCTAGGTCTAGACACACATCCACTCATTCACCCATACAGTCACTCATACATGCAGTCACTCATCAATACAGCACTATCATCTGCACTCATACACCTATACAGACACTCACACGCCACCACTCATCCCTAGAGTTACTCACACACCTAGTCAATCATGCAAAGAATCAATCACACTCCTATTTACTCACCTAAACAGTTATACACACACCACCTCACTTATTCATAAAGATACTAACACATACTTACTCTCTTATACAATCACTGATACAAGCACACACTTATCCATACAGTCACTCTCACAATCACTCACTCTCACAGATAGTCATTTATATACTCCATCACTCACATATACTGCCTTTCACATATGTAGTTACCCACACATGTACCACTGAGACATCCATTCACTCACCAACACACCCATACACACACTCACCCACCCATACAGCCCTTCACAGATGCACTCTTGAACCCATAGACCCAGTGAATCACCCACTCACACATCTATGCACAGAGTCACACACTCCCCACCCACCCACACAGACTCAGGCACCCATACAGAAACTCAGACAACCAATCAATAACCCATATAGACATTCATGTAGCTACACACCAAACCGTGCAGCCGCTTACACACCAACTGACAGACTGATATAGACATTCACACAGTTTAGTCACTTACCCATGCATTCAGTAAGACAAGTTTAATCATTCACTTATACAGTCAGTCACGCACCTACTAAATCATCCATTCAGACACTTATACACCCACTCATTCTTTAATACACCTTGGTATGTATATATATAAAACATATTTAAACTTTACAGAAACACATAGTCACTGGATGATGTAATCAGTGATGTCATCAGTGATGTCATTTGAGATGTCATCAGTGATGTCATCAGTGATGTCGCTGACCATGTCATGAATGATGTAATATGTGATGTCATCAGCAGTGCATTGCGGGGGCGTGAGTTATAGTTAGCTCAACTAACTATAATGGCTGAATTTGTCTGGTTTTGTACGAGTGAAATGTCCAACTAACTATAACGTCCCTGAAACCTGTGTTTTTTTCAGTGAATTTCAAAGGTTTTTTAAATGCTAATTTCCGACTATAACGTCCCTGAAACCTATGTTTTTTTTTAGTGAATTTCAAATGTTTTTTAAATGCTAATTTCTAACTATAACGTACCTGAAACCTATGGTTTTTTCATTGACATATATATATATATATATGCCACCTTTCCGTCTGTCTGGGCAGTATAGCCTAGACAGTATGTCGCTCATCTTGGGGGTGCAGGTTAATGCTGGACCAGCCGTTTTTTTTTTGCGTGGATCCTGACCATACCCGAGCTAATCCTTGCTTCATTTAGTCAATCCATGCAATGAGACTCTGTCCTTACTGTAACTAGGGCCTAGAGTTACTAAGGCTGGGGTGCATGATCACAGTGAACAAGTCTGTACTGCGCCCATGGGCCTTTTTAATGGTGACTAAATCAACGCTATGATTTGCACCACTTTCAGCAATGTGAGTGCCTGTGTAGAACATTAGTAAATAACCCCCTATATTTATAACTAATGCATATGAAAGAACAGCATAGCATCAACCATATATATATATATATATATATATATATATATATATATATATATATATATATATATACAAGAAAGAAGTGACTCAAACAGATAGATTCACCAAAGAACAAAAATATATTTCAACTACAACGTTTCAGCTTCCGCCTTCCTCAGGTAGTACAAGATGGTTTGCTCAGTGGCTGCACAGATGACACAGCTGAATTTTCAAAAAGCATCATGAGTGAAGATTCTATTTGGAATGTGGAATCAATGCAGTCCTGAGAGCTCTTGAGATATGCAGTAATCAGGTTGTATTATCAGTAATGTTCAGTCCATCTGGATGCAGTGATTTTAAACGGTACATCCAGAAGTTCTCTCTGGAGTCCAGTAGTTCTTCCTTTGAGACATGTTCCACGGGGAAAATCTTCAAATCTGATAGTAAATGATCCACAAGGTTAAAATGATTGGCTACAGGCTGGTCAATTTTCTTATTAATTATTGCCGATTTGTGGTTCCTGAATCGTGTACGGAGGTCATTCACTGTTTGGCCTACATATTGTTTTTTACAGCTTTGCCGTTGGCACTGAATCACATAAATAATGCATGTTGAGCGACATGTAAGATGCTGTCTTATTCCATAGGTCCTTCTTGTAACAGAACTAGTTACTGATGATGTTTGTAAAAGGTATTCACACGTGATGCACCTTTTAGAGTCACAGCAATGAACCCCTGCATTTGTTACAACTTGCTTGAGTTCAGCTCTCACAATAAGAGATCGTAAATTTGGAGCTCTGCGGTAAGCAATGACTGGCGGTTTTGGAAAAACCTTTTGCAATTTTTCACAAGTAGACAGTAAGGGAAATGTTTTTTGCATTATATTTCTGTAGTTGGGAGCTGATGGATGATAGTCAACCACAAATGGAGTTCTGTCACTTTTGTTTCTGCCGTTGGTATTCCAAATAAGTGCTTCTCTGGGTAACTGCAAAGACTTGTCAATTTGTTGCTGTATGATATGCAGAGGATAGCCTCGTCTTTTAAATAATGTAGCAAGCTCCTGTAGATGGTCTTTACAGGTTTCCTCATTGCTGCAGATGCGTCTTATTCTGAGTGCTTGGCTGTAGATGATGCTCAGTTTAGTGTGTTGTGGGTGACATGAAGTCCAGTTTAGATACAAATGAGCATCTGTAGGCTTGTGGTACAGATCAGTTGTAATTTTTTGTTCTTGAATGGTGAGTAGCACATCCAGAAAAGGGAGATGATGCTTCTGTTTAGTATTGCTGCTGGTAAATTTGATGGTAGGATGGATATTGTTGATATAAGCTGTAAATTGTTCCAATGCTCTACTTCCTGCATTCCATATTATAAATATGTCATCAATGTATCTTAGCCATACCAGTGGTTTGATGCTATAAGTAGCAAGTATACAGTTCTCTAGTTTGCCCATGAAGATATTTGCATAGGATGGAGCCATCCGAGTGCCCATGGAAGTCCCTTGTATCTGCAGATAGTGTTTACCATTGAATGTAAAATTGTTGGATTTAAGGATAACTCTTGCAAAGTTGGTAAGCACATTTGTTGATGGCTTTTTCACAGTTCTTTTATTAAGAGCTTCAGATAATGCCATAAGCCCATCCTCATGTGGTATATTGGTGTATAATGATGTAACATCAAATGTAGCCAGAAGAGTATCATCATCAAATGTGTAGGTTTGGTTTAATTTTTCAATAATCTGAAGGAAGTGACTGGTATCTTTAACAAATGATGGAAGTTCCTGTACAATGGGCTGGAGGTGCAGGTCGACAAATAAAGATAGTCTCTCAGTAGCTGTGTCATTGCCAGAGATGATGGGACGGCCAGGATTGTTCATTTTGTGAATTTTGGGAAGCATATAAAATCTCCCAGGTCTTGGTTTGGGATGAACAAGTATATCTGCTGTTGTTTCATCAATGAGGTTTAAGCTCTTGTACCTTACAACCATGTTCTTAATTTCTTTGTTTAAGTCTTCTGTGGGATCAGTTTCTAAAGGTTTGTAAGTGTTGGTATCCATTAGTTGTCTCTGTTGTCTCGTCTATATATATATATATATATATAGACGTTCAGGCAGTGATATGCCATTTATCACCATTGTTGAGGGAGGGGAGGGGCAGAATGGCCCACTCCAAGCTTCGTCTTGTTTGTCATGGCACCTCACCAAACTCATCAAGTGTAATAAATAGCATATTACACTCTGTGCATTTGTGTGATAGGCAGGTAGGCAGATGGATAGATAGATAGATAGATAGATAGATAGATAAATAGATAGATTTCAAAGCGCAGAGAGGCATTGTGGGACTAGTAGTTTGGTTATGAATTCAAGCATTCACCAGGTGGCTGGCATTCATGCCGAAATTACACATATTGTATTGTAATGTTTAGCCCTGGGATAGTTTATTAACCTGTGTATTTCCCTGCCTCTAACGCTGTTTAGTGTAGTTCTTTCTAAAATGCAGAATACCATTTTTCTGAGCCCGAAATTCAATCCACAGGTCATTTACTGGCAAATCCAATCAGCATCAGAGGCAACATCACGGGGTCAAAAGGTGTCACCTCAATGCGAAGTTGGTATGCACAGCACGATTTTTAACGAATACATTTAGATGTTTTGTTTTATATATTGTGGGCTTTATTTTTCTGAGGGATTGGCGCTGTTTAAATCAGTAACAAGCTTGTGATTTACTCTTCCCATGTGCACGTTCAGACAAACATTTTATTTATCCCTGGATCAGTGCGGGCGGAGGAAGCATGATGTTGAGACATGCTTGGTTGCACTTTGCAGTTTATTCACAACGTTAAATTTAATAACGTATGACCATTTGTACCAGCCGCACTGTTGTATCATTTTGTCAGGGTAATGTTCAAATAACTTTATTGGTCTGTCCGAGTGCATAACCCCAAATGCAAAGTATTTTCTTTATGTTTATGTGTGCCTCGAATGGGAAGGGCTATATATACTAATGTGTATTTTGGCGCCAATTAGATTGACAAAGGCTTCTGCGAAGCCGAAACGCGTCTCTCTGGTCGCAGGGTCGAGGGAGACCCAAGAAAATAAATAATGCCGTATCCTTACAGCCTGTGTGCGTGCCTTCTTCAATTGGAGCAGGACTGAGTGTTCTATATATATATATATATATATATATATATATATATATATATATATAGACGTTCAGGCAGTGATATGCCATTTATCACCATTGTTGAGGGAGGGGAGGGGCAGAATGGCCCACTCCAAGCTTCGTCTTGTTTGTCATGGCCCCTCACCAAACTCATCAAGTGTAATAAATAGCATATTACACTCTGTGCATTTGTGTGATAGGCAGGTAGGCAGATGGATAGATAGATAGATAGATAGATAGATAGATAGATAGATAGATAAATAGATAGATTTCAAAGCGGGTCAGTTGCATTTCCCCCCTACCTACGGCCCTGTAGTAGAGAGAGGTATGAAATTAATATATGAAACAAAACAATTGTTCATTACACGAAGCACAGTTTGGATAGCGCAGGGCAGACAGCTGCTTGACATGAAGGGCCTTCCCTCCTGTAGCCACCCACAGATGTGCCAAGGTGACAGATAAAGAGGCGTGCACTCTACAGAGAGGAGAGCCAGAGAAGTACTGTAGTGTAGTTCCTATATATCCTATACAGGATCTGCACGTTTGGATAACAAACTGTGGGATTGGTGGCGGATGGATTCGTGCACCCCCACCGGATACGTTAGCCTGTCTGTATTAGCTAGCTCACAGTGCCATTATAGTCTCCTCTTATCACGGAGAGAATAGATTCTGGCAACCTCAGAACATGACAACCCTGATCCCTCAGACTCGTGGAAACAATATGCTACCTTTCGCTCAGTCACTCGTGCTCACATAGTTTGCCTCAGAGAGATACACAGAGTAAACAGGCTGGGCGTTTCAATAAGTATTTATTGAACAGTTGTTATTCTAGTGTAGAATATATGAGCTGCAACAACCATTAGACAGTAGCAGAGATATATGATTAGCAGAACTATGAAAGTAAAGGGATGGTATAGTTCTACCATCTTGCAGAAATCATGAATATATACATGTACATAAAACACATGATAAAAAGTGCGTACTCCTACAATGTCTCCCTAACTAGATGTACCTAAATGTACCTAGCATCTGTGTAGGTGTTATGCCAAGAATCCCTCTAGGATCTAGTCCACCCCATTACCTGAGAGTTTAGAGAATGTGGGACCCCGTCCTGGTCTCGAGTTGGACACCCCGCAAGGGATGTTAGACCACTGCGAGCTGGAGCGTCTGCATGCAGGAATCTCAGCGTCTCTGGTCAGTGTGTCAGCCGGGAAGTCACGGTCTCCTCTATCTTCCTAAGCAAGATGTGCTGTATATATATCCATAGGTCTCCCCAGGGGTCCTACCTTGCTGTGTTACTGTGTCGGCCTAAAGGATGACGTTGGGCCTGAACTTTATACAGAGATATTATATAGGAGATGGTAATCCTACCATTAGTCCTGCTGTGCTTCCAAGAAGCCTCATGCATAATGTATGAGAATCGAACCAGGGAAAAACCCCCGTTCTGAATGCAGTGTCATATCTAGGTAAAAGGTCAGTGCCTACGAACCGTTATGTATGCAATGTAGGGAAGGATGTAGGTGAAAGGTTGCGATGTTACCTGCGCCTATATGGGGTACCTATATGGAATATAACACCCACTCCTCTTCCGAATGGACGACATATGTAACCTATTACTGTACTACTAATATTACTAGATAGTGGTACGCACAAAGTTTATAAAACATCTCTTTAGCTAAAATGTTAAAAAAATTCTAAAAACTTGTTAAAAAATATAAAAGGAAATGTTTCTAGCTCTAAAAGCATCCGTGACTTATAGTTTAGACTACTACAAGCATTAAAAAAGCCATGTATGCCCAATAAATGAAAGGAAAGTAAATTTAGTTTCAAAGTTCCAAATTTGAGCTTGTTTAGAAAAAGGGCGAACTATTCCCAGCACACGACGAGCCAAAATGAGTCCAAATGTTTATGTGACCTGGCTGGTAGACGCAACATTTTTGTTGCTTGCTTCCGCAGTAGACGGCCCCTGTAGCACCTCGCAGAGCACGTCAATTGAGCACAGATGTTCCACGCTGTCCGCAGCCGGTGCTGGGGCAGCCTGTGCGCCGTCCAAAGCCTGGGTGCCAGAGGAGGAGCCGGTGTTCATACCAACAGGTGCAGTTACTACCTGTGGTGGCTCAAGGAATGCCACCATCAACATTGGAATACGCTGGGGACACTGCAGAACATGGGCCGTTATCGGATCCAGTAAAGCATTCACGTCCGGTGGCGCACATGATGGTAGTGTCAAACAAAGGTCTAACACGCATTCTTCTCCGCAAAACAGGCATCGGAGGACAGGTAAGATGCAGTCTATCCAGACTGGTCAAAATGACAAGAACCAAGATTAACTTAGTTCTCTTAGGCGAGGCGTGCCTAGAAGTTGTACCATGCGGTCACGGTATTTATGCTCCAGGAGTGTTCTTTCCATCGCCTTGGTGACTGGGACGTCCATTGCGTAGCAAATAGAAAACAATCAGGATACCTGCTATTAGAAACAGGATCAGCGGAAGTCCTCCAAAGATGCTTCCGAATACGGAGTGTATGAAGTTTGGTATAACTCCAAGTACCGTCTGAAAGGTGCTCAGAAGGCCAGAACCTATGGTCTTAAATAGGTGGACAATGCCTGTCGTATCAGACATGTTAAAGATACGATTTACCATTTCTGCAAAATGGAAAGGGCAGTTTGTATGAATGAACGCCTGTATCTCTGCCGAAGACCGTGCGATCTGGAGATCAAAAGTCTCTCGAGCGGAGGTTAAGGGCACAGACTTCTGTAGAAGCATGGTTTTCATTCTGCTTAGAGTATCAAACCGTATTAAGGAAACATTCAGTGAAGGCCAAAATGGCACCTCCCTGACTGTATGTGTCGGTGGAAACAATACTTGCATACAACAAGTAACCCTGGAGCTCACGGTTACCAGATATGCGATGCCCGGGAGCATGCCACAGCAGCCTTGACTGTTCAGCATCAAGTAACTCCCATTTGAAAGTAGCCTGAATGCTGGAGTAATCACTGCAGCTGAGGCACAATTCAAATGACAGGACAAGTTAGCTACAGAACCATTACAAGCTCCGTGCAACATTATGTCCTGGCATATGAGTGATCCACTTAAAGCATTCTCGCAGTTTGTACCGCTCAGAAACACTTCTTGATCCCCACTCTGACATCGAAATCTGTATGGTAATTCCCAAGATTCCATAATGTATTCCTTACCCATTCCTTCATATCTGCCTGCCTGCTTTTGCTCAAGGCAATATTGAGACTGAAAAGTAGTGACCGGTAAAGTTATGTGGCCATGGATTAGCCATTCTGTAGACGGTGATTCTGCCACTGTGAATGGTAATCTATCCAGTTTTTCAATACGCAGCATTGTATATTTTGCTCCCCTTTGTGCCATTTCTATCTGTTTATCTGTCAGATTGTATTCAGAAAACAGAGACGTGCTGTTGATAAAATGCCAAGGCACGTAGCATGCACGCAAAGATTGCAGCGTCCAGCTTAATAACATAATTGAACGTAACTGTGATTGCCCATGTTGTAATATGGCCAAATCTTGTTCCAGTATGTCTATAGCAGAAGATACAATGTTGCCTAAGGAATATATCCTGGAGGTCAATGTGGTTAACCCATTGTCTACCACTGCTAGAGATTTTTCTAGATTTATACGGTCTATTTCCCGTAACCTCTCTGCGGCCTCTTGTTGGGAAATTTTCCAAATTTCATTATAGACAGCATATTAGAAACGTTTCTGACGTGGCTTCCTGGACCCCATTAAAAAATCCCTAAGATCCACATCCTGTGACAGTAAGGATAAGTGTTGTTTCACCTGTGTGAGTGTTGAGGTTTTTAGCCAATCGAGGCACAACTTCCCAACACTGTAGGATGTCACTACCCCTGGATGTTGTCTTTGTACATAACGTGGATCTGGCCAATGGATACTAAACCCTTCGGTTTTACCCATGAATCTTGCCTGACAACTATTAGTGTCTGTGGGCCAAATCAACCATTTTTTCCAATCGGGGTCTGATCTGTTGTATTGTATGATGTCATCTACTGTAATTTCTTCCTGTGAGGTTATGTTACCCCCGGTGTGTGATGGAGTCGGCAACCGAGATGTGTTCAAGTTTTTGTTCTTGGCTAGTCCAAGGCAAGACTTCTGTTGCACTGTCTCATTCAAAAACATGATTTGTTGAGGGATGAGGAATGCTCTAAACAAAGCTTCTGTTCCCCGTACCTGCCATTCCCTAGTACCCCAGACTGATTTTAGGTCTATGGTGTCTTTCCACAAGTCAAAACCTTGTTCGGACAACTGGGCAATAAAGGAAGCAGAGTAAATCTGTTTTGTGTTTGTCAACATATTTTTCTGTGCTGATGTTGGTGCAACCTTATAATAGTATGAGGCTGGGTCAGACATATTAAACCCTGAAAAATATGGAAACTTCTGTGTAAATGTTTTTGAACTGCCTTTCGGCGGTGTTGGACAATGTTCCCACTGGTGGTATGTGAACACAGTTCTAGGATTAGCAGACTTATGCAAAAAGTGATGACCATAATGTCGATAACAATACATAGTTTCAAAATCTGACGTGTCTTCCAATGTTTCACTATTAGAAAACGCAGCAGATTTTTCCAAATCAGATAACATGTTATTAACAGTTTCAAACTCCCAATCATCGGAAAATGTACTGGAGGTAATGATATCACTTAAAGATATTTTAAATAAATGAGGAATTCTTAAAATTTCAGTCGGACCAAATATATCGAAATCAACCTTGTCCCACACTATACCAACTTGTATAGGAACTGCTGTAATGTTCACTGATGACAACTCTCTTTGTTCTCGATGAGATGATTGGTGTGGTTTTAAAAGTAAGTTCACCTTTTGGGCTGCAGAGCTTTGTCGAATGTATTTCCCATTAATAAGCATACTAAAAACTATTACCAAGCCTACCCAGAAAAGAAAGAAAAGTATCCCGGTGATTATCCATAGTTCTACCCAGGGTGACACCAGTTAAGTCTTTTTAAGAAAGTGCATAAAGTCTATAACTTGCTGTTTGGTGATTTTTTGGCTGGCGTCGTTTCCAGTTCGCTTGGATCCAAAGCAAACGTATCAAAGTTTATGAAGTAGCCAGAAGCAGTTCCATCAATTGTTGGTATTGCATCAGGATTTGTAGAAATCGTGGTTTGCTCTTGTCGAGGCATGTTGACGTAGACGTCTGTATTTGGTCGAATAAAGAGTTGTTTTTGATTTTGAGTTTGATTTTGAATTTGAACTTCAGGTTCAAGAGGAACGAGTTCCATAGCATTGTTGCTTAGTCCTTCATTCCGTGTTGGAGGCTCTTCGAACGTGATGAGTTTTCCGTTTGAACTTCTTGGATTGTAGCAAGAGGAGGGCGTCTGCTACTTTGTAGTCCACGTGGCCTACTGCTTAGTATCGGCCACATAGTGTGGTTTGATTAGGTCAATTGAGACAAATCTTTTCTCCTTTTTTCCAGCAAGAGGCGGTAGAAGTACAGTTCTTGTTCCTTCAATTGCTAGGACCGGTACAGGTTTTCTGTATGATGGCCCAAATTCTTTTTTGTCCTCTATTTTCTCTCTGACCAGATCCCCAACTTTTGGGATCCATACAGGTCTTGCTGTGACTGATTTGATTTCCCCAGTGGCGGTCTGCTTCAGATGGACATTACTTTGTGGTAAAACAGCCAAACGATCATGGATGTCAAAAGGCTTTTCACTAGGCCTGGGCGGTAAATTCCGTTCCGCTCGCGGAATTTGCGGAATTTGGGTAATTTCGCATTCCGCAGAGAATGCAGAATTACCAAAAATTCCGCGATCCGCGGCTTCGTGGAATTTTTTGCTTGTTTGCGCTTTGAAAATGCGTGTTTGCGAGATATTTCTCCCCGAGCACGCAAACAGCGTTCGCGAACAGGAAAAAAGCATCGCGAATGGGCGGAACAAGCAATTCCGCGTGTTCGCAGAACTTTTGCGTGCTCGATGAGATTTTTTACCGTTTCGCGGAGCTTTGCGTAGCGCGACTACGCAAATTCAGCCCACCCCTACTTTTCACCCGCCACTGTGCCTTCACAATCAAGATCAGGTACCCACATTCTTGTCCCTAATAGGACCTCATATGGAGTGACCCTCCCTAGAGAACTTCTTGGCATATTGTTAAGAGCACGCTGGACTCCATACAGATGTTTTACCCAACTTTCACCCGTGCCTAATACTCTAGCTGTTAAAGATTGCTTTAAGCCTCTGTTTTTTCTCTCCACTACCGAATTTCCCTCGGGATGGTACGGAGATGAGTACCACAATGCTACACCCAATCCTCGCATGGCCTCCTTGTAAGCCTGAGAGCTAAACGCAGGGCCCTGGTCAGAATGTAATGTGCCAATTGCGTATGTCCCTATAAAGACTCGCAAATCTTTTATAACAGTTCGAGCGTCAGCCGAGCGCTGGGGCCACAACCATAGGAATCTCGAGCCGGAATCCACTGCAACCATGATATACTTGTAAGCCCCATCACATTTTAAGGGGCCGCAGTGGTCCAGGTAAATGCACGCAAATGGACAGTCTGATGCTGTCTAATAATGGGACTTGCGCTGGGCGAGCTATGGTGGCCCCATTTATCTGTTGACAGATATCGCACTTTAAGATGAAGTCTTTGGTCTGCTTTATTAACCCAGGCCACCAATAGCGTTGTTTCAACAATGAAACAGTCGCCGTAACACCTGCATGGGCAGAACCTATCCCTTCGTGTGCTGCTAGAATTAAACCTAACCTACGATCCATGTTTGGAATTACTTTATCCCCCACTCCAGGAATCTGAGCAAATGGAATGTTATTGGCATCTAACTTGTAGGAGTACTTCAGTGGAAACCATTTTGGTACTGCTCCGCTGTTTTTGCTGGTTGCATTAATAGCTACCATAATCTCACCGTCTATTCTCGTTTGAGAGCGAGTGATTGCAGCTACGGAAGCCGTGCGTACAGCCCCCTTTGCGGCTTCATCAGCCAATGAATTCCCTTCAACGTGAACGCCATCACGCTGATGACTCAGTGTATGTATCACATGAGCCCTTGGTAGTTCGGATTTCAACTCCCCTCCTTGTTTCCATAGCATTTTATGCTTAATTGTGCCACCTTTTGCATCTGTGAACCCGTTTTGAACCCAGTACTGCAAATATTCATTGTAAGACTGCACACAGTAAAAGGAATCGCACACAATAAGTGTGGGGAATTCCCGATCCGTATTTACTAGTGCCAGTATCAGCGCTTTTAACTCTGCCAGCTGTGCCGTGCAGTCTCCTAGGGACTGCGTCTTTGTGCAACTCGGGTGGAACTTTCCATCCCACATGCGACCTTTAACGATTGCGCATGCTGCGCTATATTGTTGCTTTCTCCCTATGGCCGGTTGAGCAGATACGTCAGTGTAAATTATATATTCATACTGATCTAGAGGCATTATTTCGAATGGAAGAGGATATTCTTGTTCGTATTGCAGAAATGCTTGTGTCTTTAAATTTGGGTCGTACCTGTATTCTACATCTGTTGCAGTGAGAGAATTAGCCCATTGAATCCATCTCGGATGTAAAGCTCTAGCTTTAGGAACGCTAGCTTTTGTAGCAGCCTCTAAAACTGGAACCGGAGTCACTACTATTATTCGTTTGCCCTGAGCCAGTGCTCTTTCTCTCACTTCAGCAGTCTGTACTGCTGTTAGAATCTTTTCTGTAGATGCGAAGCGCATCTCAGCATTTGTGTACAAATGTGATTTGTATGCAATTTGTACTGTCTCACCCTCATTATATGTTAGACAGGTGTACCCAGATTGACCCGCAACTATACGGATCACTAGGTTGCATACGTTTACGCGTGTCTGTGAGTGTTTGGAAGCTATCATGTCAGCTTGTAAGGAACGAAGTGTATCTGTATATTCCTGTGTCCACTGTTTTTCTAGAAAAATCAGGTTTTATTAAATTGTAGAAAGGTTATACTCTTTCTACGTAATCTAAAATGTATGTTCTACCAAAATTTAGGAATCCCAGAATTGACTGCAAATTTTTCAATGATTTTGGAGGTTGGAGCAGCGCGCATTTAAAAAAAAATTGGCTGCCAGGCTTTTTCCTTCACTTGAAAGCTCATATCCTAAAACAGGACACTGAGGTGGGCAATTTTTGATTTTTAAAGTTAAATTTGTAGTCCTCAGATGCAAATCCCAAAATTATGGTATTCACTCTGTTCAAGTGTTCCTCTAGGTCATTGTCCGTTAGATAAATATCATCCACATAGAACAATGCCTCTTCATCCAATTTTTGAAGTAACTCAGTTACTCCGGCCGAAAACAACCCCGGGCTGTTCTTATACCCCTGGGGGAGTCGACAAAATTGACGCTGCGTCCCTAGCGCTGTGAAGGCTGTTAGATACCTGCTTTCAGGCGCTATATTTTGGCAGAAAAATCAATTTGAGATATCAAGGGGTCGATTCCGATTCGGGCCGGAAAAAGCACCGACCGACTCGGAGGCGGAAATTATACCGACCGACACGTACCTGTTGCGCCCGACACGCCAAGTACGATGCAAGGCGTGCAAAATCCGACCGACACGTACCGAACCCAAGTCGAACGACCGAGCCGCACGGAAAACAGCAATCCGGTCGGAAAAACACGCGAATCCAACCGACCGACACACACCCGGAACAAATCCGACCGAAACGTACACGCGAACTCCAAACCGCAAAGTACGATGCAAGGCGCGAAAACCACGAGCGAGTCGGACGGAGGACAAGCCGTACGACCGACACGCATACAAAACCGAGCCGAAGCAACACAAAACACCGCGACCGACGCGTACGCAGCATAGAAAACTGCACAAACACAGCGTGAACGAAACGGAGAACACCGTACGAGACAAATGCAGGGTCCGACTCGGTCACAAGAACGTTTCCAACATGCACAGACAGTACAAAGGAAAAATCACACAAAAAAGGCCAAACAAGCAAATACAAAGCCAATAAATACTGGGGGGTGGGGACAGAGAACAAAGACACACCCACAACTCCACCCATATAAAGGACACAAATCACAACCATGATCCTTTGCAAATGCCATTCCACTGCCAGCACCCAAGAGACAGCAACCACACACCCACAGCTCATCCCTCACACAAGCCACACACCATCAGCACACCAACAAATACCTACCTCACATACACCCAGCAAAACACACACTAACACACCCTCACCTGCACACCAACACACACATCACTCACCATCACCACCCATCACCATGCCCCCAAGAAGAATCACAAGTTCCTAGATTGTGAATTGGAAGTCATGGTAGACGAGATCCTCAGGGTAGAGCCACAGCTGTTTGGCATACTGGTCCAACAGACCCCCATCTCCCAGAAAACCAAGATGTGGTAGAGGATCATCAACAGGGTGAACGCACAATCACCATGTCTGCGCACAAAGACCGACATCCAGAACAGGTGGTATGACGTGCGCAGGAGGGTACGGGACCTGCTCAAGAAAGACTACCTCCTGAGCCAATACACCGGCAGTGGCCCTCCTGCCAAGCCAATATACCTCAGGCCCTGGGAGTAGAAGGTGCGGGCCATCCTCCCGCCAGTGAGCGTATATGGACTAGAGAACATCCCAGAGCCTGGTGAGTACACAACAAATGTACACAATATTCTGCCACAAAACACACACACATCACTGTCAAGGGGAGAGTCAAACCATGCACTCATAGCAATTACACAGCAACCAGAACAGAATCATCCCAAAATGTGTATGTCAGTCAGATAAACACAACACATGCCATCAAAAAGTCACATCCAACTGTGCCATCACATGTACAAACACAACTACAACTACAGCTAGGCAGTGGCACAAATAGAACTAACAAACACATCCAGACATGTAGCCACCACAACAACACCAACACACAGTGAAGACCACTCAAAGGAAGGAATTCTGTGTATGCTGGCCAAGTCAGTGTAGCCAATAGCATCATGGGAGTCACAGTCACACATATTGCCCCCCCCCCCAACTATCCCATCAACACCACCATGAACCATGCGCACATCACAGGGAGTGGAGAAGGACTCACAAGATGGCTGACACTGGCAACTGCTGTGGGGAGCACAAGGCCCTGCTGGCAACTGTGCACCAACAAACAGCAGGACACCACTGACTGACATCCTGAGAGACAACTTCCACTCCCTGCAATGCAAGCACGTTCCATGGTGGGATATCTGGCTGGCTGGGTGGGAAGGAGGACTTGCAGCACTGACCATAGTCACAAGCACCTCCCCTCACACCCCCTCAACACAAACTCCACAGAACCCACCTGGTACAATGCAATGCCTCCCATCCTAACTCAAGATCCCACAAAGAACCACCACCCTGGGTTATGTTGTGTGAAGCACAGGGACACTCTTGGGACTTTTAGCCAAACAACTGCCAGGACAACACTCCCAGCCATCCTGTCAGCACAGCCAGCCCACCCCACAGGGAAGCAGAGTCAAAAGGAAGGAAGCATGGGCATGCTGGGAAGGGGGTGGAGGCAATAGCATGATGGGAGTGGTAGTCACAGACATTGCTCAGCCTCACAACTGGCCCATCAACACCACCCTGAACCAGGCTCACATCACAGGGAGTGGATAAGGACACACAAGATGGCTGACACTGGCTACTGCTGTGGGGAGCACAAGGCCCTGCTGGCAACTGTGCACCAACAAACAGCAGGACACCACTGACTGACATCCTGAGAGACAACTTCCACTGCCTGCAATGCAAGCACAGTCCATGGTGGGATATCTGGCTGGCTGGGTGGGAAGGAGGACTTGCAGCACTGACCATAGTCACAAGCACCTCCCCTCACACCCCCTCAACACAAACTCCACAGAACCCACCTGGTAGAATGCAATGCCTCCCATCCTAACTCAAGATCCCACAAAGAACTACCACCCTGGGTTATGTTGTGTGAAGCACAGGGACACTCTTGGGACTTTTAGCCAAACAACTGCCAGGACAACACTCCCAGCCATCCTGTCAGCACAGCCAGCCCACCCCACAGGGAAGCAGAGTCAAAAGGAAGGAAGCATGGGCATGCTGGGAAGGGGGTGGAGGCAATAGCATGATGGGAGTGGTAGTCACAGACATTGCTCAGCCTCACAATTGGCCCATCAACACCACCCTGAACCATGCTCACATCACAGGGAGTGGAGAAGGACACACAAGATGGCTGACACTGGCTACTGCTGTGGGGAGCACAAGGCCCTGCTGGGAACTGCACACCAACCAACAGCAGGACACCACTGTCAGCCATCTTGCCATTGCCCTCACACCCACACACACTGAACTCCCCACAAAAGCAAGTAAGTATGGGAATGCTGGCAAGTGGGGTGGAGGCAATAGCATGATGGGAGTGGCAGTCACTGATATTGGTCACCCCCACAACTGTCCCATCAACACCACCCTGAACCATGCTCACATCACAGGGAGTGGAGAAGGACTCACAAGATGGCTGACACTGGCTACTGCTGTGGGGAGCACAAGGCCCTGCTGGCAACTGTGCACCAACAAACAGCAGGACACCACTGACTGACATCCTGAGAGACAACTTCCACTCCCTGCAATGCAAGCACAGTCCATGGTGGGATAACTGACTGGCTGGGTGGGTGGGAAGGAGGGCCGGCTGTCAACCAAACACAACCAATGCAGACCATATTCACACCCCAACAAATACATAGAAATTTGAGAACAAAGTCCCGGGCACACGTATTGACGGTATAATAGAATCAGAAGTCTCCTAGGAGTTCAAAATTGCTTGAGTCGACACCAAAGTCAATGTAAAAGTTATTTAATGGCGAAATGACAAAAAGAAAGCAACCAGCCGACACGTGTTTCGTCATGCGGGATTACTCCCGTGACTCATCAGGGCTGGGGAGGATACAAAACATAGAATGAGGGTATTGAAGCGCCACATAAATAATAACTCCAAAAGCAACACTGCAAAGAAAGGACAGAAACCAAGAAGTGTGGAAATCCTATCAAAACAATTAGCGGGTGCCAATAGATGTGACTAGTGTGGGTGCCGCTATCATGCTCCATACATGATAAAAATCGCGGGAAAAACACAGTAAGAATAAGGTGACTCAATGAAAAGGTGTAAACCGACGAACAAAAACAGTAGCACGGTGGATGTGGAGTGTGGGGGAAAAGAGGAAAGGGAGAGACCCATAAAAAAAAGGCACAATGATACAAATTGAAACATACTGAGAAGAACAATTGAAGTTAAAAATAATGGAGATGGAAGTGAGCTGTCAGGGTGGGTCGGTAGGAGAGGGAATGAACACTGGAAATTACAAAAGAATGGCCAAAAAGAGTGAAAAGGACTGAAAGAGAGCGGAAGAGTTAATAGAAAGGAGGGAAGAAAAGGGGGGGACCCCTGCGGAAAAGAGAAGGGACAAGACGTTAAGTGAGAGGACAAAATATGCACAATGGTATGTACCTGTAATGACTGTGACGGATTGAGTGTCAGAATGGAGGGGTGCAAGGAGTGGGTTCCTGAATAAAGGGAAAGAAAATAAAAGCACGGATCGTCATGGGGTAATGGGGGAAAAAAATCTTGGACAGACAAAAGAAAAAAGAAAATTGAAGGACAAAGTGACAGGAATGCGTAAGTGGAACTCACCGCAGGGCCAGTGGACCGGGGGAGCCGGTGGGGAAATCCGTAGGGAAAAGTCAAGCCCTGTGGACGGACAAGACCCGGGGGGGTCAGAACAGTAGAACGAACAGGGGCGGGTGCACCTGGAGGTGGGGAAAGAAAAGAACTGTAGGAAGCAGAAACGAAGGATCACAGTAAGCACATGAAAGCCGGGGAAAACAGGGGAATAGGGATGACTGGACCTTACCTAGAATACCAGCTCACGAGGACCAATCAGTGTCCGTGTAGTTGGAGAGAAGAGGCGGGTAAGCCTGTGGAGGCGGGAAAATAGAAGTTGAAAGTGAAGCAGTAGGTGAAAGAGAAAGAAACAGGAGAAAAAAGCTGAAATAGTGACAGGTGGGGGCAAAAGAAGGGAGGGGTCTTACCCTATGGAGAGATGATGAAGGAAGAGGTATCGTGGTTGTCGAAACAGAAAGGCGGGTACGCCGATCTAAGAACCGAGCAGAGGGAGGGAAAAGAAGACTGTCAATGTCCATGGAAACAAGCACGGGGGCTTGAGCAGTGTGAAAAGGGAAGGTACTGGGGCGCTGACCAAAGGAAGGGGTGGCTTACCGGATGGCAGCGTGGTAGATGCCGAATGAAAGGTGTCGTCTGTGAGACCGGATGCGGAAGTGGACGGTGACCTCTGAACCATTAAATAGCGGTGCGTCCAAAACGACTAGAGCGCAACACGGCCTATGTATGGGGGCCGGAAGTGGGTACCGGCCAGAGAGAGGAGGGAGCGTAAATAAAGAATGGCGCATGCGTGAATGATCAGAAATCAAGGACAGAGGAGCTAGAGTGGTATGGGAAAGGGGGAAGGGGAAGAAATGATAGAAAAAATGGAAAGTACAGAGGTGAAGAAAATAGAGGAGGGTCAAGGTAGAATGAGCGGAAACTGAAGGGAGATGCTCAAAGGGCAACAGAGTAACTAAGAAAAAGGATAACTGGAAAAGGGTGACGGTGGGACTGGATAATGGATAATCCTGGGGAACAGGGGGAAAATTCATTACGCACACGTGTAATGCAGAAAGCAGGAGGAGCAGTATATGGTGGGGACCCGGGCGGGAGGCGGTGACTAGGAAAATGAAAAACTGAAAAAAGGGGGTGAAGGGACTGTGGTAAAAGGAACCATGACATATCAAAAAATGATCATAAATAGTGGATAATCCTGTGTCACAGGGAAAGATCCAATATAAACGCATGTACTCGGGACAGTAAAGGAGCAGATCATGAGCAGGTTATTATGAAACATGACTCAAAATGATCCTGTATTAAAACGGGAAAAGAGGCATGACACAACAAAGCAAACCACTGTAATAATTGAGAACAAAAGCAGGGCAGATCATGTTTTATGGGGCAGGAGGCCCCATTGCAAAATGAATAGAGGATATTGGCAGATGTCATAGTCCCAGGGGGACCTAGGGAGATAAACATATTGGCAAACGCATACTGTACAAATGACTATAAAGAGACCATAGGAAGTTCATAGTGGGGCAATCATTCCCCCAAAAAATAATGTAGTTCATGATCAGTGTTGAGTCCGTGTTGTACTGTCCGTAGACGCATGATCCAAGTAGCTTCCAGACGCCTGAGCCTGAGTTCTCTGTTGCCACCCCTGGCAATGTTGACTGCCACGTCAAAGCCGAAGAAAATGAATCGTTTCTTTTCACCTTGGCTGGGGCAGGTGGTCGCATGTACTGCCATAGGATATCTGCTGTCCTGGTGATTTAAGGCCCTGATATGTTCACCAATTCGTTCCTTTAGTGGTCTGATGGTACTTCCAATGTACCAGCGTTTGCAGGCACATTCCAGGCTATATACCACGAATTTAGTATTGCAGTTGATGTTGTGCTTGATTTTGTATTGTTGGTTGTTCACGGCTGCGAATTGTCTGACTCCATCATTGGCCAGTCTGCATACCCCGCAACAGCCACATTTGAAAAACCCCAGCGTGTGAGGAGTAAGCCATGAGTGGTCGATAAGGGGAGACGGAACACTAGGGCTGAGTCTGGTTCTAAGTGTTCTCCCACGCCTGTAGGTGATCAGTGGTTTTTTAGTGATAACCTCTCTGAGGGTGGTATCTGCCTGTAGAATGCCCCAATGTTTATTTAGGCTTCTCCTCATAGTAAGACCCATATCACTATAGTCAGTAATGAGTCTAATAGGTTGGTCTTGTTGGGTGGCTGTCCTTGCATTGAGTAGTGTGCCCTGCCTATCTATGTTGTTGATTCTCTTTTCTGCTTTGCGAATGGTGTGAGCATTATAGCCTCTGGCTTTAAATCTCTGTTTCATGTCTGCCAAACATGTTTGAAACTCAAGTTGGTCACTACAATTCCTCCTAGCCCTGACAAATTCCCCATATGGGATGGCTGCAATTTGATGGGGTGGGTGTGAGCTGTCAGCGTGTAGGATGGAATTGCATGATGTTTCTTTTCTGTGTTTTGTATCCTCCCCAGCCCTGATGAGTCACGGGAGTAATCCCGCATGACGAAACACGTGTCGGCTGGTTGCTTTCTTTTTGTCATTTCGCCATTAAATAACTTTTACATTGACTTTGGTGTCGACTCAAGCAATTTTGAACTCCTAGGAGACTTCTGATTCTATTATACCGTCAATACGTGTGCCCGGGACTTTGTTCTCAAATTCCAGTGTGGGTCTTTTACTCATACACCTACGGGGGTTATAGGGTAGTTCCCCCGACCTGGTAGCACCGTCAACATAGGAACATAATCACACCACGCGTTTTGTCTGTGCGCCATTTCTCCCTGATCTACTAAAAACCCTGCATCCAGACAAATACATAGAAATGCCCAAATAATGCAGGACAATGTGCCACACCAATATCAACCCCTGACTGTGACGACTTAGGACAATGCAATGTACAGGCCCGCACCCAGAGGCACAGTCACAACTGTCTAATGTGGCAACCATTGATGCCTGCAGAAACATAACATACATTGTGTGTGTCTCCCAAAAACAGGTGATGATGGGGACACAGCAGCAGACGCTGAGGAGTCCCAGTCCCAGGCTCAAGAGGATGCGGAGCTCACTGGTGTCGTACAGCCTCTGCCCTCCTCGGACGAAGAAGACCAACCTGGCACATCCGGTGCAAGTCTACATGCAGCACCAGCAGGACCACCAGCTGCAGCACCAGCAGGACCACCAGCTGCACCCCCTGCACCCACCCCTCCAACGACTGTCAACACAAATACCATCCCTGCCGACATGGACAGAACAAGGAGCAACACCAGCACAGGGACCCTGGACCAACCTGGGGCCATGGACACCACCACCACCACCAACCCCCAAGGTGGACCAGGGTCATCTGTGCATGCCACTGCACGCACTGCACATGTCAGCAGGGGTGGTGGGAGGGGTGGGAGACAGAGGTCGCTGCTTGCAGAGGTTGCTGGTGTGCATGATGACCCACAACTGGTACGCATAGCTGATGCGTACCAGTCCAGCACCGGAGACCTCAGCCAGGTAGTGGGGCTCCTCAGAGACATGAAACAGCAGCAGGCTGCCCATCATGCCCACTTGGACTCTCACATGTCCCACGTGGAGTCACACATGTCCCGCGTGGACTCACACATGTCCCGCGTGGACTCACACATGTCCCGCGTGGACTCACACATGTCCCGCGTGGAGTCCAAGTGGGATGCACTGCATGAGATGACGGCGGTGCACAGGGACATTTTACAATGCCTCCGCCAGATGAACAGCAACCAGTCCACACCTCCCTGTGTGCCAACAACATCTGGTGCTGCCCAAACTGCAACTGCCACAGGGAGGGAGGATGACTCTGGCGGAGAGTCCCCTGCACCGCAGCAGCCTGTACTTGAGGGGCCCCCCCCCCAAGAAGAGGGGTCGTCCGAAGAGGGGCAAGTGAGAGGCCAATGGCCAAGCGCAACTCCCAGGAAGCCTGAACCTGTTCTGGATGTTCACCTTTGTGCACAGACTGTTCACCCTGTTGACGGCAACACTACTCCCACACATTGCATGGGGAGTACAAGTTGGACCAATGTGTCAGACAACTGTGGCCCCGATACTGGGGATTCTGTCTACCAGGACTTTCAATTCACCTAGGAACTTCTGATTGCAAGATTTATGTACAGCACTACCCATCCTATGCACTATTCACACAAATGTATCACAATAAACACACTAATACACCATACTTGCCTCTGTTGTGATTCCAACGTGGGTGCTGTTATGGGGATGATGAACTGCAAAATTACACTGTGTATGCGAATTGCAACAGCAAGTACAACACAGGCATGTGAGTAAAGGCAACGTGACACATATGAGGGAGACACACCACCAGGGCTACACAACACATACACACCTAGGCCATCTGACTCATTGCCTACACTGATGTTGCCAGGGAAGACGGTGCAATGCACAGACACCACACCCATTCCCAGTTGTAGTCAAGTAGCCCATAGGTGCAGTAAGCAAATGGCAGTCAAATGTGTGACCACAGACAACGCACATCACAAAGTGAAGCACAGGTTTATTACACAGTTTCAACATATCGTAACCACTACAGATGCAAGGTAATCCCACCTGGCAGCGGGCACACAGTCAACAACTGTAGACGGAAGGAAGTCCATGGGTGTGGCGCACATCACCTGTAGGGACACAACAGCTACCAGCCTGGAAGTGCAATCACGTCGTCGGTGGACACAGTTGACCAAACGAATCTGAAAGTACCCTGTGAAGGACAGAAATGACACACAGTCAAAAGCAATGGAGTACAGGACAGAACAGCAAAACTCATGCACAATACATGTTACAAGATCCCCACCCAGAACCAAGTTAGCATGTCAACACTGTTGGGGAGTACAGCCCACCTGTAAGCACACATCGCAACACACATCTAGTCAAGTAGCCCATGGACACACTCCAACAGCACCAGAGCACCACCTACACATATCATGCCAAGTCACATCATTGACATGACACCTCAGGATACTCACATTCAGCTAAAGAAGTTGGTGATGAGCTGTGTGCGGACATCACCCTCATCATCATCATCGTCACTGGCATCGTGGTCCAGGCCAGGATCCTCCACAGGTGGCGGATGTTGGTCATTGTCATCCTGGATGAGAGGCAACTCCTTCCGCACTGCCAGGTTGTGGAGCATGCAGCAGACGATGATAATCTTGCACACTTTCGCAGGGGCATATGGGAGGGACCCTCCGGTCTTGTCCAGGCAGCGGAAGCGGCTCTTCAGGAGACCAAATGTCCGCTCAATCACTCTCCTGGTCCGACCATGTGCCTCATTGTAGCGCATCTGGGCTGGTGTCACAGGGTTCATGAGGGGTGTCAGCAACCACGGCATGTTGGGGTATCCCGAGTCACCTACGGACAGACAAGTGCACATTAGCTGACTTGGAAAAGTGGGCGGAATACTACAGATCAGATCACACACAATGGCACAAAGTCAGTACACACCGACAAGCCAGGCACGCTGGTTCTGCATCTGTGCCATCATCCTGGGGATGCGACTACTCCTCATCACAAAGGCATTGTGTGCTGAACCAGGGAAACGGGCACACACGTGTGTGATGGTCATGTCTGCAAGACACACCACCAGTGCATTGACCGAGTGGTAGTGCTTGCGGTTCCTGTAGGCCTGCTCCTGGGCCTGTGGTGGTACCAAAGCCACATGTGTCCCATCAATGGAGCCAATGACATGCGGCATCCTGCCCAGGGCATAAAAGTCACTCTTCACGTCAGTGAGTCGTCGCAGTCTAGGGAAATAGATTTACTGGTTCAGGAATAGCAACATTGCCGCCAAAACATCGCGGAGCACACGGCTCAACATGGTCTGTGACATCCCACCAGCAGTCGCCACAGTATGTTGGAAGGTACCGGTGGCAAAGAAGTGTAGGGCTGCCATCACCTTCACCTTGGGGGTCAGCGCTGTAGGATACGGCCGGCCAGGCTGCAAATGTGGGGACAACTGCACTGCCAAATCCTCAATCAGCTGCCTGGTGAAGCAGTACCGTCGGATGCTGTCCCGTTCCACCATCGTTGCCAGGTCTGGGAATGGTCGATGGACAGCAGGAGCCCTGCAGTGCAGAGGAGAAGTAAGCAAGATTGTCAGTCAGCCCACATATGCGGCATTGAACACACTCAATATCCCAACATACATCATTATGAGGCACAACTACATGAAGTGTGCAGTTCCGTAAGGACATGTATGGTACCCCTGTACGCGTTGAACTGCAATGGACCGATCGGTGCCCCCGGCCGGCCCATTGCATTCAATGTGTGCGGGTACGCTTTGTACCCCTGTACGCGTTGTACCGCAATGGACCGATCGGTGCGCACCCATTGACAATGGCCTTGCCTGGCAACGGACGCGTTTTCGAATTTCGAACGAGTCGGTTGCTGGAAATTCAGTTGGTCACCCACAACAATGTTGCAAAATCATGTATGTCATGAAGTTGAAGATTTGAAGGATGCTGTGGGCGTGTTTTGGTGCTGCTATTCCATGGATTGGCCAGATTCAGAAGATGCAAATGACTTGGACCTATCACTTTGGACACAAGGGACAGTATCTGCCTCTCCAGCACATATATATTGCTGGCTGTTCCCCTGAGAGCTCACTTGCCTGCACTACATGCTCCAGGACGACATCTGCCACTGCACTGCTGCTGTCTCTGCCCCTCTGGACCCTGCAATGGCACGTACTGTGGAGAGAGCCCCAGCCTTCAGCCTTGAGGAGAACCAGGCCCTGCTGGACAGCCTACTTCCACAGTACAGCAAGCTGTATGGGACACCAGGGGAGCAGGTGAGTGTTCTGTGCACTGCCTTTCTGAATGTGCATATTGTCTGACTAGCAAGGCTGAAAGTCTGCATGCCACTGGCTAGCAGGCTCACTGAGTAGTTGTCACCCCCCATAGTGTGTAGTGACATGCACTGGACAGGTATGGTGCAGTGACAGTGCATTTGAACAAGGTTTTACTTCCCATGCAATGATACCATGTAGTGACGTCTGGCAAACTGTCCATGGGCAGCTTTGCACTGCCTGTGTACATCATGTGCCCCTGTGATTGAGACATGTATATACAACTGTGTCATGCACGGATATGTTGCATGTGTAGTAATGGCCTTTTCACTTTGTCATCCTGACAGGTTAATGCCCATCGGAAGCAGGAGATCTGGAAGGACATCGTCCGGGCTGTCCGGTCCGTGGGGGTCTACAAGCGCCGGATCCGCAACTGCCAGAAGAGGTGGCGGGACCTTCGGGGCTGGACCCGGAGGATTGCACGGGTCCAGCTGAAGCTGTCGCCTCCTCGCAGGAGGGGCGGAACACGGACCCTGACCACCCACATGCTCCAGATCCTGGCGGTGGTGTTTCCAGACCTGGATGGGCAGCTGAAGGCCAGACAGCAGCAAGGAGGGGGTGAGTCAAAGACTGCACTGTGAACTCTGTATTACATGCTTTGTGCCCTCCTCTGGCCTGGTTCAACTGCCACAGTGCAGCAGTCATGTTGTCCAGGAGCCATGTCCCTCTATTGTGCACTGCCCACTGCTCATCTGATACCCAGGTGTGGCCCTTACATTCAGGGAATTGTGTCACTTGGGACTGTGTCCTTGCAGTTTGCTTCACTAAAGGTGGGGGACAGCATCTGTTTCCCTAACTCTGTTGTGGGCATCATGGGTGGGTCCATTGTTCACACTACGCCTGTGTTCGGACATGTAATCTGCGTGTTGCTTTGATATGCGGTCCACTTGCTGAGCTGAGCCACCACATGTGCCTGGGGTATGTGGCACACGCCCAGCAGCGGGTGGGAACAATGTTTGGGCCCCAGGAGTGTGCAGATTACGTGTGTCACACATACATAGCCAGCTATCCACTGTCCAGGGCTCATCCCTCATTCATGTGGGGCAGGACAGTCATGCCTACTCCAGGCCATGCAATGCACTCTGTACTCCCACTCCCGTGTATCAGCTGACACATTGTGCGCAGTGATTTGACCCCTCAGGTGTCTGCCTCTGTGTCAGTGTGCTGTGGATTAGTTGCCAGGACTGCTGGGGTGTTTCTTGGTAGGGGCTCAGCATGCCCCTGGAGATGTGACCATAGGAGACGATACTTGTGTGTCACATAGGTGTTTGATCAGCTGCCCGTGCAGACTGGGGTATGCGAATGTGAAGTTCAGGCAGCTGTTCTCCATTCACAGCAGATTGTGAGGGGCTCAGGTTCAGAGGGTAGTGTCACAGGTCTCCCATATGTCCAATAGGTATGACCTGGACAGATGAGGGTTAAGATGATGTGTTGTGTGGGGGATGTACATGTGCACTTGTGCAGCTCCAGGACTTGCATTCCCCATGACCTACTATTGTGACACAGTGCAGAGTGTTGTTGTCTGGCTGCCAAGTCATACATCACTGAGACAGTGATGTATGACTTAGCAGTCATGCCTCCGCCATGGCATGTGTCTACTTATTGGTGATCCTGCAGGGGAGTGACATGTGCTACATGCACACCATTGTGGCGATGGCTATCAGGACATGGGTGCATCATGGTGTCTGTCGCTGGTATGCATCACATGCATTTCCTATTTGACTCTGGGCATCCCTTTCATCCGGAAACCTGTACTGACTCAGTGGCAAGAGCTGTGATGTGTGCATGTCCACATGCCACACCGTGTCCTCTGCACTGTCCAACTACTGTGTACTTGGTGCATGTGTCTACACTGGGGTGTTGCAATCCAACAGACACCAGACAGATGGGTGCAAGGCCATGTGGGATGCGAGTGCCATGGTTGGCATCAGACTGACAATTGGCTTCTCCTGTTCAGTTAGGGCACTTTTAGCAATGTACAACTAATGATGCCAGGGCTTGCTCTGTAATGTGCTGTGCTCACAGTGGTGTGTGCGTTTGGTGCAGGTGACTGATGTCTGTCTGTTTCCCCATTGTTTGCAGATACATCCACGGCCACGGAAGGGGACAGCTCCACGGACCAGGAGGAGCCGGAGAGCCAGACTGGGTCAGCAGCCGAGGAGTGGTCGGAGGGACCCAGTGGCACGGAGGGCGAGGGGAGCCACACCGAGGAGTCCTCAGCACCATCCACCTCAGCTGAGGACCAGAGCAACTCGGAGGATGACTCCCTTATGGAGGCGGGTGTCAGCAGCCACCACACCCCAGCTAGTGTTGCTGTCCCCGCCACCACCAGCACCACCACCGCCCTCCCATCGGCTCCCATTCCCCAGGTCCGTGGAGGCTCCCATGTTCGGGAGCGTGTCTCCTTTGGGCCAGGCACCGCACCCCCTGCCCCTGTGTCCCCTGCTGCCCTGAGTGAGGAGTCTGTGTACCTCCTTCGCCAGCTCCATGTAGGGCAGACAGCCATGCTGAGTGTCCTCCATGCGCACACCGCTCTGTTGACTCAGCTGGTGTCGTTCATGGAGGGCATCTCATCGGGCATGTCTGACCTACAGAGGGGCAATAGGTCCATGGACTCCTCCCTGACTGCAGCAGTGTCCCTCCTCAGACAGTCCCTCACCCCTCCTGCCTCTGCTCCATCCACACTCCCCAGCACCTTACCTGTCCCAAGCACACACACACCGGCACAGGCACACACCAGCACACACACATCCAGCACACAGACACACACGCCACAAACAAAACGCACACCCACGCACAGTCAGGGGACTGAAACCAGACTCACAGGGGATGGGGCCCTGGTACACACACACGCATCCACGAGCACTGCCCAGTCCTCAGTTGCCTCTCCCTCCAAAAACACCCTCCCTTGCCTCACCTGCAACCCCAAAGACCCAGCGCCTCTTCCTCAGTGACCTCGGCCTCTTCCCCTCCGATCCAGCTGCTCCAGCATCCAGGGGAAGAGGAAGCCCCCCACACGGAGCAGAGTGCCCTCGCCCCGGACACCCTCCCCCAGGCGCAGACAGACTGAGGCCCCCACCCGCAAGTCCCCCGGAGTCGTAAGAGCAAGACCCCGCCGCCGCCCTGCAGCTCAGGCACCAGGTCTCCTTCCTCCATCCCTCAGGCCCCCACTCCACAGGTGCCCCCACCACACCATGCCCCAGGTTCCCCCACCCACAGATATACCATCCCCAAGAGGATCCGGCCTTCTCCCCCTGCCACTTGCTCTCCCGGCACCACACCCCCCGCTGCGCTTGTCTGTGCCACTGATGTGGTGAGGGTGTCCTCCCCCTCTGTCCAGCCCACCTTGCCTGTTCCCCATTCTCCTCCCCTGGTGGTAGGCACTGCAGTGGAGTCCACTACCACCCTGTCTGACTTGGGCACTGCAGTGGCGGACCTGTCCACTCCATCTGCAGGGTCCACTGCAGTCGTGCCGGCACCCACAACATCTGAGTCATGCCCCCAGTTGTGCCGGCACACACCATGTCAGACACCTCCACTGCAGTTGTCAGTGGCTCTCCAGCACCCACCACCCCTTCCCTGCTTCCTCCTGGTGAGCCCTGATCCTGTCCCTCCGGTGCCTGGCCTACCCCCCCGGTTGCCCCTCCTAGTGGATTGTCCCTGGTTTTGTGCAGGCATGCGTAGGGTGACATCTGCCACTGTCACCAAGTTTTGACTTTGACAATGGACTGGCCATTGGCCTTTGTGTTTCTTCTGGACTTTGTTTTCATTCCACACATATGCTGAATAAAGCAACTTTCTGTTCTCTAGTGCTTATGCTTCTGATGTACATGTTGTTGATGATGCTAACCATGCACGGCAATAGAGGCTGACCATTGTTGTCTGACCTTAATTCCTTTATTTTCTGTTATCATTTTTCAAGGCTTCTCGTGCATGTATTGATTATTATGTGAAGCTTATCACTAAGTATTGGAAGTGATACATTTTTATGTTGTTTATAGGTATTTGAGTGTCCCACGCTATTTATTTCTCTGCATATGATTTGCCCTGATGAAGGTGTAGCCCCCTGTAGGGGTTTTCACCGAAACGCGCGTCGGCGTTTGATCTCTTCAAACCCGGAAGTGGTTTCCAATTCCACCTTTGGACCAATTTATTAAAATATCTGTTTTTCTCTTGGCTTTTTAAACATCTTTATATATGCTATGTGTATGAATGTTTGATGGATGTATAGAGCTCATTTGAATTTTTGAGTGTGTGTGTATGCATGATGGTTTGTTGTGGGGTTCTCTTTTTATTGTATTTTATCTGTATGTATCACTGTGCTATGATATAAAATATATTTTTTGATATTCTGTTAATAAAAAGAAATAATCATCAATTGTAATTATTGGTTCTGTTCAATATATGCACTTGAGCCTTGGTTGTTTAGGTATCATTACAGGACCCCCTTGTGGGCCTCAATAATTTATCTTTTGAATGGGTGGGTAATTTTTTGTCTTGTGCACATCTGTTGTGCCTGCCATTGTTCAATTCGTCTACTTCCCTGACCGTGTGGCCATCTCCACTGGACATGCAGGTTTGGGCATCAATGGGGAAGGACTCATCTGTGTTGTCAGTGCAACATTGCTATACAAGTGTGTTGGATCTGTGCTGATGATTCCGTTGGCACTTCCATGACCAGGCTGATGTGACAAGAGCCCTCATTTGGTGCTAATTGTTGATTGTGTGACCAAGTGCTCAGCTGACATGATGGGGCCCTACTGAGGCAACATATGGCACAGCTTTCCTCACACAGGAGTGGAGTACCCTCATGGCAGTGTGTACTCCTGTGACATTGCCTGCGCCCAAGGTGTGTGTTGTATGTGCATGTCTGGGTGTTCACTTCCGTTTAGCTGTGCATGCTGTGATCCCTAGTGTTGTACCTGTTTGTGATGCTAGCTGAGTTGACCTATGTTCCCCCAAAGTCTTCTCCCTGGGTTCTCTGTGATGTGGGTGCATGGCACATTACTGGTCATCAGGGTGTCACCCATAGGTGTGTTTGCTGTCAGGGCTGAGTTTGTGTGCAGACGCAGATGGGTCACAGTCAGGTTTCCCTTGGCACTTGTTGTTTGCCCCTGTCATGTGATTTCCAGTTTGTGTTATCTTTCAGTGATTATGACACGTTGTGTGTGTGACTGCTGGCATTCCTCAGGGTCCGGGCTGCAATGTTGGTTGTTGTCTATGTGTGTTCTTTGTGGGTGACCTTGGCTTCTTCAATGGTGTGTGACTGTGGCTGGGATCCCATTGGTTGGTGTGGTATTGCCGTCATGTCCATGTACAGCATAGTGTGCAGTGTGTCAGACATTCAGGAGTCTTGTTGAGTGGCCATGTGTGATGTGTTTCTGCACCTTGGTTCCCACCCACCACCCTGGAATAGTCATGGGTGCATGTGCAATGTCACCAGTGCATGTGTACTTCACTGCTGCACATTGTTGGAGGTCGAGGGGTGTGGTGTTGAGTGTGTGCAGATGAGAGTTGTTGCCCGGCTAGGCCCCTGCCTCCATGTTGGCCTTGGCTTACTGGCCATGCTGATTGATTTGTGCTTGTGTAGTTGTGATGGTAGTTAGTTGCTCAGGACACATGACTGTGGTTCACAGTGTGAACGACATTTAGCTTTGTCATCACAGTGGGATTGTAATGCAGCCCAGGGTCACCACATTGTGGGGGCCCTAGGGGTGGTGCTGTGGTGTGTCTGTGTCTTGCTGTGTCAGTTGCTGTCCCTACGTGCCTGTGTGACATGTGTGATTTGTGCTCCCTCTCATCTGACAATGCCTGCTTGCCCACATAGGGGATTTGGATCCATGAGTTACCTTTGTGTGGCACTGTATGCACATCTGTATGATTGGTATTCAGGTCTCCTCATGTGTTGTGTGGTTGCCTGGGGACACTGGCACCCCCTCACCTGTTGTGTATGATGTGCAGTGTGGGTCTGCCTGTTTGTGTTTGTGTATCTGCACCACTGCATTGGCATATCTTGGGTGTGCCATTGGCTGTATGTAGTTTGGTGGGTTTCCCCTGCTGTCCCTGGGACTCCTAGGTCATCGGTCAGCACAATGATCCTGGTTTGTGTGTCCCATTGCTGCCATGGTATGGTATCTGTTCACCTCACATCTGCAGTCTCCACAGGGTATCTGCATTTGTGTGCCCATTGGTGCAAATATGTGGGTCTGCATTCTGATGGTCACTTCTGTCATTGTGTCATTGATGAATGTTGACGGTGTCAGCCCCCATGGGTGTTGTTTGTCTGCACATGGCCAAAGGTATGTCTTATTTGCACTGCAGTATTTGGCTCACCCAATTTATGTTGCAATGGGACACATACACTACTTTGCCACTGATGTGTTTTTTGTTCTGTGACCAGGAATCATCCATGCAGTTTGGCAGTTGCACCTCTTTCTTTGTCAACACTTACCTTTTGGTTACTGTGATGATGGGGGTTTAGACCCCATTGCCACAATGTTCAATATGTGCTTCAGCTATGGACCCCACACTTACATTTTACTCACTGTGATGATGGGGGTTTAGACCCCATTGCCACAATGTTCAATATGTGCTTCAGCTATGGACCCCACACTTACATTTTGCGCACTGTGATGATGGGGGTTTAGACCCCATTGCCACAATGTTCAAAATGTGCTTCAGCTATGGACCCCACACTTACCTTTTGGTCACTGTGATGATGGGGGTTTAGACCCCATTGCCACAATGTTCAAAATGTGCTTCAGCTATGGACCCCACACTTACATTTTGGTCACTGTGATGATGGGGGTTTGGACCCCATTGCCACAATGTTCAAAATGTGCTTCAGCTATGGACCCCACACTTACATTTTGGTCACTGTGATGATGGGGGTTTGGACCCCATTGCCACAATGGTCATGGCCTGCTTGCATTGTGGGTGCCACACACATATATGTGTGGCACATGTGCTAGGGGGTCACATTGTATGTTCAAAGTCATGTTCGGTGTTGTAGGCATTTGACACAGTCTACACACGCTTGTCATGGTGTTGGGGGGATGTCTTTTTCTTGCATTCCCTAGGTTGTGGTGTGCTGGTTGTGTCATGCATTGTCCATCCTATGAGTGGGGGTGGTAGTAGTGGTAGGCATCCAGCCCCCCTGGGTGAGGGTGGTAGTAGTGGTAGGCATCCAGCCCCCTGGCTAAGGGTGGTAGTAGTGGTAGGCATCCAGCCCCCCTGGGTGAGGGTGGTAGTAGTGGTAGGCATCCAGCCCCCTGGGTGAGGGTGGTAGTAGTGGTAGGCATCCAGCCCCCTGGGTGAGGGTGGTAGTGGTGGTAGGCATCCAGCCCCCTGGGTGAGGGTGGTAGTAGTGGTAGGCATCCAGCCCCCCCTGGCTAAGGGTGGTGGTAGGCATCCAGCCCCCCCGGGTGAGGGTGGTAGTAGTGGTAGGCATCTGGCACCCCCATGGCTAAGGGTGGTAGTGGTGGTGGGCATCTGGCACCACCCTGGCTAAGGGTGGTAGTAGTGGTAGGCATCCAGCCCCCCCTGGGTGAGGGTGGTAGTAGTGGTAGGCATCCAGCCCCCCCTGGCTCAGGGTGGTAGTAGTGGTAGGCATCCAGCCCCCCCTGGCTAAGGGTGGTGGTAGGCATCCAGCCCCCCCTGGCTCAGGGTGGTAGTAGTGGTGGGCATCCAGCCCCCCCTGGGTGTGGGTGGTAGTAGTGGTAGGCATCCAGCCCCCCTGGCTAAGGGTGGTAGTAGTGGTAGGCATCCAGCCCCCTGGCTAAGGGTGGTAGTAGTGGTAGGCATCCAGCCCCCCTGGCTAAGGGTGGTGGTAGGCATCCAGCCCCCCTGGGTGAGGGTGGTAGTAGTGGTAGGCATCCAGCCCCCCCTGGCTAAGGGTGGTGGTAGGCATCCAGCCCCCCCTGGGTGAGGGTGGTAGTAGTGGTAGGCATCTGGCACCCCCATGGCTAAGGGTGGTAGTGGTGGTGGGCATCTGGCACCACCCTGGCTAAGGGTGGTAGTAGTGGTAGGCATCCAGCCCCCCCTGGCTAAGGGTGGTAGTAGTGGTAGGCATCCAGCCCCCCCTGGCTAAGGGTGGTGGTAGGCATCCAGCCCCCCCTGGGTGAGGGTGGTAGTAGTGGTAGGCATCTGGCACCCCCATGGCTAAGGGTGGTAGTGGTGGTGGGCATCTGGCACCACCCTGGCTAAGGGTGGTAGTAGTGGTAGGCATCCAGCCCCCCCTGGCTAAGGGTGGTGGTAGGCATCCAGCCCCCCCTGGGTGAGGGTGGTAGTAGTGGTAGGCATCCAGCCCCCCCTGTGTGAGGGTGGTAGTAGTGGTAGGCATCCTGCCCCCCCTGGGTAGGGGTGGTGGTGCGCATTCAGGCCCCTGTGTGCATATGTGGCATTTGTGATGGGCATCCCGCCCCTATGGTGCTGCTGTTGCTGGTGTAAGTATATTCTGCATCCCTCTGTGTGTGTGTGATGTGTCGTGTACGTGTTGTATGTGTTTTGTGGTTGGTGTCTGACTTACCTTCTGCGCCGTACGCGTCCGTGCCTGTTCCGGTAGTAAATGTAGAATATTGGTATGATCGGGACGAAGGGATTCATGGTTGGTTCGTGTCGTTCGTCCTTCTCGTTGCTTCGCGTCGTCCTCGTCGCTTCGCATCATCCTCGTCGCTTCGCCTCGTCCTCGTCGCTGGCGTGTTCGTCTCGTAGCCGTGGATCGTGTTGTGGCGCGAATCGGAGCTTATGTGCGCCTCTCCCGGATGCTTTGACGTGCCGTGCGTAGCGACGGGTTCGGCGCGTACGGGAAGCGCATCGTACTTGTTCGGCCGGACGGAGCTGCATTTTCCCTTCCGTGCGACTCGATTCAGCGTTTCCGGATTCGCCTCGGTCGGGGAACAGTCCTGGTTTGGGTGAGTACGGCTCGGCCGGATTCTGTGCTGTTGTGCGCATCGTACTTACTCGTTCGGTGTGCTGTACGGATCGGTCGGGAAACAGGCTTTCACATGGCTTTTTTCCCGACCGAATGGTATTGGGTGCGCCTCCGATCGGAATCGGCCCCCAAGTGTTTTTTATATTTTTCCCGCACAATGTTATTCATTAATGCGGCACTGTGTGCATTTTGAACTGCAAACGTCTTAGTGCAAGTGTTTAAATGTCTGTAATCTAAAACTAGATGATATGTATTGTCAGGTTTCATGACGGTAAACAAAGGATTGTTCATTGGTGAGGTGCAAGTTTCAATCACCCCATGGTATTCAAGTTGATCTAAGATCTCCCTGACCTGTTTTTTAGCTTCTTACTTTATTGGATACTGCCTTTGTGCAGTTGGAGTATTTTTTATAGGAATTATGTGGTGGGTGGAATCCTCATCCCATCCAACATGGTTTTTGTATAATGCCGGAGCCTGGGCCACAGCCCACTCCAGCGCATATGTGTGTTGCATGTGCCTGGGAATATGGTCTGAGAAAGCCAGAAGAATTACTGTTTCTCCTTTAAGGCAATCCATGACGAATGCTGGCGGCCGATCTTGTTCAGCTAATAAAATATCATAGCCAAACGTCAGGTTCTCCCAAAAGAGACCTCTCACTGTTCTACATTTGTCCCCCTCCATTTGGAGCGTTATTTCATATACTTTATGTGGGACGCTTACCCTAGTATCAGGTGTTTCCACCGTGATATAATCATTCAAGTCCACTGTCACCAGAAATTCCTTCAGGTTCTTGCGAGCTATTGTTACTTCTGCCGCACTGTCTAGCATCGTCAGAGCCCATTCCCCGTTCAGTAGTCGAGTCCTCAGAATTCTGGGCATGTCTGATCTTTAGACCTGCAACTTTCTTCTTTTTGAACTGTGGCTTTTGCTTTGGTTTTTCTTCTTTTTTAGAAGTGTAATCTTAAGCGTGCTGCTTGTCTCTGGACATTGTACGCTCTTCTTGTCTGCCTGACCCTCCTTCCCTCTCGGAGTTTTTCTATGAACCATGAAAGGAACGAGAGGAACGTGTATCAGTATCCTGATACCTGTCAGGTTTCCTAATATTATCCCTATTCCTAACGTTGTACCTCTTTTCGGAGGGCTCCTGTGGAGGAGATCTACCTCGGGATTGAGATCTATTTCCTTTAAAGTTTTGTTGTTTTTTATATTCCCACTTCTTCTTTGTTGAAGCAGGTGTCTGCTTAGTAGTGTCCTTTTCAGGACCGCCCATCAGTTGTGGTTTTAAAGATTTCCCACCCAAACTGTCTCTGCCTAATTCTGCATATGCAGTTTCAATTATTTTTGGTAATTCGTGTTCCTGTTCTAAAGGACTGAACTCCCTTAGGCATTGGCGGATGGCCACTTAAGCTGCTTCCCCCTTAATGTTAGCTAGTATTATGGCTGATACCTGGGCATAGTTACCTAGTAACTTCATCCCTAAGTTTAGGGCAGGTTCTGCTCTGTACTCATTTTATATCTGTCTCAATACATCAGGTACTACTGCTAATGACGGGATACCATGAGTTCTGGTATAAATAGCAGCAAAGACTGTACCCCAAGTGGTACAATCCTCTAATTGTGGTGTTATCCCCATGGGCAAGCAGATTGTTAGCATTCTGTGTTTTTCATACGGGGTAGAATTCCGGAATATTGCCTCTAGCTGCGTTATTTTCTGAGCTACCCAGAATGGTATTTGTTCACGTTTTGTGGGCATTTTACCCATCACTGCGTGTAATGTTTGTGGTGTAATTTGAGTTGCTGTACCCTGAATTTGAGTTCCATTTGTTGCAATTATTGCTGGTTGGACTGTAAGTGTCCTCATGACGAATTGCGTCAAGTTCCTATAGATTTTAATTAAATCTTTATGTTGTATGAGTAAGTCTCCTGGTGGCATTGTGTCAATGTCAGGATGTGGTGTGTAGGCCGCTAATATTGGCCATGTTGCCCCTTCTCTACCGAGCGGGCCGAGTCTTACTCTTCTTCTTATGTGGGTAGGGCGCCTTTAAACCAGTATAAGTGTTCCTGGTACGTGAGCGGAACCTCTATATCCTCGAACGGATAATATTCCGCTGGTGCATCTCCTTCCGTGTAGGAGTGAAATGTTTTTGTTCTTGCATTTGCTGCTGGGAATGTAATCCACGAATAAAATACCTCTGTTTTGTTTGATTCGTGTGCCTCAATCACGAAAGCTACTATGCCACCCCTAGCTGATAAACCATGCGCAAGTAGTTTCAGGGTGACTGTATTTCTAAAGTTTGGTGCAATTCGTATTGCGTCTGCATCATACTCATCTGTGAGGGGCAGATTTTGTTGCAGTGGGTCTAATTCTTGGTTATCTTTGTCCTCAGTCATTTTGTAAAGAAGAAGTTTTTCAAGGGAACTAAGATAAGGTGTTTTTGCACAATTTAGGAACAATGTGTCCTTCAAGCTTAATTAACCAACAGCCAATAAATAGGATTTTTTAGCCTACTCAGCTGTGGCGGAGTTTGTGCCCACCCACTCCAGACGTCTCTGGTGTTTTGTGAGTAGGGGTCTCTGAGAATATCACGACTGAACTACTCAGATTATACTGTTAAATAAGTACCCAACCAACGTTGGCGGCGCCATGTCGTGTAGATCCTATATATCCTATACAGGATCTGCGCGTTCGGATAACATAAACTGTGGGATTGGTGGCGGACGGATTCCGTGCACCCCCACCGGATAAGTTAGCCTGTCTGTATTAGCTATCTCACAGTGCCACTATAGTCTCCTCTTATCACGGAGAGAATAGATTCTGGCAACCTCAGAACATGACAACCCTGATCCCTCAGAATCGTGGAAACAATATACTACCTTTCGCTCAGTCACTCGTGCTCACATAGTTTGTCACAGAGAGATACACAGATTAAACAGGCTGGGCGTTTCAATAAGTATTTATTGAACAGTTGTTATTCTAGTGTAGAATATATGAGCTGCAACAACCATTAGACAGTAGCAGAGATATATGATTAGCAGAACTATGAAAGTAAAGGGATGGTATAGTTCTACCATCTTGCAGAAATCATGAATATATACATGCACATAAAACACATGATAAAAAGTGCGTACTCCTACGATGCCTCCCTAACTAGATGTACCTAAATGTACCAATGTAAGAGATCAGCCAAGACCTGGAACGAGTTACCGGCAGACATCAGACGCGCCCCCTCCCTGAACACCTTCAGGAAGACCCTCAAGACCTGGCTCTTTGACTAAACAGACCTGCGGACCCCCCCTCAGCGCCTTGAGACCCTCACGGGTGAGTAGCGCGCTTACAATTCCCTGATTGATTGATTGATTGATTGATGCCAAGAATCCCTCTAGGATCTAGTCCACCCCATTACCTGAGAGTTTAGAGAATGTGGGATCCTGTCCTGGTCTCGAGTTGGACACCCCGCGAGGGATGTTAGACCACAACGAGCTGGAGCATGTGCATGCAGGAACCTCAGCGTCTCTGGTCAGTGTGTCAGCCGGGAAGTCACGGTCCCCTCTATCTTCCTAAGCAAGATGTGTTGTATATATACCCATAGGTCTCCCCAGGGGTCCTACCTTGCTGTGTTACTGTGTCGGCCTAAAGGATGACGTTGGGCCTGAACTTTATACAGAGATATTATACAGGAGATGGTAATCCTACTGTTAGTCCTGCTGTGCTTCCAAGAAGCCTCATGCATAATGTATGAGAATCGAACCAGAGAAAAACCTGCGTTCTGAATGCAGTGTCATATCTAGGTAAAAGGTCAGTGCCTAAGAACCGTTATGTATGCAATGTAGGGAAGGATGTAGGTGAAAGGTTGCGATGTTACCTGCGCCTATATAGGGTACCTATATGGAATAAAGCAGTACAAATGACAGGTTTTGAAGTGTTGGGTGAGTTTTCGAAAATATAACGTCGGCGTCTGGGAAAATCGCATAATTTGTTCATTACCACTCTGTGCGATCCTAAGCATGTCATTTCAACTTTCTATGCCTGAGTCCCCTTACCTCCCCAAACCGGGGGGCGCCTAGAAGCAGAGTAAACCAGGGCATCCTCCTACCTTCGCTGTAGACAGGGTGCTCCTATTACATATTTGATTGTTATAGGTGTGTTTTACAGCCGGCTGCCTTCCAGCTCCCTTGCACTGTTTGACCCTGGCCACATCACAGTCGCCAAAATCAAAAGGGCTAAGAATCAGGGTGAACCCCTAGCATAAAGCGCTATATTCCATAAGTACACTTTAACATTCACGTCGAACTTCGATGGATTGTTTCCAGGTACCGAGTCACAGACACTGCCCCCCCACCCCACCAACCCCCTGGGACCCCACATTCACAGGGAGTACCACAGCTTAAAAGAGCACTGTCGAAGAGTAAAAAAACCGCTATAAAAACACACACACAAAGTCGCTGAGATGCTGAGCGTGTGTATTTGCATAAAACCCCTCGTACACTCATCTCTGCCTCGACTCTACAAACAAACACTGATTAATTTGTTTATACAGATTAAAAAAATAACCCTCCAGGTGGGACTAGAAACACAACACCAATCTATTTCTGCATTTCGAGTTGACACGTAAAGGCAAACTTTTCAATTGCTTTCTAACATAAATATTGTTTTTTTAATTATTTATTTTAATCCCAAAGCGCGTGTTTGGGGCTGCCCTGGGGAAAAATAATGTGTGAAAAACAGGTATATTCCCTGAAAACAGGTATATTCGGTCCTGAAAGGCCTGGCAGACTCGGAGATAAAAGGCGGCGGGGAGGGGGGGGGGGGCTTCTGCGGATGGAAACAGTGATAATTCACTGAAAGAGGCCAGAATGGGATTTGCAAAGCAGGCCCCAGTAATAGAATTCTCCATAATCTATTATCGCGACAGGACACCCAGAGACCTATTTCAAGAGATGGCTGCCTCCTTCTGCGGCTCTTTCAGTTCTCCTAATGCGTTACTAACCGAAAGGAAAGTCCAAATGCACAATCGTCATTTTACACTTCTGGGGACCAGTGGCGGCTGGTGTATTTTGAAAGTGGTGAGGCGAAAAATTGTATCCTAGTACAACGAGCGAGCGAAGCGAGCGAGACCGAACTGAAAAAGGAGGGTGCGGGGGTTTTTTCCCCCGCGAGAAAATTTTGCAAAAAATGGTTTTAAATAAATTTAGGATAAAAAGGAGTACGGCAGGGGTGTGTACTCGCCCTTTTCTTTTTATGTTATATATTAATAATATTGGTCAATATTTAAATACTTTTAAGAATGATTACCCAACTGTTAATAATATATCGATCCCAATACTTTTATATGCGGATGATGCGGTTATAATGGCACGGACGCAAGTAGGGTTGCAGAGAGCAGTTGATAAGTTTGTGACTTTTATGTCCGACAGGGGTTTAAATGTGAATATAGGGAAAACCTTCACAATGCAATGTGGTAAAAAGGCGAAAAAGAAATGTAATATTTTTATTAACAACAAAAAGATTGAATGTATAAATAGTTTTTCCTATTTAGGAATAAACTTTGAACAATCAGGAAAATGGAAAGTGGCTATTCATGCAAGGAAATTATTATTTTCCAGAGCCATAGGTGCCCTGATTAGTTTCTCAATAAAATTGGGTTGTAGACCAGTCCCTGAGCTACTGTCCATATATAAATCAAAATGCCTCTCCACTGCAGTTTATGGGGCCGGTATTTGGGGGTATGCAGATGCCCAACCGATACAAATCTGCGAGAACAATTTTATACGATACTTATTGGCTGTACCTAGTTCCTCTGCTAACTTCATATGCCACACTGAGTTGGGATTACATTATATAGCTGATATAATAAAAATTAATCCCCTTCTATTATGGCATAAGGTTTGGGTGTCGGAAGAAACCAGCCTCAACCGTGAGATCATTAGGGACTGTCTAAAACTTGAGCGAGGTGGGTGCATACCATGGCTTGGATATATAAAAAGATTGACAAAGGAAATTGGCCGACCAGAATTATATGAGGACCCAGAAACTCTGGGCGATATCTCAAGAAAGATTTTAAAAACTGAATGTATGACTTTTTTAGAAAATAATAGATGGATGGAAGAAAGAATTAAAAAAACAGTTATGGAAAACCACTTAATGCTAATTACTCCAGGAATTCAACCTTATCTTAAAGTGGTTGAAAGCAGTTATGACCGCATGCTGTTAACACGCTTCCGTTTTGGAAATCTTTTTAGATTGTTTACGTTCCCTACAGTCAATAATTGGTGTATACATTTACCCCTGTGTCCATGTGACGATAGATCATTTCAATCAACTATGCATATTGTATTATTTTGCAAATTTTATACTATACCGAGGAAAACTTTTTTATTGCCAATTTTAAAAAGTATGAATTTAATGCAATGTAGAACAGCCTACTTAAAGTTACAGAGATTGGATAACCAGAAAGACATACTAAGCATTATTGCTTTTTAAAAAGAGTTATGAAGTATAGATACACCATGTAAAATAATAATAATTGTTTCTCTCTTTACTTGAATATTCTATTACCTGTTGATATATCTTTTTATGAGTATAATTAATTGTGATTGTGATATGTGCTTTTATGATTTTTTAATGTGAAAATCGAATAAAGCTGATTTGATTTTTCCTAATGCGTTACTAACCGAAAGGAAAGTCCAAATGCACAATCGTCATTTTACACTTCTGGGGACCAGTGGCGGCTGGTTTATTTTTAATGTGGTGGGGCGAAAAATTGTATCCTAGTACAACGAGCGAGCGAAGCGAGCGAGACCGAACTGAAAAAGGAGGGTGCGGGGGTTTTTTCCCCCGCGAGAAAATTTTGCAAAAAATGGTTTTAAATGGTGGCTTTTACACCACATATTTACTGCAAATTGTTGCAAAAACGGAATCCAATCAGAGGTGCCGATGGAGGGCAATATTCCGCTAAATCCATTTCCATAGTTTTTAAAGCCGCATTTGGGTTAAGTTGTAGACACCTGTCGCCCCACCCCCCCTTGATATTCCAGTAATGAGTAAGTTGCAGATAACCGGTTCTTGTGCTGTTAAGGTGGGTTAACGCACCTGCTGTATAACCGTATCCTCGTGCACTATTTTATGTTGCTCATTATTTTGTAGTTTAGTTCTAACACTTAGATGTAGTGGGGTGCATTATGAAGATCATTCTGTCAATACCTCAAGTTTGTGGTTTTGCACATGAGCTCTATTTCCCCCCAAAAAACAGACACTGAGAAGGTGAGGAAATCCGTATATAAATGAATACAACAGGATTTCTCTGTATGTGTGTTTTTACGCTATGTTTTTTTTTATACATTGCGTATATTTAGCGTTTTAAATGCTGTGCGTGCTGAAACGGGTCTGTAGGTTCCAGGGCCAAAATAGGAACAGTCAATATGGAACCTCCACATTGAAGAGAGGTCATGTGTGTTTGGGGGCAGTTATCTTGACTGTGGCTGCTGCGAGTTTGCCAGAAAAGAAAGGTCAAAGGTTTTGGGCCTGTGGCTGTGAGCACTGCTCTGCCCAGCGAGCTCGCATGCCCACAGATCAGCGGGTCTAAAATGCGTTGGAGGCGTGATGAGCACAATGTGTGAAAAGTCAAGACAGCTATGGATCGGCCGAAATTGTTGAAATGTGTGAAAATGTTGCGAATTACGTCAAATAAATGTGGGCAGTCTTCTGAGTGAACCTTGTACGGGAAGTATGTCCTCGCATGCACAAACACACGGGTACCTGCTTAATGTATTTCCCTTACAGTTTCCAATGCGACATTGTGCAGCTCACGCCTAATTTCACAGTTCCTGCATGACATTTACTACTCCAACCTAACTCCCTTGGTCAAAAGTGATGAAGCATGTATGCGGAAGAAAACCAAGGATATGGGAAATACTTGAAAACCAATAATCGGTACTTCTGCGAGAGATTTGTGTAACAACTACCAAGAATTTCACCCGCACATAGTTAGCGCATAATACGGGTCTAACATTTCCTGACCCCATAAAACCAAAATCAGGGAAATATTTCCAGGCCAAAAATCCTCAGTGGTGAAAACAGTCCTGGTGAAAAGCTGTCACAATACCTCAAGGCCCCGGGGGCTTGACCCCTCCCAGGGAGCCCCCTTTGGGATGTAGTGTCACATAATTCATACACCGGTGTGTGAGTACCAAGATTCGAGGTCCAGAGCTGGCGGAAGTGACCCCACCTCATGTGTGGCTACCTCAATAGTGACAACAGTCTCTCAACCTGCAGTCTGTGTGTTTGAGAAATTCACTCATTTCCTTGAAACTAAGTAATTTTGCCCGCAGGAGTCTGGTTAATGTAGAAAACATCTCGACAGAACACATTTTCTGCACTCCGGTATTTTGCAGGACTTTTATTCACACGACGTGCACGCGCGTATAAAATGTCATACACCTTACCGACACATTTATTTTGCATAGTTTTCACAAACTTTTGATGGAATTTCACTAATGAAAAAATATGCAATTTCGTACCCCTTAAATGGCACAGTTGGTGGTAGTGTGCTGCCCCACACAGCACTCCTGGCCTTCCCCTGAGCAGAGCGGATGAAAACACACACACACAGTTGCATTCTGGGTCTCGAAGTTCTGCAGTTACTGCTTTATGCTGTCTAGGATGAGGCCTGGCTGAGGTCTCACACGTGACATTAGGGAGGGCACTTGGGCACACAAGGAGCGCTCGTGCCCACATTATGAAACATCCGCTCCACAGAATCACGCGAACTTCACTTCGGAGGATAAAACAGAAGGCATGTCTGTATGGGCCCTGAGAGGGGCAGGGCTCCTCTGCTCAGACCTGACCCCGAATTAGTCCTGGCTCAGACGTCAGTGATGCCAGGCCTCACTGCGCATCCTCCCAGGCAGGCACACCAGTCCACAGGAAAGGGGATATCTTATCTTCTCACAGCAGACGAGCAGCTTTTAAATAAGCGTAGATAACCAGCCGCGGCCGGCATGCTCGCCGGAGGGGGGGGGGGTGGGAGCGCGGGTGTTCGCAGGTGGGGTGGAGGAATAACAATAATAAAAAAAATAAAACCTACTTTACCGCCAGCGCCACCTCCGCTCCTGGCCGGTGTGGCAATGGTGCATTCGGGTCTGGGGGTCCTGCGTGTTCCCGCTGCTTTCCTGCAGGTCAGGAACAGGAAGCAGCCAGCAGACAGCCTCCTTCCCCGGCCCTAAGCCAATCACAATGCTGCAATGGCAGCGTTGTGATTGGTGAGGCGCAGAGGAGAGCGCCCCAGCCGGGCCATTTTCTCTATGTAGGCTGCATGCAGCAGCCTATATAGAGAAAAAGGGGGAGTGCGCATGACTGGGTTGGTCGGCCCTGGGGCCGACCAAACAGTCAGTACCCACAACAGTGGGCAAGCCACTCCCCCCCTGCCCTCAAGCAGGACCGCCCACCCGCCCTCCCACAACCAGGCACTCCAGGCACTTCTGCTTTCTCGCAGTGCGAGAAGCAGATAACATAAAATGGTAGTTTTACCATTTTATGTTATCTGCTTCTCGCACTGCGAGAAAGCAGGGGGCGATGCCCCCACGCCCCTATGGAGGAGCCGCCACTGCTGGGGACCACATATTTCAAATTTTTGTTGCATGCAAGTGTTACTGTTTACGTTCTATTTCACCAAGTACTTTGTGGGGTGGCATTCATTGCAGTCAAGAACGTAAACCGAGCACCGACCGGCGGCAGAGTATGCTGCAGCGATGGATATGAGAGGGAAATTGGTATCGACGCCAGCCAGCACCCCTTGGCCATTCCAGCACATACTTGAAAACATAGTTCCTCAAATCGAAAGCTAGCACTTGAGGTGTTCCCTCTGACTCAATGTTGGTCGACTTTGAAACAGTTTAAAGTGAACAGCAAACGTTTAAAGAGCGCAGCAGGTGGACAGGGGGGAGCTATTTTGGTAAAAAGTGTGCAGTGCAAGCCGGGTCATTTCACTGTAAAGGGGGGTGGGGGCTGCATTAAACCGAGCACGGGACGGGAGAACCGGAAGGGGGTACACCTTGCCCTGCAGGGGCATTATAGTGCCTAGGATCACAGCGTGTCCTCTGCCGCCATGTGTGGCCCGGGGACCTTCTTTCGGGCGTCGGATATAATCGACTGTGCAGGAACATTGGGATGGGGGCTCTCTAATGTTAAAAATAGTGTCACACACGGACACCCCAGAAAAAGAACGCTTCTTGCCTGCCCTTTCTTTGCAACAGATGCTGCCCTGCCTGTGCCATCCAGTAGCCACTCTGTACATACCTCACACGACAGACACCTTGGCACACGGGACACTGCCCTGCCTGTGCCATCCAGTAGCCACTCTGTACCCACCTCACACCACGGACACCTTGGCACACATGACACTGCCCTGCCTGTTCCACCCAGTAGCCACTCTGTACCCACCTCACACCACAGACACCTTGGCACTGCCTGCCATCCAGTGGCTACTCTGTACACACCTCACACCATAGACACCTTGGCACACGGGGCATTGTCCTGCCACCCAGTAGCCACCCTGTACGCACCTTACACCACAGACACCTTGCCACACGAGACACTACCCTGCCATCCAGTGGCCACTGTGTACACACCTCACACCACAGACACCTTGGCACACGGGGCACTGCCACGCCAGCACCGTGGACACCGCATGCAAAGAGTATGCACTCAGTGTGACTAGCAGCGACAACGGATGCCCCTTGCCCCTTCCATCCTCTGCTCGTTCTGTAAAGACATCTCACACCACGGACACTAGCACAAAGGGCACTGCCATGCCAGCACCGGCGGCACCGCACCACAGAGCATGGACTTTGCGTAACTGGCAGAAAGAGCAGGTACCCCTTCCATCCAGTGGTCATTCCGTAAACTTACCTCACCTTACACCACACTCGCCATGGCACACAGGGCAATACCCAGCCGGCTCCAGGGGCACCGCGCGCAAAGAGCATGACCTTTGTAAGACTGGAGGAGACAACATGAGCTGCCCTGCCCTTTCCAGACAATGACAGGTCCGTAAACACACCTTACACCAAATTCACCCTGGCACACGGGGCGCTATTCTGTAAAGGCGCCTTAAAATACACCCCAAACACGCAGGCCTACGAGGCAGCACCAGAGAGTACGGAACATGCAAAAGATGCCGCCACGCCCTCTTCACACGGCGATGACTCTGTACACATACCCCACACCAGGGCTTTAAGTGGGCCGGGTCTGTCCGGGTCTGAGCACCGGCAGTTATTTTCAGGGGGCCTCGAAATGGGTCTCTATCGGGCTCTATTTTCGGGCCTCGCAGAGGTAGTCCGTTTTCTTTTTTTTTTCTTGGACTGCAGTGAGAGCATGCACATCAATGTGCGCATGCTCATTTTGCTCACTACTGAGTAGTGGAGGTCAAGGCATGACGTCATGCCAGGTGAGTAGGGTTGTAGGAGGACTCTGTGGCATGTTTTGACGGGGTGGTGGCTTCGTTAAAACTCACCCCTGTGAAGCCGCGTTGCCTTCTGGGAGCAGTGCTTCTAGTACACTCAGCCTCACGTGAAGCCACCCTATACGGGAGGTGTCTGCCTGGGCATTTCCCAGGATGACGACACCGGTCTTGGGGTACTGGGGAGGGTGTATGGCGTTATCCATACATAGCCTTGCTGTAATAAGGAGGGGAGAAAGCGAGCCTGAGCGGGGAATTCCAAATCTGATGACACTCTGAGGAGTCCTAGAGCTGACGGCTTGTCAGAGCAGGGGGTACTGCTACACTAGTTATCTTTATTTAGACCACGCCCCTACTTGGATAGGCCACACCCCTTTAAGAGGTTTGCCCCGCCCCTTTTAGAGCACTCCCAGTTTTTTTTCCCCACTTAAAGCCCTGCCCCACACCACCACAGATACACCGGGCACGGCGCTGGCAGCACCAAGGGGCACCGCACACTTGGAGTCTGTACTGTGTGGGACTGGCAGAGACAACACGTGCCGCCCCAACTCTGTTCCCTCACTTACACAAAGCACATATTTAGGTTGTCTTTGTGGTTGCCAATTAGGCGCTCTGTTGTCATTCTTTATTTGAATGTGTCACTCGAACTAGTCCTGAAGTATGTTTGAGGATTGTATGTTTTAATCTCTTGAAAGACAGTGTTAGTAAACTTCTGGCCACGCCCACCCCCTCACTTTGCGACTGCCCGCGGCCTACGCAGTGGGCCACCCTAAAAGGGCGGCCCCCTTAGTGCCAATTAGGCACAACCATCACCCCTCTAGTCAGGGGACTCGGGGACGCGTCACTTCCGGCGCACAGAGGGTTGGGGGAAGGTACTTATACCTCCCCCTGCCTTTCTGGCGCCCTCTTTGCGCCGGACACGCCGTCTTGGGAGGTCGTCTCTTGTTCCCCCGCTGGACACGAGGTCAGCTGGCTGGCTCGTTGTCGCGCTCTGTCTGATCGTCGTTGTATTGCAGTGAGTTTTGTGTGCCTCGGGGGCCTGATGTTGCCACTGGCCGCGGTCCTCCTATTTGGGTCCGGCTGCTTGGCCTCCAATTTTGTGTCCGGGGGGAACAATTGAGCGCGAGTCGGTGGCCCGCAGTCTGCCGGGTGCGCAGGCTCCCATCGTGGTTCAGGGCACGAACCGGTCACAGGTTAGACCGAGGCCGATGGGCAGAGAGAAAGAGCTGCTGTCCCGGGCAGCCTGGTTGGTGGTAACCAGCACCGCTGCCTTGGTTTGCGGGGCCGGGCCTGTGTCCCTTCGTCGGCTGTATTGAAGAATGTAGGACTAGAGCAGGCAACTCTTCGAACGCTCGGTGACTGAATTAGTCTATGGCTGTTGTGTGACTAATTATGTGATCGGTGGCTCCTCCGGGATCCCCCAGAATGGGCCTTCGCCTAAATGAAATGGAAATTCAAATAAATTAATTTGAATGCCCAGCAGGCGGCAGGCAAATGCTACAGGTGAATTATGTTGTTTGACGACAACTGAGATACGTGTATAACGATCGCCAAAAGCTGTGATACCAGTTTCTTGTGTGCCGATTTTCTTTTGCTCTTTGTTGTATACATTTCAATATGCTTCCTTTGCCCTACCGTAGGACCGCTAGACACGGCAAGGAATTGTAAAGTGAGATCGATTTGTTGGCATGGAAGGACATTGAGTTTCACGGAGTAGCATTTCAGCTGAGGAATTTCCGCAAATAGCTTCAAAGGCTCTTTCGTAATTAAAATTTCTATCGCTATGACTGAATAAGAAACATGATTAGGATAGTGCCAGGGGGAGGTAGCCAGGATGCCGTTCTCGGTGTATTTTAATTGAGGGTTTCAATTTGAGGGCGCTGATTCTGGGCCCTAGGGGGCATATGTTTTGCCCCGGGCGGTGCCCTGTTGGCCTGATTGTTCATGCCCTTCGTGCCTTTGGCTAATCTGCATGTTTCCCTCATGTGTGGGGGCAGACACTGGGGCCGGAGGGTACGTTACAGCTTGCACAAACAGCTGGGAGCATGTAGAGACAGTGGAAGTTTGTTGGGTGGCTTGCAGCTCCGTCGGGGGCCCAGGCACCAACTGGTATTTTAAGGAGAGGATGTGGGCCAGGCATATGAGCCTGGCCGGGCGAAGGAGCGGGCAGAACTTCTCTCATCACTGAATCCTGAATGACCGGCCATGGCGTGGCTAGTGCACGCTGCCGGAGAACTGGCACACCAGTGTAGGTCTCTGAGTGCCTTTCGTGATTTCTACCGGAGACGGGGCTGAACATTGCAGTGTGCTTGCGCCTCTCGTTTAGGGTATTTGGAGCTGTAGAGCAGAGTTGGAGCTGAGTTGTCGGGGCCCTAGCGCCTAGGGCACATTCTGAGCTGGTGGGGTGTTGTGGTGCCATGGTCGCCATCACGCATGCGGGCTTAGGCCGGCTCCCCCCCCCCCTGTTTACTGACTGGGGCCAGCATCGCCGCCGGGACCATAGGCAGATGCTCTCCGCCACGCCTACGGGGTGCGAGATAACCTTGTCAGGGGGCCCTTGCCTGGTAGCTCGCAGGGGGGAGGGGTCTTGGTGGCAAGGCGCGACCCTGTAGCTGCTCTGTCCTCAGTGCCCCCCCCGACATCAGCCGAGCACTGGTTTTTGATACGTGTCCCGGTTATTAGGCAGCGTCCCCTGAACCTTTTAATGCAGTGGTGTTTTTGTACTCGGTTGGTGCGCGGCCAGGGTCACAACCCCTCGGATATTTTCAAAGGTACCAATACTCTGGCGGAAGCCAGGGCATCCCGAGCAAGTGTACGGCCAGGAGAGAGGCGCGCCCGGCGCTCTCGGCCGGGTGTAAGAGGTACTTGAGGTCTGGTGGTCCGATGGTGTGGTTCGTTCTTCAAAGCAGTAGAGCGCTCCCGTGGCTTTAGGCAGCAACAAGGGCAATTTGCGTTGCCTTACAAATAATAATATCACTTTGGAAGAACAGTGGGAGTGTGCGGAAAGAATAACCTCCATGGATGTGTGGATGGCTTCCAAGCGCTCAAGCGGACAAACTCAGAGTGATGTGGCCTTTGAGCAGCTGCTCACATCGGATGGTGGATGCTTAGCATGATTGATCAGTGAGGTTGCCTGGCGTTACGCAGCAACAATGATTGCACCTACGGGGACAGGCATTGCGGGTGGTGTCTGGTCCCGGAGAGATTGCGTGGGGCGACTGGGCCCAGTGCACGGGGAGCGTTGGTGCACGCCGGGTCAGGGGGTTCATATAGACACACAATCACTTAAAGTTTGCTGAAAAATTGCACATGTACAGGGCATGCACAAATTAAACTTGACGCAAAAGCCTAGAGCAGAGTATTGGCAATTTGAAGTAGCGACCCTCACTGGCATGACAAGTTGTTTTGGTTACAAAGAGGAATTCACTTGGATGAACAAGTGGGTGTGTGGAAATAATAGCTGCCATTATGTGTGTATGGCTAAGCTCTCAAGCGGACGAACGATAGGGTGGCATGGTACTCATCTGTGCACCATATAGAGCGTCAAATTATGCTAACTGGGGGATTAGCAGGGGGTGTTAGTTGCTTTCACAGGTTGAGATGAATAAAAATAAATTTGTACTTGGCGGGCACCAATTTGATAAGGGGCTGTGTTTCCTTGCAAACACATTGATTTGTTAACCGGTAGGTGGCTATCAGAAAATCTTGGGGCCATTCATAAATGTGTGCAATTCCAAGGGTAATCAAAGCATCCTTATGCATCATAGGCTTACAAGCATTCGAAAAGGCTACTACGGGGTCCTTTTCAACATACTCTGGTACCCATAAAAGGTGTGGATTGTCTCATGACTGCAGTCTTTACGAGCGATAACTCGCAAGGAGTTGCATCGGCAATGTTCTCTCATCTCATTAGCCTTCATGGCTGCAGTTCCAGAGGTTTCATTTCCCGCTTTGGCCACAGAGGGGCAGGGAGTGGCGGATTACCAGAACTTTTACTTGTTTATCTGGATTGTGTTTCTGGGCAGGCACTTAATCGCATCACGCTGAAGATGCAATTTAACTGGTGCCCAGGTATGGCTCTCTACCAACCAAGGCTACATGACTGCAGACTATGCGAAGCCATGTTAAGAAAGCACCTTATTTGTTGTTCTTTCTTGTAGCAAGTGCCCTTGCACCACGTGGAAGCGTTACATTTGATACAGCTCTTGTTAAGTCGCTTGGCATCTGGTAATGACCATCTAGTTTCAGATAGAAGGGACAAGTCGTCTAGTAACCAATACGTCTCTACAATTTCCCGGAGAAACTGTTTCTAGGGGTTTCGTTTGGCTATGGCGGGGTTTTACACACATTTTACCTGCTTCACAGGGAGGTACGGTTGATTTCATTTGACTCGTGGTGTTGCTTAGTGGTAAGGGTCTCTCTTGCGGATGAACCTGCTTTGATTAGTAGTGAGACAGCGAATCAAATGTTCAACCCAGAGGGGGCAGTCCCACCATTTCAGAATGGGAGCAATTTCAACATGCGATGCAACGATGCCGAAATTGTGGCTTAAATTACCTTATACAACTGTCAAGCATTGTCAAAGTCTATGGTATTGGGGGGTGTAGGTGTAGCGTGGCTTTGTATTATATATCGGGGGCAATGACAGAAGCCGTGTAATAGCAGCTGGCGGCACACTAAGCTTAGCACAAAAGGCCAGCGTACGGGTCAGCCACGCCCATAATGCATTACCACGCATCCGGGAGGTTGCCTCGGATGCACCATGCTGCATGAGGACCGAAACTGAGGTATCCTAGGCCTTGTGTGAGACAAAAGGTGCCCAGGTGAGTGGTCACACCTGCCGGACGTGCCCATCATCGACAGTCCCGTTGGTGTAGGGAGCGATAAATGCTTGGTCCGCTCGCATTGGCAGGCGAATTCGGCGTGGGCTCAGCTTTGCATGCTACCCTGCAGTGGCTTACCGATTAGGGGTAGCTGTGGATAGTGTTGTAGCAGGCGCCGAGAGATGGTCCTGCGATACCATTAATAACCCTGCACTCGGTTAGTATGCAGGCCAAGGAATGGCGGCATGGCCCCTGGTGCTGGGGATGGTTTGTTGGTGGCAAGCTTTTTAGATGTCTGTCGCACGCTTGCACATGCTGTTGTTTCTGCAGAGTTTGGGGGCAGGTTAGCACCCCCACCTTGTAACGGCGGGTGATGTGTCTTTCGGGTCACTTGACCAAGTAGAGCCATTATCGATTGGTATAGCTGGACATTAGGCATGGCAGGCTGGAATCCAAGGGTTATAGAGCAAGTGTTCCCTGTTCTGAGCCTAGCATATGCAGGCGTGAGCAACATGAGTAGCCGGCAGTTCAATCGAGAAGCATTCTCCTTCAAGAGAGTAGGCATTTCTTTAAGTGTGAAATAGGCCCCATACAGGACATCAAGGGAACACTCACCTAGGCTAACCTGACTGTGCAAACCAGTATGATCCGGGTGGGATTGAGCGCTGCAAGTGGGGTTACCTTGCTAGGGTGGGAGTTAACGCCCAAAGGCCGGGCTTCGGCATTGGCGTCAAGGGTCTCTCGAAGGTGAGGGTTCAAGCCCCCACCAGAGACGACATGGTCATCGTTACTCCACACTCCAGTGGGTTGCCTTTAATATTTTGTGCCCTGACCCAATTAGTGCTCCCATCCGTGCAACACCCACTCAGATGGGGTCCTTGTTCCGGCCCTACCACGAGCAGAGGGAGCGGCAGGTTTCCTTTCAGTGCGGCGAGGCGGCATGGGGCCTCACGTACCGAAAGTTTTCTCGATGGGTCATGGGGCAGAATGGCTTCATGTGCGACCACCATATTATCAGACTTGTATTGCGAGGGTTAGCTGGTACTGGTAGCTGCACTTGTTGATGGGTAAAGAGGAACACTTGTTCTCGCGGCCTTACTGCAATTGATAGTTGGTTGATAGTGCCATCAAGGAGCGACAGGCTAGTGCGATAAGGGAGATGTATCTAGACCCTCACGCTCCTCCTACCGGGTCCCCCGTGGGCGAAACGTCAAGGGGTGCCTGACAATAGTGCGGAGGTAACGAGGGTTAGAGAGCATCCCATGGACCCCAGGGGCACAAGTGGTGTGATGGCAACGCAAGACTGTCAGCTTACACGGGGTAGAGGGTTCCGTATCACCAGCCAGAAGGGTTCCCCGCGAAGGTCACAGAGAAAATCGTCAACAAACAACTGACCCGCTACCTCGAGGAGAACAACATCCTGGACCCTTCCCAGTCCGGCTTCCGCAGCAACCACAGCACCGAAACCGCCCTCATCGCCGCCACCGATGACATCAGGACCCTGCTAGACAACGGAGAAACAGCAGCCCTCATCCTCCTGGACCTATCAGCCGCCTTCGACACGGTCTGCCACCACACACTACGAACATGCCTTCACGACGCCGGGATCCAAGAGAAGGCCCTGGACTGGACCACATCCTTCCTTTCCGGCAGAACACAAAGCGTCCGCCTCGCCCCTTCCGATCCAAGGCCACCAAGATCATCTGCGGCGTACCCCAAGGCTCCTCCCTCAGCCCAACGCTGTTCAACATCTACATGGCACCCCTCGCCCACGTCGCCCGACAGCACAACCTCAACATCATCTCCTACGCCGACGACACCCAGCTGATCCTCTCCCTCACCAAAGACCCTCACACCGCCAAAGCCCACCTCCACGAAGGAATGAAGGCCGTCGCCGAATGGATGAGGACCAGCCGCCTGAAGCTGAACTCGGACAAGACGGAGGTCCTCATCCTTGGTTCCAACCCTTCAGCCTGGGACGACTCCTGGTGGCCAACATCACTGGGAACAGCCCCGCCACCCACCGACCACGTACGCAACCTAGGGGTCATCCTCGACCCCACCCTCTCCATGACTAAGCAGGTCAACGCCGTTTCCTCATCCTGCTTCAACATCCTCCGAATGCTCCGCAGGATCTTCAAGTGGATCCCCACCGAAACAAGAAAAACAGTCACCCAGGCCCTCGTCACCAGCAGGCTGGACTACGGAAACGCCCTCTACGCAGGAACGACGGCTAAGCTCCTGAGACGGCTGCAACGCATCCAGAACGCCTCTGCACGTCTTATCCTCGACATCCCCCGACGCAGCCACATCACACCCCACCTGAGAGACCTGCACTGGCTCCCTGTCAACAAGAGGATAACCTTCAAGCTCCTCACCCACGCACACAAAGCCCTCCACAACTCCGGACCAGCCTACCTCAACAGACGACTCAGCTTCTACACCCCCACCCGCCAGCTCCTCTCGACCAGCCTCGCCCTCGCCACACTCCACCGCATCCGGAAAACGACCGCCGGCGGCAGATCCTTCTCCCACCTCGCCGCCAAGACCTGGAACACCCTCCCCACCAACCTCCGACAGACCCAAGACCTACTGGCCTTCAGAAGACTCCTCAAGACCTGGCTCTTCGATCAGTAGCAGCACCACCCCCCTCTTCCCCCAGCGCCTTGAGACCCTCGCGGGTATGTAGTGCGCTTTATAAGTGACATGATTGATTGATTGATTGATTATTAGGTGGCAACAACCAGTAAATAGGTTTAACGTAGGTGTACCCCTGGTCTTATGGTTGTTAGAGCAATTCTCTTTAGAAGTATGTCCATGTTAGGAATGTTGTGCGTAGGAAGGTCCCCTTGACCGATGCAGGGTAATTGCAAGGGGAAGAGAGATAAGTTAGGTACTTAATCGATTAAGGCGGGCGGTGTATAATTGCAAGTGGCAACCGGGTGAGTCCCTTATTACATCAGCAACTGCTCACTTGGCCAGCAGTAAGCAGCCTGGGAAGTCTGGGGGCAAAACACCACAGAGTAACTGTAACGGGCAAAATGCACGCCAGATTGGAGGGATACATGGCAAGTACACTAGTACCCCCCTTGCTTAATGTCACTTAATCCCATGCTCATCGTATAGTTGAGCCTTTTCACGTCATAGTGGGATAGTCACTAAGGTGGATCAGGCTAAGGGGTATGCCTTGCCAGGACAGTGACACACACTTCACATGAACTGGGGCCACTATAAAGGATACATGGTGAAGACACGGACTGGGATATGTTAGGCAAAAATCTTCTTTACTAAGTGGAGGCAGTCAATTGTTGCCAGGTGGCTTTGAGTAACAGGCAAGTACACTCAAAGGTGGGCTGCAGCAAATCATGAAACCAGGAATATTGATTCCGTCAATTTCATTAGATTAATAATACGCATGACCCTCTGACCATGCGGGGTAAGAATGCACCAACATGAATTACAAGGTGACCAGGATGTAAGCAGTACTCCGTTTTATTCTGTGGAGGGCAATCAAGTTCGGGGATACCTAAGCAAACTAGGTCCATTACTGGTTTAAACACTAGGGTCCAGCTGCGTTCAGACGGCAGTTAAGCAAGCCCGGCGGGCTGTGTAAGTGGGTACTCTAAGAAGGGTTGCGGTGACTGCAATAGTGAGCACAATGCATGCATTCCCCAAAACCAGATTTATACCACTAATGGGTTCAACAGGGTCTAGCAATCTAAAAGGTCTGTGCAAATGTCTGGGCAAACTCAGCAAATCATGTGCACTCTGGTACCCTGAGCATGTTACAGGTTGCTCCAGTTACGCAATGTATTCCCCGTCCTGACAGCCAAAGTAGCCAGGCTGGTTGTGGAAGCTGCCTTCTAAAAGTGGGCTGCTGTCCCAAAAAGTTGGGGAAACAGGGTGGTGAAGCACGTTTTGGCTACGCTGTATTTAGAATATTTGGCATGTCCATTGTTCTAGAAAATTAAATTTGGTAGGAGCAGTAATTTTCCACTGCTGGTGCAGGACACGGTTGTCAGTGTGAACCCCCAATGTTGGGAATAACCAATTTCGGGGGTAAACAAGGGCTTGCAACCCTGAATTTAGGCACTATATTGCAGGCAGTACACACTGGTTTATATCAGTCAGAACCATAAAACCAGGAAAGTCTGGGGGTTTCACCACAGAGGGAACTGAACAGGCGAAATTCCCGTAAGGAAGAAGGGATACATGGCAAGTACATGAGGACACACTTGCTCATTGTCACATACTCCTAGTTATGAACATTCCTGTTCGCCATGGTTTAGCAATCAAAAAGGTCTGTGAAATGTCTGGTCAACCTCAACAAACTATGTGCACTCTGCTTCGAGGGCAGGTTACGGATTGCTTCAGTTAAGCATAAAACTCCTCGCCCTGATAGCTATGGTAGATAAGGGTTGGGGAAACGGTTATCTACCAAGTGGGCGGCTGTCCCAAAAATTGGGGCAACCAGGTTAAGGCATATACAGTGCGGATTGCAACTACAGGGCAGGAGGTTGGAGCCTACATCAGCTTGAAGGGTACCATAGCTGTGGTTAAGAGTAGAGCTCCCTCCTGGGAGGCCATCACATTCTACAGGTCTTGTGAGGCAGTTGAACATTCCAGGAGAAGGTTAAACAGCTACATGCGCAAGTTCACAGAGCATGGGGGCCTTGACTTCATCAGGCATGGGCTAATCCAGGCGAACACCACAGGTTATTTTGACATAGATGGTGTGCACTTGTCACAGGTGGACATGGATCTGTCCCTACTGGACATGAAGGAGGCCCTGAAAATAGCGGGTTGCAGGTGAGGAAAGTAGCAGTGTTGGTGGGGGGCTCTGTAGGCGACGGGGGCCGCCTCCAGAGCTGTGGCGGAGTTACAGGGCGATCTGGAGGCAGAAGGGTACCTCTGCAGGAGCACAATAGGGGTGCCAGTGCCAAATCCCAGGAGTCCTCATGGGAGGTCCCTGGAAGAAATTTGTCGGCGCCCCACTAGTCCTTAGGGCGGTTGTGGGCCTGAACAACCGGTGGCTTGCCTTGCAACGCTCCGCCCTGAAAGGGGCGTGAGTAAGATGGTCCACTGGGTCACGTGATCCTAGGGAACGTGATCACTCCATAATTCATAGCACTGATTGGGTTCGCCACAGTGCATTTTGGCTCATCAGGCGGGCAAGGCAGCATAGGTTAGTCACCGCTGCCTGCCCTTGGATCGCCCGTAAGATAACCCACCATATTGCATACTTTTGTATGGAATAAACCTGCAGCAATATTTTCCCAAACAAAAGTTCTGTTGTGTATTTATTTATTCCATCATGCGTGCTTTGGTTTGGGTGGGTAGTGTTGCCTATATAGGCACTATGGCTATGGCCGCTAGGACGGTTTGCTTAACAAAGAAATCTCTCTACGAGGAATACAAGGCAGCCTGGGGGCGTGAAGGGGGGTGGGGCCAGAGATTAAGGGTGACAAAGATCGCTGTCTAACGGACCCTCTGCCAGACTCAAGCGGTGATGGGCCTCTTCAGTGGGTAGTGCCCCAGAGAGCACCTGCTTGAACTGGCATTTCCTTTGTCGCACAGGTGGCACATATCGCAGTGCCCCGTGAAAGGCATGAAGCGCGCATGCATGCAGCGCCCATAGTTTGGGTCAGATAGATCCACGGTCAAATAAAGTTAACTTTTACTATATAGCGCTCCATACCAAACTTCTGCTGTTTAAAGGCGCTGTAAACAACCAGTGGTGCTATTACCCTCATTAAACTACACAATTTACCGAGCTCAGAAAGTTGGAACTCTGAACAGGGCTCTCGAGTCTTGCAAATTGTTGTATGTTTCGAGGCAAAGTCGACTCAGAGAGGAGCTGCTCCTGCGGCTGTTTGTATCGAATGTGTGTGCCTTTGCCTATGTATGCTGGCGAAATTACAGCACAGTTTGAAATGCCCAAATTCGTGAGAATATTTCCTATAATTTTTGGGAGTTACATCATTCCAATGGATGACAGAATTCAACATTGGGAAGTCTAGACTATTGATGTAGGTCCTTTGCCTGCAGTTCTCATCTGTCGAGATGTTCATAAGGATGACCATGCCATCAATACATCTCCCCAGCTCAATCAACCCGCTTTCTTCAATCAACAATATACCAGTAATAGGTCAATAAACCCAAGAAATCAGTGGTACATTGTAAGATAAGCACTGCAAACAGTAGCTGCCAAAACCTTTACTTTTGCATACAAACTATGCTTTGAAACGAACATTAGGGAGTTTACCAAATTGCCACCTACTAACATAAGCAATGTCCCTATTCTGTTGACTGACTGTACAAGCAAATATTACTTGGTCATCTTCAATATACTCATTTTAATAAAAGTAGCTTTTTCACAATATATTGTTCGGGCCACACTAAAACAAACTAGATCATAACAAACCAGTAGTGCGTCGCCTTGCATTAGGCAGCGCTCGGTTTGTAATATAATGAGTGACTTGTCCAGAGTTTCCCTCCGAAGCTGGCAGCCCGCCTGCAGAATGTTTGGAGCTGAGAATACCCAGGCCGTCTTTTCTTGATTCCACCTCATGCCTCCTTCCTGCGCCATCCTACACTTTCTGACCATATATTTCTCTATTGCAGATGATTGTAAGCTCTGCTTCCTCCTTTGTTCTGTTTTACCATCACCTGCCCCCCTCCCCCCGCCCCCTTCTCTGCCTGCCTCTTTCTTTTTCTGGGTCAAAGTCTGATGATTTCCAATAAGTGACAGTCCCAAAAAATGAGCGCTGGTGGGCCCCACCTGCAGCCACCGGCTCAAATGAAGCACTGCTATTACGGTGCAATGAAACTATATCGGGTTAATTTTGGCATTTCACACCACTATCCTTCCACCCCTTGGTTTATGCATTTACTTTAATGTCGCTATATTCTGCGATGGAATTGTGAGACCACAGCATGGTTACTTATGTTGCATCCTAAATGTCTGTATTAAATCACACAACGCTTAGAAACGGCCGATGTGTGGTAAGAGGCACTATAAAAGAAGACAAATGTATGTAACATAACACACACATATTGTGCACACATACATTAGCATAACATTCAATCTAAGTGTATTTAAGTTTTGGAGCCAACCTTTAGGTAGGCTGGCCCCCCTCCATCCCATCCCCATATGAATTGATTTTGAGAAGGCTTTTGGCTTTAGGGGTTTAACGACCCCCCACTAAACATTGTAAGGATGTTCCGGGTCACGAGCAGGTGTGTGGCAAAAGAGGCGGGAGGGAAAGTCTGAGTTCCCTCACACGGTCATAAAAATCCGGGGGATTCCAATAGGCTTTCTACTACGTTAGGAGTACTTTATGTCATATAATACCCTGACAACATCACTGCGCCATCCACCATCTGGAAAGCCTTTGTCTCCGGTTCCATCTGAAGCAAGAGATCTTTAATTAGAAGAAACTACACGAGGAACTAATATAAAATATTTATTGTGGAAATAATTGCACCGCTCGACAGCTTTTAATCTGTGGCAAACAGGTATTTCAAGCAGTTTGATGTCAGATGAATTTAAAGGCGGTTGTCAGTTTTGCACGTCTGATCAAATACTGATTCTTGCCCTTCTGTAGCAAACTCAGTCTCAGCAATAAAAACAAATGCTGAAATACACATCATCTTCGCAGTTAATGCCGGGCTTTCCAGGGGAAGGGACAGCATGAAACGGGCGCCTAAACAACTAGTCACCTCTTTAATTGTTTAAGTAGTGGCTGGGGTAGGGTGACCAGAATTTTAAAGCAAAAAACCGGGACATTTCACAAAAATAGAAGAAGGACTATAATTTTACGTCAAGCGAGCGCACAGAATGACAGCGCTCCTCAGCAGAGAATTACAAAACAAGCAGTAAGAACATACATAAGATGCTATTTTTAAACCCAGTAGCTTGCCTGTGAATTAAATTGCTTTCTTGGAACAACTGCTAACTATCCCCGCTTTGTAAAACATAAAAAAACACCTACCCCGTTTTTAGTCGACCCTCTCCAAAAACCGGAACATGAGCTAAATTTCTCGAAATCTGCCCGGACAGCTAGTGAAAAACGGGGACCGTCCTGGCAAATCCGGGACGCCTGGTCACCCTAGGCTGGGGTGGTTTTAGTAAAAGTTTCTGTTGTGGTCAAGGAGCTGGCTCGCGTGGGATGCGCTGACGTCATACCTCAACGTTACACCTTAATACAGCGAAGTGGTGATGTCACTCAAAGATTATCATAATACAAGCCTTAACTGTAGGACATTATAGGGTGTTTCCTGCTTCCCTGCAGGAGGGTCGCTTTTGCTGCTTAATGTCCTAGCAGTCAAGCGCTGTTTAATACCGCAAGGCGGTTTCTGAGCGCTTGGCGGTAAAATTGAAGTGAGGTCGGGTGAGAATCTGCGTGTGGGTGTTAACCAGGTCAGTGCCGACACCACAGAGGGATGCACGCGATCACACAGGTCTGTCTCCTAGAGATGAGCCGCTGTTTCACAAACCCGATTTACAAAACCCTCGGATTATAGGGATACTTCCTGCCCTGCAATCTCCTGCAGGTTTGGGCTCACAGAAGCTGCCTAGAAAGTTTACTGTCTTAACTACCGTTTTGTACGTCGCGGTGATGTAAACACGCGGCCGTGTTTGACTGGAGTAATTGTGCAAACCTTATTAGCAAATATGCATATTTACTGTAGCGCTGTTCTGCAGTAAATGGCTTCGAAAGGATATAGGGGCATATTAACAACGGCCAGCGATAATTATCGCTGGCCGTGCTTAGCGTGAGGAATCCTATCGCCGGCTATCGCTGGAAATTAACGCCATGCTAGCGCTGTATTAACAACGCTTAGCGCAAAGGCGATAATTTTCCAGTGATAGCGATGTTTTCCATGGAACATCGCTGGTTTTCCAGCGATGTCCCATGGAAAACGGCGATATACTTGGCGATAGGGCCTGTGGTCTTAGCCACACAATCCACCCCCATGTTAGGTATGCCTTAGTCAGGAATTTAGCAGACGTTAAATTCCTGCGTTAAGGCATACTTAACGCAATTTAAAATATCGCTAACCCACGTTGCTAATATGGCGATACCTGGGTTAGCGATATTTCCCCTGTTGTTTTCACAGGCACGCCCCTTTGCATCTCATTAGCGATGCGATGGGAGGCGTGCAGAAAACGGACGCTAAGTCAGGAATCACGCGCTAGCGTGTCCTTGTTAATTCAGCAATAAAATTATCGCCGCTTTTCGTCCGAAAACGGACGCTAAAGCGGCGATAATTCATTAACGCCGCCTTGTTAATATGCCCCATAATTACCGCCGGGCGGGGGGCGCAGAGGCTGCTGGCTGCGGGGCCGCGGCTCACGCGTTGTGGGGGTCTCTTTGAAAAGCAGCCATTCACCTTTGGGTGTTCACCTCTCTATGCGCCAGCAGGGCAGGGAGTCTGGCGAGGGGTGTAAACCAGCCTCGTGTGTCGGTACTTGAACACGCGGTGTCTACGGTACATCGACGTGGGTGTGGAATGCGCCGTCCCTTCCAGGCACTATACCACGCACGGGGGCTCGCTGACCTTCACACGAGGCGCTGCCCTTTGCTGATCACAAGGTAGAGATCGCAAAGCCACGTCTGCTCACCTGTGGCACGTCTCAATCAGCCGTAGTCTAAGACAGACACAACCGGGCTGGTGTTTATCAACTACGCTTCAATTACAATATACACGGACACACACAAGCACATAAACCACGCGCATGTGTTTGTAAGATAATTAATAAAGCCGCGGGGAGGTGGTGGTCCCCGCAAATATTAATTACATTGCCCCCGGGACCTGGCCCACCCGGGGGCTTCTTCAAAACGAGCCCGCGCTTCGTTTAAAAAAAAAAGTTTGCCCGGATTCGCGCACCCAGCGCGAATTCGGCCGAAAATATTTAAAAAAATGCTTTTTTTTTTTACCCTGGGGGTCCCTGTGGGATCCCCTGACCAGGCCTAGGGAGTCAGGGTGTTCCTACCCTGCCCCCTTTACTTTAAAAAAAAATCATTTTCTTACCTTTTTGTTGTGACTCGGTTCAACCAAGTCACAAGATGGCTGCCAACACTTCCTGGTTTGGAGTGTTGGCAGCCAATCAGAATGAAGCTCGTGCTCGGGAGGGTTCGCGAACCCTCCTCGGTGCTCAGATATCAATATTGTTATTTTTTGAATTTCTCTGTAACTACTCAACAGATTTACACCATTTTAAAAAAAGCACGCTTTCTGGACCAAGACCTACCTTTTTGCTAAATTTGGTGTAATTCAGTTCAGCAGTTCGGGCTGTAGCCTGTTCCAAAAGTCCTATGAAATTAACATGGGGAAAATGCATTTAGGGACCCCCCTTTTTTCTTGGCCCCCGCTTGACGAATCACCCCGAAACTTTCAAGACAGGAGCTGACCGGAGCGCCCCATTAGTTTTGAAAATTTCGTGAAGATTCGTCAAACGGCGCCAAAGATATTGGCAAATCAAAAAAATTATTTTCCTATGGAAACTAGGTCCTAACTATTACTACCTACTGGCAACCGCCAGTAGGTAATATGTATATATATATATATATATATTAACACTGTGTTCTCTTCGTACAGAGAAGAGTCTGCACTCGGCCTTAAGTGTTTAATTCCTTTATTTTCAGAACTGACATTCCTAGGGCAGCAAAGTTCAGAATGCGTTTTGGCGGTCAGCCTTTTTCAACTGAAGAAAGACGCCAGCAAATATATATAGTATGGTCTGCACGTGAGTCCAATCAGACCAACATGGTAAAAACACTTCGCTACTCATTGCTAGTTCGTAAATGTTTTTCATTTCAGACTTGTGTCACCATATAATTTCAATCCCAGTAAAAATACATATATATATATATATATCACTCCAGGTGCCCCAGATCTCAGAGACGCCACTCCACGAGGGATGATTAACAAAACCTTTATTGACGGAGCCACGAACACAGCCCCAACTGGTGTCTGTCCCTACGCGTTTCGGTGCACCTGCACCTTAATCATGGGAAAGGGAGTTGGCAACATCCGGGCTGGAACATCAAAACATTGTCCCAAATGGCATTCACTCTCCAGTGAGTGGTATGCCGGGAATTGAAGTCCTAATTTAATCCTTCCAATAGGGTCCGTAATTATTGCCAAACTTGTTTTCCTCCCGATTTATTTACAGTATTCAAAGCCCTCCAGTGGGCTTCAGGGCTGTTTTCTTGGCTCCAATTTCAATCCCTCATGCTGGCAGGCTGAAAGAATTCACAGCCTCGCAATCCTGTGTCCATTTACAGGCGGTGCATCTCCCGCGGCTCGGAGCCTGCCGCGCACATCTATCACTCCAGGTGCCCCAGATCTCAGAGACGCCACTCCACGAGGGATGATTAACAAAACCTTTATTGACGGAGCCACGAACACAGCCCCAACTGGTGTCTGTCCCTACGCGTTTCGGTGCACCTGCACCTTAATCATGGGAAAGGGAGTTGGCAACATCCGGGCTGGAACATCAAAACATTGTCCCAAATGGCATTCACTCTCCAGTGAGTGGTATGCCGGGAATTGAAGTCCTAATTTAATCCTTCCAATAGGGTCCGTAATTATTGCCAAACTTGTTTTCCTCCCGATTTATTTACAGTATTCAAAGCCCTCCAGTGGGCTTCAGGGCTGTTTTCTTGGCTCCAATTTCAATCCCTCATGCTGGCAGGCTGAAAGAATTCACAGCCTCGCAATCCTGTGTCCATTTACAGGCGGTGCATCTCCCGCGGCTCGGAGCCTGCCGCGCACATCTATCACTCCAGGTGCCCCAGATCTCAGAGACGCCACTCCACGAGGGATGATTAACAAAACCTTTATTGACGGAGCCACGAACACAGCCCCAACTGGTGTCTGTCCCTACGCGTTTCGGTGCACCTGCACCTTAATCATGGGAAAGGGAGTTGGCAACATCCGGGCTGGAACATCAGTTGGGGCTGTGTTCGTGGCTCCGTCAATAAAGGTTTTGTTAATCATCCCTCGTGGAGTGGCGTCTCTGAGATCTGGGGCACCTGGAGTGATATATATATATATATCAACAAAATTGGTTGCCCAAAGTGAGGAGGCCACCCGGAGTTCACATCATCCAACGAGGGCCCCAGCAGAGTCAGCTAGCAGCCTTCCATTAAAATATGCGGCTCAACGCGTTTCGGGCCGACGCCCTTGCTCACGAGCCTCCTGAAATGAGGAAACAAGGCAACTTGTTCTAATTTTGAACACCTGCTCTTTATTAAACAAAGTCCGCCCCCCCGGGTGTATCTTTGAGCCACACTCGGCATGGGCAACAAAGTGCCTTCTGGTAGTTGCAGTCAAAATCAGCTGTATTGCCCCAGTGGGTTGTGCCATTGTCCATAATTACAGTTCATAAAATCCCCAGTGGGTCAATGGAAAATGAAAGGTGAGTCCGCTGGATTACGTAACCCACTCGTAATCGAAGAACTCTGCTCCATCATGCCACTTGGGTTTCACAGTGCCTGGATCCGCAAATCTGCGGCGGGCCTTCCTCGCGACCGAGCCCAGCCGCAAAACATCAACAAAATTGGTTGCCCAAAGTGAGGAGGCCACCCGGAGTTCACATCATCCAACGAGGGCCCCAGCAGAGTCAGCTAGCAGCCTTCCATTAAAATATGCGGCTCAACGCGTTTCGGGCCGACGCCCTTGCTCACGAACCTCCTGAAATGAGGAAACAAGGCAACTTGTTCTGATTTTCGACACCTGCTCTTTATTAAACAAAGTCCGCCTCCCATGGGCGTATCTTTGAGCCACACTTGGCATCGGCAACAAAGTGCCTTCTGGTAGTTGCAGTCAAAATCAACTGTATTGCCCCAGTGGGTTGTGCCATTGTCCATAATTACAGTTCATAAAATCCACAGTGGGTCAATGGAAAATGAAAGGTGAGTCCGCTGGATTACGTAACCCACTCGTAATCGAAGAACTCTGCTCCATCATGACACTTGGGTTTCACAGTGCCTGGATCCGCAAATCTGCGGCGGGCCCTCCTCGCGACCGAGCCCAGCCGCAAAACATCAACAAAATTGGTTGCCCAAAGTGAGGAGGCCACCCGGAGTTCACATCATCCAACGAGGGCCACAGCAGAGTCAGCAAGCAGCCTTCCATTAAAATACGCGGCTCAACGCGTTTCGGGCCAACGCCCTTGCTCACGAGCCTCCTGAAATGAGGAAACAAGTTCTGATTTTGAACACCTGCTCTTTATTAAACAAAGTCCGCCCCCCTGGGCGTATCTTTGAGCCACACTCGGCATCGGCAACAAAGTGCCTTCTGGTAGTTGCAGTCAAAATCCGCTGTATTGCCGCAGTGGGTTGTGCCATTGTCCATAATTACAGTTCATAAAATCCCCAGTGGGTCAATGGAAAATGAAAGGTGAGTCCGCTGGTTACATAACCCACTCGTAATCGAAGAACTCTGCTCCATCATGACACTTGGGTTTCACAGTGCCTGGATCCGCAAATCTGCGGCGGGCCTTCCTCGCGACCGAGCCCAGCCGCAAAACATCAACAAAATTGATTGCCCAAAGTGAGGAGGCCACCCGGAGTTCACATCATCCAACGAGGGCCCCAGCAGAGTCAGCTAGCAGCCTTCCATTAAAATACGCAGCTCAACGAGTTTCGGGCCGACGCCCTTGCTCACAAGCCTCCTGAAATGAGGGAACCAGGCAACTTGTTCTGATTTTCAACACCTGCTCTTTATTAAACAAAGTCCGCCCCCTGGGCGTATCTTTGAGCCACACTCGGCATCGGCTTCAAAGTGCCTTCTGGTAGTTGCAGTCAAAATCAGCTGTATTGACCCAGTGGGTTGTGCCATTGTCCATAATTACAGTTCATAAAACCCCCCAGTGGGTCAATGGAAAATGAAAGGGGAGTCCGCTGGATTACGTAACCCACTCGTAATCGAAGAACTCTCCTCCATCATGACACTTGGGTTTCACAGTGCCTGGATCCGCAAATCTGCGGCGGGCGTTCCTTGCGACTGAGCCCAGCCGCAAAACATCAACAAAATTGGTTGCCCATAGTGAGGAGGCCACCCGGAGTTCACATCATCCAACGAGGGCCCCAGCAGAGTCAGCTAGCAGCCTTCCATTAAAATACGCGGCTCAACGCGTTTCGGGCCGACTCCCTTGCTCACGAGCCTCCTGAAATGAGGAAACAAGGCAGCTTGTTCTGATTTTGAACACCTGCTCTTTATTAAACAAAGTCCGCCCCCTGGGCTTATCTTTGAGCCACACTCGGCATCGGCAACAAAGTGCCTTCTGGTAGTTGCAGTCAAAATCAGCTGTATTGCCCCAGTGGGTTGTGCCATTGTCCATAATTATAGTTCATAAAATCCCCAGTGGGTCGATGGAAAATGAAAGGTGAGTCCGCAGGATTACGTAACCCACTCGTAATCGAAGAACTCTGCTCCATCATGACACTTGGGTTTCACAGGGCCTGGATCCGCAAATCTGCGGCGGTCCTTCCTCGCGACCGAGCCCTGCCGCAAAACATCAACAAAATTGGTTGCCCAAAGTGAGGAGGCCACCTGGAGTTCACATCATCCAACGAGGGCCCCAGCAGAGTCAGCTAGCAGCCTTCCATTAAAATACGTGGCTCAACGTGTTTCGGGCCGACGCCCTTGTTCACGAGCCTCCTGAAATGAGGAAACAAGGCAACTTGTTCTGATTTTGAACACTTGCTCTTTATTAAACAAAGTCCGGCCCCCTGGGATGTATCTTTGAGCCACACTCGGCATCGGCAACAAAGTGCCTTCTGGTAGTTGCAGTCAAAATCAGCTGTATTGCCCCAGTGGGTTGTGCCATTGTCCATAATTACAGTTCATAAAATCCCCAGTGGGTCAATGGAAAATGAAAGGTGAATCCGCTGGATTACGTAACCCACTCGTAATTGAAGAACTCTGCTCTATCATGACACTTTGGTTTCACAGTGCCTGGATCCGCAAATCTGCGGCGGGCCTTCCTCTCGACCGAGCCCAGCCGCAAAACATCAACAAAATTGGTTGCCCAAAGTGAGGAGGCCACCCGGAGTTCACATCATCCAACGAGGGCCCCAGCAGAGTTAGCTAGCAGCCTTCCATTAAAATACGCAGCTCAACGCGTTTCGGGCTGTCGCCCTTGCTCACGAGCCTCCTGAAATGAGGAATCAAGGCAGCTTGTTCTGATTTTGAACACCTGCTTTTTATTAAATAAAGTCCGCCCCCCTGGGCGTATCTTTGAGCCACACTCGGCATCGGGAACAAAGTGCCTTCTGGTAGTTGCAGTCAAAATCAGCTGTATTGCCCCAGTGGGTTGTGCCATTGTCCATAATTACAGTTCATAAAATCCCCAGTGGGTCAATGGAAAATAAAATGTGAGTCCGCTGGATTACGTAACCCACTCGTAATCAAAGAACTCTGCTCCATCATGACACTTGGGTTTCACAATGCCTGGATCCGCAAATCTGCGACGGGCCTTCCTCGCGACCGAGCCCAGCCGCAAAACATCAACAAAATTGGTTGCCCAAAGTGAGGAGGCCACCCGGAGTCCACATCATCCAACGAGGGCCCCAGCAGAGTCAGCAGCAGCCTTCCATTAAAATACGTGGCTCAAAGTGTTTCGGGCCGACGCCCTTGCTCACGAGCCTCTTGAAATGAGGAAACAAGGCAACTTGTTCTGATTTTGAACTCCTGCTCTTTGTTAAACAAAGTCCGCCCCCTGGGCGTATCTTTGAGCCACACTCGGCATCGGCAACAAAGTGCCTTCTGGTAGTTGCAGTCAAAATCAGCTGGATTGCCCCAGTGGGTTTTGCCATTGTCCATAATTACAGTTCATAAAATCCCCAGTGGGTAAATGGAAAATGAAAGGTGAGTCCGCTGGATTACGTAACCCACTCGTAATCGAAGAACTCTGCTCCATCATGACACTTGGGTTTCACAGTGCCTGGATCCGCAAATCTGCGGCGGGCCTTCCTCGCGACCGAGCCCAGCTGCAAAACATCAACAAAATTGGTTGCCCAAAGTGAGGAGGCCACCCGGAGTTCACATCATCCAACGAGGGCCCCAGCAGAGTCAGCTAGCAGCCTTCCATTAAAATATGCGGCTCAACGCGTTTCGGGCCGACGCCCTTGCTCACGAGCCTCCTGAAATGAGGAAACAAGTTCTGATTTTGAACACCTGCTCCTAATTAAACAAAGTCCGCCCCCCCTGGGCGTATCTTTGAGCCACACTCGGCATCGGCAACAAAGTGCCTTCTGGTAGTTGCAGTCAGAGTCAGCTGTATTGCCCCAGTGGGTTGTGCCATTGTCCATAATTACAGTTCATAAAATTCCCAGTGGGTCAATGGAAAATGAAAGGTGAGTCCGCTGGATTACGTAACCCACTCGTAATCGAAGAACTCTGCTCCATCATGACACTTGGGTTTCACAGTGCCTGGATCCGCAAATCTGCGGCGGGCCTTCCTCGCGACCGAGCCCTGCCGCAAAACATCAACAAAATTGGTTGCCCAAGGTGAGGATGCCACCCGGAGTTCACATCATCCAACGAGGGCCCCAGCAGAGTCAGCTAGCAGCCTTCCATTAAAATACGCGGCTCAACGCGTTTCGGGCCGACGCCCTTGCTCACGAGCCTCCTGAAATGAGGAAACAAGGCAACTTGTTCTGATTTTGAACACCTGCTCTTTATTAAACAAAGTCCGCCCCCCCTGGGCATATCTTTGAGCCACACTCGGCATCGGCAACAAAGTACCTTCTGGTAGTTGCAGTCAAAATCAGCTGTATTGCCCCAGTGGGTTATGCCATTGTCCATAATTACAGTTCATAAAATCCCCAGTGGGTTAATGGAAAATGAAAGGTGAGTCCGCTGGATTACATAACCCACTCGTAATCGAAGAACTCTGCTCCATCATGACACTTGGGTTTCACAGTGCCTGGATCCGCAAATCTGCGACGGGCCTTCCTCGCGACCGAGCCCAGACGCAAAACATCAACAAAAGTGGTTGCCCAAAGTGAGGAGGCCACCCGGAGTTCACATCATCCAACGAGGGCCCCAGCAGAGTCAGCTAGCAGTCTTCCATTAAAATACGTGGCTCAACACGTTTCGGGCCGACGCCCTTGCTCACGAGCCTCCTGAAATGAGGAAACAAGGCAACTTGTTCTGATTTTGAACACCTGCTCTTTATTAAACAAAGTCCGCCCCCCCCATGGCATATCTTTGAGCCTCACTCGGCATCGGCAACAAAGTGCCTTCTGGTAGTTGCAGTCAAAATCAGCTGTATTGCCCCAGTGGGTTGTGCCATTGTCCATAATTACACTTCATAAAATCCCCAGTGGGTTAATGGATAATGAAAGGTGAGTCCGCTGGATTACGTAACCCACTCATAATCGAAGAACTCTGCTTCATCATGATACTTGGGTTTCACAGTGCCTGGATCCGCAAATCTGCAGCGGGCCTTTCTCGCAACCGAGCCCAGCTCCAAAACATCAACAAAATTGGTTACCCAAAGTGAGGAGGCCACCCGGAGTTCACATCATCCAACAAGGGCCCCAGCAGAGTCAGCTAGCAGCCTTCCATTAAAATACGCGGCTCAACTAAGGGTGGGCGTAGTTCGCGAAGTAATGCTTCGCGAAGCTACGCAAAGTGCAGTTCGCGCTACGCAAGCTTCGCGTAGCACTACGCGAACTGCGTAGCGCACTGTTCGCAATGATTGCACAGTGCCGGATGCTTGTCCGCACTGTGCAATCATTGAAAACGGCAACTTGCACAGTGCGAGCTGTCTTTACTGCCGCTCGAGTAGATTTTTACTCGAGCGGCAGCTTCTCAACGCGGACTGGTAGTTTCTCATCGCGAGCGGTCGCAAGCATACGCGACCACTCGCAATGAGAAACCTGACCTCCCGCGTTGAGAATCTCGCCGGGAGGTTTATTTTCCACGCTCGCGATCGGCAACTTGATGTTGCTGATCGCGAACGAGGAAAAAGTCTCGCCGGGATGTCATTTTGCTTGCTCGCGGTCGCCAACTTGACGTTGAGGACCGCGAGCAAGCAAAAAATGACCGCGGCACTACGCTACGCTACGCTACGCGTGTTCGCACTGTGCTACGTGCAATTCGCGTTGTGCGAAGTAGCGCAAACTTCGCAAACTACGCGAGCGTAGCGTAGCACTTCGCCCAGGGTTAGGCTCAACGCGTTTCGGGCCGACGCCCTTGCTCACGAGCCTCCTGAAATGAGGAAACAAGGCAACTTGTTCTGATTTTCAACACCTGCTCTTTATTAAACAAAGTCCGCCCCCTGGGCGTATCTTTGAGCCACACTTGGCATCGGCAACAAAGTGCCTTCTGGTAGTTGCAGTGAAAATCAGCTGTATTGCCCCAGTGGGTTGTGCCATTGTCCATAATTACAGTTCATAAAATCCACAGTGGGTCAATGGAAAATGAAAGGTGAGTCCGCTGGATGATGTAACCCACTCGTAATCAAAGAACTATGCTCCATCATGACACTTGGGTTTCACAGTGCCTGGATCCGCAAATCTGCGGCAGGCCTTCCTCGCGACCGAGCCCAGCCGCAAAACATCAACAAAATTGGTTTCCCAAAGTGAGGAGGCCACCCGGAGTTCACATCATCCAACGAGGGCCCCAGCAGAGTCAGCAAGCAGCCTTCCATTAAAATACGCGGCTCAATGCGTTTCGGGCCGACGCCCTTGCTCACGAGCCTCCTGAAATGAGGAAACAAGGCAACTTGTTCTGATTTTGAACACCTGCTCTTTATTAAACAAAGTCCGCCCCCCCCGGCGTATCTTTGAGCCACACTCGGCATCGGCAACAAAGTGCCTTCTGGTAGCTGCAGTCAAAATCAGCTGTATTGCCCCAGTGGGTTGTGCCATTGTCCATAATTACAGTTCATAAAATCCCCAGTGGGTCAACGGAAAATGAAAAGTGAGTCCGCTGGTTACGTAACCCACTCGTAATCGAAGAACTCTGCTCCATCATGACACTTGGGTTTCACAGTGCCTGGAACCGCAAATCTGCGGCGGGCCTTCCTCGCGACCGAGCCCAGCCGCAAAACATCAACAAAATTGATTGCCCAAAGTGAGAAGGCCACCCGGAGTTCACATCATCCAACGAGGGCCCCAACAGAGTCAGCTAGCAGCCTTCCATTAAAATACGCGGCTCAACGCGTTTCGGGCCGACGCCCTTGCTCACGAGCCTCCTGAAATGAGGAAACAAGTTCTGATTTTGAACACCTGCTCTTTATTAAACAAAGTCCGCCCCCCTTGGCGTATCTCTGAGCCACACTCGGCATCGGCAACAAAGTGCCTTCTGGTAGTTGCAGTCAAATCAGCTGTATTGCCCCAGTGGGTTGTGCCATTGTCCATACATAATTACAGTTCATAAAATCCCCAGTGGGTCAATGGAAAATGAAAAATGAGTCCGCTGGTTTACGTAACCCACTCGTAATCGAAGAACTCTGCTCCATCATGACACTTGGGTTTCACAGGGCCTGGATCCGCAAATCTGCGGCGGGCGTTCCTCGCGACCAAGCCCTGCCGCAAAACATCAACAAAATTGGTTGCCCAAAGTGAGGAGGCCACCCGGAGTTCACATCATCCTACGAGGGCCCCAGCAGAGTCAGCTAGCAGCCTTCCATTAAAATACGTGGCTCAACGCGTTTCGGGCCGACGCCCTTGCTCACGAGCCTCCTGAAATGAGGAAACTGGGCAACTTGTTCTGATTTTGAACACCTGCTCTTTATTAAACAATGTCCGCCCCCCCTGGGCGTATCTTTGAGCCACACTCGGCATCGGCAACAAAGTGCCTTCTGGTAGTTGCAGTCAAAATCAGCTGTATTGCCCCAGTGGGTTTTGCCATTGTCCATAATTACAGTTCATAAAATCCCCAGTGGGTCAACGGAAAATGAAAAGTGAGTCCGCTGGTTACGTAACCCACTCGTAATCGAAGAACTCTGCTCCATCATGACACTTGGGTTTCACAGTGCCTAGATCCGCAAATCTGCGGCGGGCCTTCCTCGCGACCGAGCCCAGCCGCAAAACATCAACAAAATTGATTGCCCAAAGTGAGGAGGCCACCCGGAGTTCACATCATCCAACGAGGGCCCCAACAGAGTCAGCTAGCAGCCTTCCATTAAAATACGCGGCTCAACGCGTTTCGGGCCGACGCCCTTGCTCACGAGCCTCCTGAAATGAGGAAACAAGTTCTGATTTTGAACACCTGCTCTTTATTAAACAAAGTCCGCCCCCGTTGGCGTATCTTTGAGCCACACTCGGCATCTTCAACAAAGTGCCTTCTGGTAGTTGCAGTCAAATCAGCTGTATTGCCCCAGTGGGTTGTGCCATTGTCCATAATTACAGTTCATAAAATCCCCAGTGGGTCAATGGAAAATGATAAATGAGTCCGCTGGTTTACGTAACCCACTCGTAATCGAAGAACTCTGCTCCATCATGCCACTTGGGTTTCACAGTGCCTGGATCCGCAAATCTGCGGCGGGCCTTCCTCGCGACCGAGCCCAGCCGCAAAACATCAACAAAATTGGTTGCCCAAAGTGAGGAGGCCACCCGGAGTTCACATCATCCAACGAGGGCCCCAGCAGAGTCAGCTAGCAGCCTTCCATTAAAATATGCGGCTCAACGCGTTTCGGGCCGACGCCCTTGCTCACGAACCTCCTGAAATGAGGAAACAAGGCAACTTGTTCTGATTTTCGACACCTGCTCTTTATTAAACAAAGTCCGCCTCCCATGGGCGTATCTTTGAGCCACACTTGGCATCGGCAACAAAGTGCCTTCTGGTAGTTGCAGTCAAAATCAACTGTATTGCCCCAGTGGGTTGTGCCATTGTCCATAATTACAGTTCATAAAATCCACAGTGGGTCAATGGAAAATGAAAGGTGAGTCCGCTGGATTACGTAACCCACTCGTAATCGAAGAACTCTGCTCCATCATGACACTTGGGTTTCACAGTGCCTGGATCCGCAAATCTGCGGCGGGCCCTCCTCGCGACCGAGCCCAGCCGCAAAACATCAACAAAATTGGTTGCCCAAAGTGAGGAGGCCACCCGGAGTTCACATCATCCAACGAGGGCCACAGCAGAGTCAGCAAGCAGCCTTCCATTAAAATACGCGGCTCAACGCGTTTCGGGCCAACGCCCTTGCTCACGAGCCTCCTGAAATGAGGAAACAAGTTCTGATTTTGAACACCTGCTCTTTATTAAACAAAGTCCGCCCCCCTGGGCGTATCTTTGAGCCACACTCGGCATCGGCAACAAAGTGCCTTCTGGTAGTTGCAGTCAAAATCCGCTGTATTGCCGCAGTGGGTTGTGCCATTGTCCATAATTACAGTTCATAAAATCCCCAGTGGGTCAATGGAAAATGAAAGGTGAGTCCGCTGGTTACATAACCCACTCGTAATCGAAGAACTCTGCTCCATCATGACACTTGGGTTTCACAGTGCCTGGATCCGCAAATCTGCGGCGGGCCTTCCTCGCGACCGAGCCCAGCCGCAAAACATCAACAAAATTGATTGCCCAAAGTGAGGAGGCCACCCGGAGTTCACATCATCCAACGAGGGCCCCAGCAGAGTCAGCTAGCAGCCTTCCATTAAAATACGCAGCTCAACGAGTTTCGGGCCGACGCCCTTGCTCACAAGCCTCCTGAAATGAGGGAACCAGGCAACTTGTTCTGATTTTCAACACCTGCTCTTTATTAAACAAAGTCCGCCCCCCCTGGGCGTATCTTTGAGCCACACTCGGCATCGGCTTCAAAGTGCCTTCTGGTAGTTGCAGTCAAAATCAGCTGTATTGACCCAGTGGGTTGTGCCATTGTCCATAATTACAGTTCATAAAACCCCCCAGTGGGTCAATGGAAAATGAAAGGGGAGTCCGCTGGATTACGTAACCCACTCGTAATCGAAGAACTCTCCTCCATCATGACACTTGGGTTTCACAGTGCCTGGATCCGCAAATCTGCGGCGGGCGTTCCTTGCGACTGAGCCCAGCCGCAAAACATCAACAAAATTGGTTGCCCATAGTGAGGAGGCCACCCGGAGTTCACATCATCCAACGAGGGCCCCAGCAGAGTCAGCTAGCAGCCTTCCATTAAAATACGCGGCTCAACGCGTTTCGGGCCGACTCCCTTGCTCACGAGCCTCCTGAAATGAGGAAACAAGGCAGCTTGTTCTGATTTTGAACACCTGCTCTTTATTAAACAAAGTCCGCCCCCTGGGCTTATCTTTGAGCCACACTCGGCATCGGCAACAAAGTGCCTTCTGGTAGTTGCAGTCAAAATCAGCTGTATTGCCCCAGTGGGTTGTGCCATTGTCCATAATTATAGTTCATAAAATCCCCAGTGGGTCGATGGAAAATGAAAGGTGAGTCCGCAGGATTACGTAACCCACTCGTAATCGAAGAACTCTGCTCCATCATGACACTTGGGTTTCACAGGGCCTGGATCCGCAAATCTGCGGCGGTCCTTCCTCGCGACCGAGCCCTGCCGCAAAACATCAACAAAATTGGTTGCCCAAAGTGAGGAGGCCACCTGGAGTTCACATCATCCAACGAGGGCCCCAGCAGAGTCAGCTAGCAGCCTTCCATTAAAATACGTGGCTCAACGTGTTTCGGGCCGACGCCCTTGTTCACGAGCCTCCTGAAATGAGGAAACAAGGCAACTTGTTCTGATTTTGAACACTTGCTCTTTATTAAACAAAGTCCGGCCCCCCTGGGATGTATCTTTGAGCCACACTCGGCATCGGCAACAAAGTGCCTTCTGGTAGTTGCAGTCAAAATCAGCTGTATTGCCCCAGTGGGTTGTGCCATTGTCCATAATTACAGTTCATAAAATCCCCAGTGGGTCAATGGAAAATGAAAGGTGAATCCGCTGGATTACGTAACCCACTCGTAATTGAAGAACTCTGCTCTATCATGACACTTTGGTTTCACAGTGCCTGGATCCGCAAATCTGCGGCGGGCCTTCCTCTCGACCGAGCCCAGCCGCAAAACATCAACAAAATTGGTTGCCCAAAGTGAGGAGGCCACCCGGAGTTCACATCATCCAACGAGGGCCCCAGCAGAGTTAGCTAGCAGCCTTCCATTAAAATACGCAGCTCAACGCGTTTCGGGCTGTCGCCCTTGCTCACGAGCCTCCTGAAATGAGGAATCAAGGCAGCTTGTTCTGATTTTGAACACCTGCTTTTTATTAAATAAAGTCCGCCCCCCCTGGGCGTATCTTTGAGCCACACTCGGCATCGGGAACAAAGTGCCTTCTGGTAGTTGCAGTCAAAATCAGCTGTATTGCCCCAGTGGGTTGTGCCATTGTCCATAATTACAGTTCATAAAATCCCCAGTGGGTCAATGGAAAATAAAATGTGAGTCCGCTGGATTACGTAACCCACTCGTAATCAAAGAACTCTGCTCCATCATGACACTTGGGTTTCACAATGCCTGGATCCGCAAATCTGCGACGGGTCTTCCTCGCGACCGAGCCCAGCCGCAAAACATCAACAAAATTGGTTGCCCAAAGTGAGGAGGCCACCCGGAGTTCACATCATCCAACGAGGGCCCCAGCAGAGTCAGCTAGCAGCCTTCCATTAAAATACGTGGCTCAACGTGTTTCGGGCCGACTCCCTTGCTCACGAGCCTCTTGAAATGAGGAAACAAGGCAACTTGTTCTGATTTTGCACACCTGCTCTTTATTAAACAAAGTCCGCCCCCCCTGGGCGTATCTTTGAGTCACACTCGGCATCGGCAACAAAGTGCCTTCTGGTAGCTGCAGTCAAAATCAGCTGTATTGCCCCAGTGGGTTGTGCCATTGTCCATAATTACAGTTCATAAAATCCCCAGTGGGTCAATGGAAAATAAAAATTGAGTCCGCTGGATTATGTAACCCACTCGTAATCGAAGAACTCGGCTCCATCATGACACTTGGGTTTCACAGGGCCTGTATCCGCAAATCTGCGGCGGGCCTTCCTCGCAACCGAGCCCTGCCACAAAATATCAACAAAATTAGTTGCCCAAAGTGAGGAGGCCACCCGGAGTCCACATCATCCAACGAGGGCCCCAGCAGAGTCAGCAGCAGCCTTCCATTAAAATACGTGGCTCAAAGTGTTTCGGGCCGACGCCCTTGCTCACGAGCCTCTTGAAATGAGGAAACAAGGCAACTTGTTCTGATTTTGAACTCCTGCTCTTTGTTAAACAAAGTCCGCCCCCCCTGGGCGTATCTTTGAGCCACACTCGGCATCGGCAACAAAGTGCCTTCTGGTAGTTGCAGTCAAAATCAGCTGGATTGCCCCAGTGGGTTTTGCCATTGTCCATAATTACAGTTCATAAAATCCCCAGTGGGTAAATGGAAAATGAAAGGTGAGTCCGCTGGATTACGTAACCCACTCGTAATCGAAGAACTCTGCTCCATCATGACACTTGGGTTTCACAGTGCCTGGATCCGCAAATCTGCGGCGGGCCTTCCTCGCGACCGAGCCCAGCTGCAAAACATCAACAAAATTGGTTGCCCAAAGTGAGGAGGCCACCCGGAGTTCACATCATCCAACGAGGGCCCCAGCAGAGTCAGCTAGCAGCCTTCCATTAAAATATGCGGCTCAACGCGTTTCGGGCCGCGCCCTTGCTCACGAGCCTCCTGAAATGAGGAAACAAGTTCTGATTTTGAACACCTGCTCCTAATTAAACAAAGTCCGCCCCCTGGGCGTATCTTTGAGCCACACTCGGCATCGGCAACAAAGTGCCTTCTGGTAGTTGCAGTCAGAGTCAGCTGTATTGCCCCAGTGGGTTGTGCCATTGTCCATAATTACAGTTCATAAAATTCCCAGTGGGTCAATGGAAAATGAAAGGTGAGTCCGCTGGATTACGTAACCCACTCGTAATCGAAGAACTCTGCTCCATCATGACACTTGGGTTTCACAGTGCCTGGATCCGCAAATCTGCGGCGGGCCTTCCTCGCGACCGAGCCCTGCCGCAAAACATCAACAAAATTGGTTGCCCAAGGTGAGGATGCCACCCGGAGTTCACATCATCCAACGAGGGCCCCAGCAGAGTCAGCTAGCAGCCTTCCATTAAAATACGCGGCTCAACGCGTTTCGGGCCGACGCCCTTGCTCACGAGCCTCCTGAAATGAGGAAACAAGGCAACTTGTTCTGATTTTGAACACCTGCTCTTTATTAAACAAAGTCCGCCCCCCTGGGCATATCTTTGAGCCACACTCGGCATCGGCAACAAAGTACCTTCTGGTAGTTGCAGTCAAAATCAGCTGTATTGCCCCAGTGGGTTATGCCATTGTCCATAATTACAGTTCATAAAATCCCCAGTGGGTTAATGGAAAATGAAAGGTGAGTCCGCTGGATTACATAACCCACTCGTAATCGAAGAACTCTGCTCCATCATGACACTTGGGTTTCACAGTGCCTGGATCCGCAAATCTGCGACGGGCCTTCCTCGCTGACCGAGCCCAGACGCAAAACATCAACAAAAGTGGTTGCCCAAAGTGAGGAGGCCACCCGGAGTTCACATCATCCAACGAGGGCCCCAGCAGAGTCAGCTAGCAGTCTTCCATTAAAATACGTGGCTCAACACGTTTCGGGCCGACGCCCTTGCTCACGAGCCTCCTGAAATGAGGAAACAAGGCAACTTGTTCTGATTTTGAACACCTGCTCTTTATTAAACAAAGTCCGCCCCCCCCATGGCATATCTTTGAGCCTCACTCGGCATCGGCAACAAAGTGCCTTCTGGTAGTTGCAGTCAAAATCAGCTGTATTGCCCCAGTGGGTTGTGCCATTGTCCATAATTACACTTCATAAAATCCCCAGTGGGTTAATGGATAATGAAAGGTGAGTCCGCTGGATTACGTAACCCACTCATAATCGAAGAACTCTGCTTCATCATGATACTTGGGTTTCACAGTGCCTGGATCCGCAAATCTGCAGCGGGCCTTTCTCGCAACCGAGCCCAGCTCCAAAACATCAACAAAATTGGTTACCCAAAGTGAGGAGGCCACCCGGAGTTCACATCATCCAACAAGGGCCCCAGCAGAGTCAGCTAGCAGCCTTCCATTAAAATACGCGGCTCAACGCGTTTCGGGCCGACGCCCTTGCTCACGAGCCTCCTGAAATGAGGAAACAAGGCAACTTGTTCTGATTTTCAACACCTGCTCTTTATTAAACAAAGTCCGCCCCCCCTGGGCGTATCTTTGAGCCACACTTGGCATCGGCAACAAAGTGCCTTCTGGTAGTTGCAGTGAAAATCAGCTGTATTGCCCCAGTGGGTTGTGCCATTGTCCATAATTACAGTTCATAAAATCCACAGTGGGTCAATGGAAAATGAAAGGTGAGTCCGCTGGATGATGTAACCCACTCGTAATCAAAGAACTATGCTCCATCATGACACTTGGGTTTCACAGTGCCTGGATCCGCAAATCTGCGGCAGGCCTTCCTCGCGACCGAGCCCAGCCGCAAAACATCAACAAAATTGGTTTCCCAAAGTGAGGAGGCCACCCGGAGTTCACATCATCCAACGAGGGCCCCAGCAGAGTCAGCAAGCAGCCTTCCATTAAAATACGTGGCTCAATGCGTTTCGGGCCGACGCCCTTGCTCACGAGCCTCCTGAAATGAGGAAACAAGGCAACTTGTTCTGATTTTGAACACCTGCTCTTTATTAAACAAAGTCCGCCCCCCGGCGTATCTTTGAGCCACACTCGGCATCGGCAACAAAGTGCCTTCTGGTAGCTGCAGTCAAAATCAGCTGTATTGCCCCAGTGGGTTGTGCCATTGTCCATAATTACAGTTCATAAAATCCCCAGTGGGTCAACGGAAAATGAAAAGTGAGTCCGCTGGTTACGTAACCCACTCGTAATCGAAGAACTCTGCTCCATCATGACACTTGGGTTTCACAGTGCCTGGAACCGCAAATCTGCGGCGGGCCTTCCTCGCGACCGAGCCCAGCCGCAAAACATCAACAAAATTGATTGCCCTAAGTGAGAAGGCCACCCGGAGTTCACATCATCCAACGAGGGCCCCAACAGAGTCAGCTAGCAGCCTTCCATTAAAATACGCGGCTCAACGCGTTTCGGGCCGACGCCCTTGCTCACGAGCCTCCTGAAATGAGGAAACAAGTTCTGATTTTGAACACCTGCTCTTTATTAAACAAAGTCCGCCCCCCCTTGGCGTATCTCTGAGCCACACTCGGCATCGGCAACAAAGTGCCTTCTGGTAGTTGCAGTCAAATCAGCTGTATTGCCCCAGTGGGTTGTGCCATTGTCCATACATAATTACAGTTCATAAAATCCCCAGTGGGTCAATGGAAAATGAAAAATGAGTCCGCTGGTTTACGTAACCCACTCGTAATCGAAGAACTCTGCTCCATCATGACACTTGGGTTTCACAGGGCCTGGATCCGCAAATCTGCGGCGGGCGTTCCTCGCAACCAAGCCCTGCCGCAAAACATCAACAAAATTGGTTGCCCAAAGTGAGGAGGCCACCCGGAGTTCACATCATCCTACGAGGGCCCCAGCAGAGTCAGCTAGCAGCCTTCCATTAAAATACGTGGCTCAACGCGTTTCGGGCCGACGCCCTTGCTCACGAGCCTCCTGAAATGAGGAAACTGGGCAACTTGTTCTGATTTTGAACACCTGCTCTTTATTAAACAATGTCCGCCCCCCTGGGCGTATCTTTGAGCCACACTCGGCATCGGCAACAAAGTGCCTTCTGGTAGTTGCAGTCAAAATCAGCTGTATTGCCCCAGTGGGTTTTGCCATTGTCCATAATTACAGTTCATAAAATCCCCAGTGGGTCAACGGAAAATGAAAAGTGAGTCCGCTGGTTACGTAACCCACTCGTAATCGAAGAACTCTGCTCCATCATGACACTTGGGTTTCACAGTGCCTAGATCCGCAAATCTGCGGCGGGCCTTCCCTCGCGACCGAGCCCAGCCGCAAAACATCAACAAAATTGATTGCCCAAAGTGAGGAGGCCACCCGGAGTTCACATCATCCAACGAGGGCCCCAACAGAGTCAGCTAGCAGCCTTCCATTAAAATACGCGGCTCAACGCGTTTCGGGCCGACGCCCTTGCTCACGAGCCTCCTGAAATGAGGAAACAAGTTCTGATTTTGAACACCTGCTCTTTATTAAACAAAGTCCGCCCCCGTTGGCGTATCTTTGAGCCACACTCGGCATCTTCAACAAAGTGCCTTCTGGTAGTTGCAGTCAAATCAGCTGTATTGCCCCAGTGGGTTGTGCCATTGTCCATAATTACAGTTCATAAAATCCCCAGTGGGTCAATGGAAAATGATAAATGAGTCCGCTGGTTTACGTAACCCACTCGTAATCGAAGAACTCTGCTCCATCATGACACTTGGGTTTTACAGGGCCTGGATCCGCAAATCTGCGGCGGGCGTTCCTCGCGACCGAGCCCTGCCGCAAAACATCAACAAAATTGGTTGCCCAAAGTGAGGAGGCCACCCGGAGTTCACATCATCCAACGAGGGCCCCAGCAGAGTCAGCTAGCAGCCTTCCATTAAAATACGTGGCTCAACGCGTTTCGGGCCGACGCCCTTGCTCACGAGCCTCCTGAAATGAGGAAACAAGGCAACTTGTTCTGATTTTGAACACCTGCTCTTTGTTAAATAAAGTCCGCCCCCCCGGGGCGTATCTTTGAGCCACACTCGGCATCGGCAACAAAGTGCCTCCTGGTAGTTGCAGTCAAAATCAGCTGTATTGCCCCAGTGGGTTGTGCCATTGTCTATAATTACAGTTCATAAAATCCCGAGTGGGTCAATGGAAAATGAAAGGTGAGTCCGCTGGATTACGTAACCCACTCGTAATCGAAGAACTCTGCTCCATCATGACACTTGGGTTTCACAGTGCCTGGATCCGCAAATCTGCGGCGGGCCTTCCTCGCAACCGAGCCCAGCTGCAAAACATCAACAAAATTGGTTGCCCAAAGTGAGGAGGCCACCCGGAGTTCACATCATCCAACGAGGGCCCCAGCAGAGTCAGCTAGCAGCCTTCCATTAAAATACGCAGGTCAACGCGTTACGGGCCGACTCCCTTGCTCACGAGCCTCCTGAAATGAGGAAACAAGGCAACTTGTTCTGATTTTGAACACCTGCTCTTTATTAAACAAAGTCCGCTCCCCCTTGGCGTATCTTTGAGCCACACTCGGCATCGGCAACAAAGTGTCTTCTGGTAGTTGCAGTCAAAATCAGCTGTATTGCCCCAGTGGGTTGTGCCATTGTCCATATTACAGTTCATAAAATCCCCAGTGGGTCAATGGAAAATGAAAGGTGAGTCCACTGGATTACGTAACCCACTCGTAATCGAAGAACTCTGCTCCATCATGACACTTGGGTTTCACAGTGCCTGGATCCGCAAATCTGCGACGGGCCTTCCTCGCGACCGAGCCCAGTTGCAAAACATCAACAAAATTGGTTGCCCAAAGTGAGGAGGCCACCCGGACTTCACATCATCCAACGAGGGCCCCAGCAGAGTCAGCTAGCAGCCTTCCATTAAAATACGCGGCTCAACGCGTTTCGGGCAATGAATTTGGGACAGTGGCAGCAACCACTTGGTGTAACTAGAGGGAACAACAAGTACCATCATGCAAGTGTGCATACACCCACTGTGGCGGGACTTGGTGAAATATTAGGTGTTCCTTTTGCATGCTAGCCGCTGCCCCTGCATTTTTCTCTGCCCGTGAACAAGGACACTTTGTGTTCGAAACGCGTAGGGCTGTGGAGATTTGAACTGTGATGCGGATAAGGAGGCTGCACCATTGAGGTCTTGGATTAAAGGTGTTTAATACTCACCGTGAGTGGCGTTTCCATTTTTGGGCAACTTTGGATGGATTTTTAGCGGTTCGCCTTAATCGCGGAAACGCCCCGCTGTGACTCTGGCAGATCTGGTGATTGGAGTACTAATTTGCCAAAAGGAACGGTGAGGTCCGTGTCTCAAGACAAGTAATGAACAATGTGGCGGTCTTTCCTGACCTTCATCAACCCACTTGGGTAAGACTGCAATGAATTTGGGACAGTGGCAGCAACCACTTGGTGTAACTAGAGGGAACAACAAGTACCATCATGCAAGTGTGCATACGCACACTGGGGCGGGACTTGGTGAAATATCAGGTGTTCCTTTTGCATGCTAGCCGCTGCCCCTGCATTTTTCTCTGCCCGTGAACAAGGACACTTTGGGGCCGATTCCGATCTCGGTCGGAGGCGCACCCAATACCATTCGGTCGGGAAAAAAGCCATGCGAATGCCTGTTTCCCGACCGATCCGTACAGCACACCGAACGAGTAAGTACGATGCGCACAACAGCACAGAATCTGGCCGAGCCGTACTCACCCAATCCAGGTCCTGTACTCCGACCGAGGCGAGTCCGGAAACGCAGAATCGAGTCGCACGGAAGGGAAAATGCAGCTCCGTCCGGCCGAACAAGTACGATGCGCTTCCCGTACGCGCCGAACCCGTCGCTACGCACGTCACATCAAAGCATCCGGGAGAGGCGCACATAAGCTCCGATTCGCGCCACAACACAATACACGGCTACGAGACGAACACGCCAGCGACGAGGATGACGCGAAGCGACGAGGACGACGCGAAGCAACGAGAAGGACGAACGACACAAACCAACCATGAATCCCTTCGTCCCGATCATACCAATATTCTACATTTACTACCGGAACAGGCACGGACGCGTACGGCGCAGAAGGTAAGTCAGACACCAACCACAAAACACATACAACACGTACACGACACATCACACACACACAGAGGGATGTAGAATATACTTACACCAGCAACAGCAGCACCATAGGGGCGGGATGCCCATCACCAATGCCACATATGCACACAGGGGCCTGAATGCGCACCACCACCCCTACCCAGGGGGTGCTGGATGCCTACCACTACTACCACCCTCCCCTAGGGGGTGCTGGATGCCTACCACTACTACCACCCTCACCCAGGGGGGGCGGGATGCCTACCACTACTACCACCCTTAGCCAGGGGGGGCTGGATGCCTACCACTACTACCACCCTCACCCAGGGGGGGCTGGATGCCTACCACTACTACCACCCTCACCCAGGGGGGGCTGGATGCCTACCACTACTACCACCCTCACCCAGGGGGTGCTGGATGCCTACCACTACTACCACCCTTAGCCAGGGGGGCTGGATGCCTACCACTACTAGCCACCCTCACCCAGGGGGGCTGGATGCCTACCACTACTACCACCCTCACCCAGGGGGGCTGGATGCCTACCACTACTACCACCCTCACCCAGGGGGGCTGGATGCCTACTACCACCCTCAGCCTGGGGGGGCTGGATGCCTACCACTACTACCACCCTCACCCAGGGGGGGCTGGATGCCTACCACTACTACCACCCTCACCCAGGGGGGGCTGGATGCCTACCACTACTACCATCCTCACCCAGGGGGTGCTGGATGCCTACCACTACTACCACCCTCACCCAGGGGGGGCTGGATGCCTACCACTACTACCACCCTTAGCCAGGGGGGGCTGGATGCCTACCACTACTACCACCCTCACCCAGGGGGGCTGGATGCCTACCACTACTACCACCCTCACCCAGGGGGGCTGGATGCCTACCACTACTACCACCCTCACCCAGGGGGGCTGGATGCCTACCACTACTACCACCCTCACCCAGGGGGTGCTGGATGCCTACCACTACTACCACCCTCACCCAGGGGGGCTGGATGCCTACCTACTACCACCCTTAGCCAGGGGGGCTGGATGCCTACCACTACTACCACCCTCACCCAGGGGGGCTGGATGCCTACTACCACCCTCACCCAGGGGGGGCTGGATGCCTACCACTACTACCACCCTCACCCAGGGGGGGCTTGATGCCTACCACTACTACCACCCTCACCCAGGGGGGGCTGGATGCCTACCACCACTACCACCCCCACTCATAGGATGGACAATGCATGACACAACCAGCACACCACAACCTAGGGAATGCAAGAAAAAGACATCCCCCAACACCATGGCAAGCGTGTGTAGACTGTGTCAAATGCCTACAACACCCAACATGACTTTGAACATACAATGTGACCCCCTAGCACATGTGCCACACATATATGTGTGTGGCCCCCACAATGCAAGCAGGCCATGACCATTGTGGCAATGGGGTCCAAACCCCATAATCACAGTGACCAAAGGTAAGTGTGGGGTCCATAGCTGAAGCACCTTTTGAACATTGTGGCAATGGGGTCTAAACCCCCATCATCACTGTGACCAAAAGGTAAGTGTGGGGTCCATAGCTGAAGCACATTTTGAACAGTGTGGCAATGGGGTCCAAACCCCCATCATCACAGTCACCAAAATGTAAGTGTGGGGTCCATAGCTGAAGCACCTTTTGAACAATGTGGCAATGGGGTCTAAGCCCCCATCATCACTGTGACCAAAAGGTAAGTGTGGGGTCCATAGCTGAAGCACATTTTGAACAGTGTGGCAATGGGGTCCAAACCCCCATCATCACAGTGACCAAAATGTAAGTGTGGGGTCCATAGCTGAAGCACCTTTTGAACATTGTGGCAATGGGGTCCAAACCCCCATCATCACTGTGACCAAAAGGTAAGTGTGGGGTCCATAGCTGAAGCACATTTTGAACAGTGTGGCAATGGGGTCCAAACCCCCATCATCACAGTGACCAAAATGTAAGTGTGGGGTCCATAGCTGAAGCACCTTTTGAACATTGTGGCAATGGGGTCTAAACCCCATCATCACTGTGACCAAAAGGTAAGTGTGGGGTCCATAGCTGAGGCACATTTTGAACAGTGTGGCAATGGGGTCCAAACCCCCATCATCACAGTGACCAAAATGTAAGTGTGGGGTCCATAGCTGAAGCACCTTTTGAACATTGTGGCAATGGGGTCTAAACCCCCATCATCACTGTGACCAAAAGGTAAGTGTGGGGTCCATAGCTGAAGCACCTTTTGAACATTGTGGCAATGGGGTCTAAACCCCCATCATCACTGTGACCAAAAGGTAAGTGTGGGGTCCATAGCTGAAGCACATTTTGAACAGTGTGGCAATGGGGTCCAAACCCCCATCATCACAGTGACCAAAATGTAAGTGTGGGGTCCATAGCTGAAGCACCTTTTGAACATTGTGGCAATGAGGTCTAAACCCCCATCATCACTGTGACCAAAAGGTAAGTGTGGGGTCCATAGCTGAAGCACCTTTTGAACATTGTGGCAATGGGGTCTAAACCCCCATCATCACTGTGACCAAAAGGTAAGTGTGGGGTCCATAGCTGAAGCACCTTTTGAACAGTGTGGCAATGGGGTCCAAACCCCCATCATCACAGTGACCAAAAGGTAAGTGTTGACAAAGAAAGAGCTGCAACTGCCAAACTGCATGGATGATTCCTGGTCACAGAACAAAAAACACATCAGTGGCAAAGTAGTGTATGTGTCCCATTGCAACATAAATTGGGGGAGCCAAAAACTGCAGTGCAAATAAGACATACCTTTGGCCATGTGCAGACAAACAACACCCATGGGGGCTGACACTGTCAACATTCATCAATGACACAATGACAGAAGTGACCATCAGAATGCAGACCCACATATTTGCACCAATGGGCACACAAATGCAGATACCCTGTGGAGACTGCAGATGTGAGGTGAACAGATACCATACCATGGCAGCAATGGGACACACAAACCATGATCATTGTGCTGACCGATGACCTAGGAGTCCCAGGGACAGCAGGGGAAACCCACCAAACTACATACAGCCAATGGCACACCCAAGATATGCCAATGCAGTGGTGCAGATGCACAAACACAAACAGGCAGACCCACACTGCACATCATACACAACAGGTGAGGGGGGTGCCAGTGTCCCCAGGCAACCACACAACACATGAGGAGACCTGAATACCAATCATACAGATGTGCATACAGTGCCACACAAAGGTAACTCATGGATCCAAATCCCCTATGTGGGCAAGCAGGCATTGTCAGATGAGAGGGAGCACAAATCACACATGTCACACAGGCACGTAGGAACAGCAACTGACACAGCAAGACACAGACACACCACAGCACCACCCCCAGGGCCCCCACAATGTGGTGACCCTGGGCTGCATTACAATCCCACTGTGATGACAAAGCTAAATGTCGTTCACACTGTGAACCACAGTCATGTGTCCTGAGCAACAAACTACCATCACACCTACACAAGCACAAATCAATCAGCATGGCCAGTAAGCCAAGGCCAACATGGAGGCAGGGGCCTAGCCGGGCAACAACTCTCATCAGCACACACTCAACACCACACCCTCGACCTCCAACAATGTGCAGCAGTGAAGCACACATGCACTGGTGACATTGCACATGCACCCATGACTATTCCAGGGTGGTGGGTGGGAACCAAGGTGCAGAAACACATCACACATGGCCACTCAACAAGACTCCTGAATGTCTGACACACTGCACACTACGCTGTACATGGACATGACGGCAATACCACACCAACCAATGGGATCCCAGCCACAGTCACACACCAATGAAGAAGCCAAGGTCACCCACAAAGAACACACATAGACAACAACCAACATTGCAGCCCGGACCCTGAGGAGTGCCAGCAGTCACACACACAACGTGTCACAATCACTGAAAGATAACACAAACTGGAAATCACATGACAGGGGCAAACAACAAGTGCCAAGGGGAAACCTGACTGTGACCCATCTGCGTCTGCACACAAACTCAGCCCTGACAGCAAACACACCTATGGGTGACACCCTGATGACCAGTAATGTGCCATGCACCCACATCACAGAGAACCCAGGGAGAAGACTTTGGGGAACATAGGTCAACTCAGCAAGCATCACAAACAGGTACAACACTAGGGAACACAGCATGCACAGCTAAACGGAAGTGAACACACAGACATGCACATACAACACACACCTTGGGCGCAGGCAATGTCACAGGAGTACACACTGCCATGAGGGGACTCCACTCCTGTGTGAGGAAAGCTGTGCCATATGTTGCCTCAGTAGGGCCCCATCATGTCAGCTGAGCACTTGGTCACACAATCAACAATTAGCACCAAATGAGGGCTCCCGTCACATCAGCCTGGTCATGGAAGTGCCAACGGAATCATCAGCACAGATCCAACACACTTGTATAGCAATGTTGCACTGACTACACGGATGAGTCCTTCCCCATTGATGCCCAAACCTGCATGTCCAGTGGAGATGGCCACACGGTCAGGGAAGTAGACGAATTGAACAATGGCAGGCACAACAGATGTGCAGGGGTGGAAGCCACAGATGTGAAATAGCTAATCTAAGTAGGAAATCCCATTGCCAAATACTGAACACATGACACCCTCAGATGCTGCTATGGATGACATGGATACACCACAGGATAGGACACATTCCCCCTGGACCACATGGGTTCCTGCACAGTAACACTTCATTATCATGAGACCAAATATCACCATCACTGCAGCAAGGGCATGGTTAGCATCATCAACAACATGTACATCAGAAGCATAAGCACTAGAGAACAGAAAGTTGCTTTATTCAGCATATGTGTGGAATGAAAACAAAGTCCAGAAAAACACAAAGGCCAATGGCCAGTCCATTGTCAAAGTCAAAACTTGGTGACAGTGGCAGATGTCACCCTACGCATGCCTGCACAAAACCAGGGACAATCCACTAGGAGGGGCAACCGGGGGGCAGGCCAGGCACCGCAGGGACAGGATCAGGGCTCACCAGGAGGAAGCAGGGAAGGGGTGGTGGGTGCTGGAGAGCCACTGACAACTGCAGTGGAGGTGTCTGACATGGTGTGTGCCGGCACAACTGGGGGGCATGACTCAGATGGTGTGGGTGCCGGCACGACTGCAGTGGACCCTGCAGATGGAGTGGACAGGTCCGCCACTGCAGTGCCCAAGTCAGACAGGGTGGTAGTGGACTCCACTGCAGTGCCTACCACCAGGGGAGGAGAATGGGGAACAGGCAAGGTGGGCTGGACAGAGGGGAGGACAACCTCACCACATCAGTGGCACAGACAAGCGCAGCGGGGGTGTGGTGCCGGGAGAGCAAGTGGCAGGGGAGAAGGCCGGATCCTCTTGGGGATGGTATATCTGTGGGTGGGGGAACCTGGGGCAGGGTGTGGTGGGGGCACCTGTGGAGTGGGGGCCTGAGGGATGGAGGAAGGAGACCTGGTGCCTGAGCTGCAGGGCGGCGGCGGGGTCTTGCTCTTACGACTCCAGGGGGACTTGCGGGTGGGGGCCTCAGTCTGTCTGCGCCTGGGGGAGGGTGTCCGGGGACGAGGGGCACTCTGCTCCGTGTGGGTGGGCTTCCTCTTCCCCTGGATGCTGGAGCAGCTGGATCGGAGGGGAAGAGGCCGAGGTCACTGAGGAAGAGGCGCTGGGTCTTTGGGGTTGCAGGTGAGGCAAGGGAGGGTGTTTTGGAGGGAGAGGCAACTGAGGACTGCGCAGTGCTCGTGGATGCGTGTGTGTGTTCCAGGGCCCCATCCCCTGTGAGTCTGGTTTCAGTCCCCTGACTGTGCGTGCATGTGCGTTTTGTTTGTGATGTGTGTGTCTGTGTGCTGGATGTGTGTGTGCTGGTGTGTGCCTGTGCCGGTGTGTGTGTGCTTGGGACGGGTAAGGTGCTGGGGAGTGTGGATGGAGCAGAGGCAGGAGGGGTGAGGGACTGTCTGAGGAGGGACACTGCTGCCGTCAGGGAGGAGTCCATGGACCTATTGCCCCTCTGTAGGTCAGACATGCCCGATGAGATGCCCTCCATGAACGACACCAGCTGAGTCAACAGAGCGGTGTGCGCATGGAGGACACTCAGCATGGCTGTCTGCCCTACATGGAGCTGGCGAAGGAGGTACACAGACTCCTCACTCAGGGCAGCAGGGGACACAGGGGCAGGGGGTGCGGTGCCTGGCCCAAAGGAGACACGCTCCCGAACATGGGAGCCTCCACGGACCTGGGGAATGGGAGCCGATGGGAGGGCGGTGGTGGTGCTGGTGGTGGCGGGGACAGCAACACTAGCTGGGGTGTGGTGGCTGCTGACACCCGCCTCCATAAGGGAGTCATCCTCCGAGTTGCTCTGGTCCTCAGCTGAGGTGGATGGTGCTGAGGACTCCTCGGTGTGGCTCCCTCGCCCTCCGTGCCACTGGGTCCCTCCGACCACTCTCGGCTGCTGACCCAGTCTGGCTCTCCGGCTCCTCCTGGTCCGTGGAGCTGTCCCCTTCCGTGGCCGTGGATGTATCTGCAAACAATGGGGAAACAGACAGACATCAGTCACCTGCACCAAACGCACACACCACTGTGAGCACAGCACATTACAGAGCAAGCCCTGGCATCATTAGTTGTACATTGCTGAAAGTGCCCTAACTGAACAGGAGAAGCCAATTGTCAGTCTGATGCCAACCATGGCACTCACATCCCACATGGCCTTGCACCCATCTGTCTGGTGTCTGTTGGATAGCAACACCCCAGTGTGGACACATGCACCAACTACACAGTAGTTGGACAGTGCAGAGGACACGGTGTAGCATGTGGACATGCACACACCACAACTCTTGCCACTGAGTCAGTACAGGTTTCCGGATGAAAGGGACGCCCAGAGTCAAATAGGATATGCATGTGATGCATACCTGCGACAGACACCATGATGCACCCATGTCCTGATAGCCATCGCCACAATGGTGTGCATGTAGCACATGTCACTCCCCTGCAGGATCACCAATAAGTAGACACATGCCATGGCGGAGGCATGACTGCTAAGTCATACATCACTGTCTCAGTGATGTATGACTTGGCAGCCAGACAACAACACTCTGCACTGTGACACAATAGTAGGTCATGGGGAATGCAAGTCCTGGAGCTGCACAAGTGCACATGTACATCCCCCACACAACACATCATCTTAACCCTCATCTGTCCAGGTCATACCGATTGGACATATGGGAGACCTGTGACACTACCCTCTGAACCTGAGCCCCTCACAATCTGCTGTGAATGGGGAACAGCTGCCTGAACTTCACATTCGCATACCCCAGTCTGCACGGGCAGCTGATCAAACACCTATGTGACACACAAGTATCGTCTCCTATGGTCACATCTCCAGTGGCATGCTGAGCCCCTACCAAGCAACACCCCAGCAGTCCTGGCAACTAATCCACAGCACACTGACACAGTGGCAGACACCTGAGGGGTCAAATCACTGCACACAATGTGTCAGCTGATACACGGGAGTGGGAGTACAGAGTGCATTGCATGGCCTGGAGTAGGCATGACTGTCCTGCCCCACATGAATGAGGGATGAGCCCTGGACAGTGGGTAGCTGGCTATGTATGTGTGACACACGTAATCTGCACACTCCTGGGGCCCAAACATTGTTCCCACCCGCTGCATGGGCGTGTGCCACATACCCCAGGCACATGTGGTGGCTCAGCTCAGCAAGTGGACCGCATATCAAAGCAACACGCAGATTGCATGTCCGAACACAGGCGTTGTGTGAACAATGGACCCACCCATGATGCCCACAACAGAGTTAGGGAAACAGATGCTGTCCCCCACCTTTAGTGAAGCAAACTGCAAGGACATAGTCCCAAGTGACACAATTCCCTGAATGTAAGGGCCACACCTGGGTATCAGATGAGGAGTGGGCAGTGCACAATAGAGGGACATGGCTCCTGGACAACATGACTGCTGCACTGTGGCAGTTGAACCAGGCCAGAGGAGGGCACAAAGCATGTAATACAGAGTTCACAGTGCAGTCTTTGACTCACCCCCTCCTTGCTGCTGTCTGGCCTTCAGCTGCCCATCCAGGTCTGGAAACACCACCGCCAGGATCTGGAGCATGTGGGGGTCAGGGTCCGTGTTCCGCCTCTCCTGCGAGGAGGCGACAGCTTCAGCTGGACCCGTGCAATCCTCCGGGTCCAGCCCCGAAGGTCCTGCCACCTCTTTTGGCAGTTGCGGATCCGGCGCTTGTAGACCCCCACGGACCGGACAGCCCGGACGATGTCCTTCCAGATCTCCTGCTTCCGATGGGCATTAACCTGTGAGGATGACAAAGTGAAAAGGCCATTACTACACATGCAACATATCCGTGCATGACACAGTTGTATATACATGTCTCAATCACAGGGGCACATGATGTACACAGGCAGTGCAACGCTGCCCATGGACAGTTTGCCAGAAGTCACTACATGGTATCATTGCATGGGAAGTAAAACCTTGTTCAAATGCACTGTCACTGCACCATACCTGTCCAGTGCATGTCACTACACACTATGGGGGTGACAACTACTCAGTGAGCCTGCTAGCCAGTGGCATGCAGACTTTCAGCCTTGCTAGTCAGACAATATGCACATTCAGAAAGGCAGTGCACAGAACACTCACCTGCTCCCCTGGTGTTCCATACAGCTTGCTGTACTGTGGAAGTAGGCTGTCCAGCAGGGCCTGGTTCTCCTCAAGGCTGAAGGCTGGGGCTCTCTCCACAGTACGTGCCATTGCAGGGTCCAGAGGGGCAGAGACAGCAGCAGTGCAGTGGCAGATGTCGTCCTGGAGCATGTAGTGCAGGCAAGTGAGCTCTCAGGGGAACAGCCAGCAATACATATGTGCTGGAGAGGCAGATACTGTCCCATGTGTCCAAAGTGATAGGTCCAAGTCGTTTGCATCTTCTGAATCTGGCCAATCCATGGAATAGCAGCACCAATACACGCCCACGGCATCCTTCAAATCTTCAACTTCATGACATACATGATTTTGCAACATTGTTGTGGGTGACCAACTGAATTTCCAGCAACCGACTCGTTCGAAATTCGAAACGCGTCCGTTGCCAGGCAAGGCCATTGTCAATGGGTGCGCACCGATCGGTCCATTGCGGTACAACGCGTACAGGGGCACAACGCGTACCCGCACACATTGAATGCAATGGGCCGGCCGGGGGCACCGATCGGTCCATTGCAGTACAACGCGTACAGGGGTTCAACGCGTACCCGCACACATTGAATGCAATGGGCCGGCCGGGGCACCGATCGGTCCATTGCAGTACAACGCGTACAGGGTACAACGCGTGCCCGCACACATTGAATGCAATGGGCCGGCCGGGGGCACCGATCGGTGCATTGCAGTACAACGCGTACAGGGGTACAACGCGTACCCGCACACATTGAATGCAATGGGCCGGCCGGGGGCACCGATCGGTCCATTGCAGTACAACGCATCCCTGTACAAGTGACTGGCATATGTCACCATGCCTGTCTCAGATGGACATATGCCAGCCACAGATAGCTCCCAGGGAGTGAGGGGCACACCTACAACACGACAGCCTGTCCAAGCTGTATCATGAGGCATGTAAGGCTGCATTTCCTATTGTGTGTATGTTGGTGTACATGTTGTCCTGTGGGTGTCACCTGGGGGCAGCCACCCCCAGGCTGTGCACGTGTTCATGGGGACAGGATCCTGGGTGTAACGTGTACATGACCACTGTGATGTGCAACTGTTCATATCTGTGCATGTGCCATGGTCACATTTCACGGTGGTGTAGTAGTCATGTCACATACCCCGTGAGTCCCATGTGGGACGGTATGTTTGAGCCAGGGTGTCCCAGTGGCACAATAGTGATGGTCCTCCACAGTCTGTGTGCATGTAGTGTTTACAATGTCTCTGATTTCATGTGCACAATGGGAGACAGTCTCCACATCCACGTTGTGTGTGCATGGACTTTGATGTTGTGCGTGTGTGTGTCACAGACGTCCATGTCTGTCCTGCAGTGGCAAGTGGGACCACTACCTGTGGGGGTCATAGTTGTTTTGCTGTGGTGTATACATGATACTCCATGTAATGCCAGTGTCCATGTGGCAATACAGGGTCCCTGGGAATGTACCTGTCGTTGAGCTGTGATGCCTGGGGCACATCTGTCCTCACATGTCACTGTGGGGGGTGATTGTGACACGGCAGCAGGAGATGGGAACTGTGACACGGCCTCATGATATCCAATGGGCCAACCTGGGACTTATTGATGCCACTTGTTGAACCGTGATGACAGATGTTGGCCATGTATGTACCATACATGTCCTTACGGAACTGCACACTTCATGTAGTTGTGCCTCATAATGATGTATGTTGGGATATTGAGTGTTCAATGCCGCATATGTGGGCTGACTGACAATCTTGCTTACTTCTCCTCTGCACTGCAGGGCTCCTGCTGTCCATCGACCATTCCCAGACCTGGCAACGATGGTGGAACGGGACAACATCCGACGGTACCGCTTCACCAGGCAGCTGATTGAGGATTTGGCAGTGCAGTTGGCCCCACATTTGCAACCTGGCCGGCCGTATCCTACAGCGCTGACCCCCAAGGTGAAGGTGATGGCAGCCCTACACTTCTTTGCCCCCGGTACCTTCCAACATACTGTGGCGACTGCTGGTGGGATGTCACAGACCATGTTGAGCCGTGTGCTCCGCAATGTTTTGGCGGCAATGTTGCTATTCCTGAACCGGTACATCTATTTCCCTAGACTGCGACGACTCACTGACGTGAAGAGTGACTTTTATGCCCTGGGAAGGATGCCGCATGTCATTGGCTCCATTGATGGGACACATGTGGCTTTGGTACCACCACAGGCCCAGGAGCAGGCCTACCGTGAACCGCAAGCACTACCACTCGGTCAATGCACTGGTGGTGTGTCTTGCAGATATGACCATCACACACGTGTGTGCCCGTTTCCCTGGTTCAGCACACGATGCCTTTGTGATGAGGAGTAGTCGCATCCCCAGGATGATGGCACAGATGCAGAACCAGCGTGCCTGGCTTGTCGGTGTGTACTGACTTTATGCCATTGTGTGTGATCTGATCTGTAGTATTCCGCCCACTTTTCCAAGTCAGCTAATGTGCACTTGTCTGTCCGTAGGTGACTCGGGATACCCCAACATGCCGTGGTTGCTGACACCCCTCAAGAACCCTGTGACACCAGCCCAGATGCGCTACAATGAGGCACATGGTCGGACCAGGAGAGTGATTGAGCGGACATTTGGTCTCCTGAAGAGCCGCTTCCGCTGCCTGGACAAGACCGGAGGGTCCCTCCCATAAGCCCCTGCGAAAGTGTGCAAGATTATCATCGTCTGCTGCATGCTCCACAACCTGGCAGTGCGGAAGGAGTTGCCTCTCATCCAGGATGACAATGACCAACATCCGCCACCTGTGGAGGATCCTGGCCTGGACCACGATGCCAGTGACTGATGATGATGATGATGAGGGTGATGTCCGCACACAGCTCATCACCAACTTCTTTAGCTGAATGTGAGTATCCTGAGGTGTCATGTCAATGATGTGAGTTGGCATGATATGTGTAGGTGGTGCTCTGGTGCTGTTGGAGTGTGTCCATGGGCTACTTGACTGGATGTGTGTTGCGATGTGTGCTTACAGGTGGGCTGTACTCCCCAACAGTGTTGGCATGCTAACTTGGTTCTGGGTGGGTATCTTGTAACATGTATTGTGCATGAGTTTTGCTGTTCTGTCCTGTTCTCCATTGCTTTTGACTCTGTGTCATTTCTGTCCTTCACAGGGTACTTTCAGATTCGTTTGGTCAACTGTGTCCACCGACGACGTGATTGCACTTCCAGGGTGGTAGCTGTTGTGTCCCTACAGGTGATGTGCGCCACACCCATGGACTTCCTTCCGTCTACAGTTGTTGACTGTGTGCCCGCTGCCAGGTGGGATTACCTTGCATCTGTAGTGGTTACGACATGTTGCATCTGTGTAATAAACCTGTGCTTCACTTTGTGATGTGCGTTGTCTGTGGTCACACATTTGACTGCCATTTGCTTACTGCACCTGTGGGCTACCTGACTCCAACTGGGAATGGGTGTGGTGTCTGTGCATTGCACCGTCTTCCCTGGCAACATCAGTGTAGGCAATGAGTCAGATGGCCTAGGTGTGTATGTGTTGTGTAGCCCTGGTGGTGTGTCTTCCTCATATGTGTCACGTTGCCTTTACTCACATGCCTGTGTTGTACTTGCTGTTGCAGTTCGCATACACAGTGTAATTTTGCAGTTCATCATCCCCATAACAGCACCCACGTTGGAATCACAACAGAGGCAAGTATGGTGTATTAGTGTGTTTATTGTGATACATTTGTGTGAATAGTGCATAGGATGGGTAGTGCTGTACATAAATCTTGCAATCAGAAGTTCCTAGGTGAATTGAAAGTCCTGGTAGACAAAATACCCAGTATCGGGGCCACAGTTGTCTGAGACATTGGTCCAACTTGTACTCCCCATGCAATGTGTGGGAGTAGTGTTGCCGTCAACAGGGTGAACAGTCTGTGCACAAAGGTGAACATCCAGAACAGGTTCAGGCTTCCTGGGAGTTGCGCTTGGCCATCGGCCTCTCACTTGCCCCTCCTCGGACGACCCCTCTTCTTGGGGGGGGGCCCCTCAAGTACAGGCTGCTGCGGTACAGGGGACTCTCCGCCAGAGTCATCCTCCCTCCCTGTGGCAGTTGCAGTTTGGGCAGCACCAGATGTTGTTGGTGTCAGGGCCTGTCCGGGACTATGTGGGGAACACAGTCAGGGACTTGGGTAAGGACTGGGAACAGGGTAGGAAACAAACACAGAGAGGAGTACAGCGCTGCCCAGGAGCACACAGGAAGACCGAGGAGAAAAAGGATCCAAAAGGGGAAGCCTGTAGAGGTGAACAAGAAGGGTGAGACTCAGAAAAGAAGGGCACTCATGAGGCGGCTCAGCATTCAGAATCACTAAACCTTGGACGGATGTGCAATACACTTAAACATAAGACAACATTAACAATAAAGGGGATGTGTGGGGTAAAGCACTCAGGAGCTCCACACGGTAAGACTGAAGCTCAGTAAGTTCCTTACCCACAATTGCTGTTACAGACACTAACTGGAAATACCCACATATAGGATATGTATACAAAGGCAGGGTCTGTGGAGTTTATACCTAGGGTGATGTTATAACAGTAACTCAAAGACAATACTCACAGTAAACAAGAAACACCACCTAGGTAGTCAGCTGTGCCCACGGATCCTGGCGATCAAACAGGAACACGCAAGGCAGTAACAGCAAAGGGGTAGAACTAAATACAAGCACAATAGACAAGGAGCTAGCAAGGAGGAGTGCTTAACAGAAAAGGAAGGAAATCATAGGGCACACTTGGCAGAGAGTAGGTAACAAACATACAAGGTAACAGAAGCGAGACAGCAGAATAGAAAGATAGCAAACTAGAACTGGAACCAAGGAAATGGGATGAAAGGCAGGGACTGGAAAAGGATATACAGAAAGGGAGGCTACAAGGGTGTACTAGAATAATGCAGGGTTAGGAAACCAGAAAAGAAAGTAGCATAGGATGCAGAGCTGGGGCAAGAATAGAGCAAAGGTTCAGGAGTCAAAGTAGCACTACAGATCAGGAACAAGGAAACTTAAAGGTTTAGGAATAAAGGAAGCACTGCAAGCAGTGCTGGTTCAGGAAACAGGAAAATAGCAGCAGGCCAGGAAACTTAGGAAACCAGGTAGCACTGCAGGCAGTGCTAAATCAGGCTACAAGGAAAATAACAGCAGGTCAGGAAAAAGGCAGGACTAAAGCTCAGGAAAATACTGGAAACAAATAGCAGAAGGCTCAGGAAACACTGGAAACAAGGATTGGCATCACCGGTAAACAGCTTGCAATGACCAACACTGGGCTGAAGGGAGCTGGGGCTTAAAGAGCTCACATTAATCACATGCAGCTGGTGTGAGCAGGCTAGCAGCAGCCAGCCACAGGTGATCTGAATTCCTCCACCCATCCTTGGCCTGCAGGGGTGGAGACTGAGCAGTGCGCAGGGAATCCTGGGTAATGGAGTTTTCAGGCCTGAGTAGGCTGGCTTCAGAAAACCCGGCACGGACTGGGAATGGATGTTAGTTCCCACTATATGTCCAAACGGCTGGAAGTCAGGCTTTGCATGCAGGGGAGGGTCTGGAAGTTTATTAGAGCACTGGAAAGTCCCCCAGTTCAGCCCCCTGGTGGTGGACACGGGAATACAGGGAGCAAGTCGTGACAGTTGGCACACAGGGAGGTGTGGACTGGTTGCTGTTCATCTGGCGGAGGCATTGTAAAATGTCCCTGTGCACCGCCGTCATCTCATGCAGTGCATCCCACTTGGACTCCACGTGGGACATGTGTGAGTCCACGCGGGACATGTGTGACTCCACGTGGGACATGTGAGAGTCCAATCGGGCATGATGGGCAGCCTGCTGCTGTTTCATGTCTCTGAGGAGCCCCACTACCTGGCTGAGGTCTCCGGTGCTGGACTGGTACGCATCAGCTATGCGTACCAGTTGTGGGTCATCATGCACACCAGCAACCTCTGCAAGCAGCGACCTCTGTCTCCCACCCCTCCCACCACCCCTGCTGACATGTGCAGTGCGTGCAGTGGCACGCACAGATGACCCTGGTCCACCTTGGGGGTTGGTGGTGGTGGTGGTGTCCATGGCCCCAGGTTGGTCCAGGGTCCCTGTGCTGGTGTTGCTCCTTGTTCTGTCCATGTCGGCAGGCATGGTATTTGTGGTGACAGTCGTTGGAGGGGTGGGTGCAGGGGTGCAGCTGGTGGTCCTGCTGGTGCTGCAGCTGGTGGTCCTGCTGGTGCTGCATGTAGACTTGCACCGGATGTGCCAGGTTGGTCTTCTTCGTCCGAGGAGGGCAGAGGCTGTACGACACCAGTGAGCTCTGCATCCTCTTGAGCCTGGGACTGGGACTCCTCAGCGTCTGCTGCTGTGTCCCCATCATCACCTGTTTTTGGGAGACACACACAATGTATGTTATGTTTCTGCAGGCATCAATGGTTGACACACCTGACAGTTGTGACTGTGCCTCTGGGTGCGGGCCTGTACATTGCATTGTCCTAAGTCGTCACAGTCAGGGGTTGATTTTGGTGTGGCACATTGTCCTGCATTATTTGGGCATTTCTATGTATTTGTTGGGGTGTGAACATGGTCTTGATGCAGCGCGTACAATGAAAACTATTCTCCTCCCAGGTTACTTATAGGTCATCCAGGGGTAAACTATATTTCTCATATCCTCATGACGATGGGGCCCATAAACATCGCCTAACACACACACACACACACACCTGGATTTCCTTTTACACCTGTATGAAATTCTGTACTCCTAGGAGAAGCATGAGAACTAAATGGAGAACACCATTTTGTGTACCGCTGGAAGAGCAAGGATATCTATTTACCTTAATTTGTCACTTTCTTTTAGTTATTTCTTAAGATATTCCTGCTCATTGTTTTGTCGATGAATCATTCATTTAAGAAATTAGTTCATAGTGATTAAGACCAGCTGAATCACAATCAACCAATTACTCATGTCACAATTATTTAGGAAAATAACCACTGAGTCATTTTGGGTTTAAAGAATCTTAAATTTTATATAATTTTAAAAGCATGGAAAGAATTTAATACTTTATTCAATTATTCATTTTTAAATTCACAATTTTATTAAGCATAACCAATTTATTGCAGAAAAGGAAATTTTGTCATGAAGCCAAAAACCCTAGTTACCTGCCTAGCTTCCTAATTTAGCCTAATGATTTCTAACCTAACTTTGGGATTAGAAATAGCCTGATTCTCATACTCAACTGTAAAGTTAAGACAGCAACAGCAACTTCAGCTCGTCAGCATCAGCTACCTGCAACCCGTCTCCTCTACTGCAACCACGACTCACGAACTGCTTGGAACTCTGACTGGAACTCTCTGGAACTTCCCTGGAACTGACCCCCTCCCACTAAGAGTAGGCCCTCTTATACCCCAATTCTAACTTTGCTAACTAACTGTTGCAACATTAATATCACGCTTTTCTTTCATTGGTCCATGCATGTCAGCTTATTCATTCTTTAATCAAGTTCTCTTGGATTCAAGGGTCCTTGGATCATTTCCTTTCCCATACGCTTAAACATTTCCATCCGATTCGATCAGTCCATTTGTATCTTCTTTTGACACATTCAAGAACTCCGCAGTCATTGTCCTTTCTCTTGGGCTCCTTTCCCACGGACTCTCTCCTGATCATCACGGCACACTATCAGTTCAATTAGGTCACACCAGCCTTGACCATTTCTTGCATCCTAGCCTCTCAGAGACATCACAAGGCTCCAGATTTCTTCAATCTCATCCCGTACCACGTGTCCCCTTGCACCTGCGCACATCTTCCCACTGGCGGCCATTTTATCTCGCCACTCGGTTCTACTTTAGAAGCACTAATTTTAGGCAAACAAAACATAATTAAAATAGAGAAAAATATCCCTTTCGTTTCCCTCCCGTCTACGTACCCCAATTAGTTGTTACCTAGCAAAAAGCGACATTTAAGCTGCTCCTTACTTACCATCACTATTGTTTTTGCAACGACACATTTTATTTCTATGAAGCACAAACATGCATTTATTTTATTTAGTACGCTTTTTATTCTTACGTTATGATTAGACACACGGACATTCATTAGTAGATTATTTAGCACATACATTGGCATATTACCATTCCCACATATACAATGTTGATTAATACATTTAAACGAACATTTTTAATTAATTAATTATATAATTTGTTAGGGGTTAAAATTTTTATTTTTACTGCTCCATCAATCCCCCTTTGGTGATTTTTAAATCACCACATAAAACCAAGTCATACTTCTTTTCAGGCAGCATGTCTTTCATCCTTTACTTTCTGTTATTCATATCTCTGTCTCTTCTTCATCTTGCCTTTTAGTCTCTTTATACATGCTTTCTTTCATTTTCTCCAACTCAATTTCACCCATTTCTCTCTCTCTTTCTCTCATTAATCTGTTATTTCTTCTTATCTTATTCTGTCTTACTTTTCTCTTTATACATGTGATTACTATTTTCAACATCATGGCTAATAATATTACTATAGTTGCTACTATTATAACTTTCCCTATCACTAGTCTACTCATCCTAGTTAACCAATTTGCTATTGAGGAAAACCCTCTACCAAGTTTTCCCAAAACACTTTCAACCTCCAGTGGAACTAATTCTTTGTGCAGACTTGTAATATTTGTAATATACTTTTGTATATTTTCACTGTTATCCGGAATGTAAGTACAACAATGTTGGACTTTCAACATTCCACAAACTCCACCCTCTTTTGCCAAAAGAATATCAAGGGCAAGCCGATTTTGCATCACCATAGCTCTCATGGCAACCATTTCGGTATTTACCATTAAGAACCCTCCCGCAGTATCTGTAGACAAACGATCTACTACTGTGGATAACTTCCGAATTTTAAATGCATTCAAAGATATTCCCACTGCTGGTATTAATGCTCCAAAAATATCACCTACAATTTCTGAAAAACTTTCCCTTTTTCTACGTGTAAATCTATTAATCATCTTGTATGTTCCCTTTTCTTCTCTGTCCATGTGAAAAATCTTTGGAAAGACCAGGCCTACATAGCAAGTTCCATACCAATGGTCCGGTAACCTGTAATAAGCTCTATTCCCACAAATATAATAGATACCTGGAAATATTGGGTCCTTTCCACCTTTGAATCCCCAACCTCCCAGAATTTGATAATTGTCATGGCAGATACTGGAACCTACAAAGTAATTGTCATAGACTGTCTTATTTCTCTTAATGCACAACTTTCCTGTTTGTGGCCAATCTAAAGTCATTGCTGCATTTATCCTTTTCCCTTCATGATTTCCTTCCTCAAACGTCCATAAACGTTTTCCTTCCTCCTTTATTGCTTCTTTTTGAAATTTCATTCTTCTTTCTTCAACCATATCCAAAAATACTTTTTCTTCTTTCTTTAACTCACAGGTAAGGTTGTTACTAACTATTTCTTCTAACGTTAATTTTCTATGTTCTAAAAAGAATTCTCCTAAAACTTTTGCTGGTTTTACTTTGTTAAGTTCTGGTACTACGGGAATGTTTGCAAATATCTTATCTATATCAGTATAATAAGATTCTAATCTACCTGTTTTATAAAATAAACTTGCTATTACACTACATGTTATTCCATAAGTCAAAGGTAAGTGATGATAAGTCACACCTTCCGATACTGATGCAGGCAACTGCATACAAACATAACAATCTCTTACTTCCATTGTTTTTACGTACTCATACAACAACTTTGTAAAAACATTCTTTGAGAAATCTGTTACTGACCTATCCTTATGCAACTCTGCACTACTTCTTAAAACAACTTGTTCTTTAATATTAGTTTCTTTTTCTTGTTTAGTATCATTCTTTGCTTCTATCACAGCTACACTAATAGGAATTGTGATTGCTAAAACTATCCATATGGTCATTAATAACCCTGTACAAAAGCAGCACATTTTGCACCATCTCTTTATAAATTCACATTTATCTCTTCTATCCCTATTATTTTCCATTTTTCTTTTTCTATTTATTAAGTTTCAGAAAATTGTGTCACTACACCTCAGAAATGACTTAGATGCCACTCTGCTTTCAAAAAAGTCTTTGCTTGGTACTTTCTTTAATTCTCTCCAGAATTCTTTCGTTGTCACATCCGGTGATTTGTCACATCCAGTAAATTTGTCACGTCCGGTAGAAGCACTATAAGTCTTCACTTCAGTTTCGTTGCATCTCACCTTTTCCCATCCGACTTCTCAGTCTCTGGTTTCCGTGAGTGTTTTCTTCTTCTTCTTTGTAATCAGTTAATGCAATATACAGCCACTCAGGCGACTTAAATTTTGAATTCACTTTCTTTGTCCTTTTGGACTTTTGTAATCTTTTTCCACTGGGTTTTTCTTGTCCCTTTTGACTTGTCACCTCATTTACTTGTTCAGCATCTTCATCCTCTGCTCTTATTATTCTATATCTCAATTTTCTTACATAGCTGTTGGGCCAATTATCTCCTTTTCTTGGCCTTTTGGCTTCACCTTCTCTTTCTTCTCTTTCTGATTTCCAATTTCTTTTTCTTGATTCAGTCTTTGCTTTTTCCTCTCCTCCACTTTCTTCTGTTTCTGTTTCAACTGTCTCACTATTGTCTCTTATTTTGAAACTTATAATCTCGTCATCTCCTACTGGTGGATCTGTCTTCTCCTTTTTGTTTTCCCTTATCACTGTCCCTCCTCGGGGTTCTTCCGATTTGGTGTTTTCCTCCTTATCTGTTTCTGAATTTCCCTGTTCTCCTGTTTTTCTATCTATCCCTATTGCTCCTCGGGGTTCTTCTCGATTTTCTAACTTTTTGTGTACTTCTTTCCCTACTTCATCTATTAATATTGTTTCTGAAGGATTTCCACCATAACTTGTACTTGGTTGTTCATCTAACTCAATTTCTTGCTCAGTTTCTTCTCTAATTGGTTTATAACCCCAAGTTCTCTTTCGGAATTCTTCCCAATTTGCAGCTGAATCATCAGATCCTGAAGTTGTGTCAGATATTTCCAGATGTCGACTTACAGGTCGATCTTCAAGTTCTGGAACTTCTGAATTTCTTTCTTCTTCTTCTTCTTGTTCCTCTTCTTCTATAGAGGTGTTTTCCGTTGGGGTCTCCAGATGTCGACTTTCAGGTCGATCTTCAAGTTCTGGCACCCTTTCTTTTATCTTGGTTGTTCCAGCCGTTAAACTTTTATCCCACACTTCCAAACGCCGACTCACATGTCGATCTGTAGGTTCTGGAATTCTGATTGTGTGGCTGGCATGAACCCAGTTCTTCACTCCTGCACACTTGACAGCAGTCGTTGTTACTAGGATTACCTGTCTTGGCTCATCCCAACGCGGAACTAGACAGTTTCTTCTCCTGTGGACTTTAATACGGACCCAGTCTCCTGGATTCAAGTCGTGGGCTGGTTTTCTTTCAAGAGTGGTCGCATCCGGTCCAACCTGATGAAACACAGAACGCACCACATCAGCCAGTCCTTTGCAATAATCCAGTATTAGATCATCAGTTATTGTTAATAACTTGTTGACTGGTACGTGGGCTTGTCTCATTGCTCGTCCCATGATCATTTCATGAGGACTGAGTCCCGTTTTCTTTTCAGGGATGCTTCTGATAGTCATCAGAACAAGAGGCAGTGCATCTGGCCATTTGAGTCCTGTAGCTTGACACATTTTCCCCAATCTGTTTTTAATTGTTCCATTTATCTGCTCTACTACCCCAGAAGCCTCTGGTCTGTAAGCACAATGTAATTTTTGTTTAATACTCAGTGCTTCACAAATCAATTGGATCAACTCATTTTGAAAATGTGTTCCTCTATCTGTCTCAACTGTGACTGGAAAACCATACCTCGGAATGAACTCTCGTAGCATAAGTTTTGCCACTGTTGTTCCATCATTCCTTCTTGTGGGGTATGCCTCCACCCAACGAGAGAACAAACAGACGACCACCAGAACATATCTTAATCTGTTACTAGGGGGCATCTCAATGAAATCCATCTGTATCCTTGTGAATGGACCTCCTTCTCGTCCTATTGTTCCTAGACTCACTACGGTTTTCCTTCCTGGGTTAAACTGTTGACAAATAAGACATCTTTGACAAAGACTTTCAGCAATGGCTCTGAATTTTGGGTTATACCAGGTCTGTCTAAAAAGTCTGATCATTGCATCTCTCCCAATATGAGCTTGTCCATGGTACATCCGTGCCATGTCTGCAATCATGCTATCAGGCATAACTGGTCTTTCATCTCTGTATACCCACACTCCATTATCTTCCTGTCTTCTACATCCTGCTTTAATCCAGTAATCCTTTTCCTCATCTCTTGCTGTTTCTTGTAACTGCCTTACTTCATCCCATGTTTCGACTGCGTTAGTGAAAAGCAAAGGACAAGAGACATGCTCCCTTTCTCTATTTTTGTTCAGGGACGCCATGTTTTCCGCACAATATCTAGCGATCTCATCAGCATAATTATTGCCGACCGCTATGTAGTCTTCGTTTTTCTTATGCGCCTTGCACTTCACTACAGCTATTTGTTTAGGCAGCTGTATCGCCTCAAGCAGTTTTTTAACATAATCTCCATTTCTGATAGGCGTTCCTGCAGATGTCAAAAATCCTCTTTGTGACCAAATCTGGCCAAAATCATGTACGATGCCGAAACCATATTGGCTATCGGTCACAATCGTGATTCGTACATTTTTTCCCAATTTACATGCTTGAATCAAAGCAATTAGTTCCGCAACTTGGGCTGACCTAACTCCTTTCAGACAAGACGCTTCCATCACAGTTGCCACTGTGCATACTGCATAAGCTGCGCTTAACACTCCTTCCTTTGTGCGTAAACATGAACCATCTACAAACATGACATAATCGGATTCCTTTAACGGTTCATCTTTTATGTCAGCTCTTGGTTTTGTGCAATATTCCAGCACATTCAGACAATCATGATCTACTTCATCTTGTTCAATTATACTCTCTTCATCTGGCAATGATGTCGAAGGATTTACATTTATGCATCTATCTATGGTCACATTTTCTGCACTCAAGATGACTTTTTCGTACTTAGTCAGCCGACTATGTGTCATGTACTGTGTTTTTGTTCTTGTCAAAAGAATTTCTACTGAATGGGGAACATATACTCTCAGTGGATACCCCATCACTATACCTTCACTTTGTTCCAGACTTACACAAGTAGCAGCAACTGCTTTCAAACATCCAGGCAATGCTTTTGCTATAGGATCTAAAACAGCTGAAAAGTAAGCTATAGGCCTCTTCATGGTGCCGTGTTTTTGTACCAGTACTGAAAATGCACATCCATCTCTTTCACTGCAGTATAACTCAAAATCCTTCTCATAATCAGGCATGCCTAATGCAGGGGCCTCACACAGTTTCTTTTTCAATTCTTTGAAAGATTTCATTTCTTCTTTGTTTAACTCAAAAGGGTCTTTTACATCTTTCTTTGTCAGTTTTTGTAATGGTTTTGCAATCAAAGAAAATCCACTTATCCATTGTCGACAATATCCAACCATTCCCAAAAACATTCTTACCTCTCTTTGAGTCATTGGTGCTCTCATTCCTTGAATCATTCTTACTCTTTCTGTCGCTATTTTCCGCACTCCTTTCTCAATTTTATGCCCTAAATACTGGACTTCTTTCTGACAAAACTGTAATTTTGAAGGGGACACCTTATGTCCTCTTTTCTCCAAATGGTTCAGTAAAGCAATTGTGTCACTTACACATGCCTCTTTGGTTTTCGATGCTACCAATAGGTCATCGATATACTGCACCATCACTGATTTTTCTGGCATTTTTAAATCTTCCAGAGATCTCTTTAGAATCTGATTAAAAATTGAGGGGCTTTCTGTATACCCCTGTGGAATTCGGCACCATGCCAAAATACGCTCTCCAAAACGGAATGCAAATAATGGCTGGCTATCTGGATGCAAAGGAATAGAGAAAAATGCATGACACAAATCTATCACGGTGTACCACTCAGCTTCATGCGGAATTTGATATAGAATCACTGCAGGGTTTGGCACTATTGGACAGCATGGTACAACTATTTTGTTGATCTTTCTCAAATCCTGTACTATTCTGTATGTTCCATTTGGCTTTTTCAGTCCCATAATAGGTGAATTACATGGACTGCTCATGATTTCTTTCAGAATTCCCTGTTCAATCATCTTATTTATCACAGGAGTTATTCCTTCAATTATTTCTGGAGTTAATTTGTACTGTGGCGTGTTTGGATAACTTATCCCTTCTTTCACTGTCACTTTTACGGGATCAACTTCTCTCATTAATCCAATGTCCTCTCCTGTAAAATCCCACACACTTTCTTTTACTGCACCTTTTAGTTCTTCTGGAAGTTTTTCTGCATCAAATGCAGGAAATAAACCATTCGTTTCAGGTTCTTGATTCATCAAAGTTACTTTATACAAAACATCTTCATCCGAAGTCTGAAAACCTATTCCTTCTGGTGTACAATAAATCGTGCAATTCATTTTACACAAAAGGTCACGACCTAGAAGATTTACAGGACTACAATCGCACACTACAAACTTATGCATTTTTCTAAAAGAACCAATTTTTACTTCTACCAATTCAGTAAGTGGGGTTTTAATCTGCTGATTGGCAACTCCTACCACTTGGATGCATTCACCTGAGAGAGGAAGGTTCGAATTTCCACTGACCTAACAGTAGAACGGGTAGCTCCAGTATCGACAAGGAATGTTACGTTTGCTCCATTCACTTCTCCATCCACAAAGGGACCAGACTGATCTACCTCTAGAGTTGCGCCAAGCACGCACTCTTTCCCCTCTCTTGCGCACCGTCAGAAACTTTCATCCGGGTCATCCTCACTCTGATGCAACCAATACTGGGAAATGTTAGCTGCTCTCGGCAACTGTGTTACCTGCTCTCCTCCGTAGAATCCTGTTTCTGTACTGTATCTTTGCTGGTTAACAGTGTTGGGAAGTGGTGGTTGCGGCACCTGACTTTGTTGAACAACTACCTCATTCTGCACCTGTGGAGTTAATGATTGATGTTCCGGATTAGGTTTAGGTGGGAACTTACACTCATTTCTCCAATGCCCTAATTTTCCGCAATTATGACATGGCCATTTCTTCTTTGCCTCTTCTAGACTCACTTGTCCTTTTCCTTTACCTATATTTGGTCGCATCTTATTCTGTCCTGATTCGTTTCCATTATTATTATCCAATTGGGCTTCTTGTTTTTCTGCCACTTTCACTTGTGCCCACATTGCTTTTTCTTTCAACTTACGCTGTTTACTCTCTATTTCATCACTACAATACTTAGCATACCTCAGCACCTCATCTACACTTGCATTCTGCCAGTTTATCATATGTTGCTTAATCATATCGCTTATTTCTTGTTTCAAGCCAAATACAAATCGGTATACAAAATGACTCATATCCTTCTCACTTAATTCCTCATAACCACTATACTGTTTGAAAACCAACAACAATCGCTCATAATATGCATGTACACTCTCCTTATTTTCCTGTGTAGTTCTATCAATCTTAACCCAATCTGTTTCTTTTGGAGGAATCTTATTTTTCAAAAAGGTAATCACCTTGTCGTATTTCTTCATCACATCTGGTCCTGGAGCTCCTGTCTTAGGATCTCTTGGATATTCTGTAGTTGGCCAGTCAACTGTAATCTTACATTCTGACCACAGATCCGTTGGTACCACTATGTCAAACAATCCATCCAAATCTATCCACAACACTTTCGAGACCTTTACAAACCTTTCTACCTGTCGGTACCACTCAACTGGCTTTTCTCTTAACTTTGGAAAGTCATTTGTAAATGACAGGATGTCCTGCCTAGTCCAGGGAACATGCACATAACTACCACCTGGAGTTTCTCTCATAGGGTACTCTTTAACAACATGTTCCTTTTCTGTTATCATAAAAGCCAATGAACCTTTGTCTACGCTTTTCTCATTCTTCTTTGTCCATCTAACCTTCCATCTGTCTACATCACCCCATTTTCTCAACAAAACAATCAACTCTTTTATCTGTGTCAACCTTCCTGCTGTATTCAAATTTTCAATATCTTTTTCACAAAAATCTACTCTGTATGGTTTCTGCAACGTTTTTACTTTTGCAAAATCTATTCCAATCTCACCGGCCACTTCTTCTAGTTTGTCATGTAAATTCTTTGCCCTCCATGTTATACTTTTGCACAGAAACATTATTTCATCATCCTGATAATTCTTTATCTTTTCTGTACCAATCGTTCCTAGAATTAATTCTTCCATGTCAATTTTCAATCTGATCACATCTAATGGTTTTTCTTCTGTTTCTTTTATTTTAAAAGCTTTTATCCACTCATTTAACTCATCAGGAGTCGGACCTATAGGAGTACTATTTATTTCTGTCCAATTTCCACTCTTTTCAGGTGTCACTGTTGCAGATTCAGTTACCATAGGCATTTTCCTACCGCTACACTCATTCACTGTCAAATTTTCAGGTGGACTTGGTCTGTAAGCACTAGTCAAATTGCTCGTACCTGGACTTGTTTCCATTCTTTCCTTTTCTCTTTGGAATTGCGAACTCAAGGGAATCACCAAAGATCGTTCATCAATTTTCTGATTCTCGAAAACTGGTATTACTGGACCTATTGTTACGGGTACGGTAACTGCTTCCATATTCTTGGTTAATTCTCTAATTTTCTCAGTTAATTCTTTTGTTGTCCTTGCCAATTCTCTTGCACTATCATTTTCTATTCCCTCATTTTGGGAAGTTCTTATTTGTTCTTGTGACCTATTTATTTCTTGACTTTTTTCTGGACTTTTATTTCGCATAGTTTCTATTGGTGGCGCATTTGGTGTCACCACTGTAGAATTCTGCTGATACGGAGGTGGATTTTTATTTAATATATCTTCCAGCAACTCGTCATCCGTTTCGCTCTCATGCATATACTTTTCTCTCTCTAAATGTTTCTTTTTCTCAGTCCGTTTTTCTTAGTCCCTTCCTCAACTGTAAAAGCTGGAAACAAACCTCCTGTCATGTTAGCACATCTCCATCGTTTTATTCTGTCCTCATGATTCATTCCCCACAATCTTCCGGGCACGAACTCATAACCTTTCATACCTCTGAATCTTTCTTTCTCGTACATCTCATCTTCCCATTCTGTTAAAGCCTCAAACTGTGTCGGTCTAGGTCTAGGTTCCAATTTAAGCATCTTTTCTTTTAAATTCCGTAAAATCGCTACATTAAAAGAACCATTTTCAGGAAAAGCCAATGCTCCATCATTCTTTGTATATTTTACCCAATTATCCAACCATATGCACGTATGATATCCATATTTCAGCATCATATGTGAAGCTGCTGATTTCGGTGGAGGAATTACCTGTCCCTCTCTAGTCACAACCTTTTTGTCTTTCTTAAAGAAATTCTTTAATTTCGTTGTCCATGACGTTCTCTCCCTTTCATACTCGTAATACGGCATGTTTTCTATTTGTTTTCCCTTTACTCTAACGCTGTTTCTGTGTACGGAACTTAGTCCAATTACAGCGCGATTCACACTAACGTACCAATCAGAACAATTTCCACCGTCCGCGAACCAACCAATCCTAGCGCGGCACTTTTTCTACGTCACTCCTGCTCTGTATTCACGTGACTAGTGCACTAACCAATCCTAGCGCGGCACTTTTCCACGTCACTTCTACTCTTTACCCCTCCTTTACAAAATTTATCGGCAATTTTTCTTTTTACTGTTTTTCTTCGTTAGTTACAACAAATAAACAATTCCATAGTCTGATTCGCTAAACAAAGTGACAGCCTTGTCCTTTTACACAAGAATCCTGTTTTTCCAGTAGGCAGCGCTTACCTCTACCCTACCACAGAATTATTTACTTTCGCCGATAAAGTAGCACTTCCCTCTACCTTACCCTTCTTTCAAACAAACAATTTACTCGTTTCTCTGGGGATAAGACACATGTGGAGACTAGGCTCCTGAGAATTAAGGCCAAAGTTTCACAAGTAAACGTGATTTGCTATTTCATTTACACACTCTTCACACCGAAATCCCTAACATAACACAACCTGCGTTATAACCAAAATGAATTCAGACCATGTACCAAATTCCATGTGACTTCTCTTGCCACACGTGTTCCACTTCCTACATCCCAGAAGCGTGAAAACTTACATATAACATAACGCGACTCAACATATAGTGTTAGTCATCAAATAATCAATAATCAATAAACAATAATCACTAAACTAATCTATAGAAAACCATAACTCTGCTACCAAGAAATCTGATGCAGCGCGTACAATGAAAACTATTCTCCTCCCAGGTTACTTATAGGTCATCCAGGGGTAAACTATATTTCTCATATCCTCATGACGATGGGGCCCATAAACATCGCCTAACACACACACACACACACCTGGATTTCCTTTTACACCTGTATGAAATTCTGTACTCCTAGGAGAAGCATGAGAACTAAATGGAGAACACCATTTTGTGTACCGCTGGAAGAGCAAGGATATCTATTTACCTTAATTTGTCACTTTCTTTTAGTTATTTCTTAAGATATTCCTGCTCATTGTTTTGTCGATGAATCATTAATTTAAGAAATTAGTTCATAGTGATTAAGACCAGCTGAATCACAATCAACCAATTACTCATGTCACAATTATTTAGGAAAATAACCACTGAGTCATTTTGGGTTTAAAGAATCTTAAATTTTATATAATTTTAAAAGCATGGAAAGAATGTAATACTTTATTCAATTATTCATTTTTAAATTCACAATTTTATTAAGCATAACCAATTTATTGCAGAAAAGGAAATTTTGTCATGAAGCCAAAACCCTAGTTACCTGCCTAGCTTCCTAATTTAGCCTAATGATTTCTAACCTAACTTTGGGATTAGAAATAGCCTGATTCTCATACTCAACTGTAAAGTTAAGACAGCAACAGCAACTTCAGCTCGTCAGCATCAGCTACCTGCAACCCGTCTCCTCTACTGCAACCACGACTCACGAACTGCTTGGAACTCTGACTGGAACTCTCTGGAACTTCCCTGGAACTGACCCCTCCCACTAAGAGTAGGCCCTCTTATACCCCAATTCTAACTTTGCTAACTAACTGTTGCAACATTAATATCACGCTTTTCTTTCATTGGTCCATGCATGTCAGCTTATTCATTCTTTAATCAAGTTCTCTTGGATTCAAGGGTCCTTGGATCATTTCCTTTCCCATACGCTTAAACATTTCCATCCGATTCGATCAGTCCATTTGTATCTTCTTTTGACACATTCAAGAACTCCGCAGTCATTGTCCTTTCTCTTGGGCTCCTTTCCCACGGACTCTCTCCTGATCATCACGGCACACTATCAGTTCAATTAGGTCACACCAGCCTTGACCATTTCTTGCATCCTAGCCTCTCAGAGACATCACGAGGCTCCAGATTTCTTCAATCTCATCCCGTACCACGTGTCCCCTTGCACCTGCGCACATCTTCCCACTGGCGGCCATTTTATCTCGCCACTCGGTTCTACTTTAGAAGCACTAATTTGAGGCAAACAAAACATAATTAAAATAGAGAAAAATATCCCTTTCGTTTCCCTCCCGTCTACGTACCCCAATTAGTTGTTACCTAGCAAAAAGCGACATTTAAGCTGCTCCTTACTTACCATCACTATTGTTTTTGCAACAACACATTTTATTTCTATGAAGCACAAACATGCATTTATTTTATTTAGTACGCTTTTTATTCTTACGTTATGATTAGACACACGGACATTCATTAGTAGATTATTTAGCACATACATTGGCATATTACCATTCCCACATATACAATGTTGATTAATACATTTAAACGAACATTTTTAATTAATTAATTATATAATTTGTTAGGGGTTAAAAATTTTATTTTTACTGCTCCATCAGTCTGCATTGGTTGTATTTGGTTGACTGCCGGCCCTCCTTCCCACCCAGCCAGTCAGTTATCCCACCATGGACTGTGCTTGCATTGCAGGGAGTGGAAGTTGTCTCTCAGGATGTCAGTCAGTGGTGTCCTGCTGTTTGTTGGTGCACAGTTCCCAGCAGGGCCTTGTGCTCCCCGCAGCAGTAGCCAGTGTCAGCCATCTTGTGAGTCCTTCTCCACTCCCTGTGATGTGAGCATGGTTCAGGGTGGTGTTGATGGGACAGTTGTGGGGGTGACCAATATCTGTGACTACCACTCCCATCATGCTATTGCCTCCACCCCCCTTCCCAGCATGCCCAAGCTTCCTTCCTTTTGACTCTGCTTCCCTGTGGGGTGGGCTGGCTGTGCTGACAGGATGGCTGGGAGTGTTGTCCTGGCAGTTGTTTGGCTAAAAGTCCCAAGAGTGTCCTTGTGCTTCACACAACATAACCCAGGGTGGTGGTTCTTTGTGGGATCTTGAGTTGGGATGGGAGGCATTGCATTCTCCCAGGTGGGTTCTGTGGAGTTTGTGTTGAGGGGGGGGGGGGTGAGGGGAGGTGCTTGTGACTATGGTCAGTGCTGCAAGTCCTCCTTCCCACCCAGCCAGCCAGATATCCCACCATGGAACATGCTTGCATTGCAGGGAGTGGAAGTTGTCTCTCAGGATGTCAGTCAGTGGTGTCCTGCTGTTTGTTGGTGCACAGTTCCCAGCAGGGCCTTGTGCTCCCCACAGCAGTAGCCAGTGTCAGCCATCTTGTGAGTCCTTCTCCACTCCCTGTGATGTTAGAATGGTTCAGGGTGGTGTTGATGGGACAGTTGTGGGGGTGACCAATATCTGTGACTACCACTCCCATCATGCTATTGCCTCCACCCCCTTCCCAGCATGCCCATGCTTCCTTCCTTTGACTCTGCTTCCCTGTGGGGTGGGCTGGCTGTGCTGACAGGATGGCTGGGAGTGTTGTCCTGGCAGTTGTTTGGCTAAAAGTCCCAAGAGTGTCCCTGTGCTTCACACAACATGACCCAGGGTGGTGGTTCTTTGTGGGATCTTGAGTTAGGATGGGAGGCATTGCATTCTACCAGGTGGGTTCTGTGGAGTTTGTGTTGAGGGGGTGTGAGGGGAGGTGCTTGTGACTATGGTCAGTGCTGCAAGTCCTCCTTCCCACCCAGCCAGCTAGATATCCCACCATGGAACGTGCTTGCATTGCAGGGAGTGGAAGTTGTCTCTCAGGATGTCAGTCAGTGGTGTCCTGCTGTTTGTTGGTGCACAGTTGCCAGCAGGGCCTTGTGCTCCCCACAGCAGTTGCCAGTGTCAGCCATCTTGTGAGTCCTTCTCCACTCCCTGTGATGTGCGCATGGTTCATGGTGGTGTTGATGGGACAGTTGTGGGGGGCAATATGTGTGACTACGACTCCCATGATGCTATTGGCTACACTGACTTGGCCAGCATACACAGAATTCCTTCCTTTCAGTGGTCTTCACTGTGTGTTGGTGTTGTTGTGGTGGCTACATGTCTGGATGTGTTTGTTAGTTCTATTTGTGCCACTGCCTAGCTGTAGTTGTAGTTGTGTTTGTACATGTGATGGCACGGTTGGATGTAACTTTTTTGATGGCATGTGTTGTGTTTCTCTGACTGACATACACATTTTGGGATGATTCTGTTCTGGTTGCTGTGTAATTGCTATGAGTGCATGGTTTGACTCTCCCCTTGACAGTGATGTGTGTGTGTATTGTGGCAGAATATTGTGTACATTTGTTGTGTACTCACCAGGCTCTGGGATGTTGTCTAGTCCATATACGCTCACTGGCGGAAGGATGGCCCGCACCTTCTCCTCCCAGGGCCTGAGGTATACTGGCTTGGCAGGAGGGCCACTGCCGGTGTATTGGCTCAGGAGGTAGTCTTTCTTGAGCGGCTCCCGGTCCCTCCTGCGCACGTCATACCACCTGTTCTGGATGTCGGTCTTTGTGCGCAGACATGGTGATTGTGCGTTCACCCTGTTGATGATCCTCTCCCACATCTTGGTTTTCTGGGAGATGGGGGTCTGTTGGACCAGTGTGCCAAACAGCTGTGGCTCTACCCTGAGGATCTCGTCTACCAGGACTTCCAATTCACAATCTAGGAACTTGTGATTCTTCTTGGGGGGCATGGTGATGGGTGGTGATGGTGAGTGATGTGTGTGTTGGTGTGCAGGTGAGGGTGTGTGGGTGTGTGTTTTGCTGGGTGTATGTGAGGTAGGTATTTGTTGGTGTGCTGATGGTGTGTGGCTTGTGTGAGGGATGAGCTGTGGGTGTGTGGTTGCTGTCTCTTGGGTGCTGGCAGTGGAATGGCATTTGCAAAGGATCATGGTTGTGATTTGTGTCCTTTATATGGGTGGAGTTGTGGGTGTGTCTTTGTTCTCTGTCCCCACCCCCAGTATTTATTGGCTTTGTAATTGCTTGTTTGGCCTTTTTTTGTGTCACTTTTCCTTTGTACTGTCTGTGCATGTTGGAAACGTTCTTGTGACCGAGTCGGACCCTGCATTTGTCTCGTACGGTGTTCTCCGTTTCGTTCACGCTGTGTTTGTGCAGTTCTCTATGCTGCGTACGCGTCGGTCGCGGTGTTTTGTGTTGCTTCGGCTCGGTTTTTTATGCGTGTCGGTCGTGCGGCTTGTCCTCCGTCCGACTCGGTCTTGGTTTTCGCGCCTTGCATCGTACTTTGCGGTTTGGAGTTCGCGTGTTCGTTTCGGTCGGATTTGTTCCGGGTGCATGTCGGTCGGTTCGATTCGCGTGTTTTTCCGGCCGGATTGCTGTTTTCCGTGCGGCTCGGTCGTTCGGCTTGGGTTCTGTACGTGTCGGTTGGAATTTGCACGCTTTGCATCGTACTTGGCGTGTCGGGCGCCACAGGTACGTGTCGGTCGGTATAATTTCCGGCTCCGAGTCGGTCGGTGCTTTTTCCGGCCCGAATCGGAATCGACCCCATAGTGTTCGAAACGCGTAGGGCTGTGGAGATTTGAACTGTGATGCGGATAAGGAGACTGCACCATTGAGGTCTTAGATTAGAGGTGTTTAATACTCACCGTGAGTGGCGTTTCCATTTTTGGGCAACTTTGGATGTATATATATATATATATATATATTGCTGGCTTCGCCTCCTGACATCCAATTTTCCCCGGAAAGGACGAACACGGACCCAGAGTTTCTGGTGCAAAGTGTGTTTATTAGCTGCCCTGCACCTCCGCCATAATGCGTTTCGGCATCACAAAGGCCTTGATCACATATATATATATATATAATATTACCTACTGGCGGTCGCCAGTAGGTAGTTATAGTTAGGACCTAGTTTCCATAGGAAAAGCGTTTTTTTTTGTTGCCAATATCTTTGGTGCCGTTTAAAGAATCTTCGCGAAATTTTGAAAACTAATGGCCCGCTCAGGTCAGCTCCTGTCTTGAAAGTTTCGGGGTGATTCGTCAAGCGAGAGCCGAGAAAAAAGGGGGGTCCCAAAACGCATTTTCCACATTTTAATTTCCATAGGAAAAATTGGAACAGGCTACAGCCCGAACTGCTGAACGGAATTACACCACATTTGGCAAAAAGGTAGCCCTCGGTTCAGAATGAGACCTTTTTTTTAAATGGTGTAAATCCGTTCAGTAGTTCCTGAGAAATTAAAAAAAGAAAAATATCGATATCTGAGCACCGAGGAGGGTTCGCGAACCCTCCCGGGCACGAGCTTCACTCTGATTGGCTGCCAACACTCCAAACCAGGAAGTGTTGGCAGCCATCTTGTGACTCAGTAACCGAGTCACAAGAAAAGAGTGGAAAAAACATAAAAAAACAAGAAAAGGGGGCAGGGTAGAAACACCCTGACCCCCTAGGCTTGCTCAGGGGGTCCCACAAGGACCCCCAGGCCCAAAAAAAGCATTTTTTAAAAACAATTTTGGCCAATTTCGCGTAGGGTCCGCGAATCCGGCCGAAATTATTTTTAAAAAACGAAGCGCGGGCTCCCGCGCTTCGTTACTAAAAAAGCCCCCAGGTGGGCCAGGTCCCAGGGGCAATATAAAATAATGGTGGGGGGGCCCGCGGGGGCCCCCACAGCCCCGGGGATCGCCACCTCCCCAGGGCTTTATAAATTATGCGGGGGGCACGCAGCCCCCCCACAGCCCTGGGGACCACCACCTCCCCGGGGCTTTGTACTTGAAGGGAGGGGGGCTGCGCGGCCCCCCTCCTGGGGCCCTTGATGGCCCTGGGGACCGCCACCACCCAGGGCCGGCTCCTGCAATGTCCCCGGGTGCCCACCCCCGGGACATAGCTGTTTTCTATGGCAGGGCGGGAGCATTGCTCCCGCCCTGCCATAGCAAACTCTGCTTTGCTTCATTGAAGCGAGAGCAGGGAAACCTGCTCTCGCTTCAATGAGGCAAAGCAGAATTGCTTTTGAGCAAGGGGAGCTGCATGTCAGCAGCTCCCCTTGCTCAAAAGCAATGCCGGCTCCCGCAGGAGGCGGGAAGCTGGCGGCACCATGGGTGCATTGGGGCTCCCCCCACGGTCCCCAACGCAAAGGGCCGGCCCTGGGGGATGGGGTCCCCGGGGCCAGGAGTGGCCCAGGAGGGGGGACACGTGGCCCCCCTCCCCTGTAATTAATTTAAAAAAGAAAACGGAAAGGCCGGCCCCGGGGGATGGGGTACCCGGGCCAAAATTGGCCTAAGGAGGGGGGCCACGCGGCCCTCCTCCTAAAAAAAACCACAGGCTGCCCAGGCCCTGGGGGATGGGGTCCCCGGGGCGAGAAGTGGCCAAGGGAAGGGGGGCCATGCGGCCCCCCTCTCGTACTCTTTTATTAAAAAAAAAAAAACAACGAGGCAATGCCACAGGGGATGGGGTCCCCGGGGCCATTATAGGCCTCAGTAGGGGGGCCACGTGGCCTCCCTCCCAATTTTTTTTATAAAAAATGCTGGCCAGGCCCCGGGGGATTGGGTCCCCGGGGCCAATAGCGGCCCAGGGAAGGGAGGCCACGCGGCCCCCTTCCTGTTTTTTTTTTTTTTGTTTAAATGCTCAGGCCCTGAGGGATGGGGTCCGCAGGGTCCAAAAAATTGTAAATGAAGAGAGGCCACACAGCCCCCCTTCTACAAATATTTCAAACGAAGCAAAGTCGGCATCTCGCCGGAGGCCCTGCCCCCTCCCTGCACCACTCTGCAAACGCACCCCCTGGCGCGTTCTAAGTTGGGGGATTAAGTCCCCTTGAATCCTGAGGGTCCTTGGTGGCCAACAAGCCCACCAGGTACCTCCAGTAAGCACCACACAGCTGGATTGCAGAGAGGTGGTCCGAGGCCACGCCCCCTTTTTACACCACTCTGCAAACGCGCCGCCTGGCGCACTGCTGCTCGGGGGATGAAGTCCACTTGTGTCCTGAGATCCTCAGGACACAAGAGGTCCTCATCGCCCCACCAGCAGTGCGCCAAGAGGCTCGTTTGCACAGTGGTGTAAAAAGGGGCGTGTCCTCTGACCACCTCTCTGCAATCCAGCTGTGTGGCGCTTACTGGAGGTACCTGGTGGGCTAGTTGGCCACCAGGGACCCTAAGGATTCAAGGGGACTTAATCCCAAATTAGAACGCGACAGGGGCTGCATTGCAGAGTGGTGGAGAAAGGGGCGGGCCTGTGTCCACCTCCCAGCAATCCCACTGTGTGGGGCTTACTGGACGTAAGAGGTAGGCTAGTTAGCCCCTAAAGGACCCCCAGCAGCGAAGGGGACTTCAATCCCCATCCAAGAGTGCGTCAGGAGGCGCGTTTGCAGAGTGGTGGGCAAAGGGGGTGTGGCCTGCTATGAGAATTTAGCAATCCTGCTGTGTGGGACTTACTAGAGGTAATAGGAGGGGTAGTTGGCCCCCAAGCATGTCCTTGCGGGCCAACTACCCCTCTTGTTACCTCCAGTAAGTTCCACACAGTGGGATTGCTAAAATGTCTTCGGAGGCCATGACCCCCTTTCTCCACCACTCTGAAAACGTGCCTCCTGGCAGACTACGGGATGGGGGATGAAGTCCAATTTACTCCTGAGGGACTTTGGGGGCCAAGAAGCCCTCCTGGTACCTCCTGTAAGTCCTACGCAGCGGAATTCCTGAGCGCTGGTCAGAGGCTCAGCACCCTTTCTGTACCACTCTGCAAACGAGACTACTACTTAAAGTAGCATGTTTCTACACCTCTGACTTAGAGGTAGTTTTAATCCCCCTGCCCTATTATATACTAGGGCCTTACAGGGGAGGTCATGCCAATGACAGGGGTACCCCAACTTATAGTCTACCCTAGTGTATGTAGGTGTTTTCACTGTATTCTAAGTGTCTTTTAGCATAGCACTGGCTCCGGGCGGATTTCAATCCCCATCCAAGAGCGCACCAGGGAGCGCGTTTGCAGAGTGGTGGGCAAAGGGGGCGTGGCCTTTTATGAGAACTTAGCAATCCTGCTGTGTGGTACTTACTGGAGGTAATAGGAGGGGTAGTTGGCTCCCAACGATGTCCTTGGGGGCCAAGTACCCCTCTTGTTACCTCCAGTAAGTCCCACACAGTAGGATTGCTAAGACGTCTTCGGAGGCCATGCCCCCTTTCTCCACCACTCTGCAAACATGCCTCCGGGCAGACTACGGGATGGGGGTTGAAGTCTACTTTACTCCTGAGGGACTTTGGGGGCCAAGAAGCCCTCCTGCTACCGCCTGTAAGTCCTACGCAACGGAATTCTTGAGCGCTGGTCGGAGGCCCAGTACCCTTTCTCTAACACTCTGCAAACGCGACACTACTTAAAGTAGCATGTTTCTGCACCTCTGACTTAGAGGTAGTTTTAATCCCCCAGCCCTATTATATACTAGGGCCTTACAGGGGAGGTCATGCCAATGACAGGGGTACCCCAACCTATAGTGTACCCTAGTGTATGTAGGTGTTTTCACTGTATTCTAAGTGTCTTTTAGCATAGCACTGGCTCCGGGTGGACTTCAATCCCCATCCAAGAGCGCGCCAGGGCGCGTTTGCAGAGTGGTGGGCAAAGGGGGCGTGGCCTTTTATGAGAACTTAGCAGTCCTGCTGTGTGGTACTTACTGGAGGTAATAGGAGGGTTAGTTGGCCCCCAAGGATGTCCTTGGGGGCCAAGTACCCCTCTTGTTACCTCCAGTAAGTCCCACACAGTAGGATTGCTAAGACGTCTTCGCAGGCCATGCCCCCTTTCTCCACCACTCTGCAAACACGCCTCCGGGCAGACTACGGGATGGGGGTTAAAGTCTACTTTACTCCTGAGGGACTTTGGGGGCCAAGAAGCCCTCCTGGTACCTCCAGTAAGTCCTACGCAACAGAATTCTTGAGCGCTGGTCGGAGGCCCAGCACCCTTTCTCTAACACTCTGCAAACGCGACTACTACTTAAAGTAGCATGTTTCTGCACCTCTGACTTAGAGGTAGTTTTAATCCCCCTGCCCTATTATATACTAGGGCCTTACAGGGGAGGTCATGCCAATGACAGGGGTTCCCCAACCTATAGTGTACCCTAGTGTATGTAGGTGTTTTCACTGTATTCTAAGTGTCTTTTAGCATAGCACTGGCTCCGGGCCTGGTTAGTCAGAGTCAGTTACCACCAGTACCAGTCAGCAAAAAGTTGGGGGCACAGGATGACTTTGCAACAAGGCCTCTTTCTGTACCTCTGCTGGTTCTTTCTGCATATCTCTTGCTTCTTTGTGCACTTTTCTTCGTCTTTCTGGACTTCTGTTGCCTCTTTCTGTATTTCTCTTGCTTCTTTCTGCGCCTTTCTTCCTCTTTCTGCACATATCCTACGTCTGTAGGCATAGTTAGAAATTAGCATTTAAAAAACCTTTGAAATTCACTGAAAAAAACATAGGTTTTAGGGACGTTATAGTTAGAAATTGGCATTTAAAAAAACCTTTGAAATTCACTGAAAAAACCATACGTTTCAGGGACGTTATAGTTAGTTGGACATTGCAGTCGTACAAAACCAGTGAAATTCGACCGTTATCGTTAGTTCAGCTAACTATAACTCGCGCCCCCGCAATGCACTGCTGATGATGTCACATATTACATCATTCATGACATGGTCAGTGACATCACTGATGACATCTCAAATGACATCACTGATGACATCATCCGCGTGGTAATCTGATGCACCTCCTCACACCCTAATATAACCTTTGATACACTTATTCTAAAATACAGACTACCATTTTCGAAACCATAGACACACCAATACCAGTTACTACATACCCACTCACTGATCCCTAAGTCTACACACACATCCACTCATTCACCCATACAGTCACTCATACATGCGGTCACTCATCAGTACAGCACTATCATATGCACTCATACACCTACACAGACACTCACACACCGCCACTCATCCATACAGTTACTCACACACCTAGTCAGCCATGCAAAGGATCAATCACACTTCCATTTACTCACCTATACAGTTATACACACACCACCTCACTTATTCATACAGATACTAACGCATACTTAATCTCTTATACAATCACTGATACAAGTACACACTCATCCATACAGCCACTCTCACAATCCCTGACTCTCACGTATAGTCATTTATATACTCCAACTCTCACGTACACTGCCTTTTACATATGTAGTTACTTGGACATGTACCACTGAGACATCCATTCACTCACCAACCCACCCATACACACACTCACCCACCCATACAGCTGTTTCCACATGCACTCTTGAACCCATACACCCAGTGAAACAACCACTCACACATCTATGCACAGAGTCACACACCTCACACCCACCCACACAGACACTCAGGCACCCATACAAATACTCAGGCAACCAATCAATAACCCATATAGAAACTCATGTAGCTACTCACCAACCCATGCAGCAGCTTACACAACAACAGGCAGACTGATACACACATTCACACAGTTTAGTCACTAACCCATGCATTCACTAAGACACATTTAATCACTCACTTATACAGTCAGTCACGCACCTACTAAATCCTCCATCCAGACACTTATACACCCACTCATTCTTCAATACACCTTGGCATATATATAAAACATATTTAAACTTTATAGAAACACACAGTCACTGGATGATGTCATCAGTGATGTCATTTGAGATGTCATCAGTGATGTCATCAGTGATGTCACTGATCATGTCATGAATGATGTAATATGTGACGTCATCAGCAGTGCATTGCGGGGGCGCGAGCTATAGTTAGCTGAACTAACTATAACGGCTGAATTTCACTGGTTTTGTACGACTACAATGTCCAACTAACTATAACGTCCCTGAAACCTATGGTTTTTTCGGTGAATATATATATATGTAGAAATAAAGAAATTCATTTTAAGTCAACTGTGTGCAAGGACTCAAAGGGGTGAGAATGAAGGCATTTCAGGACCAAAGGGATATACCACGCTGGAGCCATCTTAAAAGTAAGAGGTGTAGCAATGGAGAAGCTCTTGAATATGCTTGACACAAGATTCTCAGCTTCCTGGAAAGAAGGATCATCACAACAAAAGGTCTTTATTGAAAACCATTGCAACTTAAGAGTCGCCAAGGATAGATTCTTATGAAATCCTTCTATCAAGAAATCTAGAATAGAAGACACCAGGCAAGAAGTAGAAGGAACCTTGTGACATAAACACTATGGGGCATATTCACAAGGACCTACCGCCGATTTACCCCCACCTTAACCCATCAAAAGTGGAGATAGATTTAACATCCCATTCACAAGCGGGTGCAAACTGCAGACATCGCCAGTATTCCCGCGATAACTGCCCCAAAACTTATCCCCAGGGAGGACACCACCAACTAACCCTAATGAGATGCAGAGTAGGCGTTCCTGTGCAAAAACACACGAAAACACCACAACACCACTTTCACAACGAACTGCCAGATCTGCGATGCAAGTCAAAACCACGCGATAAGCCGCGGTAGCAGCAGGTATTTAACACCTGCCTTCTGCTGGTGTAAAGCCTGACGACAACCTGCAGTAGGCAACTGAGCCCCGCACACAGCCACACCCAAAGAACAAACGACGCCATGGAGCTACTCATCATGCAGCTCGGAGTCCCAACAGGGTCACAAGACCCACCGCCACCACCTCCAGGACCGCCACCACCCCCAGGACCCGGACCCGCACCCCCCCGGACCACCACAGAGGCAGCGCAGAGTAAGACAGCGGACCTACCGAAAACGCACCAGTCTCACAGACCTAACGCCCGAGGAAGTCATCGCCCACTACAGGCTCAAAAGGACAACCATCATCCGCATCATGACCCACATCGCCCACAGGTTGACGGTCCCAACCCAGCGGAGAACCAACATCCCTCCGCAGACAAAGCTGCTGGCTGTGCTGCACCTGTTGGCCTCTGGTACCTTCCAACCAACAACTGCCAGAGTCGGAGGAGTCTCACAGCCAGCCCTATCAAAGTTCCTCACACCTGTCCTGGATGCCATCATCAGCTTCATACCCCAGTACCTTCACTTCCCCCACACTGCGCAGGAACAGCTGAAGACCAAGCAAGGCTTCTACGCCTTTGCTAGCTTCCCACACGTGTTAGGGGCCAATGACTGCACACATGTCCCACTTGTGCCCCCTGCGGATACTGCACACCACTACCGCAACAGAAAGCACACGTATTCCATCAATGTGCAGGCAATAGTGGACCACTGGGGAATGTTCACCAATGTCGTCGCAAACTACCCAGGCAGTGTGCACGATTCCTACATCTTCCGACAGTCCATCATCAACCAGCGCTTCCAGGATGGCATCTATGGAACTGGACTGCTCGTTGGTAAGTGCCAAATCAACACACCACACACCTCAAAGCCACCATCACACAACGCACAACTGTGGGAATGCACACATGACCAAACCACATACAACATGTCAATCAACATGCCCACCTACCAGACACGACAACACAACTCCATTGGGATCCTGGGCTTCCCATGTACACAAGCCAGCCATATCATGGCGCCACACAACAGCTGAACGTGTGGAGAGGCGGAAAGCAGGCATGTGCGAAGGATGCAAGTGACCCATGAATGGGAATGTCAATGTACACAACGACAAGTGTGGCGTGAATGTGCTGGACAGACCTGGGTATGCAAACCACAGATATGTCCATGCAGACATTAACTGCTGGTGTCTGGAGAGTAGTGAACAATGGACGCAACCATGTCACCCCAGGCTGTGGGTTAGATCGCGGAAATGTCGCTCGCTGCGTCCCCCCCTGTGTGCGTGAGCGTAGTGGGTTGTCCCGACTCACGCCAGGCCTGCGCAGGGGTGTTGATAAAAACACAGTTGCGCTGAGTGTGGTGCTCTCCCGGAATGGCCAACGTCACAGCAAGGGCGGCGCCTCTCAGCCCGCCACGAGGCCGACGCCGTGAGCAGTGGGGCTTGTGAGCCTGTGTGCCTGCTGCACCCCAGGCCGCAGACACCCAGACCCGGCTTGCCCGCCCCAGCGCTCCAAGGCCGCACTGATCACCTGGCGACACCGTTGTGTGTCAAAGAGGGCCCACCACATGTCGCTGCGAGCTCCAAGACCCATGCCCGCGACCTTGGCAGCCTCCTCAGGCCATCGCTGTCCTCCGTGACACAGGCCCTCAGGGGTCCCCATTCGTTGACATACCCCACCGCTGCAGCCAGGCTACACTGCAGTCCAGCATGTCCCACATCTTTGAACTGAGTCATCATTAATAAATGGCAGGGTCCATGCCAGTGTACGCAGGGGGAGGACTGAGAGGAGATGCGTCACAGTCCGGTGGAAACACGGATCATGGTTACGGAGGAGGTCAACCAGTAGCAAGGACTGACCTGGTGCCACTAAGCCTGTGCGCCGTGAGTGACCGTCAGCCTCCGGCGGAACATCGTTGGTGTCTGAGCCTGTGGCCTGGGGGTTTTCATCAGCAACGGGCAGGTATGGACTTGGTGTCTGGCATGAGTCTGTGGCATTCATATCCGCCATGTTGCCGGTCACAGCTGGCATGTGCCCTCTGCATCATGCCCTGGGGGTACACCTCCCATTCTCCCCCGAGACACTCCACGGAAGGCACCTCTGAGACATACGAGACCCTGCTCTGCCCTCATGACCCTACCCCAGTCTCCCGCAGGTCAGCGTCCCGTGGCGGTAGGCCCGTGTCGGCCGCTGTGCATCCGGGGCCACTAACCCTGTGCGACTCAAGTCATGCTCCCTTGTTGTTCTGACATTGCATTTCTGAGTGCCTGATGACTGTTGGAGTTGTTGCCAGCACCAGCTACTCCCTGAGGGCTGGCTTACACTCACCCCACACACAGCCATCACAGGCGCCACTGGATCAGTGGGCCTGCCATCACATCATGCCGAACCAAGTATTGACTCTTTCTCTCTGCACTGTCCCAGGTGATCAGGGATATGCAGTCTGCCCTTGGATGATGACACCCCTCCGAGACCCGAACACACCCGCCCAGAGGCAGTACAATGCGGCCCACATACGCACCAGGGGCATCGTTGAACGCACATTTGGCGTGTTGAAGTCACGTTTCAGGTGCCTGGACGGCACAGGTGGAAAGCTCCTGTACAGCCCGGACATCGTGTGCAAGATGATCGTTGCATGTTGTGTGTTGCACAACATCTGTGTACGTACCAATGCCCCTTGGATCCCAGTTCCAGAAGTACCGGACAATGATGGGGACGATGGGGCAGGTGGCCCACATCCCACTGCAGCTGCGGCAGGAATGGCCCGTAGGAACACCATCATTGCCAATTTCTTCTCATGAGAACGTCACATTGTGGCCGTCCCTGGCAATCATGGGACAGTAATATCAAAGAAAGGAGTATGCAGTTCCTAAGGAGGCTGACAGTAACTTTGGGGTGTGTACAAATAACTGGCTACCAAAAAGGAGGATGGGGAATCCCTCCTTTCGGAATTAGTGCCCTCACACACCCAGCCCGCTGGGTGTCATGCTTCATCATTGGGCATGCTCCTCGTCGGGTCGGTGCTGCAATACCCGACGGGCACCCTCAGTGGGGGCTCTTTGGCGGAGATCTTTTTTCCTTGCCGTATGGTGAGTGTGTGTGAGGGGCCCTAAAGTGTAGAAGTGTTGTGTTGTTGTTTCTAAAAAGACCAAGTGAGTTAAAACAGGGAGAGGGAGGAACAGGGCCACTAATTTAATAATCCTGTCTTCCACCCTGATTAAAAAGAGTGATGGCGACTGTCTATAGTGATGTTATAGGCAGTTGCTCTATACTTCATGCGGTCAACATGTTTCTTGCCCTGATTGTCCCAAGAAGGATCAGGCGGCAATTCCTCAGGACCTAATAAGAAAATTGGAATCTACAAAAAGTGGCTGATAATGAGGTCTAATAACCTAGATATTACCAGTCTGATAGCACCAGTGGCGTGTGATGTCCATGGGTGCGGTAGCCAATCTACAATAAAAGAACACAAATATAAAAAACAAACAGTTACTCACAACATGACTAATCCTATGAGGATTGTCTAATAGCCAAAGCATGTCAACGGCATCCATAAGTTTAACCATTGAATCTAGTGCGAGCTTCCTATGGAATTTCTGGCATTACGTGTGCAATAATAAATTGTATTAACAACGCATGTGGTACACTAAAATTCGTTAGAAAGGCACTGTGGCAACAGAGCACCAGAATAAAGTAAGGTCAAAAGCAAGTCACAATTAGTATCTGATGCGGCCACTCACCTATAATTTATTCAAGACTGGCCCCATCGGGTAGCGGCATCAAGTGGACACGTTAATTCAACGAGTGTCCTAAAAAGTAGGGGGAACAAGGGGGGAAGAAGGGGGGAAGGGGGTAAAAAGGGGGAGGGGGGGAAGAGGGTGTGTCAGGGGATCCAAGGTAAGTATAAACCTTGTCTAGAGACCTTATTGGGATGAAGGTAGACCCAGCGTTCGGTTATAGTATGTGTGGGGCGTAACACTCGAGATCAGCGGATCGTGCCGTGCACCACCAAAGGGTCAGTGCACCATGTTCCCAAATGCCAGCAGGTCAGCGCAAGGGCGTGGTCCGGGCGGTATAGGATCCTTAAGGGATCCATCGCTCCACTCCGACCCACAGTCCCGGCGCCGTGTCCGCCAGTAAACGAAACTCCTGGAGCATGTTGCCCTCAGTTAGTACGCTGCCGGTTCCCTAAAACTAGGTAACCCTTCCGTCGTCAGCGAGGTGATTGCTGCTAAACACCTTAAGCGTTGGTGGGTCTTACCTTGGTAGTAGCATCGGAGATAGTCAAGTGGTCAATACTCACAATAACTCGCGCTCACTCGGCGGAGGACCTAACCTGCAGTGCCGGTTCCGGAAGGTAACTGCAAGCCCGGTTCCGGCTGCTGATATCCCAGCGGAATTGGCACGCAATTAGGAGCGTCAGCAACGTGGCGGGAGAGCTGGGGTGCTGACCAACTAACTTCCTATGAGATCGCTTGGCGGCCATGTTGGAGGGGGAAAGAAGTTAGCAATATGGAGCGCAATCTTGGAGTGGTACTAAGGTGTTTGCATTTCAATATATCAGCGAAGGAGTGTCATGTCGTACTGCGAAGTAATAATGTTGCCAAGGCCAAGGTAGACTAACATGGGGCCAACCATGGCAAAGCTATTTCCTGTGGGGGCTCGGAAGGTATTACATATGGTTCGCAAACTGATGATCTTGTTGTGTTAGTTAGTATACTCCTGCTATGTGGGTGCCGTATGCACTCATACTATGTCGGGCTCACTTCTTAAGGGTGATTATTAAGAATGAGTTCTTCTAAATTGACATCCAGTGTGGAAAAGAGATGTTCAATAAACTCATAGAGAGTGGCGCCATGTACTAAAAGCAGTATAAAAGTATGTGGTGCATGTGGATGTCACGTGTCAGGATTCCCGAAGTCTCAAGTGGAGCGGGGACCCTTCGTCGTGTTACTAAATAGGTTCTATCCCAGAGTGGTAACTGGATGATTTATCTCCCAGATTGGTGGTTGCTCAGGGTGCTCCAGGGGATGTCCTCGTTCAGGCCATTCCTATCTGTGCCCAGGCGGTGTACCCATCGCTGTTCAATTCTAAATAGTGCATCAGGGGTGATGAATGTGTGTGCTTCCAGGATCACCCACCTAAGTGTGTCGCAGGTATGTTGGCTTGTTAAGAAATGGGTATACAGTCGTGTTGTGGTTTTGTGACACCTGATGCTGCTCTTATGTTCTGTTATGCGGGTTTTGACTGGTCTTGCAGTCATCCCCACATACGCGAGGTCACATGGGCAGGATAATAGGTAAATGCAATTGGCAGTGTTGCAGTTGGTATGTTTCCTCATCCTCCAAGTGAAATTGTTGGCAAAAGTTATTTCCCTGGTGAGTTTAGTTTGGGGGCACACTGCACAGGATCCGCAAGGGTAGTGACCAGTGACAGGAGGTAAGTCCCATAGGCATCTTTGGCTCATTACATTTTTGGATCTGGGTCTGGTGTGTATCAGTAGATCCTTCAAATTGTTCGTTCTTTTGAACGCAAATCTAGGGACTGGCAGTGTCAAATCGCCTGTGTTCAGAATGTCCCCATGTTTGCGTATGATGTTCCTAATCTGGCTAGAGGCGGGGGTGTAGGAGGTTACGCATGTGATCGCCTCAGTGGGATTCTTGTCAGTTTTCTCCAACAGTGCCTCTCTATTATTGTTCCTGGCTCTCTTCATGGCCATGGAGACTGTCTGTTGTGGGTATTCTCGCTTGCGTAAATCTGATGCTAGTTTGATAGCTTCCACCTTATAGTCCTCGACAGAGGTACAGTTCCTCCTGATACGGAGAAATTGTCCGAATGGTAAATTGGTTTTGAGGGCCCTGGGGTGGTGACTGCTGAAGAGTAAGAGACTATTGCAGTCGGTAGGTTTCTTGTATAGTGTTGTGTTCAAGGTACCTGAAGACAGATTGATGTTCAGGTCCAGAAAGGTACAGTGGAATCAGAGATGGTATGGGTGAACTTAAGATAGGGATTCAGAGTGTTAATCCACAGACAAAAGTCTTCACAACTACTTCTGTCTCCCTTCCAGAAGACTAGAATGTCATCAATGTACCTCTTCCACGTAATCAGGTTACCTGAGTAGGGGTTGGATGGATTGAAGATGGAATCATGGGACAGTATAAGATGTCCACAAGCACAGCATGTGTGAATTAAACATATTTGCAGGTTACAGGTTGTACTTGTACATTGTCATGTCACAGTTTCCTGCTGTACCAGATGTGATTTGCCATGTTGTGCACATTTGCGGCACCAGTTGTGTCCTGTGTTCTGTTGTGGAGGTGTTGCTGTTTGTACCGGGATGTTGTTAATGTCGAGAGGTGCACTTATACTTATGTGCGTATGCTGCACAGTGGGTGATTCGCTCCTGCGGCTCGGATTTGTCTGCCACTGATTCCTTTCATGCAGTGTGCCTGTCAGTTCTGTGCTTCCAGGGTGCTGAGCCGTTGCAGACTTGGGTAACTTGTGCTCTTTGTCGAGTTGTGACTCTTGGGCATGGTTTGTCCGCAGATGTGTTATTGACGTCAGGGGTTGTTTGTGCAGGTAGTTGTGTCCGAGTGTGACCTGCTCATTTTCTGGTGTTGTCCGCACTCAGCCACCTCAGTGTCATGCCGTGTACATTGCCATGATGATAGGACTGCAGCCAAGCTACTGGTCATGTGGTGTCTCTTGCATTGTCAGTGTGGCTGACGTATGTGCATGTTAGCATTTTCGCACGTGGGCATGTGTTGGTTGTGTGACTGTTGATGTGTTGGGTGGGTGCCCCTTTGGGCACAGGCAGTTCGTGGGACTACTTGGTGTTTGTGTGTGTGCTGGAGTGTTCCCGTGGGATCAGGGACATGTACCAGAGTCATTGTGGGTGTGCAGTGTGCCCTGCTTGATTGTGCATGTGTGCCATTGTGCCCATCTCCAACAGTCCCCCCACTCCCAGGTCGCTACTCACCATGTTGATGTGATGTTGGGTCATGTTGGGCAGTGTCCAGATCACCAACTCATGTCACCGTCTCCAGACTGGTGAATGTGGCCACCATCTTCTCCATGTCATTCAGCTCTTGGTGTTCTGCTGGCCCCCCTCCTCCGGGGTGCGTTGCTGCTTTCGTGTTGGCAGCGAGTTTCTGCTTGGTTTTGCCATTCACATCAGTCCAGCGCCTCTTGTGCTCTTCCATTGTCATCCTCTGCCATGCGGCGGCATTCACATGGTCCGAGGTGGTGTGCCATCTTTGCCTCTTTGTTGCCAATGACACGTTGGAGGTGACGTACAGTTGGTGGTGGTGTTCTGTCTCATCCGTGGTGATCATGTGGTTTTCCTGTTGACTGTACCCCGTCTTCCTCTTCCTCTTCTCATTGCCCTTCCACGTGCCCTGTATTCCTGGCTGTTCCTCCGTGGGGATTGTGGGGTTCATGTTGTCCTCTGCAGTCGGTCAGGGTGCGTCCGTGGTACTCCGCAGTTGATTTTGTTTGTAGAGGCATTTTCCGTATGCTGTTCATGTGCTTTTTCCCGCATTACGCGTGGGTTTTGCTGGCCTCTCGCTGCTTATCGCTGATTTCCTCATCGCGCTTTGGCCCATCGCATGTTTTTTCGCGTTGAGGTTTGTGTTTTTATCACGGTCGAGGTTGTTGTATCGCGGACATTGTCCGCGTTTTCGGGGGACTATCGCATGGTACCGCCGTGTTGTGAATTCCACGTTAACACGGGGTTATTTTCCCGCGATCGGCTGCGATGTGTAAAGTTGCGTTAACATTTTTTTGAGATGTTTAGCACACGTTCTTGTGAATATCCCCCTTTGAGTCAAAATCCACCCAGTGCTTAGTATATTACTTTAGAGATGAAGGTCTTCTTGAGCCCCGAACAGCCTCAACAACAGCAAAGGGAATCCCTTTTTGTAAAAGATTGAACCTTTCGACCTCCAGATCACAAGGGTGATTTTTAGGTGACCCAAAGAGCTGACAGACGTTAGGGGAGATGGGGAAAGAGGCAGAGGTTGAAGGACCATCCATTTTAGGAGAGAAAAACATGTTCTGTTAGGCCAAAACATGTCCACCAGGATTAAAGCCGCTTTCTCTCTCTCTCTCGATTTTCAACAGTAGTTTCTGAATCAGCGGGGGGAGGAAACGCATAAACGCCATTGAAGTAAGATATCATCTACTGCCCAACCCTTTTCCCTGGGAATCTGCAGAGGAATCTCAGGAGTAAGCAGCATCTTTTGGGCGCAAATAGGTCCACAAATGGGTGCCGCTATTCGGGGCAGATAACTGTTCAGGTGCCATTATAAAGGTCGTAGAGGCAATCTTTCCCACTGAACTATAAAGACAGAAGACACCATAGTGCCCTGAATTTCATCCACATCCTGGAGCTTTCTGCAGTCGTAAAAGAGTGCTTGTGTAAACGAAGATTCTCTGGGAGGGAGATTAATTCCATCCGATAAACTTATTCCATAGTTCCCAACACCCATGCATCCATGGTACAACTTTTCCCAGTTTTCCAGAAAGTGCTGTATCCTTCCTCCCACTTGCCAAGGCAATTCCTTTCTTGGGAACAGGCATGATCAGGAACTCTGATCTTTGTTATTCCAGTTCGGACTTTGTTTCTTAGGATATTTCTGAAAAAATGACTTGGGTTGTTTTCTTTCATAGCCCGTTTTCTAGATGGCTGCCCAAAGGATCCTTTGTTTTGTAAGAAGAAGATGAGCCAGGGGTCTTGGACTGGTGATTCCAAAAGGAAAAACCATGCCTTCTCTCTTTCAACATTTTGTGCAACTTTCAATGGCATTCTTAATGTGGTTGCTCTGTGGACTGCATCTGTGTTCCAATATTTGAGAAACAGGTTGCGACGGGTGGCAAAAGAGGCTTCACAGGCCAAGGCTGCGGCTCTTAGGGTGTCAAACGAAATGCCAGATAAGTATTCTACCTGATGTTCTACTTTCTCTAATAAATCTGTGGTGCATCACCCTCCTGAATGGCTTTCAAGAGGGATTTAAAGTCCGATAGCAAAGTTTGGGAAGTGTAAGCACTACACTCTCCAGCCCTCAATGCTAAATGTGCACCAGAAGAGTGGAGAGGTGTGGTGCAGCGGCCAGGGCAGCTGACTTTGGAGCACAGGGTTCAGGGTTCGATCCCCGGCTCCGGCGGCAGCTCAGCTCAGCACCATGTGACTCTGGGCAATAGGTCACTTAATTTCCACTCCGGCCCCCAGCGACTTGAGACCCGTAAGGGTGAGTAGCTGCGCTATATAAAAACGGACTTACTTACCAGAATACACTTGCTTTAGAGCTGCATCCATATTTGTCCTGCAATATCTTCTGAAATATTTCCATGGAAGACCTTCCAACCAGGCTTGCAAACACCGAGTCCACATGTATAGAATTGGGAAGATTTTCTTCCATTTTCTCCACAGGGTACAATTTTGACATAAATCCAGTGATGATCCTGCCACTCGTTCAAAATTACCCAGTGGCGGCTCGCAGAGGTAACGCCGTGGGGCGGTGAGGCGGTGCGGGGGCGGGGCTGGGTGGGGGTGTAGTGGAGTCCGACATACGATGGCAAAGGTGAACGTAAATAAATAAATAAATACCTGCCGTCGTATGTCGGACTCCACTACCCTCCCACCCAGCCTCGCCCCTGCCCCACCTCACCGCCCCATGGCGTTACCTCTGCGAGCCGCCACTGAAATTACCTCCAGTACATAATCAGGAATCAACATGACAATACATGGCGATTTTTAAAATGCTCTTAGAAGTGCCACAATACCCCATATTTTCCTTGACATGATTCAATAACTCTGACAGAGCTTCTCTTGAAATATATTTCCTTTCTAAATCTGGGGCAGGAGGGGATGAATCATCACAGTAGCTCTGATACTGACACATCAAAATACAAAAATTGCCTCCGTGACACCACTGTCCCTAGTGTTTTTCTTTTCAAAGATGTAGATGTCTCTAAAATGGTCCTGATAATCTTGATTCTCCTCCCATCTTCCATCTCCTTTTGCCATTTTAGGAGGAGAGCGAGATCTTGAGTCCACAGATGATGAAAAAGAGGATGGAGACGCATACCTCCTTTTTAAGTTTTGCCTGCACAGCGCATGCGATGTGCTTGTGAAGTCTATTGTATTTAATATAAATCTTAAAAGGGGCTCACATCCCGCCTTTACTTTTCATTGCTTCGTGTACTTGCCAGTTTCATTTCCTCTGTTTATATTGGCTGTAGCATACTATTTAATGTTGTTCCTGGTATGTTTCTCCTATCAGTGTCCCATGGCCAAGTAGGGTTTTCATCCACTTTGGTGGAACTTCTTTTAAGCGTGTCAGCACTAAGGGTGGGCGTAGTTCGCGAAGTAATGCTTCGCGAAGCTACGCAAAGTGCAGTTCGCGCTACGCAAGCTTCGCGTAGCACTACGCGAACTGCGTAGCGCACTGTTCGCAATGATTGCACAGTGCCGGATGCTTGTCCGCACTGTGCAATCATTGAAAACGGCAACTTGCACAGTGCGAGCTGTCTTTTACTGCCGCTCGAGTAGATTTTTACTCGAGCGGCAGCTTTCTCAACGCGGACTGGTAGTTTCTCATCGCGAGCGGTCGCAAGCATACGCGACCACTCGCAATGAGAAACCTGACCTCCCCGCGTTGAGAATCTCGCCGGGAGGTTTATTTTCCACGCTCGCGATCGGCAACTTGATGTTGCTGATCGCGAACGAGGAAAAAGTCTCGCCGGGATGTCATTTTGCTTGCTCGCGGTCGCCAACTTGACGTTGAGGACCGCGAGCAAGCAAAAAATGACCGCGGCACTACGCTACGCTACGCTACGCGTGTTCGCACTGTGCTACGTGCAATTCGCGTTGTGCGAAGTAGCGCAAACTTCGCAAACTACGCGAGCGTAGCGTAGCACTTCGCCCAGGGTTAGTCAGCACCTCTGCATGCTTTGTGGGAAGCCAACGCTCCGATCGCAATGCGCACTCACCAGTCCCCCGGGGTCAAAGCAGGGACCCGCTCTAGTTCTCCATTTTGTTTGCAAACCGAGCAGTGCACTCACCTGTTCCCCGGGGCCAAAGCAGGGACCCACTCTAGTGCTCCCTTTTGTTTGCAAACCGAGCAGTGCACTCACCAGTCCCCCTGGGGCCAAAGCAGGTGCCCACTCTAGTTCTATTTTTGCCCACAGAGCAATTCCGTGAAAGAAATGGGTTCATTGACACAACATCGATGTAAAAAATATCGATGTTAAAAATATTGAGTAAAAAAATAGACAACAAAAATATCGACTCCTATACTTAAACAGGTAAGTACAAAAATATCGACAAAAAAAAAAATGTAAAAAATATAGATGTTAAAAATATAGATGTATAAAATATCGACTTTTATATAAATATAAAATAAAATAATATACATTAAATATATTAAATATTAAATATAATTTTAACAAAATAAAATAAATTTAATATACATTTTAATAAAATATAACAAATAAACTTAAGAAAAAATAAACACACAAACATAATAATTTATACATATATATTTACTTTAAAACAATTAATAAACACAGATTTTTAATTTATATTAAAAGTTTAAAATAATATAAAAAATAAAAATATATATTAATGATTTAAAATATATAAAAAAAATCTATAACAAATTAAAACATTAAACTATTAAAACATATTTAAACTTAAATTTCACAATACAATCAGTGCAACAGTAGGGAAAGTGTTGGATAGCAAATGGGTAAAAATAACTATTCCCACTCCAGTGAGTGGAACAGTAGGGAAAGTGTTTGATAGCGGGGGGTAAAAATTACTATTCCCAATCCAGTGAGAGCAACAGTAGGGAAAGTGTTAGATAGCGGAGGGGTAAAAATTACTATTCCCTCTCCAAAGAGTGCAACAGTAGGGAAAGTGTTGGACAGTGGAAGGGTAAAACTTACTATTTCCACTCCAAAAAGTGCAACAGTAGGGAAACTGTTGGATAGCGGAGGGGTAAAAATTACTATTCCCACTCCACTGAGTGCAACAGTAGGGAAAGTGCTGGATAGCGAAGGTGTAAAAATTACTATTCCCACTCCAGTGAGTGCAACAGTAGGGAAAGTGTTGGATAGCAAAGGAGTTAAAATTACTATTCCCACTCCAATGAGTGCAACAGTAGGGAAAGTGTTGGATAGCGTAGGGGTAAAAATTACTATTCCAACTCCAGTGAGTGCAACAGTACAGAAAGTGTTGGATAGTGGAGGGGTAAAATTAACTATTCCCACTCCAGTGAGTGCAACAGTAGGGAAAGTGCTTGATAGCGGAGGGTTAAAATTACTATTCCCACTCCAGTGAGTGCAACAGTAGGGAAAATGTTGGATAGCGGAGGGGTAAAAATTACTATTCCAACTCCAGTGAGTGCAACAGTAGGGAAAGTGTTGGATAGCGGAGGGGTAAAAATTACTATTCCCACTCCAGTGAGTGCAACAGCAGGGAAAGTCCTGGATAGCGGGGTAAAAAAATATCTATATATTAAAAATCATAAAAAGAAACCATAATAAAAAAATGAAAAATCAAATATATTAAATATATAAAAAGAAAACATATTATAATATTAATGGCATATAACAAAAACCTACAAATATTATATAAAATAAAATAATAAATACATTTAAACAAAATATTTTTTTAAACTGGAAAATATTTACAAACAAAAAAATTCATTAAAACATAAAATTATTTATTTTATTTCCTACCCTATATACACCACACCAAAAACAAAACACTTCAACATTTTAAAATAAATGTACTTCCATAATTAACATAATTAATAATAAATTAAAAAAATATTATTAATAAAAAAACTAATAAACATTAATTGACTACACACACTTTAACACTATAATATCCACAACACACACCTAAATTAAACTATAAAATAATAAAACACAATTAAAACTTATTTTTAAATTAAAAACTATTATTATTAACAACCAATAAAAAGGTAATTAAAATGTATTTAATACCCACCCTTTACCCCTTTAAAAGTAAAAACAACACACAAAAATAAACAATTGCCCAAAATAAATATCAAATAATTAACATTAATTAACAACAATATTAATTAATTAAACACAAATTACTTCCCACCCTTTACTCCTATAAACACCACAACACACACCTAAAATTAATTACACAATTACCATATTAAAGTTTTAATTAATATCAATTAACAAACAATATTTTAATAAAAAATAAATAAACTACTTAACACCCTTTACCCCTATAAACCCTAAAACATACACCTAAAATTAATTACACAAATACCATAATTAATTACCAATTAATTAATTAAAATTAATTAACAACCAATTAATAATGCATCAATTAAAAATAAATTACTTCCCACCCTTTACACCTATAAACACCACAACACACACCTAAAAACAATTACACAATTACCATAATTATTTACCAATTAATTAATTAAAACTAATTAAGCAATTATTAATTAATTAATAATAAATTACTTTACACATTTAAAACTATAAAATCTCAATTAAACAAATATTAATAAATAAAAAATAATCAATTAATTTCATATAATTAAATTACTTCCCACCCTATACCCCTATAAACCCACAACCCGCTACGGAACTAAAAACACAAAATTCAAATTAAAAATGTAATACGTACTAAAAATGTAACCCATTTATTAAAAATACAAACAATTCTTATACAAAAAACATACATTACACACATATAAAATATATACTAAAATACATAACATTAATTAAAAAACAAAGGCCCATTACGATGGCGGGCGGACAAAGTCCGCCCACCACCGTAACGGTGAATGGGACCATCCGCCATAGGAGCGGCGGTCCTGCTGTGAGTATTAGGATGCCACCACCACGGTGGCGGTGGCATCCCCTATTCCCAACATTGTGGCGGGCGGTGTTCACAGCACCGCCCGCCACAATGCTGGGAATGCATGTTGGGCATTCACATGCACAAGGTGACAGGCACCGCGCGGTGCCTGCCACCTTGTCCATGCCAATGCAGGAGGGTACCATAGGTACCCCCCATGTGCACCCCCAACATCCTGGGGGCCCGCTACGGGCCCCAACAGCGAAGACCGTATGCCTTTCCATGGCGGCAACGCCGCCATGGAAAGGCTGCACTCCGCCATCATCATAATATGGACGGCGGTGTCTTGCAGACACCGCCACCATATAATGTATGTTTTCCGCCCGGTCGACGAGTCGACCGGCGGACCCCCCAGCCATCGTAATATGGCGAGGGGGAAATGGCATGCGGGTGGAGTGAAATGGCGGGCGGATCGCCACCGCCATACGGGCGGTGGCGATCCGCCCGTCATCGTAATGACCTCCAATATTTTTAACAACTATATTTTTGCAAACGATATTAAACACTTCGTTATTTTTAAAATCCATATTACTTACCCTAAGTCGATATTCTTGACCACGATATTCTTGCTGTCGATATTTCTGAACCACAATATTTATTACTCGATATTTGTGCAACTCAATATTTTTACTCGATATTCTGTCTGCACACCAAAGAAATGCCTCAACTGCACACAGGTTCATTATTAATTGGTGCATGAGGGAGGTCAAAAGATCCTCACATGATGCAGCTTCACTTTACTCTCTCAAAATTCCAGCAGGAAACGGGCTAGGAGGGTCTGGGCAGGCTTTGCTCTCTTACAGCCATCTTATCAAAGAGAATAGGTGTATGTACTCACCACTTCTTTTTCACCGAGGAGTTAGCATGCAAGGACCAGGAGAAGCCATGAGCCCTGCTCGCCCCTTGCGCAGCAGGGGTCTGGGCCTACGCGCCTTTGGCTTCTTCATGCTGCTGTACGGTGCTGTTCACCTGATCTGCGGGGCAGCCTCTCATATCTTCCTGAGCAGGACTCGTTCAGACGCAAATGGGTTTGTGTTTCAGGGGCGCTTGCTACTCCACAGGGCTGGTAGTACACTGAAGCCAACTGTGCCACTGAGATTTCACAGACTTCAGCAGTGTCCTTAGTGATGCTAATTCCATTTCATGCAGTCACAGTTTGTTTGTTTTTCTTATTTCCCTCCATGACACAGAAGACTCTTTGTTCAGCTCTCTCTCATGCATAACGTGCACAGCAACCTCACATACTTTTGCAAGTTAAAAACGAAATGCACTGGAAATCAGAAGCCTTTCAAACCAAGTCAACCGCTTTGCTATGTGAAGCTTTGATGTCGTAGTCTTTTCAGGAGATATGCGGCAAGGATGCAGATAAGAAGGCATTACCGGCAGCTATCAGGGTGCCCAGTTCTATGCGGAGTAGCTCATCCAGTCCAAGTTTTTTAGTTGCATGCTTTGATCTGTAGTCCTGTATAAACCATTATACAACCAGGACTTCAAATCTCAGAATTCAATGAAAATGTCTGGACAGGATTTACTCTTGAACGGAACTGGTAACTTAAGAGCTCTTCAGCCAGTTCTTGCCTATTTACATGTTGACACGGGAAATCAGGGGAGTAGCTACTAACAGTGTATCGGTTGTAGTGGCACAGCCTAACTAGACCTCAATTATACTTGTCTTTTACTACCAGACTGTGGATAGAAGGATCCATTTAACATGCTTGCATGGGGTCCTATGGTACACTTGCTACGTCATTGCAGAGATTCAAAAAATAATTGCCAGAAATATAGTTTTCATTGGCCATCACAGCATTTTATGTTGTGTTTTTGTGTAGATCTTAGTATCGTTTGTTTAAATTTCATTTATATTGCACTCACTACCCCTGATGAGGCGTTTATATGATCCTGTTGCACTTTTAGACTCTAGGAATATTTTTGCAAATTTTATATATTTGTTTTACACCTTTGCATGCGTAGAAAATTCAAAAAAATGAAATGCATATATCTCACCAGGATGGTGTTTTTAAAACGAAAAGGCATGTAAAAATGACCACAAAGTAAGCTTTCCATATGGAAAATCTCCCAGCAAAAAAAAAAAGTTTTGCCCTCCTCCCTTAAAAAATGTATGTATGAATATTATCAGTGAAAACAGTTTTTTTCTGATAAACTTTACCAGTGGGCTAATTTGTGCAAAGTCCACAAACTCCACAAATGAATTGAATTTCTGTACACACTTCAGTTATTTTGACGCATGCCTCAGTAGTGATAAAGGCACAAATACTATTTGCACCAGTTGTAGCAATGATGCCTACTAAAAGCAGAGTGCAATGTGCCTCTTTGTAGCATGCTTTCACACTTGCCTATTAGCTGGTGGAAATCACACATATAGATTAGAAGCAACACAGGTTAATAATGTATGCAAATCTGGATGAAACAACATTTTTGTGCTTTATTTCTCATTATTTGCCTTGTACTGGAAACCTGACTTTAAATTACTTCGAGCAGTAAGTGGCAAAAGTATTGTGTACCTGGAATGTAATCCCTAGTATAACCAGGGGTATCTAAATTACTAGATTAGTATCCCATATAAGTATTCTTGTGAATCAATAGTCATTATCGTCTTGTTTATACTGTTACATTTTTCTGTTCACCTTTATTGTGTACCTTTGTAGGTTTCGCCTGCACAGCGCTTGTGCAGTACTTGTGAAATCTATTGTATTTAATATATTAAAAGGGGCTTACATCCCACCCTTAGTTTTCATTTGTTCATGTGATTCCCACTTACTTTTCCTCCATTTCGATTGCTTGTAGCATACTATTTCCTGTTGTTCCTTGTGTGTTTGCTTTTATCAGGGACCCAAGGCCCAAGTACTCCTTTTCGTCCGCCGAACTTCTTTGCTATTGTGAGCAAGCATAACCTTACAGACTTTTGTCGAACTTCTTTGTTTTTATTAGCAATCTCCAAATGATCTCTGGGCTGCTGTGTGAATAGAGCGTGACTGGGGGAATTCGTGCTGTCTCTTTGTCATTCAGTGAAGCAGACAGTGCTACTCTGGAAGCTCCTCTCTTGTTGCTGATAAAGGTCAGTGTTCTAGTGTTCTTTCTCTACAGTGTGCACCTCGGCACTCCTTTTTGTTCAGCCTTACGTTTTGAATTAAGCGAATTCACACACTCAGAGGCTGCTTCAGCTTGTGACACGTCAAACTTTGTTAGTCAATCTCAGTTGCAGTGCACCACATTCTTCTTGGTAGTAGGGATGCTTGTGGTGCAGCACATTTTGTTTTCCTTTTTCGAGGTAGGGCTGTTTGTGGCACCGCATTTTGTATTCAAATCAGGGTTGCAGTGCACCCAGTCTTTCAAATTACAGCAGATGCTTGTGGCCCTGTGTATTTTGTTACTAAATTGCAGTTGTAGATGTGTTTTCTGCTCGTGTGGTATCAGCCGGGGGTGTTCACGTTTTACCACAAGTCCCCGCACTGCCTGCCTCTATATTTTTCTGTGCCTAGAATGAAGTCATGTTTAAGTGGGGAGAGGATGTAACCTTACGGCTAGAGCGGTCGGCCTCAAAGCTGGGGAACCGGGTTCGAGTCTCGGTAACGACACTCAACATCCTGTGATTCTGGGCAAATCACCTAATCTCCCTGTGCCTAACAAAAATGAACGTGTCTATCTATAAAGAAACTGGTGCTCATGTAAAAGCGCTCTGATACCCGAAGTCTTGGGTCTAGTTCGCGCTATATAAATCTAAAAAAAAGTGAGCAGCGTATTTCTCACTCGCTTCCACCTCAAGAGAGCAGCCTCTTGAAGTGTTTTGAGCCTGCACACCTGCGCTTTATCTGATGCTAAACCCACAACCCCAACAATGGGCTTCGTCCACTCTTCAAGCCTATTGAATATGTGCATTCAAAACAATCTGTTTAGTAATTGTTGAAGGTCATCATGGCAAGATTATCAGGAGGCTCCCCTGAAAGGCTGGTGCCCTGGGCCAGAGCCCACTTTAGCCGTGCCTTAAAACTTCTCTGAAGTCTTCAAGCATGACGTGTGCTTTCAGGTGATTATGAAAGCACACGTCATGCTTGTAGACTTGCTGCATTCCTTTTGTTAGTAGAGCGGGACACAATCTGCCCGCTCTATTAACAAAAGAAATGCAGCAAGTCTACACGCACGACGTGTGCTTTCATAATCATCTGAAAGCACACGTCATGCTTGTAGCCTTGCTGCCTTTCATTTGTTAATAGGGCACAGCTGTGGGGCAAATTGTGTGCCCCTTCGTGAAAGTATTCATGTTAATTTCAGCGCACACAGGCGCGGCAATTAACATGATTACTTTAAAAAAGGCAAACAATCTGCCCCGCAGCTGTGCCCTATTAACAAAAGAAAGGCAGCAGGAGCCACTTGAGGACAAACTTCGGGTGGTCTCTACCTCCACCAACTAAAGAAGGAAGTGACAGTTTTTCACGCCGCACGCATTTTAAAAGTGGCAGCGCGAACGGTCCTCAGCTGCATGTGCGTGCTTCACGTATTACTCAGCGCATTCAGGGAGACATAGGTGCGCGCGCACACCTTACAGGGAACAGTGGCTGTAACCCCTCACCAGCAAGAACAGCCTGTGCCTGATGTAAAGAGAAATACCAGTGAGCTTTTAAAACTTTTGTCATGTTCTCATGAGGGTGTGTTGATTTAAAACAGCATCAAAAGGCCCCGGGCTTTAGGCTTTGCCTGCACAGCGCTTACACTGTGCTTCTCTGGTTTTTCCTCCACCCTTTACCTAATCTCCCCATAGCTGCACCCATTTGAAGCATACTTGTCGGGTGCATGCTTTTTTTTCTTTGTCCTCCAACCTTTATCTAATCTTCCCGCTTTATAGTACCATCAGTAACAGCACAATATATTTTCTTTCTCAATAAACAAGTCATAACACTTTGCACGACTGCGCACCAAGCTACAACTTACAATAAAAAGCAGCTTATTATTAATCACATTGGCGAAACATATTGCATTTACCAATGCTTGTTGTGGAATATTTCCACATAACTGCCACCAAGGAGAAACTGTACAACCAACTCTCCCCTGAGCTGGCAACAAATAAAGGCAAATAGCTTTCCAGTGCACAAAAAATTAATATTCGTGCATGCATGGTAAAAAATCTCTTACCGTGCATGTGCGAGTCAGGAAACACTAGACCAGCACTTTAATCTAACACCCAATTGCGTGTACCACACCACGCGGATACTCTAAGCATTCCGACACACATGGCGTTTTCCAAATTAGACATTAAAGTGATGTTAAGAAAAACAAACAACAAAGCTTCCCTGATATTACGAACATTCAAGAAAAAGATATCTTGAAGAACACTGTAAGTAAGCACTATGGGGCATATTTACGAGCCCCTTTGCATCGCTCTTGCACCAAGCAACGTGGTGGAAGAGCGACGCAAATGAAAAATGAGATTTATGAAGCCACGCAAAGCCACCTTGCGTGGCCCTACATAGCTTCACAAATCTCGATTAATATAATGCAGCGCAAATCGCTGCATTGCATTACTCTGTGCCAGGGTGGAGTTTCCATGGGTGTTGCATGGGTGTTCCCAAGCAACATCCATGGATTTTGATGCACCCCCAGATTTATAAGAACCTGTAAACATGCTGATAAACCAAAAACCTACTCTTCCCCAGGGGAGGTGTAATGAGGAGAAATATCTTTATTTCTCCTGGTTTTTTCCTCTTTCTATGTGTGCTGCAGAATGAGGAAAAAGCATCTCAGGATTGTTTTTGTGCAGGAAGGCCAACTTCATGCACAAAAACAATCCTGTCTACAGCACAGACACCCTTGCACAATGTTGGAAGTAGGCTGCTAAAATGGCACCAGCACTGGGAGAAAGGACAAGAATGTGCCGTATTGGATAAATACTGTGCATTCCAGCCATTTCCCTGTGACGCAGGGCAGGCAGCAAGGTGCCTTGCTGTGTTGCCCTATGCCACAAAACTCATAAATATGCCCCTATATTCTTACTACATTGTGCCTCCAAACTGAGCTTGGAATTCATTTCCCCTATCTTCCCTTGCTCACCTAAGCTGGAAGCAAGGTTTGTACCATGAACCCATTAACATTCGCTCCATGATGGAGATACCAGCCCAGCTAGCACCTCAGTGTTGTGAATGAAGTGCTGGGGGAATACTAGCTTATTATTGCACTCAGCTGAGGGTGGGTGGGGTCAGAGGTAGCATTCCTGTTTTTTTCATGTCCTGCGGTAGGGTCAAACCTCAAAAGTGATGCCCCGTTACTTACTGTCAATATTCATTACTCTGAGTCCATGTCTTCCTCATCACAGTCCTTACGTATGTGTTTATCTCCATTCATGCAGAACCAAATTACCAAACTTGACTTTTCCTTCCCAATCCAAGATGGCCTCCTTGCAAAAGTGTATAAATACATCACTTCCTGGGAAGATCCTCCTGAAATAACAAAGTCCAGAAAGAAATCTGTTGAACAACAGTGAGAGGCGGGAGGGAACTCAGGACTGTGACGAGGAAGACATGGACTCGGAGTACTGAATATTACCGGTAAGTAACTGGGCATTACCTCCTCATCCATCTTCCTCTCACAGTCCTTACGTATGAGTACGTACCCAAGACATAAAATGATTTAGACAAAACACAGCACAAGGACCCACAGAACTTAAAAAGAGCCAAAACAGAAAACACACAACCCCCAAGCACAATTGGCCATGGGGCAGGAAAGGGCAAGGCAAAGCCCAAGTGGCAGCAAAGCAAATGAGCTGAATGGAAGCACCCGTAAAGGCCGCCCAGAAGTCAGAAACACTCCCCGGAAACCTCCCAGTGAAAGATGCCAGAACAGGTAGGCCTGCGATAGAAAAAGAAGGGGACAGGCCAACACAAACCAACGGAACAAGGGAAAGAGAGAGAAAAGGCATGAGCCCCTCTCTGACAGACCATGAGAGACAAACAAAGCATCCAACATTTGAAATTAAGTAGCGCCTAGCAAAGAAATCGAGAGTGCACGATGGGCACCCAGAGAATGAAAACCTCCTTCAATGGCAGACACAGGAGACACAGGAAGAGCACCAAAGGGAGGCAAAACAATCTCAGAATCCAAAAGAAAAGAGAAAAATACCTTGTCCGAAAACAACCGAAGGAATGGAGTGGAAGACAACAAAGTCCCAATCAACCCCACCCTTCACCCTGAAGAAACAGCCACCAGAAGCACAACTGTGGCAGAAGGAAAACCAGAAGGCAGGCAACCCCAAAGGGTCAAACGGAACAAGCTGTAAACCGAGCAGAGCCAGAGGCAAACCCAACAAGGCACTGGGAAGTGAACAACTGGATGCCTGAAAATGCAAGGCCACAGCCAGCGAGCCTCCATAGGAATTCTAGACAGAACACCTGCCCCCCAAAAAGCCTGAACAGCTGCCCACCGACTACAGTCGGCAGTTACAGCCAACTCCAGCAGAAAACTGCCCCGAAGGAACTCCAACACAGCCAGAGGATCAGAAGAAGAAGCCGACAAACCACAGCCGGGCACCAGATGGAAAATGGCCACCAAAAGACAGCCATTGGCCACAAGGGTAGATGGTTGTCGTGGATGCTGGATCAGGGCCCCAACATCCTACTAACACCCACGCACATAGAGGGTCTGCCACACAAGCGCCAGACCGCAAACCTCCACCTGTCAAGCGTGTCATAAAGGAAGAGAGGCTGACACCGCGGGAATTGAAGAAGCGGCATCACTCAATGTGCTGCACCAACAGATGGAGAAGACAAGAGAACCAAGGATGCCCAGACCAAACCGGGCAAGCCACAGAAACACCGCCAGGTCCCTCACCACCAACTGAACCACCCGAAGGAGAAGAGGAATGGGTAGAAAACAATTAAAGAGACCCCCGGCCATGGCACATCCTGGGCAACCACCACCCAAGCTCCCGAGGACGGGACCAGACCACAGAAATGGGGGGAGGACAGCATGCACCACCAATGCGAACACATCCAGCAAAGGGAGACCAAACTGAAGAAGAAAGACGGAAAACTTCAGATCCAAACCCACCTCCACAGAGAACAGACCGAGACAGGGGATCGGCAGGCCCAAACACCCTCCCCGGAAGACTGCAGCGAGCCAGGAGAAGGGAAATGGCCTGGAGGCCAAACCTCTGGGAATAGGAGAAACAGACAGGAGCAGACAAACTGATCATCTGCCAGAACACACACTGCTGTGTGTAAAAACAGGGGATGGGAAAACAAAAAAGCCATCAGGACAGCCGCCAGCCCAAACGAATTGGAAGACAGAAGCGTCACCGTCTGATTTCATCTCCCTGGACCTGGCCTGGCAGTCCGGGCTGGAGTGTTCCCATTGGGAGCAGGGTCAAGACTGATTTTCATATGGCTGGGTTTAAACTGGAATGGCATGGGGAGCAAAAAAACAATGGATTTAGGCCCAGATCTCTGTACTGGGGTGAATGTTTGACATTGTTCAACATTCTGTCCATCAATTGCTCTTTTTGCATTTACCACCCCGAGTGGGACGGGTATGCCCAGACGTTGGTCCTGTGCTCCTCATGCCACTGGAGTCAAGCTAGCCTGGCTGATGAGGGGTAAAACCCCGAAACCGGTCCTAGGATGCTTGTTTCCAGTTCAGGGAGGACCTGGTCTGGCAGTTCGGGCTGGACTGTTCCCCTTGAGAGTAGGGTCAAGACTGATTTGCATATGGCTGGGTTTAAACTGGAATAGCATGGGGAGCAAATACATGATGGATTTAGGCCCAGATCTCTGTACTGGGGTGAATGTTTGACATTGTTCAATATTCTGTCTATCAATTGTTCTTTTTGTATTTGTCACCCCGAGTGGGACGGGTATGCCCATACGTGGGTCCCGTGCTCTCCATGCCACTGGAGTCAAGCAAGCCTGGCTGATGAGGGGTGGAACCCCGAAACTGGTCCTAGGATGCTTGTTTCCAGTCCAGGGAGGACCTGGCCTGGCAGTTCGGGCTGGACTGTTCCCATTGGGAGCAGGGTCAATACTGATTGCATATGGCTGGGTTTAAACTGGAATGGCATGGGGAGCAAAAAAACGATGGATTTAGGCCCAGATCTCTGTACTGGGGTGAATGTTTGACAATGTTCAGCATTCTGTCCATCAATTGTTCTTTTTGCATTTGTCACCCCGAGTGGGCGCGGGCATGCCCAGACGTGTGTCCCGTGCTCTCCATGCCACTGGAGTCAAGCTAGCCTGGCTGATGAGGGGTGAAACCCCAAAACCAGTCCTAGGATGCTTGTTTCCAGTCCAGGGAGGACCTGGCCTGGCAGTTCTTGCTGGACTGTTCCCATTGGGAGCAGTGTTAAGACTAATTTGCATATGGCTGGGTTTAAACTGTGATGGCAAGGGGAGCAAAAAACGATGGATTTAGGCCCAGATCTCTGTACTGGGGAGAATGTTTGACATTGTTCAACATTCTGTCCATCAATTGTTCTTTTTGCATGTCTCCCCAGAGCAGCGGAATTCCCCAGAGAGGCACCCCATCCATCCCACAGGCAGCAGTCACAAGAACCAGGCCGGGAAGAGAAGCCAATGAAAATCCACTGGGCAAAAGAGGTGCACCCAACGACCACTAGAGATCCCCGAGGACCAGAGACATCACCGGACCCAGAAACTTGCACACTCGAGACAATGGGTACCGAAGCCGTAGGAGATGTTGAACCAGGGGAGAGAGGCATCCCCCCTCCCCCAGGGAAGAAAGAGCCAAAGTAGAGTACAGCACCCCCTGACTGCAGAGGCATGGTCACGTAGACGCCAAGGGATGAAGAAGGCGAGGGGTCAAAAAAGGAAGCGAAGAGGAACACAAAGCTCAACCAAAACAAAGACCACCCCAAAGCCCATGCTGAAGCGGCTCCCATGAAAAGGAGATCCCGGGACGGCCGGACTACGGACTACCCCCTGGTGACCAAGAAGCTGTACCCCAGCAACAAAGATGTCACCCAGAGTACCACCAACTGGGCTTGAAAAAAGAACTGGAGGAAACCAATAGCCATCCAGAGAAAGGAAGAGGGGGGCACCTGCAAATGTAAAATACCCACCAACGGAGGCAAAGCATGGAGAACACCCTGGGTGCGGACTCTAGCCAAAGAGCAGGTCCCGGAACAGGTAGCGGAGGCCCTGGACAGTGAAACAGAACCGGGGCCAGGAGAGAGGCAACCATGAAAATAATGGAGGGCAGGAATCCACCGTCTAGGAGAGAGGCAGCTGGAAAGACACCAACCAGAATGACACATGATGGAGAAACTGAAGGTCCAGAACAGGCCAGAACACACCCAGTGCCAACTGGACCAGAAAAAAGCAGGGACAAACACCCAAGCAAAATCCACCCAGCAGGAAATATGGCAGCTAATGGACCCACTGCCAGCCGAGAGACAAACCACACCAAAGATGGAAAGTCTACAGCAAAAGTACTCCAGTGGATACCAGGCAGACAGAAAGCGAGGAAACCAGTCTCAACAAGTTCCACCTACCCTCAACACAAGAGCCACAAACGCTTAGACGGCGAGTAGAGAATCAGGTTCCAACTACCTAGCCCAGCAAAGGAGTGGGAACCCCAGTACCAGGAGGTCTCCAAGAGCAAGCCACCATTCCACAGAGCTGGCCCCATAATCGCCCAGCAGAGGGGGCAGCACATGATGAAATCCAACAAACGGAGGCAATAAAGCAAACGCAGGAGCAGGCAGCGCAAATATAAATAAAGAACTCAGACAAAACTGTGCCCTTCACAAAGGGTCCGTAAGGTCCATATCACCCCAGTCAACAGGGGAAGAACCTATGGAACACTGATTAAACAGAAGACGGTGCGCGATACAAAACACCAGGACTCGAACACATAACCTTTAGAGGAAGAGTCCAAGACCTGCACCACTAGGAGCCACAGCGACTCATTATAAGAAAAAAAATTAAACTCCCTAATGCGAGTAGCGGCACGGCCACCACAAACTGCAACCAGCATGGCAATGGAAAAGTATTTCCTGCCAAAGCCGGCTGGTTGCTGAGACAACGCCGCTCTCGTCGACGCGCTCCCCGTCCGCACCCATCAGGCACCTAAACATGTTGAGGAGCATGCACATGGCGCCTAAAGGAAATTCACCAAGAACCACCTCTACAGCAAAAATACTCCACCAAAAGCTGAAGCTACAAAGTGGAAGCCAGACCGGCACAGGAATTCCAGACAAAGTTTGTCTGCACACCCAGCTAACGCTGCCCCTCGTCCTTTGCTCCCTTCCACCACCAAAGACAAGCGGAAGCCACCAGATAGCTGAACTGGCCAAGCGGAGGCACCATTTTTAGGTTAGGCAGACGCCTGCTGATCTCATTGAAAACACACTGATCGACAGAGAAGAAAGTGCCTTGCACCCCTCACCGGTCTAAAATAATAACTCGTGAATCATGGAAAAGAAAAAAAGAGAATTATGAAAAAAACATAAGAAAAACAAGAAAAACCACCCCGGGGCCGTGACAAGACACCCAGCAGGCCAGAGATGCCCCACGTGGTCTTGAATGCCCCGCATAGTAGCGTGACCACAACACAATAGAAAAAACAAACCGCTGCAGCCGGCTGGGGAAAAACAGAAAAAAGAAATATAAAACATACATGTAGGCAAGATGGTAATCGGCTGCAGAAAAAAGAAACAGGAAGTCCTTCCCAGGAAGTGACATATTTATACCCTTTTGTATGGGAGGCATCTTGGATTGGGAAGGAAAAGTCAAGTTTGGTAATTAAGTTCTGCATGAATGGAGATAAACTCGTACGTAAGGACTGTGAGAGGAAGACGGACGAGGAGGTAATGACTAGGATGAGGGCGAAGGACGTACAAGTAGTCAAAGTTTCTCGCCATCTAGTGTTGGTGGATTACCGTTCAGGAGCGACGCTAGGCTGCTTCTGCTGGTACTCATCCCACTTCACGAATGGCAGCGCGAGCAACGGAGCACTAACGTGACACAACACAGCACCTTTCAAATACTTGTACACTGTTATTATTTAAAACTAAGGATTCCTGATTCCACATGTTCCGATAGAAAAATTGAAAGCTAATCTTGCGTCCTGAGCACCTCCTTTTGGTGACACTAATGACAGCCTGGTAATCATATCATAATACCTTACTGGTGCTGTAGGGTGTCTATGATAGAGCGAAATGTTCTTGTGAATGGTAGGGGTGCATCATAATCACTGATAGGCCGCACCCACTTGTATTCAGACATATATTCGTATATTCAGTTTCATATTCATGTATGTTTAGTAAAGAATGAATAGTTTGCTGAGACAAAGCGAATCAGCAGTATAATGATGTTAGGATAATGATGTGATGTAATGCTTATAGAATTGTGTGAAAATATTGCATAGAGGAATTAGTTCGTGTGTGTAATGTAATTGCAGTAGTTTAAACGTGCACTATATTAAAGTTGCACATGTAATTCATTGTTTGCATATGAATTGTAATGAAAATTCTTATAGGGAAACGTAAGAAGTGTGTTTAAAAGTCATATGTAAAGGCCTGACTATATATATGCTTAGGGAAGGCCTGGTTTATTTTATGTTAGCTTAGGTTGTAGGCCGAGAAAAGTTTCTCTTGGTAAGGCTCTCTGGGCACAAACGGTAGATTTAAATTGCACAGTAGAAGGTTTCTGTTGAAAGTATCTTTTGTTGCAGGTGCAAGGACACATGTCTCGTTAGTAAGACTAACTCTTTGTTTTCGAAAGCTAGAGAGAGGGGAGGCATGGTACGGGGAGTGAAATGGAATGTAGGGATGATACTTTCGGCGGAGAAGGTGCCTGGGACTCAAGGTCAACGCAACCGTCCAGGATGAAGTAACCGTTTCGATGGAAAAGCACAAGAAAGAAGACCTGGCCAAGGAGGCGTGACAAAGGCGTGTACAATTGTATTGTGGTTTTGTATTAGGGATAGTGCCCTGAGGGAGGAGGCCAGAGAAGAGGTAGGGAGACCAGAGAGAAGGACAGAGCTGAGCATAGGTACTAGGTGATTGCACTTCTGAGGAAGTCTTCACAGCTGACACCTTTTATTCACTCTTGCCTGGGAAAATCGTTATGCAGGGATGTCACTTAGCGTTAGTGTAGGGACAGCAATTGATTTTAAGCTTGTTTAGGCCAATGAAGAGCAACTTAGAAATAGGAGCAATCATAGTCTGGTTGATCCTTCTAGAACTTTCTATTCTCCTTATCCTGAGTCGGATGAGATTCCTGCGTAGATTATTATTTGTATTAGTGCCCATCTATTTCTTTAACCTCGTGTTGAGGTGCTTGCATGTTCAGTTATTTTTGGCGATAATAAATTCTCAAACTTGAATTCGGAGTCAGTGGTCCTTTCAGACAAAATGAATGCTGATATATAACCAGATGAGATTCTCTCCTTTACACTATTCAACAGGTAAAAAGATCTTGGCGACCAGAAGGTTCTTATAGATAATTAGATAAGAATCGGCGTTATCAGTTGGTAGCAGAGTAGGATGGTTACCTTTGATGGTAAGGGGAGATCTAGAGCAAGATAGGAGATTAAGTTGCCCCATAGAGCCCGAGTGACGCAGATCCAGAGGACCGCGGGAGAAGGATGTCGGAGGTCGTGGAAAACTGACGGAGAGTGACGGTGCGGTGGAAGTAGCAGTTCGTAGTAGAGTGAGTATGAAAAGAGTGATGTTTGGTAGGTTGCGTTGTTTTATTGTTGTGTGATGTTTTGCGGAGTTGGAACGAAAGTTGTGTGATTGAGAAACGGACCGTGAGCGCGCGCGGGACCGGGAGATTTATTGTGGTGTAGAATACACCCAGAGTTGAGAACGTTGACCAGAGGTGTGGGGGTCACGAGACGTCATTGACAGACCCACTGAAGATAGGGAACACATGAGTGAGTGTGTGAATAACCAACGCAGGTCGTAGGTTATTGTGTGCAGAACATCGAGTGATTGAATCCTATCGAGTGTGCTAAAGGCGATTGTCCGGTCGTTTCGCGGACAGACGATTGCCAGATTGAGGTCAACAAGCTCAAGAGGCTGATCGGTCATTGGTAAGACCGACGGTCAGAGAGGTAATTGTTCGGTAGGACGGACATTATTTCAGAGTATGATTGGGACAGATGCGAGTGAGAACGAGTGAATTAGAAAGGAGGGGAACTGCTGCGAGCGGAGGAAAAGTGACGTCAGACAAGTGCCGCGCTGCGATAGGCCGGTTGGTGTGAGCCGCGCTGGTATTGGTGGATTGAAATCAGGAAGTAAAAAGCGGACATTTTGAGTGTAAACAAAAAAAGTTGATTCATCATGAAATGTTTTAAAGCTTTACGGGAACTTTGTAGAGGTGATAGACATGTGGTTGTTCGGGAGGGAGAGGAAGCTCCTCCCGAGGATACACCAGCACATTATATGGCAAAGAATGTAGGATTGCATACTATAATTTGGCTTGAGAATTGGCATAAAATGACAGAAGCAGAAGGAGAATTGTCGTTCCCTCGATATGGTACTTTCAGGTTAGAGGTGCTGTACCAGCTAAAAAGTGTAATGGCTTCATTACGACCACTACCTAGACCAACACAGTTTGAGGCACTACATGCGTGGATAAGAGCAGCGTATGATAGGAAGAAGGACAGATGTCAAGAAAGGGTGAAGAAATCGGTCAGGGCATTTCAAGATGCAAGGTGGGATGCATTGGAGAAAAGGTGGAGAGTGGAAACGATCGAAGGAGATAAGTTATACCCATTGTTAGTACAAAATGGGAAAATAATAAGAATCGATGAGGACGACAGTGATCTAGATGACAGCTTGTTGGATAGGATGTTGGCAGAGAGGCCACCACCATTTAATCCAGATTCAGAAGAGGGAAAGACGACCCCAGCAGTGGCAATAGTTGATGAGAGCCAGAACCAGACTAGCATGAGAGTGGTGGGAAGGATTTCCACAGGAACGGAGGGGGCAACGGCGTCTATGATAACACAGCCTCCTGCGGGGAACACAAGATTACCGGACTCCTTGACAGTACCGGTTACCATTGGCCCTATAGTACCGGTATATGACCCAGACCGAGTGAGAGAAGGGAGCTCCGTACCGACGAGAAGGGAGGAAGGAAACAGTGAGAGTGGGAATGGGTTTGGAGTGAGGGTGGTTCATTTCCCAAGACCAATGGAGACAAGTACGCCGTTACCGGCTACTGCGGACTCTTCCTTCAGGAGAGAAGAGGAGAGACCAGAAAGACCGAGGTCTTTGCGGGAATCTAAGTCAGCTTTGAGGGAGTGGACACCAACAGTAACGAACCAAGAGGATAGGATGCAAGGGGATAGGGCACAGAACGTCTCGGAAGACAGACCAAGTTCCAGGAATATGATGGAAGGGAATAGGTCACAAGGTCAGAATAGTGACTGTAATGAGCGAGATGGCTCGGGTTGTCGAGAAGTACTGAGGAGTGCAGTACAGGCAAGGTTGCTAGACGTAGTGAGGTTGAAAGCAGAGGTAGACGAAATGATCAGTGGGGGTCTGCCTTTGGAAAGGATAGAAATTTATGGATCAGATGAGCTGCTGTTTGTAGCAAAAGATGTGACTCGAAAAGCTAGAATGGCACATGATAGATTGAAGGAATTGGCCAAAAGATATGAAGTGGACCTGAACAAAACTAAAGCGTTACAGGGACCACATAGATTACAGTACAGTGATCAGGAGCTGGAGGAGAAAAGAATAACAGGATTAAGAACACACACCAGAGACCTGATTACAGGAATGAGAATATGGATTTTGTTGGACAAATGGGAAGAAAGGTGGTCCAAAAAGAAACCAGTAAAGAGAGCAGAAGGAGAAACGCCGCCGCCAGGAGGGGGCGACGGGTGTTGGAAATTTTCCTTTACGGGAAGTACAGAATGGAGGGTACGTGCATGTGCCGTGGAATAGAGGTGATTTGGCTGCATTTACAAATGATTTTCCTCGGCTGAGGGAAAAACCGGTGGAGTGGTACAAACAGGTTGAGCGGTTTGTGAAAATTTCAAAAGTATTGTGGATTGATTTGAACACTTTGTTTGACATAGTGGTACCGGGAGATTTGTGGACAGCTTGTAAAGTCGCTATTGAGTGGCCGACTTCGAACCGGATAGAGAGGCGGTTACAAACGGTCCATCACCACTAGTCATGAAAAAGTATGAGCAGGTGATTACATGGTTGAAATTGAAGATTTCACCTCAGGATATAGATTGGGTTAAGATAGATCGGACTGTACAGGAACCCAAGGAAACGGTGCATGAATATTATGAAAGACTTTTGCAAGCTTTTAAACAGTATAGTGGGTTAGATATCTTGGACCCCAAGGATATGGGACAGTTTGTCTCAAAGTTTGTACTGGGTCTGAGAGTGGAAATCAGCCTCATGATACAGCACCATTTGATCTGCTGGCAGAACAAGCCACTAGATGAAATATTGCGGTATGCGAGATACTGTAGTGATGAGGTGGAATCGAAACATCGAAAGCTAAAAGACAAATTGATGCTTGTCCAGATGCAGACAGCACAGAGTCAGCCTAGTGGAGGGACCTTAGGAAGAAAGCAAGGAAATTTCCAGGGAAACCAGAATGGGCAGGTACAGGGAAAGGGAAAACCAGTAGACCCCAAGACAGGAGTGGACGTGGCCACATTGAAGAAGACCACTGCGTGTCATCTTTGTCGCCAGGTCGGACATTGGAAACGCGAGTGTCCTTTGAACCCAGCTAATCAGTTGCAGGAAGAGGAAGAGGGGCTCAGGCACCCGCGCAAGAGGTAGTTAACACAATAACGAGGCCTAGAACGATGAAAGGGGGGGTTTACAATTCTCACGCCCAGGTTCCCCAAGCTCCGAGGATTTCACAAGAAACACGAACGTACCAACAGATGCCCCTGTTCGAAGGTTACGATGAGGATAGCTTAGACCCTTTATCCTGATGGTGCCTGAGGGGGAGGAAGACTGCACACTTGGAGCGGTCTTGGAGGTAGACCAGAGAGGACCTTTTGTGGAGGCAGAGATTGAGGGCAATCCTGCAACACTTTTGGTTGATACTGGTGCTACCCGGTCTACTGTAAGATCAGCAGTAGTCCCTAACCTACCCCTCTCGGGACAATCAATCCAGGTTGTTGGAGTAGCGAACAAGAAAATAAGCAGCCCATTGACAGAACCGATCTTAGTAAAGATAGGTACTTTCCAAACTAGACATCAGTTTGTAGTGTGTGATACGAGTCCAGTTTGTCTTTTGGGAAGAGATCTGTTGTGCAAGTTGAACTGCACGATTTATTGTACGCCCAATGGAGTAGAGGTCCAGACGAGAGATGATGATGCTGACTTTAAGATTACCAATCAGCATTTATGTATAGATCTGTACCCAATGGTGACTGTGGAAGAACTTCCACATGGTCTGAGAGACGCAGTGTCGCCTGTGGTGTGGGATTTCGCAGGCGATGAAATAGGTTTAATCAGAGGGGTTGAACCAGTGCGGATAGAGGTGAAACAGAATGTTGATTTCCCCAGGACACCTCAATACAACCTGTCGCCAGAAACGATTGCAGGGATAAGACCTGTGATCAAGACCTTTATTGAGAAAGGCATTCTGAAAGAGATTAGAGGTAGCCCCTGTAATTCACCCATTATGGGACTACAGAAACCGAGCGGGAAGTACAGGATCGTGCAAGACCTGCGAAAGGTCAACACGATAGTTGTCCCTTGTTGTCCAGTGGTACCGAATCCTTCAGTAATACTGTTCCAGATCCCATGTGAAGCCGAGTGGTTTACGGTTATCGATTTGTGTCAAGCCTTCTTTTCGATACCGCTCCACGAGGAAAGCCAATTTCTTTTTGCGTTCAGGCTAGAAAATCGCGTGTTAACATGGTGTCGTATCCCTCAAGGGTATACGGAAAGTCCATCGATCTTTAACCAGATCCTGAAGAAGAACCTTGAGAGTCTTGTGTTGCCGCAGAACTCAGTTCTCGTGCAGTACATAGATGACTTGCTCATTGCCTCAGAAACAGAAGATGCTTGCAGAATTGACACAGTAGCCTTGTTGAACCACTTAGCAGAGAACGGACATAAAGTGTCCCCGAACAAGCTGCAGTACTGTCTGAATGAGGTACAGTACTTGGGACACAGATTGGAGAAAGGCAAGAGGAAGGTGTCACCAGATCGAATAGAGGCAATAATGAGCATGGCAGAACCCACCACACAGAGAGAAGTTAGGATGTTTCTGGGAATGGTTGGCTATTGTCGACAGTGGATTCCTAGTTTCTCCTTGAGAGCAAAGCCTCTGCAGAGGCTTACGCACAAGGATGTGAGTGATCCGGTACCATGGGACGAGGAGTGCTTGATATCATTCCGGAAGCTGAGAGATGATTTGTGCAGTGCTCCCGCACTGGGGATGCCTGATTACAACAAGGCCTTTTCATTGTTTTGTTACGAGAGAGAAGGATGTGCATTAGCAGTGTTAGCTCAGAATCATGGAGGTGTCCGTAGACCAGTTGCATATTTTTCAGCTACTTTAGATCCAGTAGCTTCTGCGTTGCCCGGATGTCTAAGATCCGTTGCTGCAACAGGTGTCAGCATTGAAAGATGTGAAAGCATTGTAATGGGACATCCATTGACTGTACATGTGCCACATTCGGTTGAGTTATTGATGACCAGGACCAAGACCCAGCACCTAACGAACAATAGGTTAACGAGGTACGAGCAAGTCATACTTGCCGCAGAGAATGTGACTCTGAAAAGGTGCTCCGTCTTGAACCCTGCGACATTAATGTCTATGCCGAACACAGATGATGAAGATTGTGAGGACCATGATTGTCTCGATGTGACCGAACTTTGCACCAAACCGAGACCTGACATTGTCGATGAACCACTGACTGACCCAGATGAAATTTTCTTTGTCGATGGTTCATGCTTAAGAGACAGTGTGGGGCAATTGAAAGCAGCATTTGCTGTATGTACCATTTCAGGAGTGGTCGAGGCTGCTTGCCTAGAAGGAGTACGCTCCGCGCAGGTAGCTGAGATCATTGCCTTGACCCGTGCCTGTTTGGCCGCTGATCGAATTCGAATCACGATTTACACAGACAGCCAATATGGCTTTGGCGTGGTGCATGACTTCGGGCAGTTATGGTCTCAGAGGGGATTTTTGACATCATCTGGCTCACCCATTCGTAATGGAGAATATGTAAGCAATTGTTAGATGCATTACAGCATCTGAAAGAAATTGCTGTGGTAAAGTGCTCAGCCCATGGAAAGGGGGAGGACTTTGTATCCTTGGGAAACAATTATGCGGACGAAGTAGCCCGTTTCTGTGCAGAACAAGGATGCATATTCACAGGAAGAGAGATAGAAGAGAGCCAAGAAGGAACCGATCTCAGCATAATGTTGGCCATGGCAGACACTTGGGAAGAGCTTAAGAGATTGCAGGATGAAGTTTCAGTCCAGGAGAGAGAGGGATGGATCAAAGCTGGTTGCGAGAGAGGAGATGTGGATGTGTGGGTATCCAACGATGGGAGAGCCGTGTTGCCTGAGGAATTGCTGAGTCCGATGGCAAGACTGATACATGGACAGGCACACCTTGGTAGAGACGCAATGGTGAGAGTGTTTAGACAGATGTGGTATAACCCACGGTTCCGAGCAATGGCTGAGATGGTATGCCAGAGGTGTGTTACGTGTCAACAGATGAATGCTGGAAAGAAAACTGTAGTTACATTGAGTCACATTGGAAGGTCGGGAGGGCCCTTCAATAGAATACAGTTGGACTTCGTGGAGATGCCTAGGTGCAATGGATTGAGGTACATTTTAGTGCTAGTATGTGTATTCTCACGGTGGGTGGAGGCTTACCCCACACGCAGGTGTGACACTCTCACAGTGGCTAAATTACTGTTGAGGGAGCTCATCCCTAGATTCGGGATCCCGACCTCTTTGGAATCAGATAGAGGAGGGCACTTCCATAGCGAAATCATGAAGTTGCTTTGTGCTGCATTGAACATAGACCAGAGACTTCATTGTAGTTACAGACCAGAAGCTTCTGGGATGGTGGAACAAGTTAATGGAACTTTGAAAGCCCGGATGGCAAAAATGTGTTCTTCGACATCCCTGCAATGGCCCGACGCCTTGCCTCTGGTGCTAATGAGCATGCGAAGTGTCCCAGACAGAAATACCGGGTTGTCCCCCCATGAAATATTAATGGGGAGGGCAATGAGACTGCCAGCAGTACCAGCTACAGCCTTGATAAACATCACTGATGATTTGATTCTTGATTATTGTAAAGGACTCTCTGATGTGGTCCGTTCTGTATCCCAGCAGGTGCAAGCAGCAGTGGTCCCAGGCTCGAGTGATCTATGCCACGACTTGTGTCCCGGTGACTGGGTACTCGTCCGAAAGCACGTGAGGAAGAGTTGCTTGGATGCCCGCTGGCGTGGCCCGTATCAGGTGATACTTATCACGAACACAGCAGTGAAGTGTGGAGGATTGCCGAACTGGGTGCATGCTTCCCATACCCGCAGAGTTTCAGCACCCTTGGAAGAAACAGCTCCTCTCGTAAATGAAAATCAAGCTGATGTGGCAAGGCCACATGGGAGGACACGTCAAGCTGTAAGGGTCGCTGACACAGCTGGTGGTGCACTAGAGCAAGCTGAAGGGGGTTTCCACAGTTCGAACCCTGACTCAGACACCGAGGACAGAAACGGTGCAGTGGGCGGAGAAGAGTCAGATTCAGCAGAAAGAGGAAGTAGTGCACTGGGTATAGAAGGGGAAGGCAGACGAACGAACAGAAGTGCTGAAAGTTGGCCTGAAAGACAGAGGCGACTGAACCTGAGGTTAGCACCTGAAAGAGACCTTGCTCCAGTGTCTGAAGTATCTGAAACGGAAGCAAGTGACGAGGACCAAGCACAAGATAGTCGGCGAAGGTCAAAGAGAACAAGAGTGCCTTGTCGCAGATACTCTACCCCTGAGTGGACTTACACTGTGTTTGATGCAGGGGGTGGTGAGTACGGGAAGGCTGAGGTCAGTGCAAGTGGTCAGTCGGAGCCCGAATGTGGTGGTGAAGGTGGTGCTGTGGATGCCAGGGCTCGAGATAGAAGGAACACTGACACTCACGGTTCCGAATCCCCCGCTTCTGAGTGAAGTCCGAAACTTGCTTTTGCATCGACTCGAATTTCCGCCTTTTGGAGTTGAGCCGTTTTCACATGAAGTGCTGATTTTGCGTCTTGAACTTTTGTATCACGTTCTGGTCTTGCTCAATGAGGATCTCATTGTGGATCAGTTATGAACTGTAAATAAAAGTCTAAAAGAAGAAGATAACCTAGGTCCGAGTGGAAGAAGAATAAACTTAGGGACTTTCCACAGAAGAGGAACGAAAACTAGGAAGTCTTTTTCTGGACTGTGTAAATAAGTTTGTGATCGGAGAGGGAAAGTCCGGAGATTTCATGGTTGCTCGAGCTGGTTAAGCAAGTCACAAATAAAGGACAGAGACTTTTTCAGAGTTCTTTGCGATAACCAAGACTTTTTGAGAACTTTCGAAACCATGGAGCCGGGAGATCCCAATCGTAGATCAAAGTGGATTGTAGGCATCCTTATAAGTAGTGTAATAATCTCTATAATCATAGTAGTTATAGTCTCATATACTGGTTCGCATGAGCAAGAAGTAGAGGAGGTGACAGGGACACCTACACCTATCACACCTAGTCAGAAGGGGGTAGACAGGGCAGCTGATAGAGCTTTGCTATTAGAAGAAAGTCGTAGATTACATGTAGATTTATCTAAAGGGGATTTTAAGTTGAATGCATATGCTAAGTTGTTGTATGAGTATGTTGACGTGATGGATGCGAAAGATTGTTATGTGTGTATGCAGTTGCCTACTTCGGTGGATGAGGGTATTAGGCTATCACCATCTTCCACTGACTTATGGTATTTCATGTAGTCTTTTGCTTAGTTTGTTTTATGAAAGAGATCAGTTCGAGTATTTCTTTTCCAATTTCGACGCAGTGCTTCCTGAAGTCCCAGCTTACAAGCATTTGAATAAATATGACTATTATAAGACAGAAGACAGACTGAGGAAGTACTTCATACCGAGTTTGGAATTGGATACAGCATTCGCACACAGACACAACCTGACTTGTTTGATGTCGGATGTAGAGAGAAAGTTTGTAGATCAGGTTGAAGATAGGTATAGACAGCTGACTCAATCCCGAGATTTAGGGCATCACAGGACAGATTGGACAGAGGAAGAACGGTTGCATAAGACCAGGGGAAGCTATGGTCCTATAGCGTTAGATAAGGAGCAGAGGGGTAAGTTGTGTATAAGGCGTTATCAGACTTACTACGAAAAGGTTCCAGTGGGACAAAGTACTTGTGATCACGTTTTCACCATGGCAGATGTGGCAAAAGATTTTCTCCAAGGTCCTGTACAAGTGATACCTACGGTGTATTACGTATGTGGGAAGAATGCTTATGTGAGGTTGCCTGCAAATTGGTATGGAACATGTTATTTGTCAATAATATTTCCAAAGATTTACCATACAGAGGATTTAGATCTTCTGGAAGGTAGAGAGCATTCAAGAACGAGAAGAGCTGCAAGTGCAGGGATCGTTGTGGGGGATATCTTTGGAGCTATGATACCTAGTCTGGGAGTAGTCTTGAATGACGTGAAGATCCGGAGGTTAGCGACTGTGGTGGATGAATTTTCGATGAACACAGCAAAGTCGTTGGTGTTGGTGGAAGGAGAGATGTTGTCGATAAGGGGAATGGTTTTGCAGAACCGCCTTGCTTTGGATGTCCTATTGGCAAAAGAGGGCGGAGTCTGTAAAATGTTGAAGGTTCAAGAGTGCTGCACTTATATACCAGACCGTAGCAAGGATCTGGAGAAATATATAAGTAATATCACTATGATCCACACAAAGATAGCGGATTTGACCGAAGAAGGGGCCTGGGAAAAGGTCGGAAAGGGTTTTGGTCAAGTGGGAGGTTGGTTTGCGAACCTAGGAAAGGGTTTCCTTGGGTACTTCCTGAGACCACTCCTTATTTTGGTGGTTTGTGTGGCTGGCTTGTGGATTGTGATCAAGGCCTACAAGTGGTATCGAGCAGGCCGAGTCAAGAGAGCTTTGAGGGAAAATGACATGAGATTGGCAAGACTGCAGGACAGTCACTATCAAAGGCTCAAGAGCATGGAGAAATTTAGATCAGGGAAGATGGCAACAAGTTCTGTTTAGGTCGGTTCTTTCTCCAAGGGAGTAGAGTGAAATGTGATGACAGGAGTCATCAAAGGGGGGAACTGATAGAGCGAAATGTTCTTGTGAATGGTAGGGGTGCATCATAATCACTGATAGGCTGCACCCACTTGTATTCAGACATATATTCGTATATTCAGTTTCATATTCATGTATGTTTAGTAAAGAATGAATAGTTTGCTGAGACAAAGCGAATCAGCAGTATAATGATGTTAGGATAATGATGTGATGTAATGCTTATAGAATTGTGTGAAAATAATGCATAGAGGAATTAGTTCGTGTGTGTAATGTAATTGCAGTAGTTTAAACGTGCACTATATTAAAGTTGCACATGTAATTCATTGTTTGCATATGAATTGTAATGAAAATGCTTATAGGGAAACGTAAGAAGTGTGTTTAAAAGTCATATGTAAAGGCCTGACTATATATATATGCTTAGGGAAGGCCTGGTTTATTTTATGTTAGCTTAGGTTGTAGGCCGAGAAAAGTTTCTCTTGGTAAGGCTCTCTGGGCACAAACGGTAGATTTAAATTGCACAGTAGAAGGTTTCTGTTGAAAGTATCTTTTGTTGCAGGTGCAAGGACACATGTCTCGTTAGTAAGACTAACTCTTTGTTTTCGAAAGCTAGAGAGAGGGAGGCATGGTACGGGGAGTGAAATGGAATGTAGGGATGATACTTTCGGCGGAGAAGGTGCCTGGGACTCAAGGTCAACGCAACCGTCCAGGATGAAGTAACCGTTTCGATGGAAAAGCACAAGAAAGAAGACCTGGCCAAGGAGGCGTGACAAAGGCGTGTACAATTGTATTGTGGTTTTGTATTAGGGATAGTGCCCTGAGGGAGGAGGCCAGAGAAGAGGTAGGGGAGACCAGAGAGAAGGACAGAGCTGAGCATAGGTACTAGGTGATTGCACTTCTGAGGAAGTCTTCACAGCTGACACCTTTTATTCACTCTTGCCTGGGAAAATTGTTATGCAGGGATGTCACTTAGCGTTAGTGTAGGGACAGCAATTGATTTTAAGCTTGTTTAGGCCAATGAAGAGCAACTTAGAAATAGGAGCAATCCTAGTCTGGTTGATCCTTCTAGAACTTTCTATTCTCCTTATCCTGAGTCGGATGAGATTCCTGCGTAGATTATTATTTGTATTAGTGCCCATCTATTTCTTTAACCTCGTGTTGAGGTGCTTGCATGTTCAGTTATTTTTGGCGATAATAAATTCTCAAACTTGAATTCGGAGTCAGTGGTCCTTTCAGACAAAATGAATGCTGATATATAACCAGATGAGATTCTCTCCTTTACACTATTCAACAGGTAAAAAGATCTTGGCGACCAGAAGGTTCTTATAGATAATTAGATAAGAATCAGCGTTATCATCTACTATTCCTCTTTTATGTCTGATTTGACAGATAGAAAGAGTGAAGTGCAGTATTTCCATGGAGGGTACCCGAATGGAAACCAATTAGCATTGTATGTCGGTTTAAGCATGAAAAAATCTAACAAGAATGACCTTGTTCGAAAGCTGCACTGTCACAATAACACTCATTGTTTCTGTCAATTCATTTATTCACTGATCTTTCAGGCATATGGAGTGATAGCACGTGAAGCAAGGTTTTAATTGGACACTTATTCATTATTATGCAAAGTCTTTCGAGCAAACATCAGTCTGTAATAAATGAATACATGTGCAAATTGTGCCTTGCATTGCTAAGAGTATTTTAAAGCAAGCATTGCCTTCCTTCCATTCTACTGGTCTCCACTCCTTTGTTTAAAATAGTGCTTGAAACACCACCGGTGTATCTAAGCACTGTATCAAGAGATTTCATTGCAGTGTACCCGAATCAATGGTGCTCATATCATCCAGCCCAGGTGGACTGAAAACTGATTTGAGTCACTGATTCTTGAAAATGTGCTGTTTTAATATGACAACCCACTCAGCTATCTCAACCATTCTTCATTCCTACTATGCAGCCACATGCTTTGTAATCTGCATATGGAAATGTGTGTGTGTAGAAAGCATATGTGTTTATAACTGAGTGCAGGTGCACGCAGGCTGATATTCAGACCGGCATGATCTGAAACTCGTTAACATGTGTACTTTCTTAGATGAGCAGACAGCTTGGCGAGAAAGCTGAGCGTGCTAAGCGACTACTGTTGATATCTATGTGCAATCTGCCTATCACAGGATTGATTCATGACAAGTCTGCTCAGTGATTCAGTCCTCAAAGGTCAAAGAGAATTAATACCATGAAATTGAGGGATAGTGATAACTCATTTGTAGAAAGCCCCACAAGGCCTCTAGTGTGGCAGAATGTGTTTAACACCAAAATGACTGTACATGCACGTGCAAACCAGGGGCGGCCGGCATGGCTCGCGGGTGGGGGGTGGGCAGGCACGCGGGCCGGTTGGGGGCGGGCTGCAAAAAAAATTAAATCATAAATAACACTTACCTTGCTGCCGCAGCCGGGTCCGCGTCTTCTCTCCTGCTCACCTGTGTCCGACTCTAGGTCGGAACAGGAAGCAGGCAGCCAGGCTCCCACCCCTAAGCCAATCACAACACTGCAATGCAGCGCTGTAATTGGTCTGAGCACTGTGACACGGCGCTCAGCCAGGGGATGGAGGAGTGGGTATGTTCTCAATGCAGGCTGCAATGCAGCCTGCATTGAGAACAGGGAAGTGCGCATGACTGTTTTGGGCGGCCCAAGAGGGCCGACCAAACAGTCATTGCGCACAGGAGTGTTCTACCACTCCTCCCCTGCTCAGCAGCCCAGCCCCATCACGCATGCTGCAGCAGCAGGAGAACTAAATAAAATGATAATAACATTCCATTATCATTTTATTTTTTCCTTTCTTTTCCTGCTTCCTGGCAGTGGGCCTTGGCGGAGGGGCCGCTACTGGTGCAAACCTGTTTACAGAAGTTGAGTGTATGTGCGGAGTTTTCACAAAACTTAAGTGAACAACATGCATATACACAGGACTGTGCATAACATTTTTGGCACATGCATCACTGTATGAAAATGCTACTTCTCATTAAAAATGACCATGTTCCAATTCATTACAGTTATCACCTAACGGAAGACGTGATAACCCACCTGCAGCAGTGTTCTTCTAGCAACATACTCAATTTCATAATGGTACATCTGTAATTTGGAAGCTAATCTATCTAACCTAGGTATCAAATTCCTTCCACTTCCCAGTTTTAAAATGTTAACTAATGGCATATGATCAGTATGAATTTTAAACTTTCTACCCCATACATACAGTCTGAACCTGTTCTGCAGCCCAGGCAGCTGCCAGTAATTTCTGCTCAATAACCTTTCCACCTGTTTAAGTGTGCACGAGGCATATGCAACAATCCATTCACATCCATTTTCCTTTGTGACAACACCCCGCCGATACCATACCCACTGGTTTCCACTGAAATCACGCAATCAACCTGCATCACAAATGACTTCCAACGTGGAGCACACAAAATGTCATCCTTAATTGTAGCAAAACACATAGATTGTTCTTGAGACCAACAATATTTCACATTTCGTTTGTGATTTCCTCAAAGGTTCAACTTTGGTAGCTACAAATCTCGAGTAAAATTCTGTCAAGTCTAAGAAGGACATTAATTGTTCTTTACGCATAGGATTTAGTGCACTTGTTATGGCCTCAATGTGACTAACTTTTGGATGAATACCATAGCTTTATATCACGTGGCCTATATACTCTTCTCGAAATTTACCAAAATTAGACCTGTCACATTTTACAGTTAAACCTTTGTGCTTAAACACAGAAATACTTATTTTAAATGCTTGTCATGTTCAGATTTGTCTTTGCTAAAGACTAAAATGCCCTCTTGAAAAACTCTCGCCCCTTGAATGTCCTGCTATATTTTCGGCATCACCCTTGAAACACCACTGAGAATCTAGCTAAGCCAAAATGCATTCTCTTACACTGAAATACCCCTTCCAGTGTTATAAACACTATGAAATGTTTTGAATTATCCTCCAGTTCAATTTGATCGCATGCACTGGTGAGATTGATAGTAGAAAAAACAGTGGCATCATATAGAGATGACATTAACTCTTGCAAGTTGGGTAAAGGGCAAGTATCCACCAAGATAGCCTCATTCAAACACCTCAAATCAACACACAATCTTAAATCTCCACTGACCTTAAGTGAATTCACTACTGGAGGCATCCAATCCGAACTTCCAATCAGTTCTAAAATCCCCTTATTACACAGATCTTCAAGCATTCCTTTTAACTTATGTCTGTAATTCACAGGAACATTCTGAATTTTTTGTCTCACTGGAATAACATTTTCCCTAAGTAGAATTTTATGTTTAAAGTCCTTTAGCTTACCTAATAATTTACTGAAAACATCTGCAAATTCATTCTTTAATGCTTCATACTCAGAACAACTCTCACTCATCTCTTGAACTACATAAACAAAAAGGACTGGCTGCGGTATCAAATTTGATTCCTAATTCGACTATATTGGTCCATCCCAAAATCATCTCCCCTTTTTCTGCAACATACAATTTACCATGGTACTTCTTGGAGTTAAATTGTAAATCTACCCATACAAAACACAACCATAAGTATGCTATGTCCAGTGTTACTACCCAGACATACATCCGATTTAAATGACTTTCTTTCTGGCCACAACCGGTCACACATGCTTTTACCCATTATGGTATACCATGCACAAGAATAAACAATGGTATTCACCTGTACACTATTGTTTAACAATATATAACTAGGAAATTTTGCTGGAATTTTTTTTACTGCAAATTCATCATCCTCCACACTAAATACCACCCATTGAGTAGTAAGGAGATTAATTTCATCATTCTCAGAAATGTGGTTAACTCTCTTCCCAATGTTCTTAAAAACTCTAGTGAAATGCCCTTTTTCTTACATGTACTATAAAAGTTTCCTACAGCAGAACAATGCTTTGCATTGGCTAAATGGGCATTAGATCCAAACCTATAACATATTATGTCTTCCTTGTATGCACCACCTTTTCTTCGGCTCAATTTTCTTCCATTTATCCTTCTCTTCCTTCGTATTTCTCATCACTGCATTGCCATTCCAGAACTTCCATTATCTTTTCTAACAGCTTGAATGAATTTTTCAGACTCTTCAATGCTTCTTGCAGCATCTAAAGCAGGGCCTAATTAAGAGTTTGGCAGTCCATAGAACCGCCAAACTCACAGCGGAGGTGCGGTGGCAGTCGGGGACCGCCGTACCAGTGGTCCGACTGCCGTATTACGAGTATTGCGGTCGGACCTCCATGGGACTGCCTCAACCACCAGTTATCCACAATACCTGGCGTGGCCGTCTTGAGGCAATATTACTAGTTTCCTCACCACCAGCAGTCTCATGGCAGTTCTCATGCCATGAAAATGCTGGCAGTGTGGAAACTTAGGGTGCATGCAGGGGGGGGGCACATTGTGTGCCCCCCGTCTATTGGAATGCACAGTTCCAGCATGGCATGGACTTTACGGTCCATGCCGTGCTGGAACGCGCTGTGGCGGGCCCATGGCGCTGCCTTTCTAAGGCTCTCATATGAGGCTTTAAAAGGCAATGCCATGGGCCTGCCACCGCAGTACGGCCCGCCCAGATTACAACTTGTAATCCGGTGGGCGGTCGGCTTTAGCGGTGTGGGAGCGGGGCGGTGGTGTGGCACCCCGCTCCCACATCTCCAAAGTCGTAATCAGGCCAAATGTCATTTCACCTCCTGATCAAATTTTTTCCTGTATTTTCTTTGACTTGGTTTTCATTTACACTTGATCTCTAAAAACCTTGTCATAAGTCATATGTTAAAAATTCTCAAATTCTCTTAATCCAATGGCTCCAAACCTATGCTTTAATAATGAAAACTGCTTTTCAGGTGTACACTTACCATCGTCAAATACCTCCACATAGGGTATAAATAAATCTAGCCATTAATCTCACTGTATTGGGGGAACTCCAAGCTCAGATAAAAAATGAAGGTGGTTGAATACTAGACATTATAACAAAAATAAAGGCAATAAACACCCTTAAAGTAACACTAGGGTTATTATACTCAGACGTTTGCAAACATGTTTGTCAATAGAAATCAGTGCAAGTTGGATCCAAGAACACAACACTCAAAACAAATATTTATATAATGATAAATTAGCCAATGACTTCAGAGAACACAGTTTATCGTCAAGACTGTCACTGTAGAATGATACACGCAATGCAGAACATAATATGTAGGAGGCAGCAAAAATGAAAAACGTGCCGAATTCCAGTACTTGTCTCACCTAAAGGTGGCCTTACAGTAAAACAAGCAAATACTCACAACCGGCAAATGTTAGAGGAAGTAAAAGTAAAGCACTAGAAGGCCATTGGAACACACCTACTTCAGCATATGGAATGGCAGCCGAGGTCTAGGAAGGGAACACAATCCCCTACCAAGCCTTGTGCTGCGAAGTAATACACTGGATCAAGGTTGTATGAAGAGGGTGAGACTGCGGAATAACCACGACCGCTCCCGCTGCTGTCAAACGCCGCACTCCGTCATCTGATCACCTAACCGTCCTAACGGAGCAGATCCAGCAGATGTAGCGAGCCACACCAAGCGCACGAGCCAGGAACATGGTCACATGAGCAGTTTGAGGCAAAGGATTAGCCCGGCTGCCATGCGCACCAACATATCTCCCCTTTTTCATAAAACAACAGCAATGAAAAATGTATACATAAAAATACTTCAGAATGTACTCCCAAGATATAAGAATAACAGGTTAAAGTATGATAATAGATAAATAACAATATTCAGAAAATCAACACTTCAGAATGTACTACCAAGATATAAGAATAACAGGTTAAAGTATGATAATAGATAAATAGCAATATTCAGAAAATCAACAAGTATTGCTGAAACAGAGAATCATTGAGAAACCAGATTAATGAAATCTTTCATCCACCATGGTGAGGTTCGTTCTCGATGACCTTTTCTTAACTCTTTTTGGTCAACAGAAGTTCTAGATTTTATCAACTTTGTTTATGAACTATCATATTACACACACTTCAAATCCTCTTTCCTTGTCACATTTTCTTTGTTTATAGGGTGAACAAGTGCAACTGAGGACTTGTTCTACCATTTCCCCCCTTCTACACAAATAGTCTATTTGAAATCGCAAATGATTCTTTTGGGATTGCTAAATTTTATGTGACCTTTCCTGACTAATCTGGGTATCTTGATTCTTACAGTGTTACCAATTTGATAGTCAGTAAATTGAACTCTTTTCAAACAATTGTATCTTGAACACATTTGCATTTATTTATGTTTGACCACATCATTGACTTTTGCTTTACATTTTTCAGAATTGTAAGCATTAATGCTTCTCTTAACCCAATGGGCTCTACTAATGTGAAAGGAGTACGTCCCTTTAATAAAAGGAGAAATCCCTGTTTTAGAGTGAGGCATTGCATGATAAGAGTTCAACAAATCCTGGACTGCCGCCAAGGGTTGGAGATTGTTAGACAAGGTCAATCTCATGGTGTTACCAATGAGTCTGTTGGCCCGTTCCACAAGACCATTACCTTGAGGATGATAAAGACTGGTGCGTTTGTGCTCAATGCTTTTTTGCTTAATAAACTTGGTCATAGCATCAGATGTAAATTGAACACCATTGTCTGCAATCAACACCTTGGGCATACCTTCACGTAAAAATGTTTTCCTTAGAACATGAAACACAGACACCCTGTTAGGTGTTTTCATGAATTAAACTTCAATCCATTTTGATCTATAATCGATAAGGACTAAAGCATACTGATTGTTGCAATATGAGAAAGGATCTAAAAAGTCTAATGCCACCTTATCCCAAGCATTCTCCGGAATATCCACAGATACCATGGGAGGTGTTCTAACAGATACATGCTTATCTGCTCAGCAATTTGTCTCACAATTCCTTACATTCTGCTCAATGTCCTGATTCATCTTTGGACACCAATATGTGCCACGTAATCTTTTCTTGTTCAAAATCAAACCCAAATACCCTGAATGGGCTAACTCTAATAACTTGCTCCTCAAAGAAACAGGAGGAACAAGCTTTTCAACTCTGTAGATAATGCCGTCATTGAGAGTAAATTCTGGAGAGACCTTAGCAAAACGTTTTAATTCTCCTGTGAGATTCCTTTCTTTTGGCCAACCATTAATATTAAATTTAGAAACTTTACACATTACAGGATCTGATAATAATGCAGTACTCCAATCAAGTTTGGAAATGCAAGATTGATTCTCAAAATCCACTGAAGCTATTATGCACTCTTCCAATTCATCTTCACACTTAACAGTTTCATCAGAAATGGGAAACCGAAAAAGAAAATCTGCTCTTTTGTTGGAAAAACCCAGAAGATATACCAATGAAAAATTATACTCTAACAACATCGTAGAAAGCCTAGTGAGTCTTGCAGTTAACTTTTCGGAATGGTGTGATGGTCTGTTCCCGAAATGTACACTAATAGTTTGTGTCCGTCCTAAGTTGAAAATGTGTTCCCCATAACAAATTTCTGAAGTTGTGTACTGCCCAGGTACAGGCCAGCATTTCCTTCTCTATCACAGAATAAGATTTTTCTGTATCTTTCAACACTCTACAAGCAAACGCCACAGTGCAATTCACATTCTCGAACCTTTGTGTAACTACAGCCCCTAAACCCCTTTCACTGACATCAACAGTTACACATGCAGGGAGTCCTGAAACAAAGGGTTGTTATAGAAGAGCTTGCAATAAATCATTCTTTATTCGAGCAAAAGCTTTCTTTTGTTCACACCCCCCCATAAAATCCACCCTTTTTTTTTTAGAAGCCTTGTAATCGGTTCAGCAACAGATGTAAAATTTGGATTGAATTTAGCATAAAACTCACATAGTCCAATAAAGGACATAACTTGCTCTCTGTTACCTGGTTCAGGAGCATCTTCAATGGCTTTAACTAAACCTGGTTTAGGATTGATGCCATTAGTACTGATAATGTGTCCTAAATACTCGAATTGATCTTGCGCAAAACTTCATTTGTCCTGTCTTAACCGCAAACCATTGACTTGGAATTTTTTTTAAACTTCATTCAGCTTGTGAATATGTTCATCTTGATTTGCACTTGCTAGTCATACATTGTCTTGAAATCTAAAAACTCCTTCTATATCACCCAAAATGTGTTCCATTACTCTTTGAAAAACTGAGGCAGCAGATGCCAAACCAAATGGCATCCTTCTGAATTGAAAGACATCATCTGATGTGATAAAAGCAGTAAGGTGTTTAGAAGACTCAGCTAAGGCAATCTGATGGTAAGCAGACTTTAAGTTTAACTTTGTGAATATTTGCGCACCATTAAGTTTTACCCTCAACTCTTCAATCCAGGGTAACGGGTGGGCATCAACCTAAATGTTTTTATTTAAAGATCTAAGATCAACATTCTTTTTCTTAGCTATGATGATGGGTGAAAGCCAAGGTGAACTGTCCACTGGTTCGATTATACCCTGATAATGCAAATCTTTTAACACTTTGGATAATTCACTTCTAATACATGAAGGGACGCTCCTTAACTTATGTGTAACAGGTGTGACATTTTACTTATGCTTAATATTCAACGAAAACTTTTTTAGCACTCCCAGCTTATTTTCAAACAGAACATAACATTTTGTAATCACCTGTTCAAGTTGTGAACAAAAATTAATGGTATTATTAGTAACTTGCATGGAATTAACACTACCATTGTTATGCTGTCATAACATTTCATGTGAGAGTTCAGAAAAGGACATTACTTTTCTACTTTTGCTAGGTAAAAGTACAAAATCTACCATAGCTTGATGTACCCAACCTAAAATATTCTTTCCTTTAAAGATAACATAGATTTTATCAGAAAAACAAACCTGTTGAACACTAATCGTAGACACAAAATAACCAATGATATCAATTGTTGATCCTTGAAAAGATTCTGTTTCGGTGTCAGGATCTTCAAGTGGTTCATCTTTCCATAACCGCTACAACGTATCATAAATGATAATAGTCACTCCGGCTCCAGAATCCATCAATAACCTGACTGATTTATTTCCTATTCCTATATCAGCAGTGGGATTTTCACAGGAATCATTGTCCTTAGAATTAATATTTAATAACAGATCTGTCAAATTTGTTTGCCATGCCTCCTCTCCTGTATAGCCAGCTATTTCATTTACTTGAAATCTTCTTTTCATTAATACTTTTGCAAAATGACCAACTGAAACACACAAATTGCATAATATTTTTTAACTGCTGGGCATAGCTTGAAATTTGCTGCCTGACGGTTAGCTCCACAGCGAACACGAGCACGAAATTTGATGTTGGGTGTCATCCCCTTTTTGTAATTTACTTTAGAGGTCATAACCTTGCCATCCTGTATTTTACTCTTTACTGCTGAAATTGACTCTTTTTTTCCTTAAACTCTTTCCTTCAACTTGCGAAGAATCTATCATAGAAGTAGCATCAATCGCTTCTGAGAGCGATAACTTTTTAAACGATAACAACTTCGCTTGTATAGTCTTATTGTGACACCTGACCACTAATTGATCACGTATAAGTTGCTCAGTAAAATTCTCAAATTCACAATTCGCTTCTAAAATTCTTAATGCAGTTACATAAGATTCCACTGATTCATCCTGCTTTTGCTGTCTAGAAAAAAAATTGAAATGTCTGACAACAATATTCTTTTGCATATCAAATCTTTTTTCTAATCGTGTGGACAGCTTCGTGAAATTGATCCCTTCCGGCGCAAAATCACTGCCCATCAATTGAACCAAGGTAGACATTAAGGGGCCGATTACGAGTCTGGCGGTCCACAGACCGCCAGACTTGTCAGACTTCCGACCCCCCTATTATAATAAGGGCAGTCGGACCACCATTGCCCCGCTGCTGCCGCCAGGGATCCGCTGTTCCCTGGTGGTGTTGCGGCAGTCAGGAGGCAGTAATATGCTTGGCAGGACCGCCACGGTCCCGCCAAGCATATTACAAGTTTCCTCTCTGCCACGGTTTTTTATGGCAGCCATGAAAACCGTGGTGGAGAAGACACAAAGGAGGCCCTACAGGACCCCCTGGTGCCTCATGCCCTGTGGATGAACACAGGGGGCACAACATGTGCCCCCCTGTGTGCATACACACCAGTTCCTGCACGGCATGAACTTTACAGTCCATGCCGTGCAGGAACTGTTTTGGATGTTCCCATTGCGGTGCCCATTTTCAGGGCAGTGCCGTGGGAACATCAAAAATAAAGCCCGCCAGACAGGAGGAAACTCCTAATCTGGTGGGTGGTCTCACCACGGCTTTGGCGGTGCGGCAGTGGGATGGACCCGACGCTGCACCTTCAAAGCCGTAATCAGGCCCTAAATGACCTGTACCAGTCTTGCCAATATATCACAGGTTCACCAGGCAAATCTAGCACAGCTTGCATGGTGAAAGTTTGAGAAAGAAAACACAAGAAAAAAAATGACAAATAAACTATCTGATCCTGTTAAAAATTACACAGATGTGTACAGACACAAACTTAGCAGATCCAAATACAGGTGTTCATATCAGGTCTGCACATCCCCACTGTATCAATAAATGCTGAAACAGTAAGTCAGTAAATATCACAGTACCTTATGTAGATCACACCACTTTTGCAACCAAACAACGTTGTTATGTGTTTTAGGTCAACACCACTGAAACGACCTGCAAACGAAAGGCTCCTCCTAGTTGAGAGGCGTGGCCACTCAGAGACGATGCATGCATGAGGGAGAGACTAATCCATTGTGCTTTGCACGCGTGGGTTCGGATCCCATCCTCGTCACCAATTTGCTGCGAAGTAATTCACTGGATCAAGGTTGTATGAAGAAGGTGAGTTTATTTCAAAAGAGCAGACCTAGGGAAAGCAGAATAACCATGACCACTCCCGCTGCTGTCAAATGCCTCACTCCATCAGCCGATCGCCTAGCCGTCCTACTGGACCAGATCCAGCTGATCGATCGAGCCGCACTGTGCGTGAGCCAGGAAAATGTTGCGTGTGCAACTCAAGGCAAAAGGATTAGCCCGGCCGCCACATGCCACAACACATTGCCTTTGAGAATCCAGAAATTGCAACATACTGACTGGTTACGCTGCTCCAACAAAATTCCGGTTTCCCGCTTGTCGCCAATGTTAACATAGCGAAATAACTTTTGCATCAGGTAAGTTAAATATATCTTTATTCAAGATATATAAGTAGTGGGGCAGCGCCAACCTGCACCCTCAAGAGGCTCGCCTGTTGTAACTGCCGCACTCAAACTCATATAACGTTTTACCTTCCACGTTCTTCTACCAGCCTGCACCACACTAAAAAATTTAATAATTTACATGATTAATTAGAAAGGAAATATTTGAAGAACATTAAAAAAATAATTAATAAAATAATAATTTATCATTTAAATAATTTCCCACTCTATTCCCATACAAACTCCACAACCCACTACAAAATTTTAAATTAGTAATGTAACTATAGAAAAACAAAATCACACATTAAAATTAATAAAACACACTTCAATAATTAAAATAACAATTATTCAATTTAATAATTAACACACTTAATGAACAATTATATATTTAATTATGATAAAAAATCAGTTCTAAAAAAATATATATATATCATTTAAATAACACCCTACCCTACTCCCTGACAAACCCAACAACAGCTAGTTAATTTGAATTACAAATTAAATGTACAAAAAAGTAATCTCACAAACAACTTACAAACCATACTAATAAAAATATAAAACAATAATAATAATAGCATCTAAAATTAACATATTAACTAATATATATGAAATGAACTTCAAAAGCAATGTTTAATACAACGATATTAAAAAAATTGATATTATATACAATATTTTTAAAAACTATATTATAAACATAAAAACAATAGTCTTACCTTCTATCTCCTGTTCCTTGATATTTTTCATTTGACAATGTTTTTGACAAGATATTCCAGCAAATCAATAGTTTTGAAACAATATTCATTCACCCACCCATGCCTATACTGCCCGGGGTCCACGCGGGCTGAGACCAGCTGTGGCGATGGCTTTCAAGACCACACTGGGCTGTGGACACCAGTTGGTAGCAGATTACTTCACTCAGGATCAACAGGACTAGTGACCAGTCTTCTCCGCTAATCAATCTCCAGCTGTGCCCCGTGCAGCAGAGGCGGGCAGGCAGTGGCATAAGGAAATGGACTGTTGCGGCTAGACTAGCCATGGACATGGAATCAAATGGTTGTCAGATCTAGCTTTCAGCTATGATTGTGTGGTTCTGATGTGCTCGAAGTCTGACCTTGGGCACCACAGGACCTGGCCTATTTTTAAAATAGAAAGACACAAAAGGCCTGTTAGACCAGGCATCCTTGGCGTGGTTTTCCCTGACTTTTTGCCTCTACCTCCTGTATTTTTGATGCTGTGCTGGATTTCGTTTTTGCTGGCTTAGATGCTTTGGGCACTTTGCCACTGCTAATCAGTGTCAAAGTGCAAGTGTTCCCTGTGTAAATTGGTCTTGTGATTGGTTCTCCCTGATTGGCATATTTGTTTTACCAGTAGGTCCCTAGTAAAGTGCACTGAGTGTAAATCAAATGCTACTGGTGGGTCTGCAGCACTGATTGTGCCACCCACATGAGTAGCCCTGAAAAGAGGTCTCAGGCCTGCCACCACGGTGCCTGTGCGCAGTTTGTTAACTGCCATGTCGACATGGCAAGTGCACCCACTTGCCAGGCCCTACCTTTCCTTTTCTTACACATAGAACACCCCTATGGTAGGCCCTGGGCAGGGTGCAGTGTATGTGAAAGGTAGGACATGTACTGGTGTGTGTAACATGTCCTGATAGTGAAATACTGCCAATTTCGTTTTTCACTATTGAAAGGCTATCTTGCCCCATAGGACAGAATGGGGAATGCTTTGTAACATTTTACAAGCATATCTTCCTATAGGGATAAGATGGAAAAATGGAGTTTGATATCCCTGAACTCAGGATTTAATAACACATCTTTTGGTAAAGATAGTTTTTAAATTGTGTGTTTGAAAATACCACTTTTAGAAAGTGGCTATTTTCTTGTTCAACCATCCTGTGTGCCTCTGCCTGTTTGTGGATTGACTGTCTGGTTTCAGTGTGACAGAGACAGCGGATGTGCATTCCCTGTAGACAGCCTATAGGGGGGGGGGGTGAGGTGTGCCTGGCCCTTCCTGGATGACTCAGCCATGAGCTGAGTAGACACTGGCTGCATATAGAGTGGTGGGAGGAGATTTACCTTGCACCTTAATGGAGCCTGTCTCCCTTGCACAATGCTGTCTCCACCTCCTGTGGTCATGCTGCACCAATGAAGGCAGAATTGGTTTGAACTGGGCTCAGAGCCCCCTGCACAAAAAGAACAAAGACATTTTGGGGTATAAGTATCAGACCCAAAACCCAAGACTTTAGATCATTCCTGGAATTCAAGAGGAACCTTTGCCAGGGAGAAGAGCTGGAGAGACTGAGGAAAAGTACTGCCTTTGCTGTGTGTCTGGGGTTGGCCTGCAGTTTCTGTTTCTGCCAAGGAAAGGAAAAGGACTTTGCTGTGTGCTGTGTCCCCTTCTTGAAGGAGATCTCCGAGGGCCTGAAGTGTGCTGGCCTCCTGTTCTGAAGTCACAGGGACACAAAGACTTCTTCTTCTGTGAGTTCTGACCTGCCAAGAGGTGCCTGTGCCAGTTTTGGGCCTCTGGAGGTTGTTGCTGCTGTTTGGGAGCTGGAAGAAAGAAGAAGCTCGAAGAACTACAGAAATCGATGCATCGCTCTTCTTGCGACTGTTTTCCCGACGCTTCTCCACGGCGCTAGAAGAATTTTCACGCATCGCCGTACCGCTGGGGAAACCGCTGCAGCGCCTGTCGACGCTGCAACAATCAACGCATCGAGGGATCGTGGCTGAAGAGGACCGATGCAGCGCCGCTCGACGCCGCCACCGCATCGATCACCGACGCATCCCGGATTTCCACGCATCGTACCTGTGCGGCAAGTTCGTCCGACCCATCACCTGCGGATAGGAACCGTCATGAAGAATCGACACATCACTCCCCACACAGACCGGATTCGATGCAACCCTTCCTCTGCGTGCAGCGTGACTGTCGCATCACCTCCCCAAGGTCTCAGGAGTGTCGCATCTCTTTGTTTTCCGCTCTTCGGCTGTTTGGCTTTTGGAACTTTGACGCATCTACAGGTACTTTAAAGAAAAATCATGCATCCATAGTTTTCTATGGTACAAGTTCTTGAAACATTTTGAAAGTCATATTTTTAACTGTGTAAGTTGGATTTTTGTCGTTTTGTCTTGTTAAGTTTAGATAAAGATATTTTATTTTTCCAAACTGGTGTGGTGTCCATTTGTGGTGTTTTCGCTGTGTTACTGTGAGTGTTGGTGCAAATACTTTACACATTGCCTTTGGAGTAAGCCTGTCTGCTCGTGCCAAGCTACCAAGGGGGTGAGTAGGGGTTATCTAAAGTGTGTATCCACCTTACCCTGACTAGAAGCAAGGGTCCCTATTTGGACAAAGGTACCTACCTCTGCCAACTAGAGACCCCCATTTCTAAAAGGCCTTTGATAATCATCTGTCTGTTAGTGATAAAACACAATTCTTACTTCTGAGGCCTAGATTTGCCAGAGTCCCGCCTCTTTATTGAAACCACTGTCTGAACAAGACTGATAACACGTTTGTGGCCTTAAAGCAGGCACAAGTAGCATTCAGTGATTCAGCTGTGATATTACTGCAAGACCTTTTTTTTGTCTAGTGAATTAATGGACATTTCCAAACAAATGGACGTCCAACACCTTGGTCTGCGCTTGTTTCTGCCTGTTGAATTTGAGCTTTGACGGCTTATGGGGCATGAAGACCTTGGCAGGCATGAAGTATCAAAGGGCCATTATTTGTTGTTAATGGCTGCTTTTTGGATTCACATGGGTGCAGCATGACACTTTTTTTCCCTGGGTCTCTGAAGGAAGTCAGCAGATCCGTTTGTCTCATCGCATTAATAGAAGTTGTCTTGTATTGGTGTTCATGGGGGTGACACCTCTCATGTTACACACTTTATCAAGCTAGTTCTGCCAGCCTTACCATTAACATGAAGAGTGTGGGAGGACTTAGGAAAGTTTATGTCCTAGTGTAACTGCTACCTGTCACTAGCACAGACTTTCCTGGTGAACTTCATGTCAGGAAAATGGCCTGACACTTTGATGTTCTAATTACAAAGACATGTTGTGGTACCCTTTTTATTTTTGTCACAAAGTAGAAACCCGAGGCATATATTTTGCTGTCTGTTTCTATAAGCCTTATTACAAAGTGCATGTATTCGTTAGAAGCCAGACCATGGCAAGCCTTCCTTGTCCAGACCTTATTGTTTACCCATTAGCTGTCAGTGTGTATGAATTGCATGTGTAAGGCCGTGTGGCAGGGTGCCCGGGACGGGGTCCCGTGGTCCCGGGGAGGCTTCCTCTGGGCCCGGGAGCCCCGGCTGGGTCCATGGGCCCCTCTGGGCCCCGGGTCGGGTGCTCCAGCCCTGGGCCCTGTCCCCCAGCCTGATGCTATGCCAAAGATCCGAGACGGGGTTCCGTCGTGCCTGGGGAGCCCCCCTCACTTGGCTGGGTTCAGGAGCTCCGTCCGGGGCCCCTGAGGGCCCCGGGGAGGGTGGCCTCCCCACCCCGGGCTCCGTCCTCGGTCCTGCCGCGTGGCAGGGTGCCCGGGACGGGGTCCCATGGTCCCGGGGAGGCTTCCCCTGCGCCTCTGGCCCGGGAGCCCCGGCTGGGTCCAGGGGCCCCGGCCAGCCGGGGCCCCTCTGGGCCCCGGGTCGGGTGCTCCAGCCCTGGGCCCTGTCCCCCGGCCTGACGCTATGCCAAAGGTCCGAGATGGGGTTCCATCGTGCCTGGGGAGCCCCCCTCGCTTGGCTGGGTTCAGGAGCTCCGTCTGGGGCCCCTGAGGGCCCCAGGGAGGGCAGCCTCCCCCCCCGGGTTCCGTCCTGGTCCTGCCGCGTGGCAGGGTGCCCGGGACGGGGTCCTGCGGGCCCGGGGATGCTTCCCCTGCATCTCTGGGCCCGGGAGCCCCGGCTGGGTCCAGGGGCCCCTCCGGGCCCCGGGTCGGGTGCTCCAGCCCTGGGCCTTGTCCCCCGGGGCTTGTGCTCTGTCCGGCGAGCCCCGGGGTGCGGGAGCCTCACGTCCTGCAAGCCAGCCGAGGGTCCGGGCACTGGGGACGGGGGTCCACCGGGCCTGGGGAGGCTCTCCCCGGCCTGGCTCGGGTTCGGAAGCTGGGACCGGGCCCGGGGCTCGTGCTCCGTCCCAGGGTCCCAGGGTGCGGGAGCCCCCAATCCTGCAAGCCTGCCGAGGGTCCAGGCGCTGGGGACGGCGGTCCACCGGGGCCCGGGGAGGCTCTCCCCAGCCTGGCTAGGGTTCAGAAGCTGGGACCGGGCCCGGGGCTCATGCTCCGTCCCAGGGTGTGGGAGCCCCGCGTCCTGCAAGCCAGCCAAGGCTCCGGGCTTTGGGGACGGGGTGGTCCACCGGGGCCCGGGGAGGCTCTCCCCGGCCTGGCTAGGGTTCGGAAGCTGGAACCGGGCCCGGGGCTCGTGCTGCATCCCAGGGTCCCAGGCTGCGGGAGCCCCCCATCCTGAAAGCCAGCCCAGGGTCCGGGCGCTGGTGTTGGGGGTCCACCGGGGCCCGGGGAGGCTCTCCCCGGCCTGGCTAGGGTTCGGAAGCTGGAACCGGGCCCGGGGCTCGTGCTGCATCCCAGGGTCCCAGGCTGCGGGAGCCCCCCGTCCTGCAAGCCAGCCGAGGGTCCGGGCGCTGGGGAAGGGTGTCCACCGGGGCCCGGGGAGGCTCTCCCCGGCCTGGCTAGTGTTCGGAAGCTGGGACCGGGCCCGGGGCTCGTGCTCCATCCGGCGGGCCCCGGGGTGCGGGAGCCCCCCGTCCTGCAAGCCAGCCAAGGGTCCGGGCGCTGGGTACGGGGGTCCACTGGGGCCCGGGGAGGCTCTCCCCGGCCTGGCTGCTTTCAGAAGCAGGGACCGGGCCGGGGAGCGGGGTGGCTGGCTTTATCCGCTACGCTGGCGGAGCGGAGTCTTCTGCCCACCCCTAGGCAAAATGGGCGGGGGAAAACATTTGATGGGCAAGTTTGGATATTTAAAGTCAGCCAGGCAGGAAGTGGCATCACTGAGTGGCAGGAAGTGGCATCATTGAGTAGGCAGGAAGTGGCATCATTGAGTGGCATGATTTTAGTCCAGTGCTGTCTTTCAGGCCAAACGTTCAACTAAATGGAATTTTAAATCCATCTAGAAGTCCTTGTTGGCCATTAAAACGCTAGATCCACATTAAGCCCAGATCCTTTGATGTCTATTTGGGTGAAGTACCTAAAACAAGTGGTTACTCTCAGCCTTATTCCATAAAGATATAGCCCCCTCTTCCGAAGCTGCATTCATCACACACATGCAGCTCCTGTTCAGCATATATGACTATTGTCATTTAGTGAACTGGATCAATCAATATGTTTTTCTCATGGATTCTTACCCACCAATTACGTTTCTGCTCCTCCTTCTTAATTGAAATTTATAAGCCACATTTAGAAATCATAAAAACAACACTGGGGAAAAAACAATAGTAATATACTATTATGTAAATCCTTAATAGATCATCCTTGAGGCATGTGAGACTGTTGAGAAATATCAGCTGACAAAAGCATCTCATCCTAAACAGAATTTACAAAAGGACCATCCCTTTGGTTGAAGAGTTCCCATTATTAACTTCAGTGGGGTGATTTTTGTAAAATATATTTGGGACACAATATTTATGGCAGGCAGTACTCTGACCATGACATCCTGGTATCACTTCAGGAAGGACAACTTGTGAGGTTAAAAAATGAAAGTCTTTCATCTGTTTGTGTCAGATAGCTTAAGTTGGGAAGAAGCAAAAAAAATAATTTATAGTTATTACACTCAGCTATAGCCTTCTGGAAAGCACTTCTTCAAGCCTGCACTTGAAGCCCTTGATCTGACTTTTATTTTTGGAGGCAGAGCTCTACGTCACATCCATCACTGGAAACTGATCATTGATCTTAATTGGCAACCAGTGGAATGCATGCAGCAGCAGCTCAGGGTTTCATGCACATCACACGCCTAATTTGTTGGATGACGAAATTTGGAAACCGTCTTAATTGAGTAGAGTAAGAGAGGGACAGAAAAGACTGAGGAATGGTGAAGGGCGCACGTATCTTACACGAAGCACAAGTGAGATCTAGAAGGAACAATCAAGAACTTGACATTGTGCATTGATGTCGTCTAAAAGTACAACTACTCACCTGTGCGCTCGGGTTTGTTTCTGTGGTTTTGTACAGTGTGAACCTGGCCCAGAGGCATCAGAGCGCTTTTCATGATCACCAGATTACATTACAACAAGGGTCAGTCTTTTTTTGGCACAGAGGGGCAGATTTACAAGCCCCTTGAGTCACTTTTCCCATGTTAAAAATGACGCAAAAGTGGCGCAAGGGCCTTGTAGATAAGCCCCCGAGGGGCAGATTTACAAGCCCCTTGCGCCACTTTTGCGTCACTTTTCCCATGTTAAAAGTGACGCAAAAGTGGCGCAAGGGGCTTGTAAATCTGCCCCCGAGAGTTTAAGTGATTTGCCACGAAACACAGGATGTTGAGCAGACGCCGAGACTCGAACCTGCTTCCCCAGCTTCAAAGTCGGCAGCTTCGGCTGTCAGGACACACCTCCTCCCGGGTGCGTGTGGCCTATTGCTGCTGCCCTCATGATGACACTACTTTACTTTACTGCACGTTTCACCGTGGAATGATGTGTCTTGAAGGTGATACACTATGAACCTGCCATAAAATGGCAATTTTCTCAACTCCTTGTAGTCTGGGACCACTCCACACAATGCTTTCTTCTACTTGATATTCTTTTCCTGGGTTTCACTCTTCCGATACTTTTCTTTCTATGAAAGTATTGGGATATTTCATGAATGCACTTTCAGAGTCTGTTGCTTTTTACCTAATTTAAGGGAATTACTATAATAATAGAGGGAAGTTATCATTGGTGCGCACATTAACAGCTCCTGAGCGCTGAGCCACGGGTATTCAAGAGCCTTTCGGGGGCACAAAGGAGGCAGCCGAACCAATCTAGGCCAGGTCGCATGATCTGTGACCTATACTCAGGTGCTAATGTAGCGCTCTATTACCGAAGCATCTTGGCGCTATGCTGTACCATGTTAAAAGCACATAGAAAGCTGACTGATGATGTTAAAAAACTTTTTTTTAGTCGCTTTTTGAATTTAAGAGGCTTGGATTCTGCTCAAAGCTGTAATGGGAGAGGGTATTTCCCAATTTGGCCACTGCCATTGAAAAGTCCCTGTCCCTCGTCCTGGCAGTTTTAAATTTAAGGTCTAGAATACCATGTGAGTTGGCAGGTCTGCAAGTGCAATTCCCAGTCGACTAGAACGGCTGATTTAACACTGATTCTGTTTTAAAAAAAAAAACTATGGGGCATATTAGCAAGACCCACGTTAAAATTATCGCCGTTTTAGCGGCAGGAAACTGCCGCTAAAACGGCGATAATGGGCTTGCTAATATGCGTTATGGAATTCCAATAGAAGCTCAGGTTAGATGTCCTGCACATCTAACCTGGGCTTCTATTGGAATTCTACAACGCATATTAGCAAGCCCATTATCGCCGTTTTAGCAGCAGTTTCCTGCCGCTAAAACGGCGATAATTTTAACGTGGGTCTTGCTAATATGCCCCTCTGTACGTACAGAGCACATTAAGGCAGTTCAAGATACATGTCTACTGGGTGCACATTTGGGGTAGCAGCAAAATATATCTTGTAAGATTCCAGCAAGCCACGAGGGCCCATGACTCAACACATCCATATCACATCATACAAGGAGGTGGGTACTGGATACACTTTTCCAATATATCCAATCTGGGGAGCTGGCATATCCAACATCGCTCACAGACTCCCGCATCAGGAGAGTCCACAAGACCTCTCCTAGCTCACTATGAATATCACAGGAGTTAATGCGACCCGTTGCGAAGCGGCTCCACTCACTCTGATTCTGTTTTTTATCAATAGCCAGTACAACTTCCAGAGAACTGGTGACATGAGCTCTCCTCTGAACTTTGGCAATGAAGCGCACAGCCGTGGGTACCACTTTTAGTTGCATCAGGTTTTTGGATGTAGCTAAGGAAATCACTTTACCATAATCCAGTCTAAATTGAACTGTTCCATTTACAATTGGGATATGGAGATACTCCAACTTTTAGCGATTTTAATTGCTAAAATCAAGTTTTGGCGACACAGTACTTACAGTGACAAATCTGAATCAATGATTATTCACAAGCTCTTAAATGATTTTGAAGGGATGGACAATGTTCATGTCCCCATCTCTTGTGGCCTGTACAGAGAAGAGGGGATTTGTGCATTCTTGAAAACTAATAAAATTTCCATTTTGTATATATTCAGTTTTCGAAAATTTACTGACATTCGCCATCTTGTGTAACACAGAGCATCTGAGAGATTGTGACATCCAGGAGAAGATGAATCTTGAAGTTTCTTCAAACCAAAGACAAATTGGGTATAATCTGCCTACATATAGAGGTTCACTAACATATCACGAGGGCCAGCATCAACAGAAACAGATAAATATGACACAACAACGGAGGAAAAAATAACACAGAAAATTAAGAGTTTTGGACTTGCAATAAAAAGGAGCATTTGCAACAATTTGACTTCTCTTTTCGAGGAATGACTGAATGCATAGTACATAATGGTCAATGGTATCGAAGGCGGCAAAAGATTCCAGAAGACAAGAACACTGACCTAACAAATGTTCAAAGATCTCCTAAGATCATCAAGGACTGACCCACCATCATCTCTGTGTTTTGGCCTGGTCTAAACCCAGCCTGATACTGATTTCACAATTAGAAGCCTTCGACAAATTTCAGCAGTAGCGGATCGATCCATTTCTCTAGAACGTTTCAGATAAACGGTAAAAGGGAAAATGGCCTCTACTTACACAAGAGCTTAAGCTCAAGCAGAAATTAGTTGGATTCTGGGAACCTCATTGCTTTTGCACACATCTAAGTAATTTATTTACTGGTAGAAATGAAAAAAACAAGCTAACAAGTTGATCTCTTAGCAGCATGGGTCATTGGATATTTTATAACAATGATGATAGAATGTTTAGGAGAGTACATGTTGGTGCCTGCTTTGGCATCTTGCGTAAGGCAAAAATATTTCAGCATTTTCTATCTCTTTCATCGAAGATTACTGTGGTATTGGCCCTGGTGATGTCCAGATTGGACTACGACAACGCATTATATGCAGAGTTACCAAAATACCTCCTGAATAGACTTCAGGGCGTTCAGAATGCAACAGCACGACTGGTTCTGGGCTTGCCGGGACGGGAACATATTTCCTGTCATTTGTGCAATTTACAGTGGCTTCCCATTGGAAAATGGATTCTTTTTAAAGTAGCACTCTTAATGCATAGGGCTCTCCATCATTCTGGTCCTGACTATCTTTCGGCTAAGATTGCTTTCTATAGCCCGGTGAGAGTTTTACGCTCATCTGGTAATCGTCTGTCCAAGGTCCCTAAGGTTTGTTTGTCCACTGCGAGAGGCCGTTCCTTTTCCTTCCTGGGCTCTGTATGGTGAAACAAGCTCCCTTTTGACCTGCGTCAAACAAAGGCTGAAGCCTGTATTAAGAAAAAGCTTAAGACCTGACTTTTTTCTCAGTAATTACCTGCTGTATCTGCATCTTTTCACAGACTGTATAGTGCCAGGACACTCTTGAGTAGCCACGCGCTCTATGAATCCCTTCACATTCATATTCACATTCATTCACATTTAGCCACCTCCCAGTTTCGGAAAAAATTTAAGACATGGCTTTTTAATTAGGCTTAATGGTTAAGTCTCTTTACCAGTCAACACGTGAGATGCATAGCACCAGGACACTCCCTGGAGTAACAGAGCGCTTTACAAATACCCTTTACATTACATTACATTACCCATAATTTACTATCCTTATTAGTAATATCTGGAAAGTTGAAATTCCAACCAAATTGATGAGTAAAAAATGATCATAGCAGATTACATGTAATGCCTTCAGCTACCACTGCATTGTGCACAGTTTCGGCTCCTCTGCTAAGGCGGAGGAGCGTCGCCCCAGTGCTATTTCTGCAGTGCAAAAAGTAAAAATAAAATGATAATAACAGGACGTTATTATCATTTTATTTTTCTATGCGGGACTCAGAGCCAGGTTGGGGCTGGGCTGGGCTCTGTGGTGCCAGAGCAGAGTAAGGAGTGGTTTGCACTCCTCTAAGTGCGCATGGCGGTTAGACTGGCCCTCTTGGGTCAGCCAAACCGTCATGTGCACTTAGCATGTTCTCCACAGGGCTGTGTTCCACCGCGGAGAACATGCCCAGGCTCCCAGGTACTGCCTGAGCGGCCAAACAGGCACCTCAGACCAATCACGCCCCCGCCCCCCCACCCCTGTTCCGAGGCAGCTGATTATGCACACAAGTCCACGGCCCATGAGGAACCTATGGGAGCAGGAACACGCATTAGAGTCAAGGATTGACAATGCCAATAGATCTTGCTTTAATGTGCTAACACCTTCAAACACAAGCGTGGACAGATCTTTGCATGTGTTAGCACTTTAAAGCCAGACCTATTGTCATTGCCAATGCTTGTTGCATTATTGTCCATTCGAGGGTTTCTTATTCATCCCACAAACAGTGGATAGGCCTTTTACACATGACTCAAGACTACTGATTAAGTATTTATTTTCGTGTATGACAATCCTTTGGCCTTAATCACATAATAATTGTTGCTTTGGAAAAGCGTCCTGCAAGAAGCGCGCCATTAGGGCACGGAACCCCGGGGTCCCGGCCACGCCCCGTGGCTCCTGACTGCTGAATTGGACTCCGCGATCAGCGAGAATCACTTTCGGGGGTGAGGCGTGACGTCACTTCCTGCCAGGTGCCGGTGCTGGGGGGGAGGAGGAGATGGTGGGGGCCTATTTAGGGCACCTTCCCCAGGCCCTCGTCCTCTTTTCTCCGCAGCGCCGGCTTCGTGTGCAGTGGATCCCTGCGAATCTCGTCGGAGCTTCTCTTCTTTCTTTGTTCCCCTGCAGGTTGTCGATGTCGGTAGATGCTCGGGGATGGGGGCCGGCGCGCTTCGTTGGACTTCTGGTCGCTTGCTGGATCGGGAACCGCTCGGGCTAGAGATTACTCGCCCAGCCAAGGCCAGGCCCTGGTAGCGGTTTGGTCCTCGGCAGCAAGCACGATTAGCGGGCCTAGCGGTGTGCCCTTCGGGCAGGAGTTTGTTGGTTGGTGTGCTTTTGGCACACGGAGGTAAGGGGAGGGGTGCCTTTGGTCTTTGTGGTGTGCAGTCGCAGGGGAGGTTTTTAAAAGAAGGTTCATACTAACGGGGGGAGCTATAGTACAGTGACCCCCCCGCCTCCTCCTCCTTCGGCTGACCAGTGCAGAGATCGGAAGACGCACAGTAGCGGTGTGCATGGGAATAGTTTCCTGTCCCCTCCCCAACTTCCTTTAGGCTAGTCTATCAGTAGTTTACATTTCGGGAAAGGGTAGTGAAATTTATTACCTTTTCGCATTGCTTATTCACAATTTGTGCAGCCCTAATTTTGACTCATACGGTTAGCGGTGTGGGCGGGGCAGGTTCCGTGTTTCCTCCCCAACTTCCTTTTGTAGTGAGCGTGGCAGGAGATTGAGTTGGTAGCGTTGATTGAGATCAATTACTTTTCTGGTGGGCAATCCGCGCGCCCGGGGTCTAACTTTCTTTAACTTTTGCGCTGTTCGTCTTAATCTAGTCAATTTCGGTTTTGTGAATCATGCTTGCGAAAGGGGGAAGAATTGGTAAAAGGAAAGACAGCGACCCAGAGCTGTCTCAGTTACTTAAATTAGTACTGGTTAAATTAGGCAATAGCGTGGAGATAGATGATGAGCCGGCAGGGCCGGTTCAAGATCAAGAGCCAGCACCCGGGGGGGAGGATCGCCCTCGCAGGACCAATGTGCCCCTCGGCCAGCGCTCCCACCGGTACAAAAGAAGGCTAAGACACACCCCAGTAAGGCGAAAACCGGGAGTAAGGGGGTTGAATCGGTTGGGCTGAACAGTGGGACCAGGCAGGAGGGCCAGTCTCCCTCGAGCGAGGGTACGCAGGGTCCACCCGGCATTCCGGCTCCGCCTACGCTTCCGACGGTGACACAGCAGGTGGTACCCGGTTCGACAGATGTGGGTGCAGTGTTAGCTGACATACGTAGTGCGCTGCGGTCATTGGCACCTTCAAGTCAAAGCTCATCGGCTGGAGAACCAGGGGGTCAAGCTGCCCTACCGAATTTGGGGGGGGGCGGGCCCTTCCTATGCTGTGGTGCAGGCGCCTGCAGTGAATGTCCTGAATTTAGGTTTAGGGGGGCCAGCTCAGAGCGCTCCATCAGGGGTGGTATCTACGCCTGCGTCAGTGACCCCCGGGGGGTTGACAGATATAGCCCAGGGAACAACAGCAAGCATACTTGCCTCAATGGCATCTCTATTAGCACAGTTGGCAGCGCCAACGACTGGGGGTCAGGTCAGTGGCACCTCAGTGGAATGGGCCCGTCATCTTCGGGAGTCTGCGGGCGGGCCTTGGGGGATCTAGTGTCAATGTTTGAGGAATTTGGGGTACCCCTGGCACCGGGTAAGACGGTGGGCCCAGCTACATGCATGGCATTCTTAGGGACTGAGATCGACACAGTTGTGGGCGAGTGCAGGTTGCCATTGGACAAAGTACAGGCATTCTCGTAGGCGATCGACTCTGCCCTGGCTGGACCTAAGGTGACTCCTCATCAGCTCCAGATGCTGGTAGGCCAGTTAAACTTTGCTTTGCGCATCATTCCCATGGGCCGCCCCTTCTCCAGATCAATTGCAAGAGCAATGTCCGGTCTGACGAAGAAGCACCACCATACCAGGTTGCGAGCAGAAGTGAGGGATGATCTGAAGGTATGGCGCGAGTTTCTGCGGGACTTTAATGGAAAAGTGGTTTGACCAACGCTGCCGGTCACCAGTGAGGCCTTGGGATTGTTCACAGATGCGGCTGGCAGTGTTGGCTTTGGGGCAGTTTTGGGACCACACTGGTGCCGGGACGTTTGCCCGGAGGCTTGGCATGAAAGTGGGCTGACGAGAAATATTGCCTTTTTGGAACTGTTCCCCATTGTGGTGGCAGTCATGGTGTGGTCTGAATTCCGGAAGTTCCATCCACAAACAGCGGACCAGATGACAGTGTTCCCGAGATCTCTGTGGAAGATTGGAGCCCCGCATTAGTGGGTCTCGTGGGGGCCTCGCCGAGCGAGCGTACCCGGAAGGCATACCAGCATCACTTTAAAGCTTACAGGAATTTCATGCAGTGACAAGGGATTGTGGACTTGTTCTCATCTGAAGCCATATGTGGTTTCTTGCAGGCATTGAGGGATCAGGGCAGACCAGTGTCATATGCGACAGTTAGCGGCAGTTAGCTTTTATGCTAAACTGAAAGGGGTTCAGGATGCGGGTAACTCATTCTTGGTCAGGAAGGCATTGGCAGGGTGGGCCAGATTAGAAGGTGCGAAGAAAGATGGCAGAAGGCACGCTGGGGAATATGTTGTATGCTCTGCAGTCGGTGTGCTCATCCGCTTATGAGACGACCCTGTTTGCTGCCGCTTTCACACTAGCTTTTTATGGGGCTCTCAGAGTGGGCGAGTTGGTGGGGACTTCGAAATTGGATATTGCTGGGGGATTGCAATGGCAGGATGTAAAATTGTTGCAGGGTAGGCTTTCCATCACATTGCGTAGATCTGAAACAGACCCCTTGGGCAAGGGGACCACGATTTGGCTTAAACCTGCCACAGGGGCCCTAGTGTGCCCAGTTGCTTGGATGGAAGCTTACTTGGCGATTCGCCCACAGGGGCGGGGTCACTCCCTGTTTATTCACGAAAATGGGGGGTGCTTATTAAAATATCAATTTACAGCTGTGTTCAGGTGCACCTTGCGAAGTCTGGGTATAGACCCCGTGGGCTATTCTTCCCACTCGTTCAGGATTGGGGCAGCAACCTTGGCAGCGGGAGCGGGTCTTTTGGTTGACGATGTTAAGCGCGTGGGTTGATGGTCTTCTTCATGTTTCAAGCGCTATGTGCGTCCCGAGTTGTTGTGATATTGCTCAAACATGTTCGTGCGTTGCCATTCTTATATTTGTCTTTTCTTTCCTGCAGTAGCATGCCCTCTAAGGTGATATGGGTGTTGGGACACTCTTTCTTATGGTGGGCCGCTTACCGTTTGCAACAGCAGCGTAAGTCGAAACTGGCGTGTTTGGACAGGATGTCATCCCTTTGGCGAGGCATTGGGGGGTCTCCAAATCGGGCAGCTGCGGCAGTTAGTGGAAGAGACAAGGGCACATGAGGGACTCCAGTCCCCGGACTTAATCATCCTGCATTTGGGCGGGAACGACATGGTGAAGCTGGGTCGTCGGGCTGTCAGAGAGGCTTTGCTGACAGAGTTTGCGTGATTGGGAAGAGCTTTCCCTGGGACTCGGATCGCATGGTCTTACATGATTCCGCAGCGGAAATGGGGGACCGGGGTGAGGTCGAGGGCATTGAACGTTTCAGTGAGGCGCTTGATTGGAGAATTGGCCAAGCTGTGTTCAGGGCAGGGCCGCCTGTGTCACATACCTCACAGGTTGCTCAGAGGTGACCACATGTTTCATCGCGATGGCGTACACCTGTCGGACATTGGGACGGACTTATGGATTGGTGGCATTTGGTCGTTTGTGCGGAATTTGTTTTGTGGTGGGGTGGGCGAAGGACCGGTTGGCCCTGGTCGCCCTTGTGGCGGTAAGGAGGCCACATAGATTGCCTTACATTGTTAAGGGGAGTCCTACTGCATACTCCCTAGGCCAGCACTGAGGGGGAGAGACGGTAAGCTCACCCCAGAGAGAATGGGTACACCGGCTGGGGGCAAGGGCGCCAGGTGGCAAGCTAGGGCATGGGGCTGCGGCCCCTGGTTATACCCTACAAGCCCCCTTGGGCAGCCTGGTGGTGGAGGGGTGGGTCCCCAGGGTTGCGGACAAGGACCAGATGGCAGGGGCTCACCTCTCAAGGACGCAGGTGGGTTGCGCCTGCGTGGTTCTCAGTTGGGGGCGCGAGCCAGAAGGCCCCTTGGTGCTGGAGCGATAGATAACATCTTTTTGTATATAAATTAAGTTCTGTCATTTCTGCTGATGGATTATGATGCTATGATGAACTTACATGTAAATATTGTTTTGGCGATACAGTTTTTATATGTTTATATCGTATCGAATTATTGAATTTGAATCATACTAGTTATGGATTGTCATGTTTATTTTTGATAGTTTGTAATAAACATGGCCTTTTTCACCCCCATGCTCTTGTTATCAGGTCTTGATTTGTGGGTTTTGTTGGGGGCGGGGCCGGGAACAACCTGGGGGGTGCGGGTCCTATGGAAAGCGAGTACTGTAATAATGCGCACCCTTAGGGCACGGAACCCCGGGGTCCCGGCCACGCCCCCGTGGCTCCTGACTGCTGAATTCGACTCCCCGATCGGCGTGAAGTCACTTCCTGCCAGGTGCCGGTGCTGGGGGGGGGGAGGAGATGGTGGGGGCCTATTTAGGGCACCTTGCCCAGGCCCTTGTCCTCTTTTCTCTGCAGCGCGGGCCCCGTGTGCAGTGGATCCCTGCGAATCTCCCACCCACCCATCCCTTAGAGGTAGAGCTTAGGAAGGTGTAGGAAGTCAAGCTAAGAGTGGCGGTAAAGAGGCCACATAGATTGCCTTACATTGTTAAGGGGAGTCCTCCTGCATACTCCCTAGGCCAGCACTGAGGGGGAGAGACGGTAAGCTCACCCCAGAGAGAATGGGTACACCAGCTGGGGGCAAGGGTGCCAGGTGGCAAGCTAGGGCATGGGGCTGCGGCCCCTGGTTATACCCTACGAGCCCCCTTGGGCAGCCTGGTGGTGGAGGGGTGGGTCCCTAGGGTTGCGGACAAGGACCAGATGGCAGGGGCTATCCTCTCAAGGATGCAGGTGGGTTGCGCCTGCGTGGTTCTCAGTTGGGGGCACGAGCCAGAAGGCTCCTTAGTGCCAGTGGCGTAGCTAGGGGGGGGCGATGGGGGCGGACCGCCCCAGGCGGCACGAGTTTTCGGGCGGCAGCCGGCCCCCCTTCCCCCCGCTCTTACCTGCAGCCGTTGCGGCCGCAAGAATCGGCCGCGACCACCCCCCCCCGCTCTTCTATCATTTTGCCGAGGGCGGCAAACGCAGGGGCCGCCACGGGCAGCCGAAGGCCTAGCTACGCCCCTGCTTAGTGCTGGAGCGATAGATAACATCTTTTTGAATATAAATTAAGTTCTGTCATTTCTGCTGATGGATTATGATGCTATGATGAACTTACATGTAAATATTGTTTTGGCGATACAGTTTTTATCGTATCGAATTATTGAATTTGAATCATACTAGTTATGGATTGTCATGTTTATTTGTGATAGTTTGTAATAAACATGGGCTTTTTCACCCACAGCTCTTGTTATCAGGTCTTGATTTGTGGGTTTTGTTGGGGGCGGGGCCGGGAACAACCTGGGGGGGTCCGGGTCCTATAAGCAAGCGGGATTCACATTCATATCTACGCTCGTACTTCCGTAAAACAGAAAGTAGACACCATCCGTTTCTAGTGATTCATTTTACTGAGACCTAACCTCATTACCGGAAGTAGCAGAATAAAGGATGAATGCAAATTTGGACAGCGCATTTACATCATTTGATTACCAGCATTAATTAGCAGCGATTAGGCAGTTTTCAGCAGTAACGCGATCGTCTTGTAAGAAACAAAATGGGACGTATTTGGAAAAATAGGGTTTTAAATGGCCGAGTGTGCATTTGCATGATTGCGGTTACTCTTATTACAGTAAACAGCACACGCCTCGCCAGCCAATGGGCTTCCCTTGTTTGCACAGCGAGCATAGAACATCAGCTACTTGTCTCAGTTCAGCTATGCCAGAAGGGAGCATTATTGCATTTCTGATGAGAGAGACGGCAGACAGCTGACGCCAGCAATTTAGCAGTCGACAATAGAAGGAAACAGTATTTGTTTACCTCGGCGTTTTACTTTTAAAGTACACAGTGTTCACGCTTGCTTTCTATTCAAACGAGAACTGTGATGAATTTTACTGTGGTTTCGGGAACACAGACAACCCCATGCCAATGGGCAGCTACTCTTATAAAGCTACTACCTAGATGGTTTCTTTCTCAGTGTTCCTACATTTTTCGGCAGACTGGGGAACTAAGACACAGTGGGCACAATTCTCAAAACAAACAATTTACTCCCTTAGGCGTATTGTAAGAAATTGGATTATTAATTGTATTGTATTGTATTGTAATTGCATTTATATAGCGCTTACTACCCCTGACGAGGCGTTGAAGCGCTTTTTCGGCGAGTAGCACGCTACTCCGGAACCCAAGAAGGATTAGTGTTGAATTAGTATAGTGAAATATGAAAGTAATTTGAGTGGTGGATAGGTTTGTCAGTCATTTGGATTCAGAAGGATAGCGGAGGGATAGAAGAGGGAAAAAGGTTTGCATTTATATAGCGCTAGTTACCCCTGATGAAGTGTTGATGCGCTTTTTTTGGCGAGTAGCACGCTACTCCGGAACCCATAAAGGATTAGTGCTGAATTAGTATAGTGAAATACGAAAGTAATTTGAGTGGTGGATATTAGTCAGTTATTTGGATTGAGAAGGTAGTGGAGGGATAGAAGAGGGAAAAAAGGTTTGCATTTATATGGCGCTTGTTACCCCTAATGGGGTGTTGAAGCACTTTCTTGGTGAGTAGCACGCTACTCCGGAACCCATAAGGATTAGTGGTGAATTAGTATAGTGAAATATGAAAGTAATTGGAGTGGTGGATATTAGTCAGTTATTTGGATTGAGAAGGATAGCGGAGGGATAGAAGAGGGAAAAAGGGTTGCATTTATATAGTGCTTGCTACCCCTAATGAGGTGTTGAAGTGCTTTTTTCGGCGAGTAGCACGCTACTCGGAACCCATAAAGGATTAGTGGTGAATTAGTATAGTGACATATGAAATTTGTAAGTGGACATGTTAGTCTGTTATTTTGATTGAAAAGGATAGTGGAGGGATAGAAGAGTGAAGGATTTAGATTATTTTTTTGGGACGTCATAGCAGTAGTGGGAGGCTTGGGATGAGTAAAAAGGGATGTGGAGGGGAAGAGTCAAAGGGAAGAGTTTAGAAAGGCTTGTTTTGGGGGATCAGTATTGTAAAAAAAGGTGTCAGATGGTGCAAGGAGGGGTAGAGTAGGGAAGTCATATTTTGGGGGTCATAGTAGTGCTATGGGGTTTGAGATGAATGAGAGAGTGGATGTAGAGGATATATTGATAGAGGTATAGGGTGAGAAATAGGGTAGTGCATTGGAAAGAGTAGTAGAAAGAGGTTTGAGATGAGTCAGAGAGTTGAGGTAGAAGATATATTGAGAGAGGTATAGGGTGAGAAATAGGGTAGTGCATTGGATGCTGAATTAGAAGAAAGTAATTAATATATAGATCCATAAGTACATGGAAAGTTTATAGATGCATAAAGAAAGTAAGTAGATGTAGATTAAAGATATTGATAGAGGTATAGGGTGAGAAATAGGGTAGTGCAGTGGTTCCCAAACTTTTGACTCCTGAGGACCCCCATTGAGTCACCACTGGAAGCCGAGGACCTCCAAGCAATTTGTATGATTTAAATTTCAAACATTAAAACAGTAATTCAGAAAAAATAAACACACGTGCACACAAAACAAATACTCGAATTACTAAGGATTTTAGGGGCATATTTAGAAGCCCCTATCGGTAGGGGAACGTAACTTTTTGCAACGATCCCGTGGCGATAGAGGCTTCGCCTTATTTACAAGGCAGCGTTAAGCCACTTAACATGGCTTAACGCTGCCTTGTAAATAAGGCCCCCTGTCACACAATGCCTAGCGTGAAAGGGGTGGGCAGTGGGTGTTGCGGTGGGCGTTCCACCGCAACACCCATTGATTTTGACGCTGCCCCCTATTTACAAGGGCAGCGTAAATAGGAGGTAGCGCCAAAATTAAGCCAGGGAAAACCAGGTCTTAACTTGGCAAAACGAGGAGAAATCCTTTATTTCTCCTCGTTTTGCTTTTCAATGTGTGCTGCTTTGTGCAGCACACATGGAAAAAGCAAACGCTTGGATTGTTTATGTTCAGGAAGGTGACCCTTCCTGCACATAAACAATCTTTTAAAATGCCATTTTGTAACTTCCATGTGTGCTGCATTAAGCAGCACACATAGAAGTGACAAAACGGAATTTCAAGATTGAAGGGGGACCTTCCTGCACATAAACAATCTTCCACTGCATGCACACACCCTTGCACTATGGTGCAAGGGTGCCCGCTGGCGCTACACTGCTAAGTGTAGCGCCAGCACAGGGGAAACGCAGGGCTGCACCATATTCTTGTAAATATGGTGCAGCCCTGTGTTTCGAAGTGGCGGAGCGTGTCGTTAAGCCAAGGAGGCTAACGACACGCTCCGCCACTTCTGTTGTAAATATCCCCCTTAGTATTTTATATTCAAAGAATTTGCAAAAAACAAAACATTTTAATGGGAAAGTTGGTGCTGCATCTCCGTGACTAACTTTTAAATGGTTGGTTTTATTTCGCAGTACGAGGCTCCTGCTAGGGCCAGACTGGAAACCCAAAGCAGCCCTGGCAAATGTTTTCAGACCAGTCGCCATACGGTGCACACCAAGTGCAGTGTGTGAGTCTGACCACTACAAAGGAGGCTTTGGGAGGCTCTCCCCCAAGAAATTTAGGAAACATTGGTGCAGTCTAAAACACATTTATCATTATATATTAAATTGTATTGGCTTTTAACGAATAGTAAATGAAGACCTTACTATGCACCAGGATACGACAATCCTTGTTGCGGTTCTTCAATGATTCCCTTATTATCACCCTTCAACAGTGCCTCTCATCTCTCCATAGCCTCTCTGTCACATGTATTTCATTTGTTTTATAGTATCTCTCATACCATTGTAGGATGTCAGAGCACTTTTCATCACACACATATAGCGACAATGAATCATACGTGTAAATCAGTGTATAGAAAATGTTACATAAGGCAAAGGGTACTACAATGTGTAGGATTCACATGTCATTCATACTGGTAGGCATTTTTAAAGAGTGCTTGATCCGGAGAAGCGCAAACTTGGGATTCAGAACATCAGCCAGTGGTTAGCATTGACTTTAAAAAATAAAAATGTATTTCTGCCCAAATAAACCTTTTTAGCAGCATCAGGATAATGAAAGACTGGGAAAAAACATAAGTTACTAACTTGTACCATGCAGTTTGCAAGCAGCTCTTTGATGACAGTTTATAGGTCACTGTGCTAGATTACAATTGTCACTTATGAACTGCAGAGTAACAAAAAATCTCTGTGACAAAAGCAGCAACCCACTGACCAATGCACATAAAACACTGTTTTATAAAATGCATGGTACACGTTCTTTGCAGTAGGCATATTAACCCTCTGTGCTACGTTAGATTACTCAAAGCTGCAACTGGACAAAACTCTCATCTCTCCAGCAGGTGCATTAATCACTGGCGTTATTTTGACACTTTTATTGTTGCTCGAAAACTGCTAATTAGACAAGGAACTTTGCAGTGCTTTTAAAACTGCCTCCTGGGGACCCCCTGGGAATGTGTCACGGACCCCTGGGGGTCCGCGGACCACAGTTTGGGAAACACTGGGGTAGTGCATTGAATATGCTTTTTTTGGGGGAAGGAAAGTGATAAATACATAGATCCAAGTATATGAAAGGTATATAGATGCATAAAGGAAGTAAGTATAAGTAGATTAAAGATGCATTCGATAAACTCTGGTTTTCAAGTGTTGTTTATTTATTTATTCATTTTTTTAAAGATAGTTATTCGACATGATTATACAAAGCAATACACATATATAGGTACCTATCTATAGTACAAATGAATGCTTATATACAGAGGGATATGCTGTATATTTCTGTTTGCTTATGTGGGGAAGAGCCAATTCTTGAGTAGTTTTCTGAAGATAAGGTGGTTGTCGGTGGATCTTATGTTGGGGGGTAAAGAGTTCCATATTTTGGCTGCTTGAACAGAGAAGGATGTGCCACCCATGCCTGAAGCTCAACTCGGAGAAGACAGAAGTCCTCGTCCTCGGACCCTCCCCCTCGGCATGGGACAACACCTGGTGGCCTACGGCCCTCGGCAGTCCTCCCGGACCACGCCCGAAACCTCAGCATCGTACTCGACTCCTCCCTCTCTCAACGCCATCGCCTCCAGCTGTTTCAACACCCTCCGAATCCTCCGAAAGACTTTCAAGTGGATCCCCCTCGAATCAAGGAAGGCCATCACCCACGCACTCATAACCAGCAGACTGGACTGCGGAAACGCCCTCTACGCCGGGATCAACAAGTCTCTGCTCCGCAAGCTCCAGACCATACAGAACACCGCAGCAAGACTCGTCCTCGGCATTCCTCGACACGAAGGCACCACCCAACACCTACGGAACCTCCACTGGCTCCCCGTTGAGAAGAGAGTCACTTTCAAGATACTCACCCACGCCTACAAATGCCTCCACAACACCGGACCACAATACCTCAACGACAGAATCTCCTTCCACGTACCCAAGAGAAACCTCTGATCTGCCGACCTCGCCCTCGCCGAAACCCCGCGCATCCGCTGAGCCAGAACAGGTGGAAGAAGCTTCTCCTACATCTCAGCCAAGACCTGGAACGAGCTCCCGCTCAACATCAAACGCTCCCCCTCCCTGAACATCTTCAGGAAGACGCTCAAGACCTGGCTTTTCAACTGATAGGGAGTGGCTCACCCCCCCGTCCCCCCTGCGCCTTGAGACCCTCACGGGTGAGTAGCGCGCTTACAATTCCCCTGATTGATTGATTGATTGATTTTTCTTGTATCTTGAGATTTTGAGGTGAGGTGCCACTCTAGAGTGGAGGTTCCTATGATCAATGTGTTTGGTGATTTTATTCCTGATGAACAGCGATCCCATTCCATGTATCGCTTTGTGGGTGATACAAAGCAGCTTGAACGTGGATCTTCCGGCAGCCGGTAACCAATGCAGGGCTTTCAAGGGAGGGGAGATGTGGTCTCGCGGTTTGATATGCAAGAGTAGTCTGGCAGCCGAGTTCTAAATCCGTTGTAGTCTTTTCATAGTCGTTAAAGGTGATCCGAGGTAAAGGCTATTGGCGTAATCGAGTTTGGACAAAACAAGGGAGATGGTAGCTTGGACCTTCAAAGAATAATCACAACCCTTGTAAGGTTGAACCCTCAAAGTCACTAAATTAACCTGAGCTCAAACCCCTGGTAGCGAGGTGTGACTTACCAAAAGGAAGGTTTTCACCTGTCAAAAGGGGTTGGTTGGACATGTTGCACCACAGGTTTTATTGCTGCTGTCAGGCTACACAGTGTAAGCCTGAAGTCATGTTCGCCCTGCCACTGTAACGGATGGCACAATATGTACTGCAGTCCACAAGTAGCATTTGATATCCAGGCCCTGGGTGCACTTACAATACCATATACTAGGGATTTACGGGCAAGTTAAGTGTGTCAATTAGGAAGACACTAATTCAACCATGTCTAAAGGGGGAGCATAGGCACTCTGCTCCTGGTTAGCAGGAGCAAAGTGCACAGAGTTCGAAAGCCAGCGAAACAGATAGGACAAAAAATCTGGAGGGGCATCACGCAAAAGATGGTCATTTCCTACACCTACCCTTTGACTTTGAGACTACACCTTCTCTTACATCTTGAGTAAATTCCAGACTGTTCCATAATTCACTAACGTTTCTAGAAGTACTCCTGGTAAAGCTGTGACTGACACTAGTTAACCAAGGCTAGTCCTGGAGTTATTTTCTGAATATAAGCAAATATACAAATTAATATTTCCTCACTTTTTTGCATACACCAGCAAGGTGGATTTGTTATTGGCAAAGGTAACTGCTGAGTGGAGTGGCATTTGTGTTTAGTCTTTTCAGCATTTTTTTTCTTTTTTAGAGAGGCTTTGAATTAGACAAAAAACAACACCCTGAGAGCGCAGCGAGTTTTTTTTCCAGCATAAGGGCCATTGTTTGTTTTCCCTTCCTCACATGGCAAAACCCACAGCGAAAATTTGCATGGGCAGATTTGGCCTAAATAGGGTGGAGGTGAGGCTACTGATGTGTGAAAGGTGTCAGCCCATTGGCTGCCGATCCACAGGCGGTGGCTCTACCATTGCTAATCAGCAGCCCCCCCAACGCTAAAAGAGATGGGAGAACTATGAGTTTGGCGGGATGGGAGAATCACCAGTTTAAAGTGGTTCTCCCATCCCATCAAAATCTCAAAATGACCCACAAGGTCCTTCATGATATCACACCAAAACTGTTTAATATTACTCATCAATTCATATTTTGCAACTGGAAATGTGAATTTCTATTCAATTCAATTAAACAATCTTTATTTGTTTTACAGACATAATGAAAACCATAAAGGAATAAATGCATATATGTCACAATAATACACTCCACATAATATTAATAATTCCAAACCCCTAAAAATACATAATTATTAGAACTAATTTCTCTGATCTTGCTATAGATCAATTTTTAGCCCAGTAATTTCCAGTCCAACATAAGCAAGTATATTCCATAATCAAGAGAAGTTGATAGAAGAAGTATATCAATTATAAAAACAACATTTAAAAACCATAAAATTATCACATATTTAAATTAAAACAAGATTTATATCTAATCTCTGAAGGGTCAAAACACATTGTCTCCCTTAAATGAAGGGACTTCTTAAAAAATTCTGTAAGTGCAGAACATATAGTTAATGATTCTAATTTTTGTCTATAAATAGGGGCAAGTCTACCTTGTCTAAAATTCCTTAACAGAGGATTTACAAAACAGGATCGTAAATATTTTTAGAATTTATACAGACAAATAAAGCACATGCTGCTTTGCAGCGAGACACCATCACGGGAACAGGCTCTTGGGTCTGTAGAATGACCCAATGTCGGGAAAGCTACTATGTAGTGTATTGTATTAAGCCACACTGTAATCAATAAAAAAATAAATGATCATATGAATTGGTCACTGATATGATGTAAGGTTATATTTTTGTCATTATGATCAACAATATATAGTATACCATAGTAACTTTATCATATTCAATACATTCTTTCTCCTATTCCAAGACCGATCTCGCTTTGTGCATTACATCTGATTTAGGAATCTTAGTACAAGCATGGACGTTGATTCGCTAAAATGCTTGGGGTAGCGGAAGTGACCTCATATGTCATGTGACCCTCCCCAAATGATGTCACAGGAAGTGGCATCACAAACCTTTGATACCAGGACATTAAAGGAGGTGACATCATGTTACCTTTGGACCCTGATAATATCACAGGAAGTGACATGGCTCAGCCTTTTGACCTAGTGCCATTACAGGAAGGCGTTCAAGAGGAAACTGAAGACACACCTATTCTCTTGAAAGCACACCGTCCTTACCCTGCTAGGCACCACGCCGGGATACTCATGAGTAGCTGTGCGCGTTATAAACTCATATAACATAACATAACATAACAAGTGAAGCATCTGACCTTTGATTGGCTGTACCACACAAAGAGGAAGGAAAATCTCTAACAGATTCAAATAAAACACTCTATAAACAAACATATTTTATTCAGATCCAATGGGAAATAATTCCACATGAATTGTCAGTAGGTATGTTCAGCTACAGGGCTGAGATAATGCGGCATGGTTTTGCGACCAAGAGACAACAACCATTCTATTTATCTTGTAAATGTGTGCCACCATTTACATATTTTCCAATTCTCCTACAGAAAGCACTGTGTCAGTGCACCCGTACTGTACAATACGAGACGTGGGGGGGGGGGGGGAGGGGCACTAGCAGGAAGTGCTTGAAGTGGGATTAAAAAGGCGAAGTGTCTCTAAACGGGGCATGGCCGAAGAAGCATAACTAGGGATCCTTTCTAAACGACATGCCCCATGTAATTAGGACCATGGCTTAAAATATATGAACTAAAATCCTGTGCTTCACACAGCAGGTGTCCTGACCAGATCATGGGAGCTCTCTGCGTGTTTTCCTGCATCCGGACATATAAGACTTGGGAGTAGCCGCGCGCTTTATAAATACCAAATAACATAACATAACATAACAATGGCCCTAAACCTAAAACAAGCCAGACCTATTGACTTTGCCAATGCTTGTATAGCAGTATCAAAACTTAATTAGTAACACCAATGGTTTTGTTTTGAATTAATGGACTTGGAAATAGTTTGATTCTAAAAGCATGACACTGTGAATTAAGCATTACTAAGGTCTGTGGAAGGGGATGTGGTCTTTACAGTGCCCCTGTCATTCCCATGCTCCCCTTCACACCACTGTCCTCTGTAATCTCGTACTCTGATAGAAACTTGCAACCTTTTTCTCCTCACATCTTTTTGAAATCCTTCATCTGCATACCTCGGACATCACCCCTTTCCTCTTCAGCACCATCTTTACACTGCTTCTGTAGGTACTTAATCATCACTTCCCCTTCACAGTCACTCATGCACAGAACCCACCTATTCACCTGTTGGCACCAGCAGCGGCCCCTCCATTAGGGCGGAGGAGCGCTGCCCCCTCCCACCACCACGCTCAAATAAAAAGATAATAAAATGGCTTTTAAACCTGTCTTATCATCGTTTTATTTTAATCCCCTGATGAGTCTCTGGTTTGGGTCCAGGGGATGACAGTGCTGGTGGGGGAGTTGTAGTGCACTCCCTTCAATGCGTATCAGAGTTTGGCCGGCCGTCTCAGGCGCAGTGAAGCTCTCTCCAGCTCTAGCTTCGTTGCTGGGGCTGGAGAGAGTTGGCGCAGGCTCCCACTCTGCCTGGGAGCACAAATTGCCAGCGCTCAGGCCAATCCCGATGCTGCTTTCATGCAGTGTCAGGATTGGCCGCAGTGCAGTCTGGGAGCCTGTGCCCAGAAGCAGGAAGAGAGCGATGCAGCGTGAGGCGGCAGCATTGGCGCTGAGGTAATTTTTTTTAATTTTAATTTTTTTATGCCCGAACCTCCCCTCCCTTCACCACCTCCCTCCCTCCTCCGGCCTGCCCCGCAACTTTGGCAGGGCACGGGCCGCTACTGGTTGGCACTGCATTTTCTTTTCCTTTAGCCCTGTCCATATTTCTACAACAATATACCTTCTTAACATACTTTCCTATATTTCAAATTGGCACATATGTGACCATCACAGAGGCCAAGAATTGTATGTGCATGTCGTCTGCACATCTTTATGATCCAGTGACAGGCACTGTGACTAATTCTCACTGTCTTCATCCTCTGCTCCATGGCCCTCGCTCATGCAACTGAAGGCGACTCAGTTCAAAGTGTGCCCTATCCAAAGACCTATGCTGCATAGAATAAAAACTACAGAAACATAGGAGCTGGAAAAAGCAAATATGTCTAGGGAATGCAAGGTAAAGTGAAATGTGAACAGGGACTGCATTGCTGCCATTAATTACCTTAAATATCACTTTTGAGAAATCACTCAAACTGTGCTTTTGCCTAGACAGTTAAGTCTTGTACCTTTCAACACTAATTACATCGTTTTACTTTTTTTTTTTTACACTCATGTCTTGCTTTTGAACTGTGAAGCTGGCTTTGACATCAGAGAGCTGCCCCCATCAGACCCAATTGCTCATTACACATCCCTTTCCTCCTGCACACGTCTACAAATGTCACAACGCCTCAAACTCAAAGTTGTAAAGAGAGAGGGAGGCCTGACAGTGAATGTTCACCCAACATGAAAACTCCATTAAAATTGGAGGGGATACATTTCTTTATATGACAACAAGGACACTTTTAGTTTATGTAATTTATGGGGTAAGAAAATCCGAGGCCAAGTCGTGCAAATTGAGCTGTGTAATTTGCATCCTCAGCACTTGTCCCATACCCATGTAAAACAAGTATTGGCAATTGGATTAGGTTGCGCCTTTGTGATTAATGTTACTTTTTTTGTTGTTGCTCCAATTACAAGAACAAATCCTCTAAATAGCAAGAAAGCAAAGAAGAGAAAGTGTTAAAGTGATCAGAAGTGCTTGTACTACGCCCATTGGGCTGCTTCTGCTGGTGAGCCAGCTGGTGCCATACTGGGATAACGATGTAGGTGACAAGTTATCCTAAGCCCCCCACAGAGTCCTCACCACAGATGTGCACAGCCTGGAGGTGGGGGCTGAGGAGGGCGCCGCTTCCCTGGGCCGGAGGATCAGGTGATGCCGCTTCTCATCCATCTGTTCAACAGCAGCGACACACGACTAATGGACACACACATGCCACACTCCTGCACCAAGTTATTGTCTACTCGGAATCTTACTCATACCAGAAGTTACTGCAACAGGAACTAGTGATAATCCCAAAAATCGTCACCCCTGCATGGAGGCCAAATCTGCCGATTAGGGCAGGACAGGGAGGGAGAATAAAATGTGCATGAATAAGTACCACAGTAAACATGTTGGTGGTGGATTTGCGAAGAGAACACATCGCGACAAGAGGAATTGAAAAACTGTACTATCGTTTAGGGCTGTCACTCCAAAATGTTGGACCCTGTCCTGCATTTTTAAAGAAAGAAAGAAGAGAAAGAGAGAGACTATACAACAGAAAACAACAAGCATTTACAAATGAAATTGGTTTCTTTTTTGCAACCCTCTGGCCCTAACACAGGCAATGGCAAAGACATTTTCCTTGAATTTGTGTCTTTTTTTTTAGGACTAGCTAAGCATGTACACTAACATACCAGTTACATGTGTTCACTTGCACCTGTTCTTCTCCTAACATGCCTTAATTTTAATGCATTTTAAAATGATTTACATTTGCGAATGGCATCACTATACTATGGCATAAAACGCCAGGGATTCGCACCATTGTGCTAGGGTCAGCATCTTGCCAGGGCTTACCACCAGTGTACGGGGACCAGCATGTTGTCAGGGACTGCCATCAAGCAATGCTTGTCCAAGGCATGGATGCGCTATCTATGACATATGCAAATGGCTAGACGGTTTGTGACGAGTAAAATAGCTCTTGTCTACCTTTGTGTGATGTGCATATCAGCCGAACATGGGACGGATTCTCTGCCAATTGAAAGTGAACATTTAGCCTATTTCCTTCATCTTTGGCCAGGTAACAATTTGCTGTTGTGTTTGCAGAATTCTGCACAGGCCAACAGAAGGGTCAGTCATACATTTCTGTCCACTTTCATCGACACATTTACCTGTAAACACAGGCAGTTCTTAATGCTGCGTCGCAATAAGCAGTACAATTATCTGTGAAGTCTTAGCTTGCAGAGAGAGCAAACCGAAAAGAGAACTAGTGCAGTATCTCTCACAATGAGACAAAGCTTTTTAGGTCTCGCCTATGCAGCGCGCATGCGCTGCATAGGCAAAAAGACCTATTGCAATCAATTCGGCTTTTCAGCCAAAAACGTGAACGCGTTCCATTGCCTTCAATGGCAACGCGTGCACGTTTGGCGATTCACTTGCGGGAGCGAGCAGCTGGCGCCATATGGTATCAATTATCGCGCCTTGCTGCTCGCTCCCGCAAGGGAATCGCGCAGGCCCCCTCCTTTCTCCCCTTGCTGCCGCGCGAGGCGTGCGCGCGCTTGTGCTTGTATTTTGAGGATTGTTCTAATCTGAAAAGCGTTTGTAAATGTAGAGCGCTAACATGGATTCCAGTGGACAGTACATCGAAACTTCCCAGTTGGATATGGCCGCATTAGCACGCAACACTCACGTCAACTTCTACGACATCCATGGCCTTGCCCTCTTTCCATGTTCATTGTGTGAGTTTTGGCGGGTGCTTTGGTTGTGTGCACTCGCGCCGGCATGAACTGTGCGCGTGCGCAGTAAGCGCTGTGACAGCGGCTCTCACCCAGCCATGGATGATTATGATCTGTACGGAGTGGCGGACGATGACTTCGAGAGTCAGTTCGCTTCGGAGCTGGAGGCTCTGGCAGAGCTGGAGGGTGAGCAGAGGAGGGTCTCGTGCTGGAAGCATGGTGACTTCGCTATGTCGCCATCAAAGTGGCATATAGTGACAAAACCAGCCCGATGCATCAGAGTAGGAAGATAATACCCGCAGAGGCAGCATGACAACACATCATTAATCTATTGCCCTCACTGCTGCAAAGTGGCCTCATGTCATTATGCCACCTTCTACTACGATTACCTTAGCATAGTGCTGAATGACATCGCCATAGGACATGAAGTCTTTGCATGACACACATTTGAGACTATTGCAAACAACATGAACATGTCTAAGATGCCTGGGTCTGACACTGCTAGCACACTAAAAATAACATAAATACAAATATATAATCTTAATAGCAGGTGGACATTAACGCAGGTCATGCTGACATTCTTATCCTGACTTTGTGTTCTAGCTACCTTAAAAAGTAAGCATATACATATATTTTTTGGGGGAGGCGGGGGGGCAAATGGCATCACCTATAACACTCAATAGGGTTTACGTGCTACATTCGTTATTAATATGCTTTAAAAAAAATAATAATCGAATCTTACATCCATAATTGAGATGTTATTCTAGTATGTTGATGTCGTATTGTTTTCCATGTTGATGTCACTGTACCATCTGGGATGTCACCATGCCCTTCTTTCTAATGCATGACTACATCATTGTTTCCTATGAAGAGAATTCAATGTCCTTAGCTCTGTGCTGATGTCATCATGTATTATGGTAATGCCAGCCCGAAGCTGCTGTTCTTGGAAAGACTATGCTCATAGAGTAAGGCCTTGTACAGACAAGATTTTCTGAGCCAAGGTTTGCAGATGTAGTGCCATGTTGAGGACCGCTTCCAGCAAGGATTTGCTGTATTTTTTCATTTGGTAGATGTCTGCTATGTTGAAGCACTTGTTTGACTTCGACTCTTCCTCAGACAAAATACTTGATTTCTATGTTGTTGCCTGGAGCCCTATGCATACCATCTCAATATATACAAACGCCGCCATGTCTCCTATGAGTCGTCGGTGCACCAACATTCTGTTGGACCTGTAACGTGGCATCAGTTTATGGTAATGGGATCACTGGCGTACAGGTTTTCCTTGTGGGCTTTATTTTAATAAATATATTTAGGGTGATCACCAACCTCTAGTTCAGTGTGGACACTTTCTCCAGTCCTTGTCTTCTCTCTCTGTACGTCACACCTCTCTTTCAATAAACCTCAGTGCCCCACAGCACTTACCTCTCATGACCTCAACTTGCCACCTCTCTCCGATCCTACCTCTAGATCTCTAGCTCTCGGTCAGCTCTCTGCCCCTCTCTTCTCCTCAAGTGCCTCTCTCTCTCTCTCTCTCTCTCTCTCTCTCTCTACTTTCTCTTCTTTCTGCATCTTGCTGCTCTGTTTGCATCTCATCCCCCTTCATTTCTCTTCCATTTACTTCCCCTCCCTTTTAATTTCATCTCTTTATCTTACCATTTCTATCATTTTTGCCATCTATACCTTACCTTTCTCTACCTCTCGCATGCCTCTTTCTACCTCACCATTCTCTCTTTCATTTCTCTCTCTGCCTCACAACTCACTGCCTCATCTCTCTCTTCCCCACCTCTCATACACTATCTAGACTCTCAATTTACATCACCTATTGGCCTTCTATGTCTCTCTTTTTATTGATGTCCTCTTTCCCTCGCCTTTCCCATTATTTTATTTCTTTCTCTCTACAATGCTCTCCCTACCTCTTCCACTCCATCTATCACTCCCTTTGCTTTCATCTCTCTTTCTATCTCCTTCACTGTTTCCGTTCACTCTCTCTGCTTCCAATGTCTCGCTCGTTTAATACATCTGTCTTACCTCTGTCTCTCTCTCTCCCTATTTCACCATTCTCTACTTCTCCCTCGCACTTACTCTGTATTAGCCTCATCTCTCTACCTCATCTGCACCTCTTTATCTCTACTTCTCATATCTTTCTATTTTTCATCCCACCGGCTCTACCTGCCTCGCTACTTTGTTTACCTGACCTGTCATTCTGTGCTTCACCTTTCTATTTGTGCTATCTCATTATAACTCACCTCTCTTCCTATCTTATTTCTCTCTAGACCTTGCCCCTCGGGTTGGCACCTTTCTTACCAGCCTGCATTTAAAACTGCATGCCAGGCCTCTAAAAACAAGCATTGGCATAGTCAATAGGAATCGCCTTTGGGACCTTATAAGTTTTTAGACATGCAACAGTTGATGTTATTGCACCAAGGATATTGTGCTGCATAACTAAATACTTATAAGGTCCCAAAAGCGAGACCTATTGGCTATGCCAATGCTTGTTTTATTTATTACAGTCGGAACAGAGGCTAGTGCGGAAGAAAGGGAGTAAAGAGTTTCTTTCCAGCCTGCACCAAAAACGAAACATGATCAAGGCAGGATATGATGACGGAGGTAACGATCCGAGGGGGATGGGGAAAGCAAGTAAACAACCAGGCTAGCAAGTACAATCGGTCTAGTCTAGTGGAACAACAACTTCACTTCAGAGGACAAAAGACATAAGAGGGACTTCAAGAGACTTTTGGACTGCTGCGTTTGGATATAACTCACCTACAGTAAGTACAGCTCTATTATTCCAAATCAAGTTTTACTCTCCAACCAGGGCACATAGTTGCTCTTAATCTGCATATCAATTTACTCTCCCTTAAACCTCTGAACTGGCCAAACATGCTGTCTTATTTCAGTCGTTGATTGGCTAGGGGGAAAGGTGCCAGTCTAGGTCTTAAAACTAATCGCAGGATTATCGCATGTGCTCTATGCTGGACTGTTCCTGTCTGGGGATGAGATCAGAACTGACGTAGAAAGTGGGAGTACTCTCCCTCTCGAATTAAAGTAATGATACTCAGTACCTGCATATTTAGAGAACCTTCAAAAGTAGGGCAGGGACAAAAAGTGAAAGGTAGTGTAAGAAAGAGGTATTGGCAGGAATCACGTCCATGCAGCCGTAGTATTCGAAGGCACCATGGGCTGGATGCTGAATTAAAAACCTGCTCCTCTTCAATTATTTCAAGTAGTGCTTATGAGGGAGACACCTACACTAAGGGCCTTATTACGATGTCGGGCAGACACAGTTTCAGTGTTGGACCGTAGGTCGGCGGTTCCGACCACCTAATTACAATGACGCTGCACATGGTGAGGTCTCAAACTCCCATTTCCCTATGGGAGCTTGTGCTGCGGGCAGTTTCCGCCCGCAGCACAAGCTCCTATAGAGAAATGGAAGTTGGTGTAAATCCCAGCACCGTGTGGCAGGCACCTCACGGTGCAGGGATTTACAGGGGGGCGCCATAGGTGCCCCCCAGGCCCCCAACTGGGGGCTGCTGAGGGATGGGAGCCCTGCTAGGGGCCCCCAGAGTCGCTTTCCGGCAGGCTTTTCAGGTCGGAAAGCCCGACATGAAAAGCCTGTGGGAAACCGACATCATAATCCCAACACCGGAAACGCCGTCCTTAAGGGATTACGTGCCGGTTCCGGCTGGCCGCCGGGCTCCTTGAGCCCGTCAGAAGCCAGCCGGAATGACCAGCCGGTTTGACATCCGACCACCTACATTGTTATAAGGCGGTCGGAAGTCAAACCTTGGATGTCGGTCGCAAAGCTTCCCACCGCAGGTCGGAGGCTTTCCGATCGACATCCAAATGAGGCCCTATATATGTCAAGGGTTCCAAGTCATGAGAGTGCCAATCATACAGGGCCGGTTTTTCAGTGAACATCATTAAGCATATTGGGGTTTTAACGTGCTTACCTAAAATGGATAAGTGAAACTACTCATCCTAGTAAGGTTTGTGTAGCAGTCTTCAAAACAACTTTTAATGAAACTATTGGCAGGATAAATTGTCCAGCCATAAAGGATGCAACACAGAAGCGATCTCTCACCTCTGCTGGCCCCGCGCTGCTCCGCCTTAAATAAATAGCCATCAATTTGTGTTTTTGTTTCACTTTTCTATAGCGCAAACTCAACTAGAAGGTATTTATTGGAGCACTTTACATAAGTAGCAATTACATTTCACAAGCATTGGTAATGCATCGGTTTCGCCTATGTGAGGAATAATAAGCTTTTTTTATCCATCACCGTCTGGGACACAGGAAAGAGCTCCCTGACAAGTATCACAGGTGTGGAGAAGATGTAGCCAGCGGCCAGAGCTGCTGACACAAGAGCTGGGGATCCCGGTTCGAGTCTCAGCAGCGCAACATCCTGTGATTCTGGGCAAATCACTTAATCTTTCCGGGTGATAAGTTGCACTATATAGTATATTAGTGCTGCAGTTACTAATAGCGCACTATTAGATTATAAAGGACATATATGCTACAGACGTTGATGTGGATTTAATGTTGTTGTATATTATTTGGAACCGGGGAAGGGGGAGGGGAGCTTGAGGGTTTCAGTACTTGGGAATGCACGATTTGTTGGGACACTGTTTACCCAGGGGGAGGGGAAAGTTAAAATGTTGCAGAGGGGGAATATCCAGTTTTTAGCAGCAGGGACGGTGACGGACCAAAGAGGGGAAAAGATGGGGCCGGGGACAGATAGCCAGTCACATGGGACAATTTAAGATAATAACATGGAATGTGAGGGGGCTAACCTTGTATACGAAGCGATACTGGGTACAGACTTACCTGCGCTGCGCTGACAAGGGGCACAAATAGCAATGTTGCAAATGACCCATTTATTAGAAAACGAAATCCATAAACTGCATAAGAAATGGAGAGGGCAGCTCTATGCTTTCACATATTCCACATATGCGAGGGGGGTATTAGTATGGTTCGCACCCCAAGTTCCCTTCCAGTTGCACAATTACACAGCAGACATCGAGGGCAGATTTATAATAATATATGGCACATTAGATGGAATGGAGGTATCCCTTGTCAACATATATGCCCCCAACATAGATGACGGGGGCTTCTTTTTGGAGCTAGAAAAACTCCTCATTCCGTACGCAGCTATTCCCATTATCTGGGCAGGGGACTTTAACTGCATATCTGACGGCAATAAGGACAGGCACCCACCAAAAATGCACACCAAGCCCAACATGACAGCTACTTTGCGAGTCGTGATACGTTGTCTGCAGTGTGTAGATACCTGGCGAGAGAAGCACACGGAGGGGCAGGGTTGCATCTGCTATACAACGGCGCGAGAGGTCCACAGCAGACTAGATAGATTCCTCCTCTCCAGTGAGGCAGTGCAAGCCACCATACAGACATGCATCCTTACACGATTCCTCTCAGACCACGCCCCAGTCCTTCTCGAATGGGGCCCAATTCATGCCAGACAGAAGCTGCCCATTCGGCGGCTAAGACCCGATGTGCTTCAGGACCCTATGGTCCGTACGTAACTTAAAGAGTCGATTGTTGGATTCTTTAGCTCAAACTGGTCCACTGCTAGCTCTAGAGGAATAGAATGGGACACACTCAAAGTGGTGATCCATGGGGAGTGTCTCTCCAAAGTTGGGGGAACGCGAAACAAGTTAGAAGGTGACCTAAAAGAAGCGGTAGATCAGCTTTCCCGGTTGCAACATGGACTGCAACCAACGACGTCATACAATGACTCCCTGCTACAGGCCCACTGCCGAGTGAGTGAAATATGGGACAGACTTGACTGTCTCACCAGGCGGGAATATCACCAGCTGTTGCACAAAGAGGGTGACAAATCGGGGAGACTCTCAGCGTGGTTATTGAAGAGGGAACGCCCATCCCCACTGATCCTTAGGTTAAAGCACCCGGACGGGAGTATTATAAATACGCAGGCAGGAATTAACAACCAGTTGCACGAATATTTGACAGCAGTATACCTTGAGCCTCTGGAAACTAAGGAGCCCACTGATCTCGAGTTCCTCAGGAGCATACCGCTTCCCCACATTACGGGAGAACAGACACAGTCATTAGGGGCTGCGATTCAGTTAGATGAACTACGCGAGGCTGTGCGGACAATGGCCCGGTGCAAAACCCCAGGCCCTGATGGATTACCAATAGAACTGTACCAGACGTACGGCGATTTACTACTGCCTAGATTGCTGGAGACCCTGCAAGAGGCTAAGGTAAAGGGAATACTCCCACAAACTATGAGAGATGCCTGCATAGTCATGCTCCCGAAGCCAGGCAGGGATATGCGAGACCCGGGATCGTATAGGCCTCTGTCAATGCTGGTAGTAGATGTAAAAATACTCGCTAATGTTCTAGCTGTTCGCCTCAGCCGGGTGGTATCACATCTGGTCCATGATGACCAGTGTGGATTTATACCAGGAAGGGGAACTCACATGAACATACGCCGCCTCTTATACGTGGTACATTCGCTGTCAGGTAGAGCAGATAGGGCAGCAGTGGTCCCACTCGATATTGAGAAGGCGTTTGACACATTGAGGTGGAAATACTTGTGGGAGGTTCTCAGAATAGGGGGACTAGGAGACGAGTTCAATACCTGGGTGCAACTATTATACTGGTCCCGCGGGCCCACATACGCACAGGGGATCAAATATCGTAGTGCATTGTTATTGAAAGATGCACCCGACAAGGATGTCCTCTATTTCCGATGCTCTTTGCCCTGGCAATAGAGCCATTGGCGCTCCGTTTAAGGAGAGACATGGACGAATGGGGAATTGCAGTCGATGGCCGCACTCACGTTGTGTCCCTATATGCGGACGACGCGTTACTCTATATCCGGCAACCAGAGGAGGCAGTTCCGGCTCTATTGGGCGTATTACACTCCTTTGGGCAGTCATCGGGAATCCCTATAAATCACCGTAAAACGGTCATTTTCCTGTTGGCTGCTATAACACAAGTGGCTATACAAGATCTCCCGCCGGTAGAGTTCAGCTGGGAAATTGATCATTTTAGGTATTTGAGCATACAGGTGACACATAGGCCTGAGGATCAATATGCCCTAAACATGGGGGCGGTAATCGTGAATCTGACGGAGTAGATCCAGTTCTGGAACAAGCTTCCCCTCTCCATCATCGGGCGGGTCGCATTAGCTAGAATGGTCATGCTACCTAGGTGCCTGTATGCACTACCAAATACACTCTGCCATATCCCGGACATTATCTTTGTTACTCTGAATAAATTGTTGGTCTCACCGGTGTGGGCTTGTTGTCGCACTAGGGTGAAATTGGACACACTCAAACTGGATACCAACCTGGGTGGACTGGGCCTCCCAGACCTTAGATTATATTATTTTGCTGTATTGCTTCAATATATAGCACAGTGGTGCATGGAGGGGTATAATATGGAGAAAGCATTGCTAGTCAGCCGTAATAACGGTTCTGATCTGCCCAAATACTTGATGATGGGCACTCGGGTCTCCAGCTTGTGCCCATTTATAAACCAGCAGGTAGCGGCGGTCTGGGAACAGGCAGTCACCCGGGTTGTTCGTAAGGCGCCCTACACGACCTCACTCCCCTTGCAATGGTTGCAGGGGTTCTGTCAAATTCAGGAAGTTATGGACATCTCTAAGTGGCACAAAGGAGGGTGCTTGACAGCCAGGGATCTCTTTGCTAATGGGACCTTCCTAACGTACGAGGAAGCGATGGAATGGTATCAAATACCCGAGGGACACTTTCTACAATATTCCAAGATAGCACATACGGTCAGGGGAATGTGGCCCTCCTTTCCTGATGAACCGATAGAGTCACACACGCTAGCCCTCCTGCTAAACCCGGGTTCCACTAGAAGTCTGATCTCCCGCATATACAAGGCCCTTATAGAAGACAGCGTCATTGAGACGTCACAGATAAAAGACAGGTGGACTGCCGACCTGGCGGTTCCCCTTACGGAAGAGGAATGGAAAAGGAGGTGGCTAGTAACGCTAGGTTTAAACTTACCCAGTCCACTACTTACATTGTATGTATTTGACCCCTCAGAGACTGGCTCGCTTTAACCCAGAGCGCCCTTCTCACTGCCCCAAGCGCGGCTCAGACCCTGCCACTTTCCTGCACATGACTTGGACATGCATCAGGGTACAAAGATACTGGCTTCAAGTTATTCAGATACTCCGGACCATCACACCAGTCTGGATAGAACAGACTGCTAAACATTGCCTACTGGGGGTACTCCCGACACCAAAAAAGGGAACACACACCAGACACAAATTTGCGCTCCTAGGCCTAGTATTGTCGAAACGGCACATTGCAATACACTGGGCTCAAATACTCCCCCCAAAATTTGCTGCATGGCTGTCAGATATACGGGAATGGGGGGTGGCGGAAGAAAGTTGCCTAAAAATTATACGCACGGATGAACATGCTGAACGAGATTTGGAGTACTGGGGGCACATGTTGGAAGGGTTGCGAATGCCGGACTCGCAACTAGACTCGGAATCAGACACCTCTCACAGAACACAATCAAACACCTCTTTGCCAGCATACAGAGACAAGCGATATCCCGGACACCCAAGCACAGGAGAGGCAGATATCGATAAGTAGTGGGACCCCCACACACCAGTCACATAACCACTGAATGATGGGCATGTTGTATTCCGCTTTAGATGTCCGTATATAGGTTTTCCTGAATCATGTCCTGATATAGGCACAATTCGCATTGCCCTTATATAGGCATAGAATCCCAGTCCTTATTTAGGCATTAACCGTGCACTCCAAATACAGGCATGGTCACCGACATCCGTCCACCCTAACGTCACAACGAGTTCTTAGAAACCAGACCCTTAAGCTTCGGGAGTTCCCCTAGCACAGGACTATTGATTTCTCCAAGAACTCATCTATTATGTATGAACCGTTATACCTTAAGGGTTCATTCCTGACGTCTTCCTCTGTCCGACTTTACGTCAATGCTAACAATCCAAGACACCTACCAGGTATAAATATACCTTCCCTTGCCCAAGCAAGTTAGAGGAGACCTCGACTTCAGAGGAGCCCGTATCCCGGCCTGACGCACTGAGAAGACGCTGTCATTCCTGCACGCAGACAAATCCAGCTTCCAGTGATCTGACTCCCTTCGCGGGGTGTTAGAGTTCCAGATCCGGAAAGAGATTCCCACCTCTCTCATTCTCAAGGTATGGAGCTGACTAGAACCTAGAGGGACTCTTGGCATACTAGACTCTTGGCATACTGGACTCTTGGCATACAAGACTCTTAGTATATCATACTAGAGAATACTTCGCCTACTTCTTACCTTTCCCTACACCTAGACTAGGTTAGGTACATTGGGGTAGAACTAGCTGAGAGACGCATCGTATGAGTACTCGCATTTTTAGGTCATGTTATTTATGTACGTGAATATATGCTAAAAGATAATGCTAGCGCAGTTTTATTTATTTCTACTGCTTACGCTGTACATTATTTATCTTGCATACTGTCTTGTGATCATAACAGCACATATCTCTTACACGAGAAACAAGACTGTTCAATAAACCCTTTATATTGAAACGCCCGTCTTTCCTTTCTGTGTAACTCTGTAGAAACTAAGCATGCACGATTGACTGAGTGAAACTGTTATCTATTGTTTCCACGATTCTGAGACGTGTTCCGATTCTAAAGGGAAACAAAGTTGTCATGTTTTTCGGTTGCCAGAAACTACTCCCTTCTTGTTCTCAAGGAGTTTCTAGTGGCCTCTGAGCTAGCTGGCACAAGTAATTAAGTTTAATATACTCGATAGGGACATACCGACCTCAGTCCTATGTCAAACCTATAGGGTATATTATTCCAATGCGCAGAGCCTATTAGGGAAATAGGAACTACACTACATGGCGCCCAAATGTTTGGTTAGGCAGTAATTTAACGCTAGATACTGAGTAACTCAGTTGTGCTTTTCTCTCAGAGACCCCTACTCACATACTCCATAAGACGTCTGGAGTGGGTAGGGTTAAATATCCGCCAAAGCTAAATAGGACAAAAACCCTATATATTAGCTATTTTGGTTTGTTCAACGTTGAAGGATACAGTGTTCCAAAATATTGTGCACCTTTTATCTTTTGTTTCCTTGAAACTTGTTCTACATTTTTCAAAAAACAATGTCTGACACCGAAACCGGTGGAGCTGCGGCTCAACCAGTCGTAACAGCTTTTAACATTACAGGTTTAAATGAAACCGAGGAGGGTGTTATAGACATCCATCCAAACTTAAGAAGAGCCATCACTCTAAAACTTATAAAACACGGCCTACCACCGAGAGGAGGTAGAGCAGTTTTCGTGATAGAGGCTCACGAATCCTTTCAGACAGAGGTATTCTATTCATGGATAGTATTCCCAGAATCAAATCCAGTAACAAAAGTGTTTCACTTCTACAAAGAAGATGAACCACCAGAGGAATATATTCCTTTCGAGGATATTGAAATTCCACCAACATACCAGGAGCATCAGCTCTGGTTTAAAGGCGCTCTAAAACATCACAAAAACATTACCAGGCTCGGTCCACTAGGTAGACCAGGAGCAACATGGCCGATTCTAGCCAGCTACACACCTCATCCTGACATTGAAGAGATGTCAGACGAGGAATTACTTACTCAACTTACAGAGTTAATAAAAATGTACAGACAATTAGTCCAATATGTCACGCGGACTCTCACAGTCAACCACCATTGACAATTCCAAATCAAATCCCTCAACAGGGGAATACACTAAAAATTACTCCACAGACTTTACAAGCAGTCATGGGTAAAATGCCCACAAAACGTGAGCAAATTCCATTCTGGATAGCTCAAAAAATTACTCAAATAGAAGCAGTATTTCCTAATACTAGCCCTTATGAGAAACACAGAATATTAACAATCTGTTTACCAATGGGGATCACACCACAACTGGAAGATTGCACCACCTGGGGCGCAGTCTTTGCTGCCATCTATACTAAAACACATGGTGTTCCGTCAATTGCAGTAATACCAGATGTCCTGAAACAAATTCAAAACGAATACGGGGCAGAGCCTGCTCTAAATTTCGGTATGAAATTATTGAAAAAGTTCGACCAGGTCTCAACAATAATATTATCTAATATTAAAGGGGAGGCAGCATCAGTGGCGATCCGCCAACGCTTAAGGGAATTTGATGTAACAGAACATCAACATGAACTACCCAGAATAATAGAACAATCTTATGCAGAATTAGGCAGAGATAGTTTGGGTGGAAGACCATTGAAGCCAAAACTATCTGAGAATCCTGAAAAGGACTCTATTAAACAAACTCCTACATCTTCTAAAAAGAAGTGGGAAACTAATAAACAAAATTCAAACGAGAAACGTTCTCAATCCCGAGGTAGGTCTCCTGAAAGGAGGAATAACCTCAGGAATAGGGATAATTTAAGAAAACCTGACAGGTATCAAGATACTGATACACGTTCCTCTCGTACCTTTCAGATATCGTCACGGACATTGGAAAGAAGAGGACGGTCAGAACATAAAGAAGAACGCGTGAAGTCCAAAGACGACAAACACGTTCAGAAAAATAAATCAAAACCTCAATTCTCGAAAAAGAAGGTAGCAGGTCTGAAGATCAGACATGCCGAGGATACTGAGAACACAACTCAAGAACGGAGAATGGGCTCAGACAATGCTGGACAGTGCTGCAGAAGTCACAATAGCTCGCCAGAACCTGAAGGAACTTCTGGAGATAGTGAACTTGAATGAGTACATCACAGTAGAAACTGTAGACACCAGGATTAGTTCTCCACAAAAGCTATATAGAATAACACTCCGAATGGAGGGAGACATACCAAGAAAAGTGACAGCGCTCTTTTTTCGAGAAACTTTCAAGGGGTTATGATATACTTCTAGCAGAAAGAGACGGGCCACCACAATCTGTCAGGGAGTGCCCACATGGCGAGGACATTATTATGCCTGCCTTCTCCAACCATATTCCAATTCATCTAAAATATACTTATGCCAGGAAATGGGCAGTTGCCCAGGCCCCAGCATTACATAAAAGTCATGTAGGATGGGATGAGGACTCACCTCACCACAAAATACATCTAAAAAATGAACCTACTGCACAAAGGCAGTACCCAATAAAGCAAGAAGCTAAAAAACAGGTCAGGGAGATCTTAGATCAACTTGAATACCAAGGGGTGATTGAAACATGCACCTCCTCAATGAACAATCCTTTGTTTCCTGTCTCCAAACCAGACAATACATATGGTCTAGTTTTGGATTACAGACACTTAAACACTTGTTCTAAAACATTTGCAGTGCAAAATGCGCATAGTACAGCATTAATGAATAACATTGTGCGTAAAAAATATAAAACCGCATTGGACATTTCAAATGGTTTCTTTTGTCAAAACATAGCACCTGAAAGCAGGTACTTAACAGCTTTCTCAATAATGGGGACCCAGCGTCAATTTTGTAGACTCCCACATGGGTTCAAGAACAGCCCGGGGTTATTCTCAGCGGGGGTAACAGAGTTACTACAAATTTATGATAATGAGGCATTGTCATATGTCGATGATATCTATCTGACAGACGATGACCTAGATAGGCACTTGAACAGGGTGAGTACCATTATATTGGGCTTCGCCTCAGAGGGCTATAAATTCAATTTTAAAAAATCCAGAATTGCCCATCTCAATGTCCTTTTCCTAGGATTTGAGCTTTCAAGTGAAGGCAAGAGCTTGGCAGCTAACTTTTTAGAAAAGTGTGCGCTGCTCCAACTTCCAAAAACGCTGAAAAATTTACAATCCAGCCTGGGTTTCCTAAATTTTGGAAGAACATACATTCTAAATTACGCAGAAAGGGATAACCTCTCTACGAATTAATCAAACCTGATTTTTCAATCAAAAATTGGACACAAGAACACACAGAAATCTTGCGTTCACTCCAAGCTAACATGTTAGCAACAAATCACTTACAAACATGCGTAAGTCAACGCAATTTTGTGATCCGAATAATTTCGGGTCAATGCGGATTCACCTACTTAACATTTAATGAGGGTGAAAAAGTACCAATAGCATACAAATCACATTTGTATACACAAGCAGAAATGCGCTTCACTTCAACAGAAAAAATACTGACAGCAGTTCAAACTGCAGTAGCAAAAGAAAGAGCTCCAGCCCAAGGGAAACCCATTATTGTCGTAACCCCAGTACCGGCTTTAGAGGCGGTCACAAAAGCAAGCATTCCAAATGCAAAAGCTTTACATCCTAGATGGATACAATGGGTTAATTCTCTTGCTTTAACAGATGTTGAATATGTTTTTGATCCTGATTTAAAAACACAAGCGTTCCTGCAATATGAACAAGAATGTCCTCTGCCCACTGAAATTCTGCCTCTCGATCAGTATGAATTCATAATTTACACTGACGGATCCGCACAACCCGCAACAGGGAGTAAGCAAGCTTACAGTGCAGCGTGCACAATCGTTAAAGGTCGCATGCGCGATGGCAACTTCAGACCTATGGTCACAAAAACGCAGTCTCTAGGAGATTGCACAGCTCAGCGAGCTGAACTACAAGCATTCAAACTGGCACTTGAAAGTACAGATCGCGAATTCCCCACACTCATAGTGTGCGATTCTTTCTACTGTGTGCAGTCGTATAATGAATATATACAAAATTGGCTTGAAAATGGGTTCAAAGATGCAAAAGGTGGCACAATAAAGCATAAAACGCTTTGGGAACAAGTAGTTCAGTTGAAAAACGAACTACCAAAGGCTCACGTGATCCATACACTGAGTCATCAACGTGATGGCGTTCACGTTGCAGGGAATTCATTGGCTGACGAAGCCGCAAAGGGGGCTGTTCAGACGGCTTCCGTAGCTGCGATCACTCGTTCAAAACCGAAAATAGACAGTGAGATAAAGTTGGCTGTCAATGCTACAAGCAAAGGCAGTGGTGCAGCGTTACCTAAAAAGTTTCCACTCAAGTACTCTTATGTAATTGATGCGAACAACGTTCCTTTTGCTCGAATCCCTGGAGTGGGGGATAGGGTAATTCCAAACAAGGAACGCAGCACATGAAGGGATAGCCTCTGCCCATGCAGGTATTTCTGCAACAGTATCTTTACTGAAACAAAGATATTGGGGGCCTGGCATTAGGAAGCAGACCAAGAACTATGTTCTGGAATGTGAAATATGCCAACAGATGAAAGTCTCCACAGTGAAACGACCTGCGCAGACACCCCTGTTAATTTCAGACAAACCATTAGCTTGTGTTTACCTGGACCACTGCGGTCCCTTGCAAAGGGACGGTAACTATAAATATATCATGGTCGCAGTGGATTCGTGCTCAAGGTTCCTATGGATATGGCCTCAGCGCTCGGCTGACGCTCGAACTGTTATAAAAGATTTGTGAGTCTTTATCGGCACATACGCAATAGGCACGCTACATTCTGACCAGGGTCCTGCGTTTAGCTCTCGGGCTTACAAAGAAGCCATGGCCAGTCTGGGCGTTGCATTGCGGTACTCCTCTCCGTTTCATCCTGAGGAAATTCTGTTGTGGAAAGGAAAAACGGGACATAAAGCAGTCTATAACAGCTAGAGTATTAGGTTCGGGTGATGGGTGGGTCAAACATCTTTATGGGGTCCAACGCTCATTAAATAATTTGCCAAGAAGTTCTCTAGGGGGTCACTCCATATGAGGTCCTATTTGGGACAAGAATGTGGGTGCCCGATCTGGAATGTAAAGGCACAGTGGTGGAAAATAAACCCTTTGATATCAAAGATCGTTTGGCTGTTTTACAGGATTTAAATGAACTAAGATCGAAACAAAGCAACGTGTTCCTGAAGCCAACCACCACTGGGGAAAAACCGACAGTCCCAGCAAGGCCTGTCTGGATTCCAAAAGTTGGGGATCTAGTCAGAGAGAAGATTGCGGGCAAGAAGGAATTTGGACCTTCTTACAGACAACCAGTACCTGTCCTAGCCGTCCACGGAACAAGAACAGTACTTCTGCCGCCCCTTGCTGGAAAAAAGGAGAAAAGATTTGTGTCAATCGACCTCATCAAACCACAGTATGTGGCCAATACTAAATAGTAGGCCTCGTGGACTCCGACCTAGTAGCAGACGCACTCCTCTCGCTACTATCCAAGAGGTTCAGACTGAAAGACTGATAACCATTGAGAATTCAGCAGTAACAGATGAAGGACTAAGCAACAATGCTATGGAACTCATCCCTCTTGAAACTCAAGTAACAGTTCGTCCAAATACACCTGTCTACACCAATGTAGCAAGTGATCAACTGGTTCCAGCGATTTCTACAAATCCTGATGCAATTTCAACAATTGACAGAACTGCTTCTGGCTATTTCATTAACTTTGATACGTTCTCAGAAGATCCCAGCAAACCTGAAACGACGCCAGCATCAAAAACTTTCAAAAAACAAGTACAAGACCTTTTTCATTTCCTGAAAGAGACTTATCTGGTTTCACCATGGATTGAACTTTGGGTTATTTCTGGAATATTTTTCTTTTTAATTTGGCTAGCTTTGGTTATGACTATCAGCGTGCTTATAAATGGCAGATACATCCGTTTGGACTTTGAAAGTAAAAATGTGAACTTACTTTTAAAACCACACAAATCATCCCATCGTGAAACAAGAGACTTGTCTGCAGTGAACATCACAGCCGTTCCTATACAGGATGGTATAGTGTGGGACAAAACAGATTTCAATATTTTTGGCCCGACGGAACATTTGAACATTCCACATTTATTTAAGATCTCACTAAGTGATTTTGTTTCATCCAGTAAATAACATGATGTTTGACCTAGAAAAATCTGCTGCATTTTGTAATAATGAATATTTAGAGGGTTCATCAGATTATGAACAGCTGTATTGCTATAACCACTATGGTCATCATTTTTTGCATAAATCTGCAACACCTAGAAATGTGTTTATGTTTAACCAATGGGAGCATTGTCCTACACCACCAAAAGGTAGTTCAAAAACATTTGCTAAAAAGTTTCCCTATTTTTCAGGGTACAATGCATCTGATCCGGAATTATTTTACTATAAAAATGTAAACAAAACAGGACAGAAAATTATGTTAACTAATACAAAACAAATGTATTCTGCAGCCTTTATTACCCAACTGTCTAGACATGGATTCGACTTGTGGAAAGACACAATAGACACAAAATCTGGCTGGGGTTCTAAAAATTGGCAAGTGCAGGGGATAGAAGCTTTATTTAGAGCCTGTATCGTCCCTCAGCAAATAATGTTTTTGAATGACACTGTACAACAAACATCTTGCCTTGGGTTAGCCAAGATCAAAGACATGAAAACACCTTCTGTACCGACACCTGCCAGTAATAACAATACACAGGCAGCGGTTACAGTTGACCAAATATTACAACTCAACAGAACAAATCCTGATTGGAGAAAATGGTTGATCTGGCCCACAGACACAAACACCTGTCAAGAAAGATTCCTGAATAAAACACAGGGCTTTACTATTCATAGGCCAGACCCAAGATATGTCCAAAGACATCATCCAGGGGTAGTAACAACATACAGTGTAGGAAAATTATGCCTCGATTGGCTACAGAAATCTACACTTAAGGATGTGAAACAACACTTATGTTTACTTAAAGAAGATGCAGACCTTAGGGAATTCTTGCTAGGACCAAGAAAACCGCATCAAAAACGTTTCATATATGCCGGCATCTATGCTGCTTATAATGAAGCATGGAAGGTGACACAGGTAGAGGCTGCAGAAAGAATACGTGAACTTGATCGTATTAACTTAGAGAAAACTCTCTCTGTGGTCGACAATGGGTTAACAACTTTGTCATCCAGAATTTATTCATTGGACAACATTGTATCCTCTGCTATTGACATACTGGAACAAGATTTAGCCATGTTACAACAAGGCCAATCTCAGTTACGTTCTATTATGTTATTAAGCTGGACGCTGCAATCTTTGCGAGCGGGCTATGTGCCTTGGCGTTTTATCAACACGTCGGCTCTGTTTGCAGAATACAATCTAACTGATAAACAGATCGAACTGGCACAAAGGGGAGCAAAGTATACAGTGCTGAGCATTGAAAAACTGGAAAAATTACCATTTACGGTAGCAGAAAAACCAGCTACAGAATGGCTTATTCATGGCAAAATCACTCTGCCTGTCACTACTTTTCAGTTTCAGTATTGCCTCAAACAAATGCAAGCAGGCAAATATGAAAGGTTGGGTAAAGAATACATTAAGACATCCTGGGATCTACCATACACATATAGATGTTGGAGTGGGGATCGTGAAGTGTTTCTTAGTGGTACACACTGTGAAAGGGCACTAAGCGGTTCACTAATTTGTCAGGACATTTCTTTACACGGGGCTTGTAATGGTTCTGTGGCAAATTTGTCCTGCCACCAGCTAGGTACACCAGCTGCTGTGATTAATCCAACGTTTGGCCAACTTTCTAACGGGAGTTACCTCATGTTGAATGAACAGAGTTGCTGTGGCATGTTGCCAGGCATCTCATATCTAGTAACGGTAGACTCCAGGGTCACTTGCTGTATGCAAGTATTGTTTGCCCCAATAGACACAGTCAGGGAGTCGCCTTTATGGCCTTCGTTGAATGTCTCTTTTATACGATTTGATACTTTAAGCAGAATGAAAGCCAAGCTTATACAAGAAACAGTGCCTTTGACCTCGGCCAAAGAAATCTATGACTTGCAAATTGCAAGGACTTCGGCTGAGATACAAGCTTTAATTCGTACAAACTGTCCTATACATTTTGCAGAAATGATAGGACGTATCTTTAACATGTCTGATACGAGCGGGATTGTACAGGTATTTAAGACCATCTGTTTCGGACTATTAGCACCTTTCCAGGCGGTCCTCGGAATCATCCCAAACTTCGCACATTCGGTGTTTGGTGGTGTGCCGTTAATTCTAGCACTTGTTGCAGGAATTCTGTTTTTATTCCTCCTACTACGCTATGGCAAGCCTCTTCGCCAACATCACTCCGAGCGATGTGGAGAGAGCCCTCCTTGAACGGAAATGCCGTGAGCGAATAGTACAGCTTTCGGGCATGCCTCGTCTACGGGAACTTAATACAACATGGTTTCTGTCATTCAGACCAATCTGGCAAGATTGCATCTTACCTGTTCTACGCTGCCTGTTTTGCGGTGAAGAATGCGTGCTAGACACCTGTCTAACACTCCCATCAGTCATGCCAACGGATATCAATACTCTGCTGGACCCGATAACGGCCCATGCTCTGTGTTGTCCCCAGAAGCTACCAATCCTGATGACGGCATTCATTGAGCTCTCACAGACGCTTCCTGCTGCTGCTGAGGTACGAGATGGATCGACAGGCACACAGGTAACAACGGACGCGAACATTGCTGCGGCATCCCGTGCCGAAGGCAATGCTTCTCATCTCTGTGCGATTAACCTTCTGAATGAGGTGTTCCAAATGTCACCAACATTGGTTGACGATATTTTGTCTATTGAAATAGATGGTCTAATGTTTACGCCAGACCCATACACTGACTTTGATTCGGCTCACAGTGTACCAGGGCAACCATGAAATTTGACCTTCATATTTTCAAAACTTGGAACTTTTCCCAGAATTGAACTTTTTCTCTTAAATTTTTGAAATGACATGGCAAAGAACAATCTGCTTACAGTAGAACTAGTCTTATAAAACGGACTTCTTTGAATACTTCCAGGGACACATTGTCACCTTATTTGTCTAAAAATTTCATTTGAAAACAATGATATGCAATGGCTTTGATTTTAAGAACTTATCGACCATTTCGTCATATGTATATATTTCTGTTTAATTCACGTTGCATTTACTTCCATTATATGCTTAGAATGAAAACGATGCTTTAAATGTACAGTACCTATTGCATTTCAACAGTTTTGAGCTTCTTTTAAAATGCTTTTAGAAATGTTTTAGCAACATGTGGTACTCAATTTTATGTTTAGCATTTAAATGTTTAGCATTTAGTATTATCGTTCAATCGAAAGTGGAGTGAGTGGGTGTTGTATTCCGCTTTAGATGTCCGTATATAGGTTTTCCTGAATCTTGTCCTTATATAGGCACAATTCGCATTGCCCTTATATAGGCATAGAATCCCAGTCCTTATTTAGGCATTAACCGTGCACTCCAAATACAGGCATGGTCACCGACATCCGTCCACCCTAACGTCTACAACGAGTTCTTAGAAACCAGACCCTTAAGCTTCGGGAGTTCCCTAGCACAGGACTATTGATTTCTCCAAGAACTCATCTATTATGTATGAACCGTTATACCTTAAGGGTTCATTCCTGACGTCTTCCTCTGTCCGACTTTACGTCAATGCTAACAATCCAAGACACTTACCAGGTATAAATATACCTTCCCTTGCCCAAGCAAGTTAGAGGAGACCTCGACTTCAGAGGAGCCCGTATCCCGGCCTGACGCACTGAGAAGACGCTGTCATTCCTGCACGCAGACGAATCCAGCTTCCAGTGATCTGACTCCCTTCGCGGGGTGTTAGAGTTCCAGATCCGGAAAGAGATTCCCACCTCTCTCATTCTCAAGGTATGGAGCTGACTAGAACCTAGAGGGACTCTTGGCATACTGGACTCTTGGCATACAAGACTCTTAGTATATCATACTAGAGAATACTCCGCCTACTTCTTACCTTTCCCTACACCTAGACTAGGTTAGGTACATTGGGGTAGAACTAGCTTAGAGACGCATCGTATGAGTACTCGCATTTTTAGCTCATGTTATTTATGTACGTGAATATATGCTAAAAGATAATGCTATCGCAGTATTATTTATTTCTACTGCTTATGCTGTACATTATTTATCTTGCATACTGTCTTGTGATCATAACAGCACATATCTCTTACACGAGAAACAAGACTGTTCAATAAACCCTTTTTATTGAAACGCCCGTCTTTCCTTTCTGTGTAACTCTGTAGAAACTAAGCATGCACGATTGACTGAGTGAAACTGTTATCTATTGTTTCCACGATTCTGAGACGTGTTCCGATTCTAAAGGGAAACAAAGTTGACATGTTTTTCGGTTGCCAGAAACTACTCCCTTCTTGTTCTCAAGGAGTTTCTAGTGGCCTCTGAGCTAGCTGGCACAAGTAATTAAGTTTAATATACTCAATAGGGACATACCGACCTCAGTCCTATGTCAAACCTATAGGGTATATTATTCCAATGCGCAGAGCGTATTAGGGAAATAGGAACTACACTACAGGCAGTCACCCAGTCCCGCGAAATGGATAATTAAAGGTTTGGCATCCTCATTGCCCAGAGCAAATTCTGTCACCAGTCACTGCTGTACAATGTTATAATGTTTTTTTTTTCCTTACTCATACTGTACGATCCTTATTATTGTGATTACTGCACATGGACTTTGAGTATAAATGAAGAATGGGAGAGTAACCCTGGCGCATCACGCACTTTGCAATGTAATTCTTGTTGATAGCCCATGGGCAGATTATGAGTAAATGTAGACTGTAATAATTTTTTGTGATTAACAGTGCAGTATTATAATAAAAATAAGTATAAAACAAAAGTGTGATGGTGGATGAGATAATTATGATTGAGCCCTAGTTGTTTGGAACACTGGTCCGGAAAACTGCCATGAGGGAAATGTGGGCCTGAATTGTCAATAAGTTGAATGCTGTATCCAACACCAGATGCTCAAGGTGGACATCTGCAAGCAGTGAAATGGCCTGCGGGAGAGAGTCCTTCCCCTTGTTTCTAGGGCACACCATGAGGCCCTGGCAACAGTGGGTGGGTCTCCCAGTCCCCTCAGCCTCATTCCTTCAGAGGAGAAGGTGTTGTCTACACTCCACACTGAGGGCTTTGTGGGAATTGCATTTAGAGCGGAGACTGGCAAGTATAACCACATGCACTATCACAATATTTCTCTCTCAGCACACTCTGCCACCCTTAATTCCTAATGAAAATCTATGCACTAATGCTAACCAATTCACACAAGTAGGTTACCTGATGTCTCGCACAAATAACTACATTCTCTATTGCTAGATTTGGGGGTCTCTAGTTGGCAGAGGTAGGTACCTTTGTCCAAATAGGGACCCTTGAGTCTAGTCAGGGAAAGTAGGTACACTCCTGAAATAACCCCTGCTCACCCTCTTGGTAGCTTGGCACGAGCAGACAGGCTTAGTTCAGAGGCAGTGTGTAAAGCATTTGTGAACACATACAGTAATCAAGTGACAACACTACAACTGGACACCACACAGGTTATATATTTATAAAAATAGGTATACTTTATATAGATTTATCACAAGACCATAAACGACAAAAATAATCCACAATACTGTCAAGAATGCTTAGTTCTTATCAAAAAGGGTTAATTCAAGGTTCTGTGCGAGTCGGTAGCCTCCTCCGGCTACGGCGATGTCAAGAACAAACAGAGTCTAACAAATCCAGCTGACCGCGTCGAGACGGCCCAACACAAGCGTAGACAGACTCGGTCACAGTACCTTTTACTTGAAGCGGCAGGCACGGGCGTGCGAGCCGGATGGCTGTACGTCGCGGTCGCGTTGCAAAATGGAAGCGTTGCAGGACGCGTTGTCCCTCGATGCGGTGCAGGCAGCGGCTCGTTGACGTCGTCAGGACGGAGTCGGTGAGACCAAGGACGTGCGTTGCAGGGCGAGACGGTGCTTCAATGCGGTGCTGGCAGGTTACGGTGCGGCAACGGAGCCGGATTCGGGAGCTGGCGTCGATCAGTCCGGACAGCGGTGTGAGTCGGGCGGTGCGTCGCGAAGGGTGCGAGCGGTGCCCAACTCCGGTGCGGTCACAGGACTCGAACTCAGCAGCAGTGACCGTGTCGGTCGGACCAGTTCGATTCGGTGTAGCGAGGCGTTGCGAGGTGCGGTGCTCACAGGTTACGGTGCAGGCAACGGCTCGGTGACGGCGTCAAGACGGAGTCGGTGAGACCAAGGCCGTGCGTTGCAAGATGCGGGCGGTGCTCGATGCGGTGCCTTCAGGACACCGAGCCGGTCGTGAGAGTCGGTCACAGCTCCCTACCTCTGTAGCCACTAAAACAGCATTTCCAGCAGCAATTCACAAAGGGTGGTGAAGTCCAATGGTCCTGGGACTTCGATCAGGGGGCAAGCTCTCTCTCAAGCCCTTGGAGATCCATCACAAGTTGATGAAAGTAACAGCAAAAACAAAAGTTCCTTTCTCCTTTCTTTGGCAGTCAGGCAAACCACTGCAGGCCAATCCCCCAAGCAGCACTTCAGCTTAGGGATAGTCTCTCCTCAGTTTCTTCCTGGTTCCGCTCCTCAGCAAAGGTTTCTTCTTGTTCCCAAAAGTGATCTAATTTTCCTGGGGTCTGGGTGCCCCTCTTATACCCTGATTCTCTTTGTTCTCTGGAGGCAGAGAGGCCTTTGCCTAGTTTAAACCAGTTCTGTGCAGCTTTGGAGCACTCTGTGTACATGACTCCTTCTTTCCTTTCAGAATGTGGGGCAGGGTGCTCAGACGCCCGGCAGGAGGTGGAGCCAGCATTGTGGCAGGCAGGCACAGCCCTATTCAGACCCAGATGCAACTCCTCCCTCCACTCTGGATGCAGATCTCTCTATTCAGCCCTGGGTTGCCTCACCCTTTCTCCTGTGGCCACCCCCAGCACCTGTCATGCACAAACCAGACACACAATACACAAGCTGGCAGAGGCAGGCTGGATAGTTAGGCAAGAAAATACCCACTTTCTAAAAGTGGTATTTTCAAACACAGAATGTTAAAACCAACTTCACTAAAAGATGTATTTTATCATTCTGAGTTCAGGCATACTAAACTCGAATTTCTACCTAGTTCCCTGAGTCAGTTAGGATTATAAGATGTTATAATCAAACTGCCCATTCTGGCCTATGGGGAACAGGTAGCCTTGCAATAGTGAAAAACGAAAATGGCTGTAATTCACTATTAGGACATGCCACACACACCAGGCATGTCCCACCTTATCCTTACAATGCACCCTGCCCTTAGGCCTACCATAGGGGTGTCTGATATGAAGAAAAGGGAAGGTTTGGGGACTGGTAAGTGGGTGCACTTACCAAGTCGACATGGCAGTCACAGACTGCACACAGGCTCTGCAATGGCAGGCCTGAGACACACTTTACAAGCTGCTTCTGTGGGTGGTACAACCAGTGCTGCAAGCCGACCAGCAGCATTTGATTTACAAGCCCTGGGCACACTCAGTGCACTGTACTAGGGTCTGACAGTAATTCAAATAAGCCAAACATGGAGTCACTAATTCATATCACAATTTACCATAGGGAGCACTTGCACTTTGGCACTGATTAGCAGTGGCAAAGTGCCCATGAGCATCTAGTCCAGCAAAAACATATCAACAACAGTGGAGGCATTATGAAAAAATGGAAGGGAGACCCACGCCAAGGATGCCAGGTCTAACATGTGTCCCCTCCAGCTGAAATGTGGGGAGAACTATCCTACCTCTAGGGAGTTCTCATCGCTAAGGCGGAAAAATCTGGACAGACCATCAGCATTGGCGTGTTCTGTACCAGGGCGGTGTTCCACCGGAAAGTCCATCCCCTGTAGGGAAATGGACCACCTCAACAGCTTTGGATTCCCACCCCTCATCTGCATCAACCATCTGAGGGGCCTGTGGTCTGTCTGAACCCGGAAGTGAGTCCCAAACAGGTATGGTCTCAGCTTCTTCAGTGCCCAGACCACAGCAAATGCCTCACGCTCGATAGCACTCCACCTCTGTTCCCGTGGAAGTAACCTCCTACTGATGAAGGCTACAGGTTGGTCTAGGCCCTCCTCATTTATCTGTGACAGAACAGCCCCTACACCATGCTCTGAAGCGTCTGTCTGAACGATGAACTCAGTGGAGAAGTTGGGTGCCTGGAGCACAGGCGCCGTGCACATGGCAGTCTTCAAGGTGTCAAAAGCTTTTTGACAGGTGTCAGTCCAAATCACTCTCCTGGGCTGCTTCCTGGAAGTCAGCTCTGTCAAGGGTGCCACAATGCTGCCATACCCCTTGACGAATCTCCTGTAATACCCGGTGAGTCCTAGGAAGGCTCTCACCTCTGTCTGGGTCTTGGGGGGCTCCCAAGCCAGAATGGTATCAATTTTCGGTTGGAGGGGCGCCACCTGGCTGCTCCCAACCTGGTGTCCCAAGTACACCACGGAACCCTGCCCGATCTGGCACTTACTCGCCTTGATCGTGAGGCCTGCCCTCCGCAGCGCCATCAACACTTCCCAGAGGTGGCGCAGATGTTCTTCCCAACTGGCGCTGAACACTGCGATGTCATCCAGGTAGGCGGCACTGAACTCTTCCAGCCCAACCAACACCTGGTTGACCAACCTCTGAAAGGTGGCAGGGGCATTCTTCATCCCAAAGGGCATCACCCGGAACTGGTAGTGCCCATCTGGTGTGGAGAATGCTGACCTCTCCTTTGCCCCATCAGTCAAGGCGATCTGCCAGTACCCAGACGTTAAGTCAAACGTCCTGAGGTACAGTGCAGCCCCTAACCGATCTATGAGCTCATCAGCTCTGGGGATGGGGTGTGCGTCAGTCCTGGTGACGGAATTGAGTCCCCTGTAGTCCACACAGAACCGGAGTTCTGGTCTGGCACCAGGCGCGGCAGCCTTTGGGACCAAGACCACTGGGCTGGCCTAAGGGCTGTTAGAGGACTCAATCACCCCTAACGCAAACATCTTGGAGACCTCCTCCTTGATGCAAGCTCTTACCCTGTCAGTCACCCTGTAAGCCTTGTGCTTCAGAGGAAGACTGTCCCCAGTGTCCACATCATGGACGCACCAGTTAGTGACACTGGGAACCAGGGAGAACAGGTCAGGAAACTGCCCCAACAGTTGGCGACAGTCACCCTGCTGCTCAGGTGTCAGGGAGGTAGAGAGGTTTACTCCCTCCACTGATCCATCTTGCTCTCGGGCTGACAGGAGGTCAGGAAGAGGCTCTGTCTCCTCCTCCATTCCATCATCTGTAGCTAAGAGCATGTCCACTTGGGACCTCTCCAAGTGGGGCTTCAGGCGGTTCACATGCAGGACCCGCAAGGGGTTCCTGGGAGACTGCAAGTCCACCAAATAGGTAACTGGACTCTTGCGCTCCACCACCGTAAAAGGGCCGGTCCACTTATCCTGGAGCGCACAAGGCTCCACTGGGGCCATGACCCACACTTTCTGACCAGGCTGAAGCTCTACCAGAGTAGCATTCTGGTCGTACCACTGCTTCATCTCCTCCTGGCTGGCTTCCAGATTTGCCTTAGCAAGTTCTCTGAAACACCGAGTCTGGTTCCTGAAGGCCAGCATGTAACTGTATACATCCTGGGGAGGTTTCCTGGGAGATTGCTCCCAGCCTTCCTTGACCAAACTCAGAGGTCCTCGCACCGGGTGTCCATAGAGAAGCTCAAAGGGGGAAACCCCTAGAGGTTTCTGTGGCACCTCACGGTTTGCAAACAACAGGCATGGTAAGAGGACGTCCCATTTACGCCTCATGGGTTCTTCTAGACCCATAATCATGCCTTTGAGGGTCCGGTTGAATCTCTCAACCAGCCCATTTCCTTGGGGGTGGTAAGGAGTGGTGAACTTGTAAGTTACACCGCACTCCTGCCACAGGGACTTCATGTACTTGGACACGAAGTTGGTACCTCTGTCAGACACCACCTCTTGAGGGAACCCCACACGTGAGAAAATTCCCATCAGCGCCCGTCCCACTACAGGGGCGTCACTGTCCTCAGAGGGATGGCTTCAGGGTACCGGGTGGCATGGTCCACCAAGACCAGGATAAACCTGTTGCCCATGGCTGTCTTGGGGTCCAGTGGCCCCACAATGTCAATACCCAACCGTTCAAAGGGGGTGCTGACTACAGGGAATTTCTGGAGAGGAGCCTTCTGCTTCCCCCCACTCTTTCCACTTGCCTGGCAAGTCTGACAGGTCCTGCAGTGAGTGGCGGCACTCCTGCGCATCTGGAGCCAAAAGAAATGGGTGACAAGCCTTTCAAAGGTCTTGTCCTGCCCCAGATGTCCTGCTAACGGTACATCATGAGCCAACCCCAGTAGGAAGGCTCTGAAGCGCTGGGGTACCACCAGCACACGGGCTGACCCAGGCTCAGCAACCTTAGGCTCTGAATACAGGAGATCATTCTCCCAGTAGATCCAATGTGATCCAGACTGATCACCTGCTGCCTGGTCTGTGGCCTGTTGCCTCAGACCCACGAGAGAAGGGCAAGTTTTCTGCTCCTCGCAGAACTCCTCCCTGGAGGGTCCTCCTTCTTGCTGCCAATGGGTCAGCTCAGGCAGGTCCCCCAGTTCAGCTACCTGTTCCTCTGTGGGCTCCAGGGTATCCCCCTCAGGGTCTACCTCCTCCTGGACCGTGGGAACTTCGGGGGCTGGTTTCCCGTGCCCCCTGCCTCTTCTCTCTTCGGCAGGCACCTGGGCCTCTCTCTCAGGCTCCAGGTCCTCTTGAACACCTCTAGCTGCCATTGACCGGGTGGTCACACATGCCCAATCAGGCAAGCCCAACATTTCTAAATGCGCACTCCGCTCCACCTTAGCCCAAGGTGAGCTCTCCAAATCGTTCCCTAACAAACAGTCAACAGGCATGGCTGGCCTCACAGCTACTTGAAGAGTACCAGAGACCCCCCCACTCAAAGGGAACCTGAGCCACCTTGCAGTAACTCTCTGTGTTGTCAGCGGCAACAACTGGATAGAATGCATCAGGGAAAACCTGCTCTTTAGACACCAGGTGACACTTGACAGCTGTCACACTGGCTCCTGTGTCTCTCAGAGCCTCCACCCTATGACCATTGATGGTCACCCACTGCCTGTACTTTTTAGTGTTCTCAGGCAGCTGGGTCCTAGGGACCATCTCAGAGTCTCCTAATGAGACAAGGGAAAACACTGTGGGATCCCCCCCACCTTGGGCACCCAACTCCTCCCCCAGGGCTACACTAGCCAACTGCCGGGGGACTGCACCAGAGTGTGCTGGTTTTCCAAACAAAGGGCAACGAGGATCATTTGCCTTGTGGCTAGGGTCGCCACACTTGTAACACACCAGTGGTCCCTGGTGAACAGGGGGGCCTGTCAGGGCCACTGGCTTCTTCTCAGGGGGAGGCTGGGAACCTTTCCCTTGGTTCCCTTGGGGTCTACTTTGGGGCCATTTCTGGAACTCCCTCTGTTTACCCCTGTCCCCCCACTCTTCTGCTGGGGACCCTGCCCACCCTTGGCGGAGTCTCCCATGTGACCCTTGTGGACCCGGGTACTCACCCAGCGGTCTGCCTCCTCAGCAAGCTTTCTGGGGTTAGTCAGCCTGCTATCAATCAGGTGCTAGCGTAGCTCAGGAAAACAATTACTTGACAAGTGCTCCCATGCAATTAAATCAAAGAGCGCCTCAAAATCATTCACTTTGCTACCCTTCACCCAACCATCCAATGCTCTGCAAAAAAAAGTCACATATTCAACCCAGGTACTGCCTTCAATCTTCTTACAGTTCCTGAACCTCTGCCTATAAAGCTCAGGGGTCAAACCATATCTAGACATTAATGCCTCCTTCATGTGGCTGTATGAATTGCAGACTTCAGAGGGCAAGTCCAACAAGGTATCCCGCCCTTCACTAAGGAACCGACCCCACAGCCCCGCTCCCCAATCCTTCTCAGGGACCCGGTGGGAAGTCATGGCTACCTCATAGGCCCTAAACCATTGCCCAATATCATCATTCTTAAAAAATTCCTTCACCACATCTTTGGGAATATACACCCTAGGTTCAACAGGCATGGACGGTGTGCTGCCACCAGAGGGAGTAATCTCTAAGCTTTTGGCCTTCAATTCCAACTCCCTCAAAACCTTCTCATGTTCAAACTGCATTTTCTTTTCTTCTAGGGCTAATTTCCTAGTTTGCAATTCAAATTCTAACTGCCCATTCAGCTTGAGCTTGGTCAGCTCCATTTCGTGCATCCTACTCTCTTTCCTGTCCTCCAACTCTTCTGGAGACAAACCTCTGGTAGAAACACTGCTACCTACTGGGGAAGGTGGTCTTCCAGCCCCTAGACCCAATAGCCCCTCCAGCTGCCCTTCTGCATTCTCAGCCCCCTCCACAGGGGCACTCCTTGATTCGACCCAGGCCCTCAGCGCCTTTTGGAGGTCCTCCTTCCTGGAGAGCCCGGTCATGGACACTTTAAACTTTTTGCAGAAATGCTTGAGCTGCTTGAGGGTGTAGCATTCTAGCCTCTCCTCTTCCCAATCACACTCAACAGAGGCTACTGATGCTGGTTTCTCCATGGTGATTAAACTTGGCAGTTGCAAAAATAGAAAATCCCAGAAAAAATGCTATTAAAGAGTATGCAGTTGCGTTTTGGTCTGCACTCACTAAGTAGTGTTCACCAATTACTGTACATGAGTCACAAATGCAAGTCCAGAATCCTCACCGCTGACCACCAATGTTAGATTTGGGGGTCTTTAATTGGCAGAGGTAGGTACCTTTGTCCAAATAGGGACCCTTGAGTCTAGTCAGGGAAAGTAGGTACACTCCTGAAATAACCCCTGCTCACCCTCTTGGTAGCTTGGCACGAGCAGACAGGCTTAGTTCAGAGGCAGTGTGTAAAGCATTTGTGAACACATACAGTAATCAAGTGACAACACTACAACTGGACACCACACAGGTTATATATTTATAAAAATAGGTATACTTTATATAGATTTATCACAAGACCATAAACGACAAAAATAATCCACAATACTGTCAAGAATGCTTAGTTCTTATCAAAAAGGGTTAATTCAAGGTTCTGTGCGAGTCGGTAGCCTCCTCCGGCTACGGCGATGTCAAGAACAAACAGAGTCTAACAAATCCAGCTGACCGCGTCGAGACGGGCCAACACAAGCGTAGACATACTCGGTCACAGTACCTTTTACTTGAAGCGGCAGGCACGGGCGTGCGAGCCGGATGGCTGTACGTCGCGGTCGCGTTGCAAAATGGAAGCGTTGCAGGACGCGTTGTCCCTCGATGCGGTACAGGCAGCGGCTCGTTGACGTCGTCAGGACAGAGTCGGTGAGACCAAGGCCGTGCGTTGAAGGGCGAGACGGTGCTTCGATGCGGTGCTGGCAGGTTACGGTGCGGCGACGGAGCCGGATTCGGGAGCTGGCGTCGATCAGTCCGGACAGCGGTGCGAGTCGGGCGGTGCGTTGCGAAGCGTGCGAGCGTTGCCCAACTCCAGTGCGGTCACAGGACTCGAACTCAGCAGCAGTGACTGTGTCGGTCGGTGTAGCGAAGCGTTGCGAGGTGCGGTGCTCACAGGTTACGGTGCAGGCAATGGCTCGGTGACGGCGTCAAGACGGAGTCGGTGAGACCAAGGCCGTGCGTTGCAAGATGCGGGCGGTGCTCGATGCGGTGCCTTCAGGACACCGAGCCAGTCGTGAGAGTCGGTCACAGCTCCCTACCTCTGTAGCCACTGAAACAGCGTTTCCAGCAGCAATTCACAAAGGGTGGTGAAGTCCAATGGTCCTGGGACTTCGATCAGGGGGCAAGCTCCCTCTCAAGCCCTTGGAGATCCTTCACAAGTTGATGAAAGTAACAGCAAAAACAAAAGTTCCTTTCTCCTTTCTTTGGCAGTCAGGCAAACCACTGCAGGCCAATCCCCCAAGCAGCACTTCAGCTTAGGGATAGTCTCTCCTCAGTTTCTTCTTGGTTCCGCTCCTCAGCAAAGGTTTCTTCTTGTTCCCAAAAGTGATCTAATTTTCCTGGGGTCTGGGTGCCCCTCTTATACCCTGATTCTCTTTGTTCTCTGGAGGCAGAGAGGCCTTTGCCTAGTTTAAACCAGTTCTGTGCAGCTTTGGAGCACTCTGTGTACATGACTCCTTCTTTCCTTTCAGAATGTGGGGCAGGGTGCTCAGACGCCCGGCAGGAGGTGGAGCCAGCATTGTGGCAGGCAGGCACAGCCCTATTCAGACCCAGATGCAACTCCTCCCTCCACTCTGGATGCAGATCTCTCTATTCAGCCCTGGGTTGCCTCACCCTGTCTCCTGTGGCCACCCCCAGCCCCTGTCAAGCACAAACCAGACACACAATACACAAGCTGGCAGAGGCAGGCTGGATAGTTAGGCAAGAAAATACCCACTTTCTAAAAGTGGTATTTTCAAACACAGAATGTTAAAACCAACTTCACTAAAAGATGTATTTTATCATTCTGAGTTCAGGCATACTAAACTCGAATTTCTACCTAGTTCCCTGAGTCAGTTAGGATTATAAGATGTTATAATCAAACTGCCCATTCTGGCCTATGGGGAACAGGTAGCCTTGCAATAGTGAAAAACGAAAATGGCTGTAATTCACTATTAGGACATGCCACACACACCAGGCATGTCCCACCTTATCCTTACAATGCACCCTGCCCGTAGGCCTACCATAGGGGTGTCTGATATGAAGAAAAGGGAAGGTTTGGGGACTGGTAAGTGGGTGCACTTACCAAGTCGACATGGCAGTCACAGACTGCACACAGGCTCTGCAATGGCAGGCCTGAGACACACTTTACAAGCTGCTTCTGTGGGTGGCACAACCAGTGCTGCAAGCCCACCAGCAGCATTTGATTTACAAGCCCTGGGCACACTCAGTGCACTGTACTAGGGTCTGACAGTAATTCAAATAAGCCAAACATGGAGTCACTAATTCATATCACAATTTACCATAGGGAGCACTTGCACTTTGGCACTGATTAGCAGTGGCAAAGTGCCCATGAGCATCTAGTCCAGCAAAAACATATCGACAACAGTGGAGGCATTATGAAAAAATGGAAGGGAGACCCACGCCAAGGATGCCAGGTCTAACATCTATGTATTCACAATCTACCATAGACTCACTCTGGCACGATATTGCACTTAACACAACTCATTTAGGAAACACAATCAAACAGATGTCATCTTACGTGTGGACAACAAATCACACATCCCATATGTATCAATAACATCTATAAAGCTATTCATAACATTGCATGCTCCACCCACTCTTATCAGAATCACATAACACATGATATCTCACTTGATCTGATACAATATAAAAGAAATAGCTTGTGGTAGTACATCTTGGAACACCATGTCACCAGGAATTCAATGTTCTAATTCTGGTTTGGGAAATCATATATCACTGCATTATGACATTTTATTTTTATTCTTTTTTCATCACTGTTCACACTTATATGATTTTAGTGATACCTAAAAGCTAAGGAATGTACAAGGTGAGACATAACGAAGTTTCACAATTTTATCAATAAGTAGCATTCTGCTTTGACACACGTTATCATCACACATAACTGAGTAGGTTGATCCTTGAAAGGTGCAGGGACTACTTATTTGTATTTAATCAACAAGTACACATGCATGGAATCATCTATATAGAAGTGGAATTTGAACACTGGAATGTTGGGAGCTCCATTAAAGACAATGGAGTTCTCCGGGCTGGTAAAAGCCTGGAGCATCAACATTCCAATGTTTGTTCACAGCAGTTGCTGTGAACAAAATGCCTTACGGAACCCGAGGGGATTTCAATCCCCTCGGGCTCCGTGAGGCCTTTGTTTTACAAATTAGAACATTATGCCCTCTAGGGACAGAATGTTTTAATAGCCTTAGAGCCCTCCGTAGTGGGCTCTACAGGCCATTAAAGCTCGCTCCCTTGTTAAAAGCCCTCACCTTTGGCTCAGGCCTTTAATGCTGGAGCGGGCCTTTAATGGCCGGTGGAGCTTGCTACAGCGGGCTATAAGGCTATAATAGATTGCTGTATATATGTCACCCAAAAGCACTGCAAAGTGGTCTGTGCCTGCTGATCAGAGTGGCTCAGCTGTCTCACTCAACTGTAGCACAACATACTTCTAATGTCAGAAGATGGGACACCTTTGCCAGCTGATGCTCAAATATTGCTTGCCAGTCCGTAGGAGAAATAGTATCATAGGGAGTAAGTAATAGAGGAGGGGAAGTGCTGCACCTATACTGTGTATCTTAGCAAATAGACCCAGCTCTACAAAATGAGGTTCATGGAGTGATAGTGAATCAGCTAACCTAGATGTATTTGAATCACACCTGCATATTGCCTAACTGAAATGTAATTTGTTTTCTATTTTAAATAGCAATAATATAGCACTGTTATTTGTTCTACAAATCAAAAGGAATCATTGTAGATCTACATTTTGTAAATGGTCTATACCTTCAATGTTGAAATCACATTGTACTGTATGTCCTCACTAACCTCCGTATGAAGATTACAAATTTTGCCATCAAAGTGTTTGAAGGACTCTGCTTCACACAGTGTTGCCAAAGCACAGTACGATGGACCGAGGGACAGGACAGCCAAAACAACCCTAAGTTTTACAGTGCACACACACAACCCTTATGCAGGAAAATAAATCGGGACCTTTAATGTGATCAGTAGTGTACAAAAACACTGAAGACCTGTTTGACATTATAAAGGGTAAATGTTCTAAAGTTAATAATTTTGCTAAAATTTGTATAAACTATCATTGTATGAAAATGTTTTTTACAAGGTGAAGCAGCAAGATCTCAGTCGTCAACCTCAACTGTGTTACCCACTCTGCCTGAGGAATGAATATCACAAGCTTTCAGTGGGAGTAGCACTGCAGCCGATGGGGATGGTCTTCAAGACCAACCTGGCCCATTAAGTTTGTGAGATCAGTGCCCTACACCTCTTCCTCTCTCCCTGAGGACACAAGAACTGCTCATCCCGCAGTGTTCTGTCTCCACTACACACATCATTACCCCACAAATCCCCTGTGACCCCATACCTTCTAGAATTGTGACCAGCACTGTCCTGGCTCATGTGACACCACAGCCATAGCATGTGCTATGCTGCCAGGACACACTAGACATGTGGCCGTCCACTCAGGTCCGCTGGGCAGTTTAGAGAAGTCTGGCACAGAACATGCTGCAGGGAGGGCAGCTCATGGTGTGATCACCAATGTCAGCACCATGAGTAGAGACCTAATGGGTGCAGCTACTCTGCAAGTGGATCAGCTGGGCCAGATTATTGAATTTCTAAGGGTCCAGAACATTCTAATGAGGACCCAGAATGAGATTCACAGGGGCCAAAATAACTATCATCGGAGCATCACCTAAGTGTCCACACTTTACATTTGGGGTGGTGAAGGATGGCTTCAGAGCATTATCTGCAGCAGTGTTTCATTTGGCTTCCAGTTTCCATAGCCAAGTACCATCTGCTGCCAGCTTAGTCCCAGAAACATCCCAGGAACATCTACAATGCTGCCACTCCGGCTGCATCAGTTTCCCTTAGGAGGAGTTGTCCTTCTGGCCTGGTTTGTGACAATAACCAAGAACCCACCACCAAGTGATGCAAAAATCAAAGTCCCATTGTGAGCATGCAGACTATTAACCTTATCCACCTTATGTCCACACCTTTCTCCCCCACTCATGAACTGTTGTCTGGAATAGGACTCTAAGCAATTGTTGGCTCATCTTTATAATTCCTCATCCAACATTCAAGTTACCTTTTTTTCTGAAAATCTGAAATGATACGCATTTTTAAAAAGTTTAAAACGATACAGCAATGAATACAAAATAAAGTATATTAAGATTTTCTTCTCATACAATGAATTAAATGTTACATTGATGTGTTGTGAAACTCATTTAGTATGCACACACAATACATATTTCATCATACAATTACTGGTGTCTCAGTATGCACAATTGCATCTATAGTGTTTTGTTGCATTTGCTTTTTTAATGTAGAAGTACTAAACCTCCAAAAGCCAAACAAGGGAGGATACGCCAACAATGTGTGTTAACATAGAAACTATTCAGAGAAGACACAACATTAGCAAGTACAGACACAAATATAAAAATTAGTATGAAGCATAATGGCAAAGAAAACATAAGTTTTACAATGCAAGTTACATAATAATTTCACCTTTTGTGAAGATATAAAGTCAGTGCTACATTTGCTAGCAACTGCTCCTTCAAATATATTAGCAATGCAGATGGCAGTCTTCTGCCACACATTGGATTTCCTCATGTTTTACACAGATGTTATGCTCGGATGCTTAGACACAGTCATAAACTACACCAAATCTCAACCTATATGCTATAGTTGACATCATCATGTTTGAGTTCTACATGTGTCAGATACTTTAGCTGAAACTCATTTACATTGCCATCACTCCATGACTGAGAGGAAGTGTTCTGCTATTTTTTTTAGAACCATTCCAGCAATGGTCAGGCAACATGCTCTATATATCAACACTCCAAAGTACCCAACTATGACTTGATAATGCCCCAGAAATGTGCGGCTTTGTGGCGTAATGGATAATGCCCCAGAAAATGACATGATGGCGTGACTTAGGAAGAATTCCGTAGAAATGTTAATACACTTGTACCTGACATTATATTGGTGTTTGTCAGTTTTAACAATTGAGTAATTATCAAACATCAACAGCTGTAAAAATACATTCTCCTATAGCATGCTCGTCAGTATGTGCAAGATATTGGCAATATCCAATAGTCTTTCAAAATTCATTTAAAAAAGATTATACTCTTGAATATCGACTACAAGAATATTGTGGCATACTAATATTGTACACAAAATATTGAGGGACAAAATATAGAAAAGTAAGTGCATACAAGGAAGTATAGATTTTCTAGTTTTAACTCCATATCTACTTACTTGAAGATATATATATCTTGTCAAGGTACATGTATGTGGAGTTAGGTATAGAACATCTACACATACTTACCTTTAGATAGTTTGTCTCTAGATATTTTAGTCCATGATATTAGTATCCCATGATATTTTGTATTCGATATTCAGGATCTGCACCTAAAAGAACAAGCACACTATAAATATATGTAAAAATAAAAAATATATAATGTAAATAGCAGATTAGCAGCATACATTTTAAAAGAGGATATATCCATTGGGAATTGAACAAATAATTTATTGTCATCATGATCTTTAGATTGCCAGGATGCTGACAGCTTTGGCTTCCACTTGCATATTTAAATTGGGGCGTGGATGTTCACATATTATTCTGAAAAAGTGTTGACATTTTTAGAAGATTGTTGGTGTCAAATGTGCAGGTGGTAGGGTGAGAGATTAGTTCAAGCATTAGGCTGTCTATGGAGAGGTCTGTGAAGTATCTGTAAGTTTGGTCTTCTTTTTTGTGTTGACCTTGGTTTGTTGGCAGGACACTGAGTAGGGAGCTAGGGATGGCAAAGTGGTAGGTCCAGTGCAGGAGTATGGGTGATTTGCAGTGGATTGTTGATGATTTTGAGAAGACAAAGTTGATGATGTTGCCTTTGGAGTGTGTTGGGTGCGTGACATGCTCTACCATGTTAAGTGTATTTATGAGGTCTCTTGTGTTTTTTTAGCTTGTATTGTTTGGGAGTTTGAAGTCACCCAAGAGGGTGGTGTGGGTGTGTTGAATGGAAGAGGTGGCAAAAAAATCTGAGAGTTTATCAATGAAGTTCTTGTTCTGTCCAGGAGACCTGTATATGAGATGGAAGGTGGCATTCTGAGTTGCAGAGAGTGGAAAATTGCATGTCAGCAACTCCATGAAGTTGAGTGTTACTTGCTTGACTGATGTTCAGGAGGACCTGTGGATTACCTTGAAGCCTCTGCCCTTCTTATGTGTCCGGTACATACAAAGGATGTTGTAACATATGGGAAGAAGGAAGTCTGGTATGTGTCAGGATGTGGGGGTGAACCATGTTTCTATAAGGAAGAGGGCCTCAAACTAATGATAAGTGATGAGGTCTGCGATGTCTGGTGTGCGGAGTACAGCATCGCAAGCATTAATGAGCATGAGCTGGAATGTAAATTCTGTAATTTGAGGGTGTGTGGTAGTTAGCTAGATGTGTATGATGTTGGGCCTTTGTGCATTGCGACTGCTATATGAGTGTTCGGGTGTGATTGTGGGGATTGGGAGTTTCAGGTATTGCGTTAGGCATTTACTCATATTTTACCTTGCCAGGTTCAGTAGAACAGGGGTTCTGGCTCAAGGCCCCTGCCGGCTCTAACAGGCCCCTAACAGGCAACCCCCTTTTGCTGCCCCTTGTCTGTACCGCCCTTTGCTGGGACTCCCTGAAGAGTTGACTGAAGCAGGAAGAAGGCAGGAAGTTATGTGACTTCCTGTGCAGATGTATTATTGGAAATCCAGTGATGTCACTTCCTGTGCAGATGGATGATGGGAAATGGAGTGATGACACTTTCTGAGCTAATGGGAAAATGCAGTTGTATGACAGAGGCACGCATGGCTAAACCACGCATGCCTCTACCACACAGCCTGAACCACGAATGCATCTTAACCACCCATTCCTTTACCACACATGCCTTTGCCATGCATTTTCGTTGTAAAGGCATGAATGGTTAGGGGGTATGGGTGGCTAAGATCGCCACTACTCAGACCCCCTGCCCAAAGCCCTAAAATTCGAACCACTTACGTCGCCCCCGCTCTGAGGCCTAGACCCTGCCCTGCCCTTAAAACTACCCTTTCCCTCCCCTATCCTGAGGCCTAAAACTATGCTCCTTACCATACACTACACCACCCCCTGCCCCGTGCTGGCCCTAAAAGTAGCCCAACCCCTTCCACTGCCCTGAGGCCTAAAACCCTTGCCTCAATTAAAAAAACTTCCCCGCTCCCCCCACCCTGAGCCCTAAAACCACCACCCACTCCTGAAAACTCCCCCAAACCCAGCCCTTAAAACTACCCCGACCCCCTCCCCCTGCCCTGAGCCCTAAAAACCTCCCCCTTTCCAAAAATATCCCAACCCCTTCCACTGCCCTGAGGCCTAAAACCCTGCCCCCAATTAATAAAACTACCCCAATCCCCCCGCCCTGAGCCCTAAAACTGCCCGCTCTTTAAACCTCCCCCCTTAAACCCACGCCTAAAAACTAAACCCCCAAACTCGGCCCCAGCCCAACTTACCTGTCCACGTCTGGAGCTTCCTGTTCCAACGCTTCCCCGCCCATCCTGAACACTTGAGTGCTATCTGCATTAATCACGCACATGCGTGGTTAAGGCAGATGCGTTGTTCGGGTTCCGGCACACGTGGCTCTGCCTGCATTGTTCCGGCCATTCCTCTGGAAAATGCTATTTGTCTTGATACAAGGAGATCCAGACACGTTTCTGCTAAGCAAGTATAGACTGTATGTCCTAAAACTGAGGGAAGTACAATTTTAAGAATCACGATGCACGTTGCACCTCAGTCCACTTGCATGTGTATGCCAAATTTGCAGGCAAAATTAGCCTTTAAATTTGGAAGCTCTTCCAATTAATGGAAGTTGGTTTTGCGCTTCAACTTCTGTGTGCGGCAGGGTGTGTTCCTTGAGAGCATGCTCTGGAAGTTTGTGCACACCTACAAATATACACATCTGTGGGTATTCCCATTTCATTTTCTGACTCCTTCCACCCAGGAAAAGCATGAGAGTAAATCCTTTTCCAGTGTGGGAAGGACACAGTCCCAAAAATTGGAGCAGGTGTAGTGGCAGGCAGGAGCATAGTTCCGGGGGATCCTTGTTTCTGGTGTGTGTAGTTGGGTCCAGGGGCCTGCAGTTGGGATAGCAGTGCCTGTGGTCGGGTTTCCACTCGAATTAGTAGCCCTCATAACACACAAACACATCTCCATGAAACTTTGCAGGGCTTATAAACACCCTCACCTCCTCTACCATCTCAAACAACACAGGCCAAGAATAAACAAAGGACTGGATGGCTCTTACGTGGTGCAGAGACGCCTTTTAAATTTAATACAATTTTCATCCATTTTGCCATTGCAATGCAGTGATGGTTGGGAAATCTCTGTTCCAAACCTCACGAATCTAACTGACTGAACTATGCCCCTGGTGGTAGGGGTTATTCCACGGAGTAAAGTATTTTACCTGTGGAGAAAAAGCAAGTGCACATGCATTTGCTCAGATTCTTTTTAACATGCAAGAATATACATGCATGTATATTTTTGCATGCAAAAACTGAATTCATCAAATTTTTCCAAGATGACACCTGGAAAACTAGACATTGGCGTAGGTCACCGCACCCAGGCAGGGTGGTTAACCCCGAGGTTGAAGATGCACTGTTATCTTTAAGACTGAGTCCCACTGACTTTGCAGCCCCGCAGAAACCGCAAAAATGAACTGCATGACAAGCACTAACAGTGACCCTAGGAGGCAGTGCTCGCGCCCGTGATTAATTCACCCTATTTATTTAAATGTAAAGACCGAAGTAATGCTGCACAATTGCAAAATGACAAGTTAATTGAGAATATTTGTTCTGCTTTGCCAATGTTTGAGACTCCTAATGAGTTTCTGTATCAGAAGGCGATTGATGGGCCGCGAGGCGCCCAGAAGAAGGGGATGAATGCGTTATTGATTGCAGAAAGCCTGCGCCACCTACGCCATCACTCTTCACACCCCGTTTCCCGCCTGAGTCCAATCAGCAATAACAGCAACGTTATTAATGCATTTGACAAATTAGCAGCGAGAGCTTATCTGGTAATGAGAAAATAAGGCAACATGTCTCGGCGAACCGAAATGAAATCATTAAATCCCCGCGAGACCAAATACAGTATTGCTTCTCAGGTCTGGGACTCGGGGGGCGAGGGTACAGTAACATGTGGCATGATGTTGGGGGAAATTGGTAGATACAGCGCTGTTAGCAAAACATCTTGTAAATAAAGCGCTTAGTGAAATGTTTGGTCGAGGCGCTATTGCCATCGTCTGAAGGCGGTTAGCTCCATGGGGTTGGTTAATACGTGTAAATATTCACATCCTCATTCTTACAATTGTTTATGTCATGCTATGTTAGGCACGTGTCTGCCCAAAAGTCCTCAAAGCGCTGTGATCCTGAAATGATGAATAGCTAGCTACAAGGGGCACTGCCCTGGGTATCAATAATGCATCAGCACTGTGATTTGCTTTTACACATTTAAGAGTTGATGTCCAAAGCCGTGTACACAAAACGTGCAAATGGCTTGTCTTGTGAGCAGAAGTTCGCGTTCATTCACAAAACACTGATTTACACTTTGAAATCCATTCAGTAGGGAGTCAGTGTTCCAAGAAGAGGATGCCATGGAAAGTGAGATTTACTCTGAAATTTGGTTGCCTGGAAATGGTTAGAGATTTACTCCTGCAAAGGGTATGAGTAAGTCAGTTCAAAGGATGTGAATAGGCAGAGCAAAGTCTGAACAATTGTGCTGGTGTAGAGTAAGATTTTTCTTCACAAGGACATCTTTTTTCTGTGGGTGAAAAGATAGCTCAAACACATGCAGGTTTTTTTATGTATAATTTGTATTAGCTTTTCAGATAACAAAACAACATACATTAATCTGTTAACCTATCTAACATAGATAGCACAATCGTATACTACATAGTAACATGAACAAGACAAAAAGAAAGGACAAACAAGAGGTCAAGATTTAACACAACGTTTAGAATAGAATTGAGGCTCACATATGTAGAGAAGGTTAACAGCCCAGCATTCACACACTTTAAGATGGCCGCTTCCTTTCCTAAAAAAAAAAAAAGAATGGGACGGTATGGAGGTGCTACAGCTTCAGGTGTAAGTAGTTAAGCATGATGTCATAACCCTGCGGCAATAGGTGCAAGAGCTATAAAAGAAGAGGCCAGGCCCAACTCCAATGTTGATCACTTGACTGCAGGATAGCGACAGAGACGGTCGTTTCCCACTCTATATCCATAGGTGAGTGACCCGCAAATGCGTAAAGGGGCATTTTTAGCCTTCATAAGATATAACAAATACTAATTTAAACCTGGGAATATGTATCTAGATTTTAACAGCCAATTTAAATTTAATTTTGGTATTGTTGAGTTTAACACTTGACATCATTTAAAATGAGGAGAACATAGAGTTTAGAGAGTATAATATAACATGTTTTCTCAAAGGTAGTTGAAGACATGGTAGTTTTTGTAGGGGATTAACAACATCTAATACTGTTAATCTATCATGAGTATAGATCATGGTATCCAGATAACAATGATCCGTATTAATTTTTGGGTAATTATAATATCGGTAAGACAAAGACTCGAAAAATTCTGTTTAAAACAATTTGTGATAATTCCTTTTTTTAACTAGAGTCAATCGTAGATATTTGGGGTCGTCTCACTCTTTGGGGACTGCAGACTCCACATACAAAGGCTTGAATTTAAAAACGCCTGGCCTGTGAGGTAAGTTTAAAACTCATCGGTCTGTTGCTACACTTATTATATTTGTTTTAAGAGGTGGTTCCAATTATAATAGCGGGTCTATTTTTCTAGGCAAAAGGTTGTCCAGAGATCCACTTTCCTGGATTCTGCCAATTAATATATTCTACGAATCTCATAAATTGAATAAGGTGAGAAATTGCAATGAGAACTAGAAATGATAGGGTACACGATCACAATGGGCAGTTTATAAGCCAATGTCTCTTATTTTCTTACTTTACAGTGAACTGAACTTTTTTTTAAAATAGAGGGGACCATTAACAGTCCAAGTCTGCAAAGAAATAGTGGATTATACAGGTGAGCAGATGTCTTTTTCAATGAGGTTTGCTTCATTAATATTTCAGCTAAACAGAGACTAAGAAAAGTGACTGACTAATGTGTAACCATTTTTTTGTACAGCTATTTACGGTGTAATACACTGAAAAGGAGACCCATAATTTAATAATACGGGTTTTTAAAGAAATACAGCGTATACAGGTGGGCGGACTAATTCAGGGTTCATTTCATTTTATTCTTTATTTCGGTTCAAAATAAAACCATAAAAGACACATCAACAATATACATGTTCAATTATAGAATACAGGTGGCAGTTCCGAATATAAATGGGAGCGCATCTGCATGGTAGGGGTTAAAAATCTGAATCAGTAATGCATTTTCCATACCAAAAAATATTATTAAAATATTTAAATATGTTAAAACCTAGACATAACATTTTTTCTAAGAATTAATTCATTATGTGCATAAATGATTACTTGTTGTCCTAGTCTAAATATGTGCATGATTGTATAAAATTTCAATCTTATTTCCACATGGCATACCAACTCAAATATTTTTCTATGCAAAAGTAAATTCATAATTTCATTTTTAGCGTTTAGGCCATAAAGTGCATGTGCATAATTACAGTCTTAATCCAACTTTAGCTCTTATAAGACTCACATTAAATAAAAACCTACTGACACTAAAAACAATTTTTTGAGATGTGTCTGTTTTCAGTATTCTTCCTGCCTCTATACAAACTCTAATGTTCAGATTACAACAAATGGGTTTAATCCATTTATTCCTCGGTTTGCCGTATGCTGGGCAGAAGAATAATATATGTAGATCATTCTCCTTTGATGCGTTTTGACATAGTTCGCAAGATTGATTACTATTTCTATCACAGTTTGCTGCCCAATTTGATGTGTTAGCATTAATGTATAACACACCATACCTAAACTTCATATACAAGGCTTTAGCTAGTGGTGGATGTATCTCGTCCAAAAAAGGTTCAAAACTAGCTATTTCCTTGGAGAGAAGAAACTTGGTTGTTAATGTACCATTGCTTGTGCAATGTAACACATTATTTTGAATATGGGTCCAAAAAGTGAATTTTAACAATTTTTTACTAGACATAGTCAACTGCATCGGAGCTTCCCAAAAATGCTTCAAGCCCAATTTCTCGAACCAATAGAAAACATGTTTAATCCACAGGGTACCCCTACTCTTGTCAATTTCTAAAATCTCCTGTAGACCCTCCTTATAACTGGTCAATTCAGGAGTTGACCAAAGGCGTACCCAGAATAATAGGGGTCTTAATATTGCATGGTGATCTGTTCGTTTGACGTTTAAGTCCATAAAGATTGGAATTAGAGGTGTTCTCACTGGCAAGCCCAATACCCTTCTAATAAATTTATTTTCTCCCAGTTCAAAACTCCTTTTGCAATGGGGTCCCCAAATTTCAGCGCCATACAAAGAAGCTGATTGTACTTTATGTTTGAAAACCTCCAGAGCAGGAGTCAACGCCTTCGATATACTACTCCCATGCATCTTTATTATTGGCAACGAGTTTTGGAGTTGGATAATCTTTCTTTTTCTAACTGTTGCTTCCAGGACAACTTTGTATCCAAAGTTATACCTAAATAGTTAAAATAATGTACATACTCTAATTTTTGGCCACTAACTGCTAAATTCCTTTTAAAAGACTTGTGTGGATTTATTGCCATGTACTTTGTTTTGCCGGAATTTATTTCAAGGCCCTTTTTTTTGCAGTAAATGTAAAATGAATTCAATAAACATTGTAGACCTTTAGGGGTTTGTGATATCAGTATGGTGTCGTCAGCAAATAAAAGAGCTGGCATCAAATCCCCACCCAACTTGGGCGAGTCGTGTGTACACCCCAATAAATAACTCGGAATATCATTAACATAGATTGAGAATAGGGTGGGTGCCAGTACACACCCCTGACGTACACCCCTTCTTACCGGAATTGCCTCAGTTAATTCACCCCTCGGGCCCCATCTTACTTTTGCAAAGTTGTTTTCATGCAATCTTATTATTTGCGTGAGTAATTCAACAGGGACACCTTGATGTTTCAATGATTCCCAAAGTAAGTTCCGGGGTACAAGGTCAAAAGCGGCCTTTAGGTCTACAAAAGCAATATACAAATGGCCCTTTTTTATATTTATATATTTCCAGCATAAACATAAAAATCTAAAAACCTGATCGATTGTGCTTGTTTTTATTCTAAACCCCGCCTGGAATTTTGAGATCACATTATTCTCATCTAGCCAATCGTTAAATCTCATTAAAATATGCCTAGAGTAAATTTTTTGTAAAATATCGATTAAACTAATTGGTCGGTAATTTGCAGGATCATTACGGTTACCTTTTTAAAAAATTGTAACAATTTCCGCCCCTTTCCATGTTTCAGGTATTGGTGAGCCTGCAGCAATTTCATTACATAAATGGTTAATATAAGGGCCCCAAACACTACTGTCGTGCTTTAATAAATCTCCCGGTATTTTATCGGGGCCAGGGGCTTTCCCTGGTTTAACTGAATTTATTGCCAGTAATGTTTCCTCCAGGCTAAAATGGAGATTCTTAATAGTAAGGTTAGGCACCACTAGTGCGGTACAAAGTGTCTCTGCCACTTGGGCATCTGCATAAAGTCTAGAAAAGTGGTCCTCCCAAGTTTTTGTGTCAAGGAAAAGGTCCTTTTCATCCCCACCTGTCTTTCTGCCTTTTGCTATTAAGCGCCAAAAGCCTACTTGATCTTTAAGTTTGGCCGCTTCAATTAGATCTGTCCAAATATTATCATCCCACAGTTTTTTTTGCATGTGCAAGGGTTTTCTTATATTTAATTCTTTTCTCCCTTATAACTGTTACATTGTTCTCTTTTATTGACAGTATAAGGTCAGCCTTTACCTCACGACACTCCCTATTATACCATGGGTTCGCTCCTATTTTTACACCTGTTCCACTGTGTTCCCCTGGTAATCTACTCAATACTGGTGCCAGTGCATCTTGCAAAGCTTGATGTACATCCATTATTGAGAGTTCCACTCCTGGTGAATCTAGGTGAAGTTGGACAGTGTCGGCAAATATGTTATAAATCTGTGTCATGGATGCAGCATTTCCTAATATGTACGGCCATTTTATAGCACGGCGGTTGTTACTAACTATATTAGCATCAATAGAAATACTAGTATCTTCGTTATCCAAAATTTTACCAAGGAAGAGATCAGGTAACAATGACAAGTGCAGGGGACGATGATCGCTATCGGTTCTATCATCTATTTTCAGATCTGATACATTAGGCCAAAACTCGACGGATACCAATATATAATCGATACTACTCCTATAACTGCCTCTACAGAAGGTTGGAGTGTTTGGTTTATCCGATGGTAACCGGCCATTACAAGCTCTAAGCCCTTGCCCTGTTGTTAGTTTCATAATCTGTGCGACTGCTGTAGTACAGGACACTGTCGGACTACTTTCTAGAGCAGGAATGTTATTCATTGTATCTTCGTCTTCAAAAAGATTGTCGAACCCCACCACCGGTTCAAACTTACAATTAAAATCGCCCCTAATGATTACCATTGCATCAGCCTCTATTAGATTCAAAAATGAATCAAGTTGATTTATTATTAAGGATTCCTTCGTAGTTGGGCTTGGCCTATTATAGATATTGATTAAATATATTAATTTCTTATCCTGTGTTTTAATTTTTACACCAACCAAATCCTCAGATGGTATACACAGTGCAGTTGATTCTATTTTGAGGGTTATTCTAATCCATATGACGAGTCCCCCTGAAGGCCTACCTCTCATTGATGGAATAGCGTTTACACTAAAAGTCTTAAACCCTACCCTATGGGGAGTTTCTAGAGCCCAAGTCTCTTGTAAGAGAAGAATATCACTTTGCTCTGTATATTCCACCCATTCCGTGTCTCTAAGGTTCCTATTTAGTCCTGCTATATTCCAAGATGTAAATCGTATAGCTTTCTGAATATTTACTCCTGAGTTTGTTATATTTGGCCTGTGAGAACTGTTCACTATGTCAGAAGAAGCATTTATGGGCATGAATAATGACCATTGCTGCTCCTCCGTCTCAATAGTTGTATGTGCCTTACATGCCCTATGTGAGGCTATCTCCCCCTGGGTCTCCTCTAGATGATGTATGTTTCGGTGGCGCATTTGTTCCATACTGCTATTTGTCTCATTATTTACCGGAAGGAGTATTTCACCAACTATAGAAGGTGGTTGTCAGTCCACACCATCCAAAGCGGATAGTGCCTGGAACCTATTCGGAAATAATATTGGAGCATAGTCATCGTTTGATGGGCCGGGATATGGTTTATAAAAATACCCCAATGGGAGAGCACAAATACAAGTGTTTTGGGTGAAGGTTTCCTCTCTGATATTTAGTAGAGATCGAACCATCTGCGGGCGACGAAAATTAACTATAATGCAATCGTTGTCTAAGTTCTTAGAGGACTCCCCAACCCACCCTACTCTGCGAACCATCAATATTTCGTTGGTATATCGTGGTTTAAAGTTTTTATATTTTGTCAGCCAATCCATTTTTTAGTGCTGGGACCCCTGCTAAAATTAATACATAAGGACATGAGGCAGGCGGTAAGCCTAAAATATCGGAACTGGGATTCAAAATTATATCTTGTGAACTTTTTACTATGTCAGGACCTAATCTTTTTCAGGTAGATTTGGGGTTTCATGTCTATCATCCAAAGCATGTATTCCCATCATTATATCATCCCTATTCTGCACTTTTTCCCGTATGCCTCTTTCTCTGCTGTCTCTTCGGATCATTGGTTTAGCCACTGAAGTATCCTTTGTCCTACCAACAAAACTCTGGGGCCGAGATTCCTCTAAATACTTTGAATCGCCCCCCCTTTCTATAGTGCCAAGATTATTGCTATCTATTTTATCTTTCAAATTACCTACTGTAGTGTTCAACTGTTCGATCTTTTGGTTTAATGACTCAAATTTTTTGTCTATTAGGCCGTTTATCTGTGTTAACATAGATCTAAAAGCTGTTTCCAGTATCACACTAATTACACGCTCAAGAGCCTCAGGGCTTTCTTTTACTATCTCAGGGCTAGGAGCAACATCTGCTACCGTCTGTGTATTTGAAGTTTTTGTCAATACTACAGTTTGTTCCTCTACTCGATGGTTTGTCTGAGCGTTGGACCTTGAACCCCTTTTTTTCTTGGATTCTAATCCCCCCCTAGCCTGCTTCTGCCTTGTTCTAGGGGCTTTCCCTTTGGCTTTTTCTATTTGTTGTAGTGCTCGGGACCTAGTTCCTATACTTGGGCTGTTATCATCTAGTGCTAGATTTGGGGATGTAAGAGTCAAGTTTGACAGGACAGATGTTTCAGGTCCACTTTGGACTATTATTCTAGGTGTTAAAGACATATTTGCGTCTTTATACATCGGGAATTGTGTTGGATCAAGTGACAATCGCCTTTCTGTCATTTGAATCTCATGTGTCAGCAGAGATTCTGCTCTGGTTAAAAAGGCATATAAGGTGCCTGCTGCACCTTTACGTTTGTTCATACTCATTGTCTATATAAACAACTATAGGTCAACAGTACGTAGAAAATAAACGTGGGAAGCTAAGCAGTACTACAAAGATATAGCTTCGGTGCGACTGTTATTACAATCTTTCCAAACAGTTAATTCACAGTCCCAGATTCACTTGTTTTATCACCTTGGGCTATAGCCTACTACGTAAGGGGTCACAGAACTAAGACGTGTTACTAGCCGCCCTGAATCACCCCCACCTTGATGTCACACACCCAATATCTTTTTAATATAGGTAACAGTACAGTCCACAATTCCTTAGGACTCCTTTAGACCCCACAGTTCCTAATTCATAGTACGGGAGTTTACAAATGTGAATGAAGTCTCAAGGGAGATCAATGAATGCTGTGGCAATGAAACTGGGCAAAATAGAATTAGCGTAACTCTTACCCACTGGCAACTTCAAAGTTGCAATACAGTTTGCAATGCAGCAGCCAAGGGGGGTGGCCCTGCCCTGCCTCTTCCGGCCCCTGACAGGCACGGACGGGCCGCTGTGCTCTTATCGCGCCCCCCGGCGCGGTGACGCAAGTGCCGGTTTGCAGGGCCCTCTGGGAACTGTAGTTGCATTGGGTCATTCCCCTCACGGCCAGGAAATCAAGAGATCTGCCGTTCCCCTCACGGCTGCAGCGGAGCTGCACGATAATGGGCCCGGTCACCTCAGGTCAATTTCGCCACTATTCAAATTTCAACAGCGTCGCTTTCAGTTGAGACTCAGCAGGCCTGATCTTGTGCTTCACTTTGTTTAGTGAGTTCTCATACGTGAATTTTGCTCTCGCAGGATCCTTACTTTACAAATTGCTAACGGTCCCTACTGCTCTTCTTTACTGCCTTGTTGCCCTGGTTTGCGTGCCAGGCGTCCCACTGGCTATCTTTCCTCAGTTTGAGGCTTGTACCAATTATTAAGTCTTGTGACGCTCCTCCGTTCGCCTGAATTTATATATTTACAGCGTCATTACCCTCAGCTCGCTGTTGTAGAGAAAGATCGTTCCGATAGGGACTTCAAAGCGCTGTATCTAAGGCCCGCAGACTCAGCCTATATGCAAGCCTATTCAGAGCTCATATGTTACCAGTACCTTAACAGCTATCGACAAATGTCCAAATCGCCTCGGGGCGCGCTGGCGGGGGCCGCGTTTCTCAAAGCACCGAGCGTTTGCTAATTAATCTCCGGTGCGCAGTCGTGTTCAGCGCGGCTCACCGATCTAAGACGGCGCGCGTGTTCCCATCCATGTCCCGGTCTTGACCGTTGATTCCCGAAGGCAAGTTGTAGATTTCGTGTCGCACAGATTTGGGGATCAAAGCATAGACACCCGCACTAGTCTTAACGTCCTTATAAAATATAATAGATAAAAGCAAGGTGCAAAGGGCTTGGGACACAATCCCCTAGGTCCCAAATAGAGTGACCAGAAGAAACCTTCCCGTCGCTCTAATAAAATACAGTCAGAAAAGCCCAGCACACTTTCAAATATTAAATGTATTGTACATACAATAGTGTAAATTTGCAACAAACTGTTGTTTTCCCAAAACAGGAGAAAAAAAGAAAGAAAGCAATATAATCATATATTGATGAAATTCATTCTTTATTCATATTCTTTTTTCTTTTTATAAAATTTGCAACCGCCAACGCGTTTCGTCCTCAATCGGACTTCTTCAGGGCTACAAAAGTACAAAAATAAACACTATTTACAATATTGAACACATACATATTAAAACATAAAAACCAGATCTATTTTAAAACAAAAACCTTTCTTCACTAATCATCATTATAATGGGAAAACACTTTTTCATACAGTACATACAAAGTTCACATGTATTCCAAGTACCCTATACATCTAACAAAAAATGGAGGAGCCACCTCATATAGATAGTCATCATTTCTCATTCCATATTAACTTTTCAGTGATTAAATCCTTTATGATTTCATTAAATGCTTAAAAACCCTTAGTCAAAACAGAGCTCAGATATATAGCTTCTTCATACAAAGCATAATGGACAAATATACACATACCTTAGAATGTAAAATGTGCTTTTGTCAGTAAGTTAGACCAATCGATTTGAAAATGCGTTTGTCACCACAGACATATTATGTCAACTCAAGGCTCGTCGATAACGGTGTATCCTAAAAAAAGAGTACACAGACAAGCCATATATCAAGAACCACTATCTCTATCCAAGATATTTAAAGAACAGAGACCCTTTATAATTTTACTGGTCATTATACACATATATATTTTGAAAGTGTAAAAAAAAAAAAAAAAAGGCCCTTTATTAATTCACTAGTCATTATACATATATATATTTAACGATTGTTGTTAACATCGGCTTTAATAGCATCTCCATTCAAAGAGGATCACCATAAACCTAAATATCGGCTGTAGCGGCCAGTACGTCATATATAAAAAGACAGGCAAACGATAAAGTACTGACAATATATTCTATTTCGTTTAGGCAGCCAGTGACTTCGATTTTCGATTTATCTAGAGAAGCACCTTAGCAGTTCTCTTTTGCACCTAACTCGTTTGGGCACTAAATCAATCAGCCCCACTGCCTCATATTATAAGCATTGCGCATCAGCGCCTCAGGGCTATGGTCATCAGTTTACCCTTAATCCTCTCTATAGTATTCAAAAAATAGAGCGCGCCAATATCGCTAAATCAAACAGCCCCACTACCTCATATTATAAGCATTGCGCATCAGCGCCTCAGGGCTATGGTCATCAGTTTACCTTTGATCCTCTCTATAGTATTCAAAAAATATAAAATAAAGCGCACCAATATCATGACGCCTATTATCAGTTTAACAGTTTAAAGAGCATTACAAAAACCCTTCTAACTTACAAAATAACATAACAAAATAACCCACAATCTACATACTCTAAGTAGCACAGCATACTCACGGCAAAAATCACACCCGTCTCAATGCGGTCATCCGGTTCAGCAAAGAATCTCAAAAGTTACACAACACCGTGCTTCTTTATACGCCAAGCAAAGTAGTTAATTAGCTAATTAGTAAAGTTACACCTACATCTCAGTGTGAAAAACGCGCCAAAAACGACGTAAATAATGAATTTATAAAAAGGAAAGCCATCTTGGAGTGGACTAGATGTTCCTAGAATGATTGTTTAAATCATAATCTCTGTGAGCTATACATAACACGTTTACACATATATTTAGATATTAACAATTTATTGCCTAACACATCGATTTTATGGTTTATCTAGAAGGTAGCATAAGAATAGAATTACTACCAAAAATCGCTCCTAAAATGACATAAAAGGCATCCCAGTGGGCGCCATCTTTGAGTGGGTTGTTAGGCCTAAAAATAAGCATTCCCATCATTCAATATAGAAATCACATTGGGCGCCATCTTAAGGTGTGTTGTTATGCCGAAAATAAATATTCCCATCGTTCAATATACATACTGGGCAAGACATAAGAAAGGCATCACATTGGGTGCCATCTTAGAGTGGGTTATTGAGCCTAAGAATAGGTATAACTATCACTCGATATAGGCATCACTTTGGGCGCCATCTTAAAATGGGGTATTCAATTCAATATAGAAATTACATTGGGCGCCATCTTAAAGTGTGTTATTATGCCGAAAATAAATGTTCACATCGTTCAATATACATACTGGGCAAGACATAAGAAGGGCATCACATTGGGTGCCATCTAAGAGTGGGTTATTGAGCCTAAGAAAAAGTATAGCTATCATTCGATATAGGCATCACTTTGGGCGCCATCTTAAAGTGGGGTATTGAGCCAAAAATAAGGGTAAGTGGGTTATTGAGCCTAAGAATGAATATAACTATCACTCGATATAGGCATCACTTTGGGCGCCATCTTAAAGTGGGGTATTAAGCCGAAAATAAGTGCACCCATAGATCAATATATGTGCTGGGCATGACCTTTACGCCAACATCAAGTTCGAATAATCGGTCATATCATAATGAACAAGAATTATTATCTTCCAATGTAGAGGCAAAGAACAACTACCCACCAATACAAAACAGACGATATTAAATATGCTCAACACACAAGATTTTCAATGTCTCAATGAATAGACTGGACATCAATAACAGACCACCATCAATGATGACACGGGCCTCTCATTAAGTGTTAAATCAAATTCATATTTAAATACCCGAATACAGAGTAGCAAATAAAGATGAAGGTCTATAGAAAGTAATTAAATTCATTATTGATGTTCAGCCCTAGGGTTACAGATCTTAATCTACAAATCCAGCGGGCTTCCATCTGCCTAAGTTGTAGAGTTCTGTCACCTCCTCTGGCATTAACACCAACACTATCTATTGCATGAAATGTAATTTCCCTGTTGTTCGGATGAACATCAACAATATGTTGTGCTACCGGATTCCTTACATCCCCATTCTTTATACTTCTTACATGTTCTTGGATCCGGATTTTCAAGCTCCTAATACTGCTCCCCACATAAATTTTATCGCATGCACAAATAATCAGATATACAGCATATGTGGTATTGCAATTGATGAATGACATTACTTTATAGTCCTTATGACCATTATATTTAAACAATTTCTTTTTGTTCAATCCATATTTACAGATTGACCAACAGCCGCAGGTATAAAATCCTTGCGGTTTCTCAGGCAGCCATGTCGATGGGGATGTTTTGGGTACCTTAACATGGCTAGGGTATAGGATATTCTTAATTGTGGACCCCCTTCGATAAATCACTTTGGGCTTATTCGAAACAAAATCTGATGGAAGAGTATCAGATTTGAGTAAATGCCAATTTTTTCGGAGTATATTGAAAATATGATTGCTGTATAGCCCATACTCAGTTATAAACGCACACTGGCCCTGCATGATATTATCAGCAGTCCCTGTTCGATGAACTAGGGAATCTTTCCTTTTATATTTTCTGATCTTGCTTTCTGCTTTCCTAAGACAAGTACCATCGTAACCTCTTTCCTTGAAGTCATGTTTGAACTTACTTATGTTTTTCTCAAAATTACAATCCTCACTGCAATTTCGGCGGACTCGCACCATCTCACCATATGGTATGGCCATAATTGTAGTCTTGGGATGACAACTAGTGGCGTGTAGCACACTATTGCAGGCAGTTGGTTTTCTATACAGATCACTATGGACCACATGATCCTTTACATATAGTCTGAGGTCCAAAAAAGTAATCTCACATTTAGAACTACTTAATGTTAACTTGACATTAAAAGTGTTATCGTTAAGATAAAGAAAGTATCCATTGAGTTCTTCAGAACTCCCTTTCCATATCAAAAAAATGTTGTCTATATATCGCACATAAAAGAGGATATTGTCCACCCAATTTTTTGCACCAGGGCCCCAGGCATGCTCCATCTCATACAACCCCATAAAGAGGTTGGCATAGGATGGAGCAAACCTGGAGCCCATGGCCGTCCCTTGCTTTTGAAGGAACCAGTCATCCCCATGTATAAAGGCATTCTGTGTCAAGATCATTTCAGACATCACTAGCAACATCTGTGTATGTTCCAAATGACATGCATTGCGTTTAAATAAAAAATGTTTAAGTGCCCTAAGTCCACTCTCCAGCCCTATGCACGTATACAGGATCTCCACGTCCATAGTTACGAACGTGAAGACATCATCCTCCCACTCAAAGTCTTCCAATTTACAGAGAAGTTCTCTGCTATCTTTAAGGTAAGACAGGAGATTTTGTACGAGGGGTTGGAGAAAGGTGTCCACATACTCAGCCAGATGTTCAGTCGGGCCACCATTGCCCGATATTATAGGTCTACCTGGGGGGAAAAAGCCCCCCTTGTGGATCTTTGGGAGCACATAAATACAAGGGTACCTGGAATTGTTGGCTAAAAGATATTTGTATTCCAGATCTGTTATTAAGCAACACTCGTACCATTCAGTTAGCCTGCCATTAATATTGCCCTCAATCATTTTAGTCAGATTTGACTGCAATTTTATGTAACACTCTGTCTGGCCCAATTGTCTATTAATCTCAGCTGTATAATCATGATAATTCATTATGACAATATTACCGCCTTTATCAGCCTCACGGATTACCAAATCTGGATCATCCCGTATGGACTGAAGAAAGGCTCTATCACCCTTACTGATGTTATAATGGTGTACACATTTCGCATTAGTGACATGACTGTCCTCCAACTTGTATAAATCCTGTGTAACCCTCAAAGAGAATTCATCTATCACTGTTTTGGTGCAGTTGGGAGGTGTAAATTTAGAAGTATTTCTAAGCCCACTATCTACTGTTGTATCCTCAACTACATCAAGATTGCGTGCATGTTCTACTAGATCCCCTATGTCATCTTGATCCTGTAATGTAGCAATCACAAAGGAGACATCTATATCTGATATCGTGAATTCAGAGGCACATGGCCTATTCAGTATAGGAGGACGAACATGCGGATGTTCCGAGAAATATTTTTTTAATTTCAATTTTCGTACAAAGCGAAATAAGTCCAAATGTACATTATCCAATGCATGATTCCCAGTTAGACAATAATTCAAGCCTTTACACAGAATTGCAGTTTCCTGAACATCAAATTGTCTAGATGAGAGATTCACAATATTTACAGCATTCATTTAAACATTTTCAACATTTTCTTCTATACTGCCCATATCATGGTGCACAATCTCATTTGTTGTCATTGTTTGTTGTCTCCCATTTTTGCCTTTGTGACCGATCTGGTGTTTCTTGCCACCCCTCCTAGTTCTTCGCCAAAGATTTTCTTTTTGTTGCCTAGGCGATACCTCTGAACTTCGCGTAAAAAATCAGAGGCCAAATTGGGATTAGGGGTAGCAGTACTTGAACTTTCACCCAGATCACTATCAATCGTGGAGATGGAAGAAACAGAAGTGCTGCTAGACGAAATGCTGGGGGCCCTAAACTCATTTGGGGGTACTGATATGTTTTTAGCCACCACATCATCATATTTACGTGCGAATGTAAAGATGCGGCCTTGTTCATAATCATTTTGATCCCTTTTTATTTTTTGCTACTTCTTTCCCTTCAAATAAAGTTGGTATATTGCTAGTTCTTTCTTAAGGATCACATAGTTCTTTTGTGACACCTCAGGTAGATTAATCTCATTTATTTCCTTCTCCAGAGCCATTATTTCTTCTCTAATTTTCTTCACTCTACGCTCTGAGTTGCGGATTAAAATATCCATCATCTTATAAGAGGCCATATGTAATCCCTCTTCCCATTCTCCCAAGAGATCAGGGTCCAAATCTTCATAGTTTGGAAAAATAAGAATACGTAGACCTCTGGGGATGCGCTTATTTTCTAAATACTTCTTGAGTGTGGCGCCGTCCCACCATTTAGCGAGCTCTTGTTTTTAAGTTTTTCTAGGCGCACAAACTTACTTTTAAGTCCATCATTTTTTGTAGATATTGATGGAACACGTACAATATTGCTGTCATTTTTACTAAATAAGTCACCTAAAAGCTCCTCCCTATTGTCCTCAAAATTCATGATATATTCCTTGATACCAAAGTAAAAAGAAAAAAAAAAAAAAAGGTTTTTTTTTGACTGTGCTAGGTTGCTCAAAGTTATATGTCGCACAGATTTGGGGATCAAAGCATAGACACCCGCACTAGTCTTAACGTCCTTATAAAATATAATAGATAAAAGCAAGGTGCAAAGGGCTTGGGACACAATCCCCTAGGTCCCAAATAGAGTGACCAGAAGAAACCTTCCCGTCGCTCTAATAAAATACAGTCAGAAAAGCCCAGCACACTTTCAAATATTAAATGTATTGTACATACAATAGTGTAAATTTGCAACAAACTGTTGTTTTCCCAAAACAGGAGAAAAAAAGAAAGAAAGCAATATAATCATATATTGATGAAATTCATTCAAGTTGTAGATTTCGCAATGCTGCTCCCGCATAAGGGCCGCCACGCCGGGGGGCCGTCAGCGCAACCCCCCGTCTATCGCCCTCCGCCGGTACCTCTCTGCGCCAGCGATTGTTCCGACCTTGTCGCTCGGGGTTGCAGGGCACTGACCCGGTCCAGTGGGGTGTAGGCTGCCAGTCGTGCGCCGTCGACGGCCGAAGTCACCACCTCAGGGCTCAGAATCGGAACCGCTCAAGCACAGTCCTCCGGTGTTGCCGCACACAGCCGCTCAGCTCACCGCGCGCGCCCCAGCGTCTCAGTCAGCGCGGGTGAGCACGAGCAGGCCGGCTAGGTTTCTGCACTCCAAACGGGTCTCAGGGTTCACTTGTAAAACTTTTTTGTATAAAACGGACTGAGAAGAGGTTATGATTTTGGTGTTATCATACCCTTTCAGGAGCAGTAACAGTGTCCTCAAGGTCATTAAAGCCGACACATGGGAAATTGATTCCCCCTGGTAGCCAAATATGATAATCTAGAGGCTACAGAGTCACGACCAAAGGTATGTCGTGTTAATATTAATATTCATACTAAATAATTCATGTGAGGCAGCGGTATGGTGCTGATAAAAAATGTTTTTTAAAGAAAATCTTAAAATAACCAGTAGAACCCTCAGATACTGTAAATAACCGTGATATAGCTTGATAAAAGTTCAATGAGAACTATTTTTCTAAGTTGCTAAAAAAATGTGTGTTCTTGTTATTTGTAGAAAAAAGGAATGTTCTTTGCTTCTAATATAGTGTTTTTATTGTTATTCAGATTTTTAAATTGCTCTATTGTCCTGAAGAAGGTGACAAAATACTTTATCACCGAAACGCCGCGTCGACAGTTTGTTTTTCTTTTTTGTAATATTTGTAAATTGACAAATGTTTTTTAATAATGTAAAAACAGTGTGCTCTAGCTAATCACTTACAGTGAATTTTGTGGTATCATTGTTAAAACTTTTTAATAAACTCATTTTTATAAGCATTCCTTTTTAATATTGTTTGATTTTATATATTTACATTTGTTTCTCTTCACACATGATTTTGTACTTTAGCAACTTGGAAATGTATTGTTGTCCTTATACATTTAGATCACGGATTTAATTTATTTTATCTGATTTACTAGTCTTAGGTGTCTTGTGGATTGTTACCTGCCTTGTTATGTTGGCCTAGGCCTGGCTGCCATGCTGCTTTTCTTTGCGCACGTTACACTGAGCCGGGCTTCCCTCGCCCTTTGCTCGTGCCAAGTTCTTTTGCACTGTCTGCATTTTCTGTTGTTCACCTTTTTGGGCTCAGTCTGCACAAACATGTACAAGGTCGCATAACAATGTATTTTGGTTCTTCCTGATATGGCCAGCCTCGCGCACCCAGACATAACATTGGGTGCAATTGCCATGAAGAATTTGGTATGCTTTTAATACTGTGGTTTACTAGCGCTTAACACACTTGGAGAAATCCCTTTCAGTGAGAAGAGCTATGATGTCCTGCCGATGTAATTCTGCATCTAGAGACTGAGGTATGGGGGTTCGCTAGTCAAAGCCCAGAGGTCTTCTATTATTATTATAATAAACTATCTTACTGCAAGGGGAGGGTGGTAATGTTATTTATACGTTTATCCACTGAGCTCTGAGATGCTTTCCCCGTTTGTATTCTATGGAATTGTAACCATGCTGCTTATATTAGTCATATGCATTATGCTATTAGTACTGACACGTGTACTGTACATTAGAGCACGTAAGTTGGAATAAACATTTTAACCTATCCAGTGTCTCTTCCTACGCATCTTGTGGACAAGTACGAGTGAGTGACGAAAGAGTGTTCTTGCTTCTGCGAGTCCTGAGATAAAGATACCGTGTTCTGGGTAGTCCAAACATTAGTACTTGGGTGCTAATGGGATGCTAAGCTAGTTGGGTTGGGGTTTTTGGGTGCTACGGTATATGGTGGCAAACCACTGTATTCCGGGGTCCCATTTTCCTGTGCATAGCTCTGTGTATGTGCAGAAACCTTATGACATGGCGCGACCACCGTGGGGCAGCTTATCTGCGAGACGCTTGAGTAGTACTTGTGCTTGTCCACAAACCCCTCGCGTACGCTTCCGGAGGCGTATGTGACGGTGATACCTCCTATATTGAATGTTTTATAGGTTTTTTCAAGCTTGATATTATTAAAAAAGGTTAGTTAATAGACCCATTTTTGTGCTCCCTGTTAGGTTGTCGAATATATCTGTTTAGTCATGGCTGGTGTGGCGATTGCTGCACATAGTCGAGGGGCACTCCGAGACCACTTACGGGTGTATGGAGTGCCTGATACAGGGATCGAGTTGGTCTTTGTGGTTCAAGCCGATCCGGCTTACCACTTTGAGGTGTTTTACACTTGGATCACTTTTGAAGCGGCGGAGGCAGATGATAATCTGTTTCATGAATATAAGCCCACCGCTATTCCTGCTGCCTATCGACCCTATACCACTCTTGAAGTACCTCTCACGGCTTGGCAGCACCGTGTTTGGTTTAATGGCGCCCTACCACAACCAACTACCGCAGTTCGTTTAGGCCCCTTGTCAATTCAGGGGGCCACTTGGCCTGTATTGGCCGGGTATACCCCGCATCCAAATTATCTGGCATTACCGCTTGCGGAACTGCGCACTATGCATACCGAATTGGTACGAGTGCATCGAGCCCTAGTGACATACGTTACAGGTAGTCTACATGGAGCTGCTCCTGTAGTCGCAGGCCAACCAGCTATAGCCGCTGGAGTGACTATAAGTCCTGTCATGGTAAATTCTGTGATGGGCAAACGTCCACAAAATAAGGACGACTATCCTTACTGGCTTGCAGAAAAGTTCGATCAGATAGAAGCAGTGTTTCCCCATACATCCCCAGTAGATAAACACCGCATCCTCACGATAAGTTTGCCAAAAGACATAATCCCCGATTTGACATCATGTGAAAACTGGGGTAAGGTATTCGCAGCAGTTTATTCAAAATGTTTTGGAACTCCTTCCATGACGGTTCTACCCTCTGTAATTAAAAAAGTACAGGATGAACATGGCCCTGAAGCGGCTGTGGAATTAGGGATGAGACTAGTGGGAGTGTTTGATGTAGTAGCTGAGCTGATCCTTGGAAATGTCAAGGGCGATGCTATGAACTTTCAAGTAGCGAATGCTTTGGCTTTGGTCCCAGAGTTGGACAGGCCCCGCGAATTACCGAAAATTATTGCCCGGGCTTATAAAACAATTGGAAGAAATAGCCTGGGCAACAAGCCTTTTGTAAAAATGCAAACTCAATCGCAAACGCAAGTTACCCAAGCAAAAAGTGCATCTGAGAAAGATGATAAACCGGTCTTCACTAAAAAGAGTTGGAGACAGAAAAAACAGGGTAAGCAGCAAAAGAAGCCGGGGTCGAGAGGCGCTTCCCCAGTTTCGGTTTCTTCTGAACGTACTTATGATTTACGTGATAGGTCAAGGATTAAATCACCAGAAAGGTTTCAGAGCTCTGATACGCGTTCTCCTCGTTCTTCACAGGCCCAGACGTCGTCACAGGCTGGTGGAGGAGGACGGCAAGATAGAGGAAGGGGCCGAGAGGCTCCCCAGGAGCGAGACCAACCTCGACAACAAGTCAGAGGGAAAGCAGAAGACTTTCAGAGTCCTCGACCGCAATTTCAGAAGAAAAAAGTTGCCGCTGTCACAGCGAAATATGCCTCAGACCGTGAGAACGAGACTCCAGAATTGGACGTGGGCAGTGACCCTCCTAGACAGCGCCGCGGAAGTTACCATAGTGCGGGAGGCGCTACGTCCTCATATGGAGGCGACAGCAACTGAAACATTCGTTACTGTAGAGACAGCTGACACGAGAGTGGCACCCCCTGACAGACTATATAATATAGTCATACAAATTGAAGGTGACATACCGCGTGAAATAAAAGGGATTTTTTGGGAAAATCTAACCTCTTCATATGACATTTTGTTAGCAGAGGTGGATTGGCCACCCCCATTCGTTTTAGCTGCACATAAAGGAGAGGAGGTAATCCTTCCAAGCTTCTCACGGCATGTCCCAAAAGACAAAGCTGAAGCACTTGCAGCTGAGTGGGCTGTGTACCTGGCACCAGCCTTATACCGCAACCACGTGGGATGGGATGAAGAATCACCTCCTCATGCAATACCTTTGCGGTCACTACCGCAGCCACAACCCCAATATCCCATCAAACGGCAGGCAAAAGGCCCCGTCTCCGAAATTCTGACACAGTTGGAATATCAGGGAGTAATTGAACCGTGCGTATCACCTATGAACAATCCCCTTTTCGTGGTTTCTAAACCCGATGGATCGTACCGCTTAGTTTTGGATTACCGGCATTTAAATACTCATTGTCGGAACTTTGCGGTGCAAAATACACACAGTTCTGCGCTTGTAGACAGTCTTGTTCGTAAAAAATACAAAACGACACTTGACCTTTCAAACGGTTTCTACACGCACAACCTAGCCCCGGAGAGTGGTCAATGGACCGCATTCACTTCCGGTGGTAAATTATTCCAGTTCCGGCGTTTACCCATGGGCTACAAAAATAGTCCGGGTATATTCGCCGCCCGTGTTGTTTCTTTGTTAAATGACATTGATCAAGACGCATGTTCGTACGTAGATGACATCTATCGGACGGACGACGAATTATTTCAGCATTTGTCCCGTGTGGACCGCATTATTCTTGAATTTGCGGAGCAGGGTTACAAATTTAACTTTGCTAAATCACACATTGCTGAATTTACAGTTCTGTTCTTGGGCTATGAGCTCAACAACGAAGGTAAGGGCTTAGCCCCCATTTCTTGGAAAAATGTGCACATTTGTGCCCCCCAAATACTCTGAAGAAACTTCAGTCTTTGCTGGGTTTCTTGAATTTCGGGCGTACTTACATTCCCGAATATGCCCAGCGTATCAAGCCTTTGTATGCTTTGATACAACCTACTTATTCAAGGTCTTGCTGGCTGCCTGAGCATACCTCAATTCTGCAGTCTTTGCAGACAGACCTTTTGGAGTCTAAATATCTTTTGACTCGTGATAACCACACAAACCTGGTGATTAGAATAATTCCGGGGGCGGTGGGATTCACATACTTAACCTTTAATGAAGGTGATACAGTACCCATCGCATACAAGTCACATCTGTACACTTCCGCTGAATTGCGCTTTACATCTGTCGAAAAAGTTCTAACTGCAGTGCAAATGGCGATTCTAAAAGAACGCGCACTGGCACAGGGAAAGCGGATTCTAGTGGTAACACCCTGTCCTGCCCTAGAGGCAGTAACAAAGGCAAGTGTACCGAACTCAAAAGCAATGCATCCCCGTTGGATACAATGGGCTACATCCTTGACGTCTTCGGACGTCACTTTTGTTTTTGATTCTTCTCTGCAGACTCAGGAGTTTTTGCAGTATGAATTCGTTCATCCTCCTCCTTTGTTTTTATTACCGCTTGAGGATTACAAATGTGTGATCTACACCGATGGTTCGGCGCAACCGGCCACTGGGTCCAAACACGCTTATTCAGCTGCATGTGCTATTGTTGCGGGTTCCTTTGTAGATGGAAAGTTCAAATCCTCTGCAGTGCATACTCGCACACTTGGAGATAGTACCGCACAATTGGCCGAGCTGCATGCATTGCTACTTGCACTTGAGTTCGCTTCTCAGGATGAGACCACTCTTATTGTATGTGATTCTTTTTACTGTGTACAATCTTACAATGACAATCTGTTTTTCTGGTCGAAAAACGACTACAAGGACGCAAAAGAGAGCACAATTAAGCATAAAATGCTTTGGGTTCGAGTGGCAGAATTGCAACAACGTCTGCCCCTCACACAGGTGGTTCACACCTTAGGCCATCAGCGGGTGGGCGCACACGCTATAGGTAACGATCTGGCAGATGAAGCTGCCCGTTCAGCAGTAGTCACGTGTTCAGTAGCAGCGGTTACCAGGTCCATGTCTAAAATAGACCCTGTTATATTAGCAGCTATTGCTGCAACCAAGGAAGGTAATAATTACCCTACAGGTTTCCCTTCCAAGTATTCTTACACATTAAGTCCCGATCAGGTTCCTTATGTAACTATACCTGACGTTGGAGATCGGCTGATCCCCAACGCGGACCGCAGGAGTGCCTTGATATCAGCTGCACACGAAGGCATGGCTTCGGCTCATGCAGGTGTGTCAGCTACAGTTTCCATCTTGCAGCAGCGTTATTGGTGGCGTGGATTGTATAAAGACACCCGTGCTTTTGTGCTTTCTTGCGATGTTTGTCAACAGATTAAGCCTTCAACGGTAACACGTCCACCACAAACCCCGCTCTGCATTGCTAACAGACCCTTTGGGTGTGTTTACTTGGATCACTGCGGTCCATTCTCATCAGACACTGCCTATAAATACATCTTAGTGGCAGTGGACTCGTGCACACGGTTTCTCTGGGTCTGGCCACAACGGAGTGCTGACGCCCGAAATGTAATCAGGGATTTGCGTGTCTTTGTGGGAATTTTCGCATGCGGCACCTTCCATTCGGACCAAGGTCCAGCGTTTGCCTCTAGGGCTTACAAGGATGCAATGGCTTCGCTTGGGGTGCGGGTGAAATTTTCGTCTCCGTATAGGCCTGAGGGCAACTCTATCGTTGAACGAGTGAACCGTGACTTAAAGCAATCCTTAACAGCTAGGGTTATAGGTACTGGCAGGAACTGGCTGGCCCATTTGTATACCGTTCAGCGTGCACTTAATAATCTCCCTAGAAGACCTCTGGGTGGGCGGACCCCATACGAAATGCTCTTTGGCATAAGAATGTTTGTGCCTGACCTTGAGGGTCCAGACATCGCGGCGCAATCCGCCAAGTTTGATGTAGATAACCATTCTGCTATGTTACAGGACTTACAAGAAGCCCGAGACAAACTTGCAACTACACATTTGCCTTCAGCCACAGATCCTGCGTTGCAGATTCCGGTAGCCGGCTGGCTTCCAAAGGTTGGAGAACTGGTTCGAGAAAAGGTTGAAAACAAAAAAGAATTCGGCCCCTCTTTTCGTGCACCGGTTCCAGTTCTGGGCTTGAAGGGAACACGTACAGTCATTTTACCACCGCTTCCTGGTCGCAAGGAGAACAGATACATCTCAGTGGAAAATGTCAAGCTACAGCGCCTGGCCGATCCTGAATAGTGTCACACCAGCGGTCTCTTGTCCTGCCATTTATCGGACATATGTTCATAGTCCATCTGCACGAACGATCGCTGATGCTGTAATTGAGATGGTTGATTTGCCTGAATCCTCTACTTTGCCTGAAACTACGATTGATCCCCAACTCTCCACCAATATCGACGAGGACGAGTATACTTATCCTGCATCAGAATCAGTGGCACATCAACCAACAACGCCACTTGGCCCGACTCGTTATTCCTTTGATTCGGATTCCACATCTTCAAAAGTTCCATCCAAGTTCAGTATTTTTATATCCTGGTTTAGAGACAATTTTTTGATTCCACCCTGGACATACATCTGGTTGGTACTTTTCTTGATATTTTTGTTCATGTCCATTGGCTTTGTCACAGTGTTTTTTCTACTAATTAATGGTCACTATTTACCTGAACGCTCTGCTGTAGACTATGTTTCTGGAACTTTGGCTCCTCATTCCTCGTCTCACATCATGAAGCGTGACCACACATTTGTGAACATTTCAGCTTTCCCAGTTGCTGATGGCATCGTATGGGATGTAGTGAATTATCAAATCCATGGTCCGACGGAAATTATTAATGTACCTAATGTCCTTCGTGTTTCAATGGGTGATGTAGTACAAAATAATATTCATTCTGATGATTGGGATGTGCATGCCGTTGAAGCATTGTTTGCCGATTTAAAATATTATGCATCCTTTAATGCTGAAGATTTATATATGAATTCTGCTAATTATGCCGATTTGTATTGTTACCAACATTGGGGTAATCATTTTCTCCATAAGCCCAGTGCCCTGCGTAGTTTTGTTAACTATACCCAATGGGAACATTGTCCAAACCCCTTGCCAGGTAGCTCTCAAACTCTTCGAAATAAGTTTAATTATTTTACTGATTTTAATCGGTCGAACCCTGCATCCTATTATTTTAGACTAAATAACACATCAACTCAGAAAATTATGTTAACACACACCAAATTGCTTTATTCAGGTTCCTTTCTAAGTGCCCTAGCTGTGGGTGGTTATGAGTACTGGGATAATACAGTGGATTTAAAATCTATTTGGGGCTCCAAGCCATGGCAGGTACAGGGAACCGAGGCATTACACCGTGCTTGCCTCATCCCCACACAAATTATGTTCCTCAATGTCTCCATCTATCAGACTACATGTTGGGGCTTAGCAACCACTAAACAATTGAATACTCCATCAATACCATCCCTGTCGAGTTTTCCCAATGAAAGCTCACGATTCAATATGTCCCTCGTGTCCCTGCAGGCTCTGTTACAAAATAATTCGTATAATGTTTCTGAGCTAGATCAGTCACCCTGGTTGGTATGGCCTATATCATCTAATGCATGTCAAATGCGTTTTCACGACTCAGGAGCTAGTTACACACAGGATAGGCCTGATCCGAGATTTACTGATTCCCGTACTGTCACTACATATTCTGTTGGTAAATTATGCAAACAATGGCTGCAACATTCGTCCCTTGATTCTGTTAAACAACATCTGTCCCTCCTTTCAGGCAATATTGATCTGTCCGACTTTGTTTTGGGACCTCGTGGTCCCCGACCTAAAAGATTCATTTATGAAACATATAATGAACTCTGGAAGCTATCACAAATGGAAGCTGCTTCCCGTCTTCGGGAAATAGATCAAGCAAATTTGGAAAAGGTGCTTGCTGTTGTTGACAATAGTATTAATACCCTGTCTTCTCGCATTTATACTTTGGAGAATATTGTGTCCTCTGTTGTTGATATTGTACAAGATGATGTTTCTGTGTTATATCATGGGCAGAATCAATTGCGTTCGGTTATGCAGTTTGCATGGACTTTACAAACGCTCAAGTTAGGTAAAGTTCCTTGGCATTTTTTGAACACCTCTGCCTTGTTTCTACCTTTTAACTTAACTGACAAACAGCAATTTATGTCCATGAAAGATGCAACTTACACTCTATTACATATCGAAAAGATGGATCCTTTGCCGTTCTCTGTTGCAGAACTCGATTCTGCTGTATGGCTAGTCCATGGGGTTATCGCTTTACCTTTTTCCTTGTTTGAATTTGACTCGTGCATGAAACATTATCCTGTGGGCCGTTACCGGCCCTTGGGCAGTGCTTTCCTGCATGAACTCTGGTCCTTGCCTTTCATGTATAAATGCCTTCGGGACGGCAAGGAAGTCTTTCTCACGGGGAGTACTGCGACTCGACTATGGGTCATTCGCTTATTTGTAAACACATTAAATTGCATGGCTCATGTAGCGTTTCCGCTCCTAATCTTGCTTGTGTGCTGAAAGGTATTCCTGCTCCTGTTATTTCACCTACTTTCACTCTCCTTTCCAATGGTAGTTATTTACTTTTAAATAACGAAAACTGTTGTGGCCTGCAGGCTGGCATTCCTTACATTGTAACAGTTTCGCACAGGGTTGTCTGCTGCAAAAATGTGCTTTTTCCTCCCCCTCATGGCAAGGTTGATATCTCTATTTGGCCTTCCATCCCTACCATGGAAGCAGATTTCAATAGACTGAGCAGAATAAAGGCACTATTATTAAACGAGGAAGTTATGCTCACGTCCGCCCGGGAGACATTCATTCTCCAGGTGGCGAGTACCCACAGTGAAATACAGGCCCTTTTAAACACTAATCTCCCCCAACATTTTGGGGAGTTAATACATCGTATTTTTAACGCATCTAACACTGAAGGCCTAGTACACTTTTTAAGGTCGTTGGGTCGGGCTTGGTGTCCTCCTTCCAAACTATTTTTGGTGCCATCCCGGCTTTCATACATTCTATTTTTTCCAGTGTCTTTGGCGGTTTCCCATTGATCCTCGCTTTAGCGGCTGGTGTCTTGCTCTTAATTTGCTTTCTGCGCAATGGCTGCTCCCCGATGGGACCTGCTCGATCCAGAACGCCTCCAGCTGCTCCGTGAGCGACTTTTGGCCGGTTTTGGTGTCTTGCCATTGGCGACACTGAGTGTGTCATATACTCTTTCATTTCGCTTTGCGTATTTCACTTGCGTGCAACCTGTGATGACTTGTGTCCGCTGTCCTTTCACCTGGACTCTGGATTATTGCCTCTCCAATTCGTCATTGTCTGTTCCGGATTTTGTTCAGTTGATGGGTCCCTTAGAGGCCCATGAACAGGACTGTTCCGTTGCTGGCTGTATGGCGCGTGCGGCTGCACTGGGGATTTTGGCGCAATGGGATATCTGGGCGGCTGCCCAGGATCTCCTACAACGAAGCTGTTTCGATTATCACGCAAGCTGTCCCGCATTGCTTCTGGATGCTCCCTTTGTTGAGGAGCATTCCTGCTCTTTTGATCTCATGGATTGGATAGCATCTATGTTTTTTGACAATTCCAATGATGAACTCTTGGAGGGTATGGCTTTTCTCTGCACTTACACTTTCATGGATTGACCTGCCCTTCGCCGTTTGGGCGCTCCCTGTGCTCCAACGGCTGTGTTTTTCCTCTGATGGGCCTCTGTCTTGGCCGCTGGCCTGACCAGGGGAGGGTGTCTTGTGGATTGTTACCTGCCTTGTTATGTTGGCCTAGGCCTGGCTGCCATGCTGCTTTTCTTTGCGCACGTTACACTGAGCCGGGCTTCCCTCGCCCTTTGCTCGTGCCAAGTTCTTTTGCACTGTCTGCATTTTCTGTTGTTCACCTTTTTGGGCTCAGTCTGCACAAACATGTACAAGGTCGCATAACAATGTATTTTGGTTCTTCCTGATATGGCCAGCCTCGCGCACCCAGACATAACATTAGGTGCAATTGCCATGAAGAATTTGGTATGCTTTTAATACTGTGGTTTACTAGCGCTTAACACACTTGGAGAAATCCCTTTCAGTGAGAAGAGCTATGATGTCCTGCCGATGTAATTCTGCATCTAGAGACTGAGGTATGGGGGTTCGCTAGTCAAAGCCCAGAGGTCTTCTATTATTATTATAATAAACTATCTTACTGCAAGGGGAGGGTGGTAATGTTATTTATACGTTTATCCACTGAGCTCTGAGATGCTTTCCCCGTTTGTATTCTATGGAATTGTAACCATGCTGCTTATATTAGTCATATGCATTATGCTATTAGTACTGACACGTGTACTGTACATTAGAGCACGTAAGTTGGAATAAACATTTTAACCTATCCAGTGTCTCTTCCTACGCATCTTGTGGACAAGTACGAGTGAGTGACGAAAGAGTGTTCTTGCTTCTGCGAGTCCTGAGATAAAGATACCGTGTTCTGGGTAGTCCAAACATTAGTACTTGGGTGCTAATGGGATGCTAAGCTAGTTGGGTTGGGGTTTTTGGGTGCTACGGTATATGGTGGCAAACCACTGTATTCCGGGGTCCCATTTTCCTGTGCATAGCTCTGTGTATGTGCAGAAACCTTATGACATAGGGTCTTCTCTTCAAACTTGGGAAAAGGGAACGTTTGCTCTTATGTTGATATATACCCATCCCTTCTCCGAGGATCAGGGTACCTCCTTTATATTGTGACAATTAACACTCATACAAAATAGAGCTGAAGATTGAATTCAAACACGTATTTCATGTATAGTGGAACATGGCAAGAACTTATTTAAAAAGGAGTTTGTATTTTTGTTGTTGCTATTTTACTTAATCAAAAGAATGTGTCTTGCACGGCTGAATTTATTTTTTCAAATATTAAAGCATAATGCTCTGGTCCCAGTGGGAGCTGCAGAAAGTGAATAGTGCTCATCAGGACACTGTTTGCCTTCTGCTCTTGAAGAAACCTGATGCTCTCCAGGAATTTAACACATTTTTAGGTCTCACCACAAGACTGTGTTTATCTACAACAAATGCTAAAGACCTCTAGTAGACCACACCAAAACTTACAGCGGCCTTCTGGCCTGCACATTTTACCATTGGTTGGCTTGCCTGACACTCTAATTTGCTTCTCCTTATTCACCGGCTTTCTTTCCTCTTCTGGTGGTTGTTCATCCCCTAAAGCATAGCTTCCGCGCCAACCATTTGATTGAATGGCTTGCATTTTTCCAGTGCTTCACATTCTGGAAACTATTTTGTTCTTGTTCTTTACCACTCCATAAGAGTGCATGTGTTTTCTTACTCTCCCTTGTTTGCTGTTCCCCCCCTCAAACACCAGCCTCACTCTGTGTGCTCAGTGTTTGTCTTCCCCCTCTTCATCTATTGCTTCCCTCCTCCCAGTCCTTTTTTCTTTTTAATTTTTCTTTTAATTTACTCACTACAACCACAGTCCCACCTTTGCTTACCCAGGTTGCTTTCTCCCCCACCTGCTTCTCTGTTGGAACCCAACCACACCCATCCTGGTTCTCTGGTGCTCCACCATATTTTAGTGAATTGGAGGACCCGGCTGCTCTGAGGCCGCTCTGTTTTGTAAAAGCGCTTTGGCACACATTTAAATTACTATGTTTTTATTTACCGCTTGTTGGTCTTGGCTCTTTCTGCAGATCCATCTTCAGACATTTTGCTTTCACTCCTCCATTTTTTGATGAATTTGTATTGTTGGCCTTAGGACCCTGTGCACTTTACCATTCCTAACCAGTGCTAATGTGCTTGAACTCGCTCCTTAAAACGCGGTGGAATTGGCTTATTCCCATGGCATATTTAATTTACTTATACGTCCCTAGTAAAGTGACACTACATGTTCCAGAGTTGTAAATTAAATGCTACTGGTGGGCCTGTAGCACTGATTGTGCCACCCCCTTAAGTAGCCCTTTAAACATGTCTCAGGCCTGCCATTGCAGAGCCTGTGTGTGCAGTTTTAAACTGCCATTTTGACCTGGCAAAGTAAACCTTTTGCCAGGCCCAAACATTCCTTTTCAATGCACATAAGTCACCCCTAGGGTAGACCGTGGACAGCCCTTAGGGCAGGGTACCATGTATTTAAAAGGTAGGACAAGTACTTTAAGTTTTACATGTCCTGGTACTGAAAATCTCAGTGAGAAAGTCAACAAACTTTTGCTCTGATCACCCCCATTTGTTTGACTAATTCCGGTGGTAACTGACTCTGCTTGTGCCCTGGACCTGGTGCTGAGTGTAAAAGGTACATGGTAATTAGGTGCAATTACAATTTGTATGACAACCTACCTGTAAACCCCTAGAATATGGTAGGGCATGTAGGTTTAGAGCCCCAGCAAATTTAACACACTTAAGTGTGCTATGCTGTGATGCCTGCTTTGCAGGCTGCTTCTAAAATAAAATTATATGCAAATTCGACTTTGGAACTAAAGGTACTTCCAAAGTCTTAAACTATCCTATTTTTTACATTTAAGTCACCCCTAAGGTCTACCCTAGGTGCCTCCAAGGTAGTGTGCAATATAGAAATAAGCAGGGATATTTTAAAAGGTGTTTTATATGCTCAGGTGAGGAAAATACTGTCTATTTGCTTTTCCCCATTGTAGCACATTGGGCTCCATAGGCTAACATGGGAATAGTTTAATAAAGTGTAACTATTGAACAGAGTGAGCTGAAATCGTACTTCAAAGTATTAACATGATAGTTATAATAAACCCAACAACTTGTCAGGGTTAGATTTATTGTAACTATCACAGAAAAGAAGTTACAGAACTTGCTTTTCTGATGTGCCAACATCCAGCCTTCCGGCAGCCTCTCCCGATTAACCAGCCTTTGGCAGGCTGAGCCAAACTGCTCTGATGAGGTGTGAAGTGGCCTGCAGAGAGACAAAGGACATCTGGTGGGAGGAGAGCTACAGCTGCAAAGCAAAAGGCGGGATGGGGGTGGAGCAGCTAAGCTGGTCTTCAAAGAGGGAATGATATTTAGGACAGGGCACAGGCTCACCCCTGCAATCCCAGCCAGACAGGAGCCCCAGTAATTGAATTAACAGAGGGGCTGGAAGGGGAGTGTTAAGGAAAGTTAGCCACATTAGTGGGTTGGCTTAGCTAGATCTTAACCTCCATGAGAGAGTTTCCATTTTGGATTTTGAAAGAATAGTGCTTTCTGGGTCAAGAATATGCCACACTTTGGAGGAAGTTGCCATACCTGAGGGTGGCACCCTGCATCCCATTGGTCAGGGGTGCCCCCCTGCTTGCCACCCCAGAAACATGGATAAATATGGGAGAGCTGCAGAGCAACTCAGATCCCTGCCTGAAACTACAAGAAGAAGGACTGCCCTGCTGGAACCCTAGCCTGCACCAAAAGGATTGCACTCGGAATGACTGCACCTGCTGCACACTTTGGAACTACAGCCCATAAGGACTTTGCCTCACTTTGAAAAGTTATGGAGTGGACTCTCTGAAAGCAAGAGGTTGAAAGAGCTCCACCTGCATCATCTCCAGCAAGAAGATACCAGTTCACCCCCTTAAGCTGGACTTTAAAGGATTTGGATAGTTGCAATTGTCAGAGTTGTAGTCCCAGCATCCCAAGGAGCAACTCAGAGCTTCTGGAACCTTGGATTGGTGTTGTGGACACATTGGAACCCTAGAAGGACCTTCTGGAAGAAGATCCAGAAGTGTGAGAGTTTTTGATAAAAAGCTCCTTAAGTGGCCGACCTGTCGTCGAGAGTCATGCCACTGATGTCGAACTATGACCCGGCCTGGATTTCAGGTTCGTCCCGCTAAAAAGCTCTGGAGCTCAAGACTTCCAAGATTTCACTGAGGCCTCGCGCTGTAGCAAGCTGCCGTCATTGACTCGAATCCAGTCTGACGAGGTGCCTCGCTCGACGTCGAGAGAAAAAGCTCCAGAAAAACTAATACGTTCGAAGGTAAAACCCTGACCGGCCTCAAACATTGACTTTGTCCAGGTCAAACGCGACCAGATGTCCCAAGTTGGCGCTCTTCATTTTTCGGCACTATAAAGTATTTAATCTTTAAAAATTCATATCTCCGGTTCCCTACATTGGATTTTTGCTATTTCGTCAATGTTAAAGTTTGAGGAGGATCAGGGCTGCTGTCTCTCCCTGGTCTAGGAGAGATCCGCTGTCATCTGTGGCTGCGATTAGGGCGGTTTCTTTGCTGTGATCAGTGTGGAATCCCTATTCGGATGGATCCAGGAGGTTGTTGCTCTGTAGGTGGTTGGAGAGTTGGCTGTTTATTGCTTTCTCCAGGACTTTAGCCAGATCCTGAAGTGGCTTCTCTTCAAATTTGTCCATCAAACCCATGGCTTTATAGGCAATATATCTGAAAAAAATAAACAAAATGCACATTTTCTCCTACTTCTTATTTACATGGAAAACGTGTTTCCACACAGAGGAATCCCTTTCCATACATAGCCAAAATACCATGGTGGTCAGGCTTTTTCACATACTAAGTATGCACTGAGTCCAATTTCTTTCTTGGAGTACTCTAATTGCACAGTGAGGGTGGAAATGCCATAAGGAATATTTGCGTAGCACACACTGCAAATTGAATGGTCATCTGAACTGTTCCCGGCAACTGACCTAAAGTGGGAGAGAACTGCTTGCTCGTGTAGTTTGCATGGTGCAATACAGGGCAAGAGTCTGACAATTCCAAGGTTTTTGGAGTCTGGTCCAGCTCTGCCCCAAAACCACAGCAGCACCGTGCTACCATGCTGTAATGAAATCCCGTATCAGGCATGACCTATCATTCACCTCTTTCAAATACCAACCTCAAAAGGAATTTCTGCACCCTCTGCATACCATTGCTAAACCCAGTGCTTAGTTTGTTCCGGTGTTTGCTGGTGCTCGGCTCCTGCCCACATTTGTATACACCAGCGCGTATTTATGAAAATCCTCCACATGGTGGCGCTGTGTATCTATTTTTTAGCAGAGCACATGTGAACCATTTAACTATGTAATATATATTTTTTTAAACAATAAAACTAGCACTTCCAGGCCATCTCTATAATTTAAAGCAACCTAGAATAGTCCAAAATATCACACTTATTTGAATGAGATTCTTTAGGAGGTAATGCTGGCACTGAAATTCAGCAGCAGCATTTAATTTTCTACAAGTTAAGCCATCTATTTTATAGCTACCTAAACCGTTGGAATCTTCACTTCATACTGGGTTGTCCACCTATGTTATCCTGCTCACTTCTTACCAAAATATCTTATACCGGCAACTGTTTCTCTTCTTTCATGGCTACTGCTTATCACCTACTGCAACTGTGTCATGTTCATACATTCTTTTTTGAAGCGCTCCAAGTTCCATCTTGCATTATGTTTTCACTGTTATCAAATGACAACAAGTTAATGAAATAAACAAGGACAAGCCACAGATCCTTGATTCTATGGGTCCTTTCGCTGTATCCTGAGACAATCACTCTTCCTTCTTCCCTTGCCAGTCCCTCTTCCCCTCCCTTCCAATCCTGGGGGCTTTATCAGACATCCCCTTCACTCAGCACTGGAGTCCCTCCCACTTTCCAGAATGTTCTAGGACAGTGTTTCCTAAACTGTGGGCTGCAATCCAGCAAGCCGATTTTTGGTGGGTCGCAAAATTCAAAGCAATAAAGGAAGATGCCTTTAAATTCTGTATTTATCTTGGCAACCAATCAGGAGGTTGTTAAACCCAACTACTCACCCATAAGGGTCTCAAGGTGCTGGGGGGGGGGGGAGCTGTTGGTCTGTTGAAGGCGCTGTGGTTCAGTCAAAGAGCCAGGTCTTGAGGTCCTTCCTGAATTGAGGCAGTGACGGTGGTTGCCTTAGGTGGAGAGACAGGGTGTTCCAGGTCTTTGCTGCGAGGTAGGAGAAGGAGCTTCCACCGGCTGTGGTCTTGCGGATGGTAGCCAGGGCCAGTTGGGTGGAGCAGAGGTCTCTGGTCGGTCCGTGGAATGCGAGGCGGTGGTTGAGCTATGCAGGTCCTGCGTCGTGTAGGGTTTTGTAGGCATGTGTGAGGAGCTTGAAGGTGATTTTTTTGTTGACTTAAAGCCAGTGGCGGTCTCTCAGGTGGCTGGGCATGTGGCTGCGGTGTGGGATGTTGAGGATGAATCTGGCGGAGGCATTCTGAATGTTCTGCAGTTTCTTGAGGAGTTTCTAGGTGATACCGTAGTTGATTCTGCTACTGATGAGTGCGTGGGTGGCCGTCTTTGTGGACTCAGTGGGGATCCACTTGAATATCTTTCGGAGCAGGCATAGTGTGTGAAAGCAGGATAATGAGACGGCATTGATCTGGCGGCTCATGGTGAGTGAGGAGTCCAGGATGATACTGAGGTTTTGTGCATGCTCTGTGGGTGTGTGTGGGGGGGGTTCCAAGTGCTGCAAGCCACCAGGAGTATTCCCTAGGCAGAGGGGATGGAGCTCATGATGAGGACTTCCGTCCTCTCTGAATCGAGCTTGAGGCAGCTGTTCTTCATCCAGGTGGCGACAGCCTTCATCTGGTCGTGAAAGTTGTTTTTGACGGCTGTGGGTTTGTTGGTGAGGGAGAGAATCAGTTGGGTGTCGTCGGCGTAGGAGACAATGTTGAGTCCGTGGTTCCTGACGATGGCTGTGAGTGGAGCCGTGTAGAAGTTGAAAAGAGTGGGGCTCAGAGAGGAGCCCTGAGGCACTCCGCAGCCAATCTCCGAGAGGAACGGAGGTAGTCTGACTCTCTGTGTTCGGCCGGTAAGGAAGGAGCGGATCCATTCCAGGGCTTTGTCGCAGAGTCTGGTGATTAGGGTGAGGTGGGAGACGGTGTCGAAGGTGGCCGAGAGATCTAGTAGGATGAGGGCTTTGGTCTCACCCCGGCCGAGGAGGGAGTGGATGTCGTCTGTGTCAGCGATGGGGGCGGTCTTGTGCTGTGGTTGCTGCAGAAGCCGGACTGGGAGAGGTCCAGGATGTGGTTCGCTAAGATGAACTCGGAAAGTTGGGCGTTGATGGCCTTCTTGATGACCGTCACACATTTCCTGTGCTTCAAAGGGAGAATTCAAATGTGAGGCTATATCATCAGCTGCTAATTTTTTTAACATGGTGACTGGTGTTTACAAACTCTTCTCACTTTTCAGTCCGAGAAAGAAAAGTAAAGTGAATTATTTGACAATCATGCTGGGGTACATGAAATGTGAAAGGAAAGGCTGTAGAATGCCATTTTTCCATAGCACACAGCAAAATATAAATACCTGTAATGAACTGTACACATTCAGCAGTTTGGAAAGCAAAAATGAAGCACATTTTTTTGTAATTCAGAAGTGTGATGGAGACAAAAATTTTAACAGGATCAGAACCTTTCAAGACACTTGGTGAGGCACAAATAATACATTTTCACTCAAACCGATTTCCACATATTGTCATTTGTGCAATATAGTTTGATCAGTAAAACTATGTGTGACCATTTCAATGGAAAATGTGCTGTCTGTTTGTTATACTAAAAAGTGGGTCGTGGTTCTAAAAACATTTGGAAGCACTGTTGTAGGAGCCACATCGGGCCCGAATTAAAGGCATTGCTGATACTTATCAAACCAGAAAATCAACACATATTCATAAGCACTAGAGGTACTGACAAGAACTCGCAGCTACAAAATCACCCATAAAACATATCTAAAGGTTGCAGTCATGTGGATTACCAGAGCTTCATTGCATTTTAAAAAACAGAGCTATTACTCTTGTCAAAGTACTGAATTCCTCAATGGCAGAAAGATGAAAAGCTGAGCTGGCCTTGCAGGATTTAAACCTCTGATCTGTACGTTGATCACAGAACTCAGTAGCAATTGTTTAATGTCCCGATTAAAAGAACTTTTTGAACATCAACAACTTATTGAAACGTAGGTATGCAAAATGTGGTCTCTTCTGCTGCCACACATTCACAGAGCCAAGATCTGTGCATTCATAGATGTAGGTGGTTCTTCCGCTGGAGAAATCCACCAGTTGGGTTTATTTCCTGCCCTTGGCAACTTAGAAAGCGTATGTGAACACTGGAATGTCCAAGGGGTGATTTGTGGGAATGCGGCTGCCCACGGGGCACACAGTGGGACCTGTAAGAGGGCGGCCCCCTAGTGCCGCTTCAGGCACCTCCCCGCGCCTTGTCACTGGGACCCCCCCTCCCCTGGGAGTCCCCCTCAGGTCTGGCACCTCTGCAGCGTCATTTCCGGTGCGCGGTGGGCTGGGGATAGGTATTTATACCTGCCTCCACCCACTGGCATCACGCTGTCCAGCCGTGTCGCGCCACTGGGTCCGGAGGTACCGCAGGCGTTGGGTTCGTCGTGGTGAGTTACAACTTCTCGCTGGGGCTTGTTATTACGGCCTCCAGTCTGGCCGCTCTAAAGAGTGATCGGAGTGGTGGGGGGGGGAGAGAAGCAGCACGGCGGTCTGTAGAGAATAGTTTTGTCGGTTAAGGCAGTGGTTCCCAAACTTTTGACTCCTCAGGACCCCCATTGAGTCACCACTGGAAGCCGGGGACCCCCAAGCAATTTGTATGATTTAAATTTCAAACATTAAAACAGTAATTAAAAAAAAAATAAACACACGTGTGTACACAAAACAAATATTCGAATTACTAAGGATTTTAGTATTTTATATTGAAAGAATTTGCAAAAATTTTAATGGGAAGGTTGGTGTTGCATCTCAGTGACTAACTTTTAAATGGTTGGTTTTATTTCGCAGTATGAGGCTCCTGCCCCTGCCAGGGCCAGACTGGAAACCCAAAGCAGCCCTCGCAAATGTTTTCAGACCAGTCCCCATACGGTGCACACCAAGTGCAGTGAGTGAGCCTCCCAAAGCCTAAGGGGGCTTTGGGAGGCTCTCCCCCCAAGAAAATTTAGGAAACAATGGTGCATTCTACAACACATTTATCATTATAAATTGAATTGTATTAGCTTTTAAAGAAAAGTAAATGATGACCTTACTATGCACCAGGATACGACAATCTTTGTTGGGGTTCTTCAATGATTCCCTTATTATCACCCTCCAACAGTGCCCCTCATTTCTCCATAGCCCCTCTGTCACATGTATTTCATTTGTTTTATAGCATCTCTCATACCATTGTAGGATGTCAGAGCACTTTACATCACACACATATAGAGACAATGAGTCATACGTGTAAATCAGGGTATAGAAAATGTTACATAAGGCAAAAAGGACTACAAGGTGTAGGATTCACATGTCATTCATACTGGCAGGCATTTTTAAAGAGTGCTTGGTCTGGAGAAGCACAAACTCAGGTTTCAGAACATACCACAGTGGTTAGGATTGACTTTAACAATAAAAATGTATTTCCACCTAAATAAACCTTTTTAGCAGGATCAGGATAATGAAAGACTGGGAAAAAACATAAGTTGCTAACTTGTACCATGCAGTTTGCAAGCAGCTCTTTGACAGTTTATAGGTCGCTGTGCTATATTACAATTGTCACTTATGAACTACACAGTAAAAAAAGAATGTCCGTGACAAAAGCAGTAACCCACTGAGCTATGCACATAAAATACTGTTTTTCAAAATGCATGGTACACGTTCTTTGCAGTAGGCATATTAACCCTTTGTGCTACATTAGATAAGTCAAAGCTGCCACGAGACAAAACTCTCATTTCTCTCCAGCAGGTACATTAATCAAATGCTAATTATACAAGGAACTTTGCAGTGCTTTTAAAACTGCTGCCTGAGGACCCCCTGGAAATGTGTCGCGGAACCCCTGGGGGTCCGCGGACCACAGTTTGGGAAACACTGGGTTAAGGCATGCATGATTTGTTGATTAAGTTCATTATGTGGAACAAGAATCACCCTTGACTCTGTCCAAGCGTCATGCAGTAGGACTGGGATAAGAAAGCGGGACCCACTGGTGGCACCCGTTCATGTCACCAGTCTGAGCACAGGGATCCGTGGGAATGGGCTAAACTCCCCTTACCATGATGTGGAAACCGCTCGTCTTGCCAAAGAAGCCAAACGTAGATCTACTTGCCCATGGCGACCGATATTAGTTTCATGTAACACCTCTCTGAAGGTGGGTGGAAACGTGCTAAAGGTTGGTGGAAATACCTTTCCCCAATCGCACAGAGCGAGTTAGCCTAAATTGTCCCCACTAATGTCAGCACGAAGGGCTCCCGCTGGTGGTAATCACATGAACGCTCGAGTGTCAAGGGATATATTTTATGCCTCTTTCGCTATGTATATGGCTAAAAACCTGTAAGCTTGATAGGCACGGCGAAAGGGTACTCTTGAAGTGCTTTGGGGGGGAAACGTATAGAGAGAAGAGGGGATGTGGCGTAACGGCCAGAGGTGCCTTTGGAGCGGGGAATCACGGTTTGAGCCTCGGCGCGGGCTCAACATCTTGTGAGTTGTGGGAGAATCACTCAATCTCCCCGTGCCTAGTAACAGCACCTAGCGATCACGAGTGATTAATTAGTTGATCTACAGAAATCTGAGTATTACCATGAGTGTTATGTATTCTACATGTAGGATAAAGTGAGCATTTGGTAACCTATTAAATTTGATTTATTCTGGGCACCAAATTTATCTGCAACCCTCTGCAACTCCAATGAGGTTTTCATTAGGCGGTGCTTGCATGTGCACTGTGCGGCCCGTCAAGTGGGATGGCCTCTTGGCGCTGCGGGGTGCAGCATGCGTGACGGGGGCGCCCCCGGCGCCATCCCTCCTGGGGGCTGGGGAGACAGCGACGTCGCTTCGTGTGCGTTGTCGGCAGGATAGCTGGATGCAAAGACAGAAGCCGCAAAATACCAGCTGCTTAGTAAAAGGAAGCCACTTTAGCATCCAGTATACACAGCAGCTACTGCGCACAAGCAATAGAACACATAATGCCAGTCATGTCCCACTCTATACAATTACTCCAACCTTGCTCAATTTTAAGTGCAGCTACTTCTTGAAGACCTTCCAGTTCACTTTTAAAGTGTAGCTCGCTGAAGGCACCATTGTTCAAACAAGCATTGGCATAGCCAATAGGTCTCGCCTTTGGAACCATATAAGTATTTAGCCCTGCAGCACATTATCCCAGGGCCGGCTCTAGGGCGGTGCATTAGGCACCATTGTTCAAACAAGCATTGGCATAGCCAATAGGTCTCGCCTTTGGAACCATATAAGTATTTAGCCCTGCAGCACATTATCCCAGGGCCGGCTCTAGGGCGGTGCATTCGGTGCCACCGCACCGGGCCTGACTTGGGGTGGGGGCGTCAGTTTGCGAGTATTTATATATTCTCATTTTAAAAGCACCTGCTGCTGCGTTCCCGGCCTCCAGCAATAATGATGAGGGAGTTGTCCTGTTGAGTGAGTGAGTTCAAGAGATGTGCTTTTTGAATGATTAGTGGCTGGGACATACACAAGCACCTTTTAATTAATTTTTAGTCAGTTTGTTGTTGGTTACTTCTCTCGTTTGGTGGACCTTGCTGGCTTTTCTGTGCTTTCATTGCTGTAGCACACTGAAATTGAATCGCAATTCATTTGAGGCTGCTTTTTACTCATTATGCATCCCCTGCTACACAATTATATTCACATACTTTGTGCTACCCTGAAAATAAAGCCCGTGAGAGACACTGGATGGAAGGGGAGGCTCGTCCAGGGCTGTCGGGCCCTGAGCAGGGGACTAGAACTCTGGGGCCTGTTGGCCCAGTCCACTCAGGGCTCAGAAGCTGGAAACCGTTGACCACTGCAGGTCCTGAGCATAGAGTGTGTATCTGCGAGCTAAGACCGTCCCGTGCAGAGGGGTCATTCGAGCTGAAGGTGCTGAGCAGAGGAGAGGGGCACTGGCCCACGCAAGTCCAAGGCAGAGGAAGGGGCTGCTGGGACATGTAGCCCGTGTGCAAAGAGAGGGGCCCCTGGAACTGTCTGGTCCTTTGTGGAGAGAAGGGCCTTGCTGGGCCTGCCTGGATGAGGGACCCCTGTGGACTCCAGACTATTTACTAAGGGTGTGCGAAATCCTGCAAAATCTTAGAAAATTACTCGTAATTATGCATAATGCAAATCCCCCCTTTCGTGCTATGTTTTAGTGCAAAATGCGCTACCGCGTACATGTTTGATGCAAAGACGCATTTACACCAAAAATTAGCTTAAAACACAATTGCTGCGAACAGCTGCCTGCGCTCTGGTTGTTCCCGCGCTCCTGAGTTACATTTTTTACAACGAACGGCAGCATAATTATTCAACTGGCATGATTTCAGATATTTCGTGCAGCAAGTTAATGCGAAATCCCCCAAATTATGCGTAATTTAACATTTGCCCGGGGGTTAGTATTAACACCATAAGTGAAGGGTGGGCTCTGAAAACTCTGGTGGAGGGAAGGTCATGTTTTGTGTAAAGGGCTTTTTTAGGCTCGCAGACGAGGAGATATTAACAGGGTCGGACTGGACTATAGATCAATCAGGCAGTGCCCCATGGACCGGTCTGAAAGGTCAGTGTATGGCCCGGTTTTAGCAGTTGGTAGGCTTGTTTTATGGCCACATGGGTCGTTTTTTTACTTTTGATTTTCCTGATATTACCTCAAACATTGCCTGCAGCAAACACACCTGTGTTATACAAGATAAAAACTGTCTGCCTGGCAAATGGGGGAAACTTTATTAGCTATTTGATTCGCTAACAGGGCCACTTTTATTTTGGTGCCTTGGATTATATTTGTGTCCCAGCCCGACCCTGGACTTAAGAGCAGCAGAGTGCAGATACAAAGTTCACGGTCTCCTGCAGAGCCTGATGGTGCTGTGTATTAGGTAGAGCGAGGACAGGTTCTGCGGAGGAGCTGGGGCGTTTTATGCTAATCTACGGTTGATTTTACAGCTAAGTGCTCCGCCCACGCCCTCGTCCCACCTAGTTTGCCAAGTAAGGGAGCTGTATAACTGAAAACTTCAGCGGAGCAGGGCTGGACAGCAGACATCGCGGAGGGGCGGTGGAGCGAGCGGAGAGAGACAGCAGTCGCCGGAGCCCTGCAGGGAGCTCGGTGCAGGCAGGTGGGTGGACGTCTGTCGAGGCTGGGGCAGTGAGCGCAGACAGGCGGTGGTGCAGCGCTGCAGTGGATGCACTGCACGTGAGCACACTTCTGAACAGCCTGGGGTGGGGCTGGCTGTTAGAAGAGAGAGGAGGGGGCTTTGGACATCAGGCGAGTGTGGGGGAGGGAGTGTTGGGGGCGCACTGTCGTAGGATTCCCCGAGGAGGTGCATGTGTGAGGATTCTGGTGAGGGAGACGAGTGTCTGCCGGTAAACAGCGGGGTCTGCAGTGAGCACGCATGTGAGTGGAGGGTGTGGGCATTTGGAGACTAAGGTGGCATTGCAGCTGTGCGAGTGAGACCCCCCGATTGGGAAAACGTGACGTGGGCGAGAGGGACCGAAGCTAGGGAGAAGTGAGGGACAAGCATCCGTGGGATATCCAGATGAAGTGCTTTCGGGTTCCTGGAGTACGTTCCTGTGTTTATGGTGTGCACTTCTCGGGTCTATGGTTTACCCTCCCTGCCTGAAGACGCGCTCTCCTGGCGAAAGGTGAACGGCCCTGGCAGGGCTAGAGGAACAGACCGCACGTGCCGACGCTGGGCGGGCTCGTGGCCTATCAAAGCAGAGTGCAGTTTATATGAATTATAGCTCTGCAGGCTGCAGCAGCTTTAACGACAAAACAAAGCATGCTTTAAATGCAAAAAAGAAAAGCGTCGAAACTCTTACCATTGTTCTTTACAATTGTCTTTAGAAAAAAACAAGCGCGGTGCGCACGCACTACAAGGAATGCGAGGTATGCAGCTGGCACCCGGCCGCGCTGCTGCTCGCTCCCGAGCTCCCTAGGCCAGGGGAGAGAGAAGGCGGGACATGCACCCGCCTTTGGCCAATTGCGTGCTGTCTTTCTTAGAAAGACGCATGCAAAGGCCAATAGCGTGTGAGCAAAAAAAAAAGCACACGCACAAGCGTGTGGTCTTGAGTTGAAAGTCCTTACTAGAAGCCTCGCAGAGCAGCGCATCCGTGCTGGCTCAGGCGAGACCTAAAAATAACTTACTCAGTGTGAGGCGGATGCCAACACAAGTCTGTTTTATCCTCAATGCAAGGTTCGTACACTGCCATTCCGGTTTTCAAAATGACTGTTGCTATTGATTGTGAGCACATTGCATGGCTGGCGCGCAGGTGACCCACTGGCTATTGCGGAGGTACTGAGGGCACGGAAGGAGGCCGGTGGCCACTGCAGTTTCCCAGTTATAAACCGCTTTTATTGGATTCGTTTGGTAACAGCTGGGTTTTTACATACATTTATCTACTCTACAGGGCGGTACTGTGGATTTCAGTTGATTTGTCGTGCTGCTTAGTGGTAAAGGTCTCATTTGGTGTAGAACTTGCTTTTGCTAGTTAATTCAATGTTTACTAACATAAATGCGACACAGTCTCAACATTTCAGAATGGAAGCATTCTCAATATGCTATGCAACAAAGTTATAATTGTGGCTTAGTTATCCTATGCAACTAATAAGCATTGACAAAGCCAATAGTACTGGCTTGTTGTAGGCGTAGTGTTACTTTTGTAGTAGATATCTGGATGCAATGACAGAAGCCGCAAAATACCAGTCGGTGGCACGCCAAGTTAAGCACCAAGTTTCAGGGACTCCTAATCAAATTGGGCAGTACACCTGTAAGAGGAATTCGTTTTTAATCCAGGCGGGCCGGCTTCTGAGGCATTTAGCTCTAGAGGAAGTCAGTGGGCATCTCCTTGGGGGTAGATGTGGGTTTTATAAAGTCGAACGAAACACAATTAACAGTTGGCTTGGAGAGCCCCGACTACCAGAGCCTCGTGCGTCTGTAGTCTGTACTGAAGTTAGAGCAAAGTGACAACTGGTGGCTCTCGCCCGAGCACCAGTTCGGAAATTGTTATTTTGTTTTAGGAAAAAACGACTCACGTAGGTGAAGGACAATATTATTAAAGACTCCGGTTCTTGCCTCATTGTGAAAGTACACAGCCACAACATATTTAATTTACGACCATCGGCCACTAGTGCACTTTTGGCGCGAGCGGGGTACAATCTGCGCCGCTTGCCTGGTGCCCAGGGCAGTGGCTCCAAGGCAAAGGGATGAGCACTGGGTGCGAGCCGGCTAGGGGGCGGACAGCTCGACGGTTACCTTGTGAAGCATGCAGTGGACTAACACGGCGATAAAGTTTTAGTTTTGTGGAGTTTTGAGACTGTAATGTAATTCAAAGAAACTCAGGATAAAGCTTGCTCAGCCTCATCAGTTCAGAACAGAAGCATTTTCAATATTCTTACAAGGTAGCCATAGTTGTTGCGTATTTACCTTATGCAACTACCAACCGGTGACAAAGCCAATGGTCCTGGCGGGCGATAGGTCCATGTTACGGGTTGATTAAATAGATGGATACCATGAGAGAAGAGGTAGAACTATGCGGCGCACTTTTCCAAGCAAAGAATTCAGCGTAAATGTTTTAATCCAATGCCAAAGAGCCTCGAGGTTCTAGCCAGAATCAAAAAGCCACCGGGTGGCTGGACTAAGTACTTTCAAGCGTACAGATGGCACATTTGATAATGGTGCAGGACAATTGTTCCTTTAAGGTCTACCTTGGGACAGTCGAACAGGGACGACTTGTACAATAGATGAACATGTGTTTTAATCAATACTTTGTTTCAGTTAGAAGGGATGATTGGCCCAGTTCTGACATGCCCTTGACTATTATTCTTTGACTTGAACTGGGTCATGTCCAGCTTGTTTAAGCTAGGTGGGGCGAGTTGCCTAACAGCCGATATGTAGCATTAACAGTTCGGATGGCTCGGGGAGCAAGGGATGCTTGGTCTGCTTGCAGGGGCAGGCGATTTCTTCCTTCAAGGGCTTAGCTTTGCATGCTACCCTTTGGTTGGGTTAACTGACTAGGGTGATGCAGTTGAATTTGTGGCAGGCATGCTCCGAGAGATGGGTTTTTCGACACCATGCAACACCATAAACTTAACCCGGTGTAGTAATCAGGCCTACGAGTGGCTGCATGACTCTCTGGTACTGGAGATGGTTAGTTTGGTGGCATGCCTTTCTACAGGTGTGTTGCAAGCTCGCACATTTTTGGCTCCGCTCTCCCAGGGCAACATCGTTAATAACAGCTGGCATGACTTGTTTCTTAATGTAGATAACAGAGCACCATCTCTGTGGCCAGGTTGGCCCAGCGTGAAGGGCTGAAACCTAGCTCACAGTTTGGGTTAGGAGTGTGACCAGGATACATGGGAAGACCGGTTTCAGACCTTTATTTAATTTCAAACAATATCATTGGTGAGTGATATTGTAGAGCGCCGAATTTAATAACCCCTTTTCTAGCACAGGCAAAAGGACTGCAGAGTTGATAGTAAAGTGGAGCTGAACCTATTAGGCATGTAAATTCTGTTAAACCCAAGGGGGTATTACGAGGTGTGTGAAACTGGTGCTTGGGAAACCCAGACGGAGCATGGGCAGATTAGTTGTCAGTAGGTCCACAGCACCCCACCAGTCCGCCCCTAGCACTGGTATTAAATTTACCCCAATTTGATTACGAGGGTATTGAAAAGTCTTTTGCCATTTCCTCAAATGGGTCAATAAACTCCTGGTGGGGCATCACTGGCCTATCTCAGAGGGCATCAAGCAGGAACCCTCTGGGTTGGTACGATAGATGAAGAACATTACAGCTCAACATTCAAATACAAGAGAAAGTTTATACAGTGGATGTATTGACTATATGTATTTCAGGGTGCCCTTAGGTCAAATGAAGGTACAAGGAAAAATTCTGACAATTGCCTAGGATTGCACAATTAGTTAAGCAGGGTATAGGGGCAACCATTACTTAGGCCATCCCACCAGAAGTTACCTCCATGCAAAATGTTCCCAGTTCTGGAGCAGAGGGAAGCACATTTTGGGCTAGGTTAGCTTACCTCATTTTGTCTCTGCGGGTTTGATGTGTCTTTCTGGTCATTATGACCGAGTAGAGCCATTCTCACGTTGCAGACTGCCTGTGTCTTGTGTTCTTCAACTGGCCCACCTCAGAGACATTTAGAGGTATGGCCATGGTAAATTTGGTGCTTATTAAGGTTTTCATGACCAAGGCGGACTGGTGTAGCTTTTCAGGGGGAAGAGATATAAGTTAAGTACCTACTTGCTGACAACGAAGCACTTTAAGGTGGGCGGCGTACAATTTCAAGTTGTAAACATTATATTCCCCCATTAATGTCAGCAACTGCTCACATTGCTAGCAGTTAACAGCCTGGGAAGACTGGGGATAGAATACAGATTAACCTGAACATGCAAATTTCCTGTAAGAACGGAGGGACACATGGCAATTACCTGAGGACACCCTTGCTTAATGTCACATACTTCTAATCTCATCTATGGTTGAGCCATCACACATCATAGTGGGATAGCCACCAACGTAGAACTGGCTATTGGGTCTGCCCTGTCATGACATTGACACACACTTTATATGAACTGGAGCCTCTATAATGTATAAATGCTGAAACCACGGACTTTGGTACGTTTGGCCTCGAAAATCCCCCTCTCCAAGCTGTAGTGCATCATGTTGTTGCCAGGTGTCTTTGAGTGACAGGGAAGTGCATTAAGGGAGCTGTAGCAAGTAACGAGGTTACTTGCAGTGAGGCAGAGGGGTCCCAGCTTACCCACAAAAAGGTGGGCTGCGTCAAAACATGAAACAGTGAATCTTAGATCCCGTCATTGTCATTGGAATAATAATACTCAAGACTGTCTGGCTACCCCACGGGTACTGGACTATGACACAATTAGTCTATAGAGTGGCATCAATAACGGACGAGGTGCAACTTAGTGGTCAGCTCACGGGAAAGTGCTCAGCAAACCAGTGGGTACCAGATGACGCTTAACTTAGTTAGAGACTGCTGTCCCATGGCTGGTATGCCAGGGGGAGTAGTAGTGGTTGCCCTTGAAAGAGGGCAGGGGTCTTAGGGGTACTGAACACTTGCCCGGAGGACAATGGCTGACAAAGCATACTAAAGCAGATAAACCATAATAAACCATAATTTAGGAGGGGGCAGGCAAGACCCGAGCATTCTGTTAGCCAGGATTTTCTCCAGCAATAAGCTGCCTTGTGGTCTGCATCTCGGCAATGATGGTATCAGAATAAGGGTGCTGGGCAAACGTCGCCAGGGGGGGTGCATCAGTACGGTTGCTCAGCATCCATCAAAAGTCCGCAGCTGACTGGGGGGTTGGATCCTGTACATCCTGTTCGGACTCCCAGAAACTTTTCCATCCCTTATCTGCGTTCTTATACATTAGCAGATGTTGGGCACTGGGCCACTCACTCTAGGGTGGGGACTGCAGCAGGGTGACCAGGCATCCAAGGAACGCAGTCAGACGGTGACAGGCTGTAGGCAAGGCTGACATGATATGAAGCAGAATACTGTAATGATTAGTGTGGGTAAAGGGTTAACGCAATTAAGCTAATAACCGTGCAGCCAGGTGGGTGCGTTAGTGTCACCCAGAAAGTGTGCGTTGGCTCTAATAGTGTGGCGAAATATGGGTTTGGAGCACAAATGCTGACAATCACCAGTACACATTTGGCATTCGCAGTCAAAAAGGTGCAGGTAAATTTGTTCATATGTTTTATTCCAGGTTCCCACAAGCCAAAAGTATTGGCATCTGTCCGTCACACTGGTATACCTTTGGAAATTTAGGGATGGGCTACATACGCAGAAGCGCCAGGGGGTTGCGCTAGCCTGTCACTCCCAAAAGGGTGCTGTTACCCAATAGTGTTGAAAAGCTGGGTTTGGAGCACATATGCTGACAACTACCAGAACACGTTTGGCAATCATATGTAAGAAGGAGCATGGAAATTTGCTCACCTTTTTTTGGCACTCTAGTATACCTATAGCAAAAGCTGTCTATGGGCTACTTACGCTGGGGTGGGGGACACCAGCATGGCGTCACAGCACCGGTGATTAGACTCCACCCTGTCCCTGCCCAGTGACCCTCTGCATGGGGTCCATAGTTCACTTGCTGGTGCCACCATTAATGGGTTCGCCATAGTTTATCAATAAAAATGTCTGTGCAAATGTCTGGTCAAATTCAACAAAGTAAGTACACACTGGAACTCGAGGACATGTCAGGTTGCTTCAGCTAAGCTAAATATTTACCCGCCCATAGCCATAATAGCTAGGCGGGTGTGGAAGTTGTCATCTATCAAGTGTGCTGCGGTTCCAAAAGTTGGGAAACAATGGGTATAGCACAAAAGGCTACAATGTAGTAAAAACATTTGGCAATCAAGTAGAAGTAAAGTTGTTCTCAACTTCCGGGGAGGCCATCGAACATGCCTACGGATGGGTAAATAAAGCTGTGGTTAAAACAAAGAACAATAGTTCCCAATTTTCAGTGGAGGCCATCGAACCTGCTTACGGAAGGGTAAATAAGTCATGCACAAGCCCACCAAGCAGGAGGGCTTGGTTCAACTCCAATTCAAAATCAAATAAAATAAGAAGTGCTAGGTAAATTAGGCATGGTCTCTTCAGTGCAAACACCACAAGGTTCTCCCGATAGGGACGGGGACCACCTGCAGAGGTAGATGGGATTTGTCCAGCTAGAAGGACTGGTAAACCGCATGTTGCAGGAGGTTATGGAGTGTGGGGGGGGGATATGACGGCGGCCACATCCAGGGCTTTGGCGGATTCACAGTGCGATCTGGAGGCTGATTGGTACGAGGGGTACCCTTTCAGGAGCACAATAAGGGTGTTTAATGCCAAAATCCCAGGAGTCTTTACGGCAGGCCCCTGGTTGAAAACGACAGCGCCCCACTAGTCCTTCGGGCGGTTGTAAGCCTGAGCAACGGGGGCTTGCCTGGTTACGCTCCGCCCCTAAAAAGGCGTGAGTAAAAGTTATGGACTGGGGTTCCATGATATGTAAGGGGGATAACCCCCACATAAATGGTAGCACAGATTGAATTGGCCACGGTGCAGTTTGGCTCATCAGGTGACCAGGGCAGCTTAGGTTGTCACCACTGCCTGCCCTTGGATCGCCCGTAAGTTAACCCACCAAGTTGGCATACTCCTTGTATGCAATAAACCTGCAGCAAACTGTTTTCCAACAAAAAAAATTGTGTGGACTGTTTATTTTGAGCAGCGTGACTAATTACTGCTAAGCGGGGGTTGCCGATATCGGCACTATGTTAAGAACCCCACCCAAAATTGTAAGCCTGTGGGCATTCACCAACACTTCCAACAGCATTTCCAAGATACAAAAAGTTGAGCCGAAGTTTGGCGCTGAAACTTTGCATCATGTTGTCAATGTGTGTGAGTGAATCAAGTTTCTTACTGTGAAAAAATGCTTTCCATGTGGTGAGAAATGGGAAAAAAGGCGCGCAATTTCATTTTCCCCTGTGTTTAATCCTGCATTGTCCTGCAATTGGGTAATTCCTTGGAGCACAAACATGGGAACAGAGTGTGACTGGAAATGTACAGTGCTCGTAGATTTCCGAAACCACTCCTGGTTGTTTATTGGTTCACCCTGCAGACGGAATTATCTCAATCAGTTACTAAGAAGTGTTATTGTAGCTCAACTCTTTGGTACTCCTTTTAGCCACGTTTAAGTCCCATAAGCTGTGTGTTGCACCTACTAGCGGTTGAAATTGTGCCCTGAAGGTTATGTGGAGGTCTCTGCACGGGAATCCATTTCAACTCACCCACCTACTGCTAATGAGATCAAAGGCACCACAATTACAACCCTGGAGGTTTTTTGTTTTTTTAAAATATATTTAGTTTTTTTATTGTCAAAAAGGGTTACAAAAATTGCACTTCAGGCATTATTATCACAAAAATACAATAGTAATACGCATAAATCACTGAGATTTCAAGGCATAAAATAAAAATACTGGTACCATCTTAGCATCCATACCCATCCGTTTTTCTACCCTTTATCTATTCAGTCCCCTGATCTAGCCTGATGTTTTTATAGGAGTATAAATCTACCCCATATGGAATCCAATTTCTTCAAAGATTGAACTCCTCTAGCTCTAGCCAGAGCCTTCTCCCTTTCATAAGTTTCACTCACTATTTCCCACCACTCTGCCCCGCAGGGAGGTTTTGGAGCGATCCAAGCCCTGGCTATAGCTAGTCGAGCAGCCACGGGGATTATTGAGTACAGGGATTTCAACCCGGGGCCGGCTTCCTTATAGCCTGGCATAATTTCATTCACTGTAGGAGAGTAATCTAAACCCAAGCGTATGTTCATAATGTGCCTTATCTTTTGCCAAAAAGTCTCTAACTCAGGGCAAGTGGCAAACATATGCACTATATTAGCAGCATTAAAGCCACATTTTAGACATTTGACCTAGTCTCCACCCCGGCTTCCCTCTTTCTGGGCCCAGCTAGCGATCCTCTCTGGAGTGCAGTATAACATACATATCGTGCGGAACTGTTGCAACCTTAAGTTAACAGAGTGTATTGATCTGTCTAATGTTTCTAGTCCTCGATTAACTACTATAGGGGTAATGTATGTCCCCAGGGTCTTACTCCATTTTGCAGCCAGTTTTTCACAACTGTCCGTCCTGAACTGACACAAACATTGGTACATAGTGCTGATTACTGATTCCAGAGCATCCCCATGCAAACATGTCCATACCCCAGAACTCGCCACTGTTTTTAGCGACTGGGATCTCAGTAAATAATCCCTAATCTGTAGATATTTTAAAAACATCTGGCGTGGAAGTTCAAATGAGGATTGTAAACTTTCCCAAATGACCGAAAACCATTATAAACGTATAGTTGCCCCTAGTGGTCAATCCCATAACTGGCCCATAGTCTACCAATCGAGTCCTGGAATACATCCGGGAGCAGCGGGTTACCCCATAGAGGAAGATTGTCATACATAAGAGAAAAGGAGGATATGGTTAAAATTTCGCGCCATATGCATACAGTATCCCTGATAGTCTTAAAGCGAAGTAGCCATTTACTTGGGGGTTCGCATCTCTATACAGATCAAACACATATTGGCACTAAACTACGATCCACTGCTGCAATCTATAACTAAAAAACTGGGAAGCTGGCACAAATTGCCCATTGGTATCATGGGGAGATGTAACATTATAAAAATGAAAGTACTTCCAAAATTTCTATATTTATTTCGTTCTACCCCCCTACGCATTCCTAACTCTTTTTTTAGGAAACTAGAGGGGGTGATAAGCAGCTTTATATAGGGGTTATAAGAAAGCACAACGAGCAATAGGACTTATGAAATTCCCATACAATCAAGGGGGCTTAGATCTCCCTGATTTTAAAATGTATTATTGGGCAGCATTTGCTGGTCGTCTCCACAGTCTCCTGTCTTCAGATAAACAAGATTTTTGCCATCGTCTTGTTTTGGGCTTTGATAGCAGAATGTTCTTATATAGAGTTAATGATCCCTGGAGGGGTTTTTACATGATCTGTTATTATTATATGTTATTTTATATGGTGTTATGTCATTAGTCGTCATCAACACCTGGCCTGATGCATCCATCAGGCTACTTCAGAAGCGTGGATCAGAGGCCCGATGGACTCTCAAAGCACAAGGGCCTACTTACGAGGTGATCTGAATAGGGGGTTATACTTACCACACCCATGAAATGCAGCTATTGGGCCCGATTCCAAAGGTAAAGTGATACGAAAGTCTAACTTTACGACTTTCGGTATTCACAAAGGGCATTTACTACTCGTAAATGCCCTTTGTGAAGACTGAAAGTCGTAAAGTTAGACTTTTGTCTAACTTTATCTTTGTGAATCGAGCCCAAGGTGTTTACTGGGTGTGGGAAATTCCTCCTTTCAGAGTTTCGGCTCTTTAAATGAGGCATAGACAACAAAATGGTCCTAACAGCCATGAGTATAGGAATGCAATTAACATATATTAATCATGACAAATTAATTCCGCGAACATGAGGGAAGGAGAGGAAAAATACAACAAGGGAGGCAAAGTTTATGCAAAACAATTCAGATTGTATTTATACATTAGTAATATATACATATATTTTATGATACAATAGTTACTCCATTATGTGCAAAGAAAGTGCTCAAAGGAGTGCTTGTACATAAGTGATGGAGGATAAGCTGTTTGGGTTACCCCATTATTTTGTAATGGCTTTAAATGAGGCATAGCATGTGGACTCAGTATTTAATGCACCAGAAAGGGCTTTTTTGCCCTTTTACCAGGCATTTTTCCCCAAAAAGCTAGCTTGGTGGAATCTGCTGTCATGCTCAAAGGAGCGTTGTGTGTTGACTGTAACAATTCAGAATTTGGACCTAAAAGGGAAGATAGCCCCGAGCAGCACATGTCTGGGGAGAGGAAGTGGTCCGTCGGCTAGACTGCCGACTTTGGTGCTGGAAACGAAGGTTCAAGCCTCGGGGTCGCGTCCACATCCTGTGATTCTGGGCAAATCACTTAATCTCCGGTGCTCATGTAAAGTGCTCCAATACCTTCGGGTCGAGTTCGCGCTTTATAAATCTGCAAAAAAAAAAAAAAAAAAATGTCTAAATTAGAGACAGTGCTCCCAGAAGTGGTAGATCTTAAGCAACCTTCTAAAGTGGGTAAGGTCCTGGGGCGTAGATATCTTCAGTGCAGCAGGTACTGTTGCTCTGGGGCCTCGAGGCTCATTGCGCCCCAGTAATGACTGCCTTTTACATCCCAATCTGGGGTCACATTTTCTTTACTTGCATCAGGGCCCATGGCACCTTTGCTACTTCACTGGAATCGTCATCAGTATTCTGCAGTTCGATGAGAGGAGAAGTCCAGAGCTGATCTCCACAAACTACTGGGGCTTGTAAAAAGGGGCAGAAAATATGCACCTGACAATGCTGATGAAGCGACCTCTGATGATGCTGGGTCCTGGTATGACCAGGGAAATACAAGTAGATCCACTACAGATCCCCATGTAATTGGAAAAGACCTGCTGAAGTTGCTGCAAGTGCACATTTTCTGCTTTTAAACATTGTAATTGCATTTCCTAGGGCCAGTGTACCCCAGGTATGACCAGGAAGATTTGTCTTTGGTGAAACATGTAGCGCCACCCTATCTGCGAACACCAGGTGCAGTGGGCCTGGTACCCAAGGGACTAGCCAAAAAATTAAAATACCCCAACTTTGAACCAAAGCTCTGATGGCATCAAGCAAGTGAAGGAAGTGAGCCCGGCCCTCCTTCGAACAGATACCTTGTCTCTCCTATCCAAGTATCTATCCATTCATCCTTTCACCCTTCCATCCTCTTCATTACCACCATTTTAACTTTGCATTCTGTCATCCATTTATTCTTTCATCCATCATTTAATCTTTTACCACTCCATCCATCCATTCACACATCCTCCATTTATGCATGCACCCATCCATATATTGATCCACCCATGCATCCATCCTTTGACTTATACAACCATCATTAAGGCATTTCATCCATTAATTGATTCTTTTTGCCATGCAGCCATCCACTCAGATTTCCATTTACTACGCCATCTTTTTACCCGTCTGTCCACCTATCCATTCACCCATCCATCCAACCACTCGTCCGTTCTTCCTATCACTCTTCCTTGCTTTCTTTCATCCTTCCTTACTTTCACCTTTCATTCCTTTCAACCTTCCATCCTTCTTTTCCTTTATATTAACCCATGTTGCTTTCTTCCTTATAGCATTAATTGTGAGCCTTTGTTTGCCGAGCTGCATACAGAAAATTGCCATGAACCCCCCACCCCACTGTTGCAGCTAAAGCTGGGGTTCACAACACCACTGCTGGTGCCCACCATTATTGGCTCTATTGGGTCTTACAGGCTAGTGGTCCTGATGGAAGCGGGAGTGCACTTTCCCTTCAAATTTTCTAAACATATACCAAGAAGGAGTTAAGGTCTCTCTGATGCTGTGTGCAGGCTCATAAAGTTTCAGCCTATCCCTAGGATAGTTGGGTCCAGTGAAATGTCCCCAAACATCAACCATTAGCTAGTCAGGACTTCGCTTTTGCTACTAGGTGCCTGGTGCTTAATTTGTATTAAAATAAATAAGAGCCCAGTGCTGATGTTGCTGAATGTCGAGGTTTGCTGAATGCCTGGTTTGCCAAATTCCAGGCCGTCTAGTCTAGCTCCTTTCTTTCCTCACTCTACAGATCCTGTCTATTTCTCTCACCTTCGTAGGTTCTTTTTCTTGCCTTACTCTCCCTTTCTCACTGCTTTCCCATTTTTCTCGAGTTTCTGACTTTTTCTCTTTTGCTGTGGGTCAAAGTTTGATGATGAAAAATGTGTTTCAGTGTCCACCACCTTGAACCATTTAGGGGGGTCACAGCTGCAACCCTTGGCTTGCCTCTTGCAATGCCTAGCAGTGCCTTTTTGAACTCTGGACTCAGTGTTAGACAAATCAAATCAGTGCCAGGAACTGCCACATGGGAGGTTCGCTCTGAAGGGCATTGGAACTCCACACTCCTTGTTTTTTGCCCATTTTTGTTACACTAGTGGTGAATAATAGTCTGCTATTCATTATTACAAAAATAAGAAATGGGCACCAACAGCTGGAACGCTGGCAGCTTAGGTAAGTGAAAACATGTTTTAAAAGTATGCTGTGTGCATGCTTGCAGGTAAAGGTGCGCTTGTGTGAGAGAGAGCATGTGTACCTGTGAACGTGTGTCAATTTGTAAACGTGAGCAAGTGCATGTGTGAGTAAACATGAATAACTGAGAGTCAGTGAGAGGTAGTCAATGAGAATGAGTGAGACTGAATGTCAGTGAGTATGAGTGAGTCAGGTGAGTGCAAGCGAATGACAGCGGTGAGTAAGAATGAGCGTGAGTGGTTAGAGAGTGTGATGGACAATGAGTGTGAGTGAGGATGAATGCAAGTGAGTGACAGTGAGTGAGTGTAACTGTGAATAAGAAGATTCAGAGTGAGTGAGAGTAAATGAGAATAAGCGAGACACAATGTGATTGTGAGTGAGTGTGAATGAATGACAATGAGTGAGTCAGAGTGTGTGAGACTGAGTAAGAACAAGTGAGTGAGAGTAAGAGTGAGTCCAAATGAGTGAGCAAGTATGACTGAGTGAGAGTGAATGTGAGTGCCAATGAGTGAGAGTAAGAGTGAGTGAGAACGAATGAGTGAGAGGGAGGGTGCGTTAGTGACAATGAGTGTTAGTTATTGAATCTAAGTGAGCTTGAGTGACAATGTGGTGTTATGCATGTGAGTCTTCCATTGACTCTGGCATACTGAAGGTAATTCTTGGCTTATAGAGGAACCCGTGATAAAATATTGATACTGGCATACTGAAGGCAATTGTTAGCATGGCAGGCACCAGTGACAAAATACTGGCCCTGACATACTGAAGGTAATTCTTAGCATAATAGGCACCCACAGTAAACTTCTGGTAGATACTGACATGCTAGAGGTAGTTCTTGGCACATGAGGCACCTGTTAAAAAATGCTGGTGCTGGCATACTTGAGAAACTTTTTGGCATAGGTAGCACCTGTGGCAAAATGCTGGAGGTAATTCTTAGTATAAGGGCAGAGAACCGTGGCATATGGGATGAGGTCAACCATTGCTGGCCCTGACGTAATAGAGGTAATTTATGACATAAGGTTCAGCCATGGTATATGGACAGCATTAATGGCAAAATTCTGACACTGTCATATTCTGTGTCATTTTTGGCATAAGGGGGTACCCATGGCAAAAGAATGGCCCGGGCACAATGGAGGTAATTTTGTCATATGTATGAGGGGCACCCATAACACATTTTGAAAAGAATGGGGTCAACTCCTGGGGAGCATCTGATTTGATTAGCTTGGCGCACCATTTAATGAGTGCCCTTTCTGAACCTATGGCTTTTTAATAAATGCATGTATTAAGTGTGCTTTAACATGCACTATTTGACTCCACGTTGTTTCAAAATCTTCACTGAAATGCAATCTCCCTGATCCACCTCTTCCACCAGAAGTCTGGCTCACTCACTTCTCTCGCTTGCTACAAATATTTGCCCCACCACTTTCAAAGATGATGTCAGCACCCTCATATAGGTAGTAACTAAAATAGACATTTGTTTGTATTGTGTATTTTTTTTACGTTAATTATGCAGTTAATATAAAACTTCAGCAATCACAATTATTGTGATGTTATCCGGGTTAAGGTCATGTGACCACTTCATGAGATGTCACTAAGGTCAAAAGGTGTGTGATGCCACTTCTGCTTCCCCTGGCATTTTGGCGAATAAACGTTTATGGTCATTAGCAGCAACCACTGGTAAGAATTGAGGACTACCACGTGCAGTGGTTAGTATCCCACTGATTGCCGTTGAAACTGCATATACAGGAATATTGAAAAATGATCAATCAGGTTAAGAAGGCACATTTAGCAGAACAAAAGGCAGACCGGACAGCTAATCACTCGTCCAATGTTTTGAAATTCTATAGCATTAAATTAACAACATGATAAATGATTCAAATTGAGCAACAGCATTTTCAAAAAGTTTTGTAACTGGCCAGCAACTTTCTTTAAGTGTAAGATGATAGAAACACAATGCCACTGATAGAACAATATCTTGTTGAAATCGCCAAACAGAATGCCTCATTGGTCGTATGGACCTTTGATTGACGACTTGAAGTGTAAGAAAGGAGCTAACATCAAAAATAAATTGCAAACACTGTGAACCAATATGGCCCTACTCGAATGGCAGAGAGATGGTGTCCAAACATTTAGGGATTAATTAACATATTTGGTTCAGGTCACATATCAAATCAGTCAGCAAAATTAATAGAAAATTATGGTAAGAACACTTATTTAAATGTTCATGCAGTCTACATTTCTATATGAATAAAAAAGAATATGCAAAACAGAACAACATACAGCAAGCAAAATATGACCCAAGCAGGTTCCTTAAAGAAACTTCCCTATTCTAAATAAAGTATTGAAAGTGGCAAGAGGAAGAAAGCATATAAGGAAGATATCAGCATCAGTTGAACTAGATTTAAGGATTAATAGAAAGATTCAGAATATTCAAGCATGAAGCTTAACACTCTGGGCAGGGTAAATTAGCAGAGTCAAGAAGAGGCCTTCTCTCAGCAAAGTCAGGACAGGGTCTGGCCTACTAAGCTAAAGAGCACACAATTAAAACATTACAGAAGATTCTAGAAGGCCTCTCCTTATCTTGCACCGGGAGCAGGTGCACTCCTTAACTTTCCCAGCTTCCAACACAGAACGACCTTGGATGTAACATCAGTCCGGTCTGCCGGGTGCAGGATGGTTTCCCGCACTGTTTCAGTCTCCATATGCAAGGCCAAAAGTTAATTAAGAAGATCAGTGGTCTGCTAATCAAATACAATGAATAATGAACCTATTCTAAGCTAACGATGCACCTGATAAGACACCTGAAAAGCAGAGAAAAATAAGACACTTGCAAAACTAACATGTGCACTGATCTGATGCCTGGTTACAGGTTAGACCAACACTAGATTTGAACAGGTTCTGAATGAATACAGTTGCATAAGTAATTACCTCAAACACACATTAAGAAAAGTGAATACATTTGTTATATTTTTAAACTAATAATGCTGGTGTCGCTCATTAAAGTGAATACACAGCCACTTACTACATTTGCTAAATAAAACACATGCAGATTAACATAGTTAAACACACATGAAATATATATGAATTGTGCTGCTCCGCCACTCTTCTGTCTACTTTACAAGACCAGAAAAATAAAGGCAGGATAATCCAAAAGTTCAGCTTTTGCTCTGAGTGCACAACTGGACTGTTGCTGGATCTCTAATGCTGATTTTTGTGTCATAGGTAAACATGGTTCATGCGTGTGCGCCATGACATAGGTCTGTCTCATGGACAGGGCCGGCTTTAGCGCTGGTGGCACCCTGTGCGACAATGTTTGTTGGTGCCCCCCAATAACCACCTCCGTTACGGATTCCCTCACTACCACCCTTTAACAGTGCCCCTCAAGTCTCCATAACCACTCTCTCTCAGATGCGTTTAATTCGTTTTATAGCGCTGTTGCCACTCATACTAGTGTAGGGTGTCAGAGCACTTTACATCACACTCACTACACAGAGACAATCAATCATAGGTGTGTAGAAGTGTGTATAGGAAATGTTACATAAGACAGAGGACTACAAGGTACAGGCGTCACGTTATTCATTCTGGTAGACAGTATAGTTTAATAGTGCTTGGTCTGGAGAAGCACAAACTCCGAATTTAAAACTTAAAACCATGGTTATTTTTTTTATTTTATATTCAGAATTGATTTCTATCCAAATCTACCCCTTTTCCAACATTAGGATAATGAAAGACGGGATAAAATCATAACGCTCTAATCCAGTGATACTCAAAGTACGGCCCGGGGGCCGCATGCGGCCCTCCTGACTTTTAGGTGCAGCCCTTTGGTCAACAGCAGCCCTGGGCTGCTGTTTACTCGACAGAGTACTAACAAGAAAATATGTTAAATAAACGGGCAAGTGTTCATTTAAATCTTAATTATAGTTAAAAGAGGAATTAAAGTGGGTGTCCTGAGCTGCCTAACTTTAGGAACACCTTCATTTATAAAGATAAATCTTACAGCAAGCGTGCAAAAATATGATGAAGTCTCTTCAAAATAAAAAAAGTGCATTTCATTATCATGCAGAACCTTTCACCTTAGTAAATCAGATTCTATCAGGGCATTGGGAAGTATTTTTTAAAAAGGGGATAGTTTTCAAACATGAATTTAGAAAAATTAATGCTTCCCCGACGTCCTGGCAAAAATGCCACTAGTGAACTAAGAGGCAAGTCATTTAATATGTGCAACCTGTGGGTGGCTGGGGTTGCTACCATACATGAACATTATAGTTTATCATATGAAAAAAAAGAGACGTTTTTGTACAGCGCACATTCTGAAGTTATGTTTTTCAAGGTCCTCTTGTATTTGAAAATGAAGGAAAAGGAGGGAAAGTAAAATAAAACAGCTGCCCAGGATCACACAATTTGGTCAAGTGGGAAAGCCAGGATTGTTCCCGGGTTTTCTGCTTCCACATTGTGCAATTCAATTCAGCCAGTAGATGTATATGCTTCGCTTCCCCTCACACCCACCTCCACCCCCCCAACCAGCCACTCCCTGCTGGTATCTGTGCGGCCCTTGGTCACGTCGGAGACCAAACTTTGTGGCCCCCGGGAAAGTGTTTGTGAGTACCCATGCTCTAATCTATGCCTTGCAGTTTTTATGCAGCTCTTTGGTGACAGTTAATAGCTCACTGTTCTATGGTAGGATTATAATTTATAAACTGCAAGACACAAAAAGATCTCTCCGGAAAAAAACAGTAACCCACTGACCTATTTATATTATATGCGCTTTGTGATCTAAACAGTACACGTTCTTTGCAGCAGGCATATTAACCCTCTGCTCTACCTTACCACAAGTCAAAACTTTCAGTAGACAAACCTCTGATCTCTCTCTAAAAAGAACATTAATCACCGGAGTTATCTTGACATTTATATTGTTGCCTGTAAATTTCTGGAGGCCAGGAATGTGGCAGCAGGTGCTTTTAAAACCACACAATACTTCCAAATATGTTGCCCCACCCGAAGTCAGCGCCCGGTGCGGTCGCACCGCCCTAGAGCCGGCCCTGCTCATGGATAGCGTTCCTGTTGGACTGGGAGGTGCCTCCAAAGTGGCACCCTCTTAGTAATGGAAGGCTACCGATTTCACGCGAGTGAAAAGGTCCTATTTAGGTCTCACCTAGCGTTGCAGCGCATGCGCTGCTCGCTGACGAGAGATATTGTAAATGAGGAGTTCAGAAGGGGGCTTGAAGCCCCGCCCCTCCTTTCCATTGGCTGGCGTCACCGTTTATGCTAAACGGTGGCCTGCCATTGGAAATGAGGGTTTTTAGCCGCTGCCCTTTCGCCTTTTGGTCCGGCCCATCCGGACTGGATCGCCTGCTTCACGGCTGTCGTGAAGCAATTTCTTATCTTTATGAGGCTGTTATATAAACAAGCCATGAGATCCAGTCCGGATGGGCCATCCCAAAAGGAGACAGGGCGCCGCGTGTTTATTTTTGCATCGCGCTTTCACTGAAAGTGAAAGCGCGATGCAAAAATAAACAGCGGGAATGGCGATCAGGGTTATCAGGGTGGTCGAGAAGTTGTGGTTTTTCCTCAGTGATAGGAGCCGGGTCTGGTGTGAACTGTGGTCTTGCTCCAGCGTCATGACTCGTGTCTGTCATGATAGTTTTAGATGTGTCAGCCCTCGAGTTGCGATCTGAGTCGCGCTGTTGTGGGTTGGTTTCAGTGCCTGCTCTGTTTTGGGTGGGGGTGTTCTGTTTATCAGGCCAAGGACGGAGGTGTGAAGGGATGTAAAGTTTAGTCCCAGGCCTGCTCAGTGGTGCTCAGCGCGCCCTCTGGTGGTCCTCGGCATCAGCGCGCCCCAGCATGGCCCTGAGTTGGGCCATTGGCTCCCCAGCAGGGCTCCGGCCTTTCGTTAATTGCCTCTTTCTTGTTGTGGCCGACTGCTGGTTGGTCGGGCTGCTGGGGGTTGTTTGTAGAGGGCGGCGGGTCTTGCATAAAAGGTCGAGATGAGCCCTCTGCCTCTTCAGATCTGCTGTGCACCAGAGAAGCACACACACTCACTCCCTTCAGCCTAGACACCCCGAGGATGATGATGATCCAGAGCCCCCGTCCTGCAGCCGCAGCCGCTGTACCCGCTCTGCTATCCTCCCGGAGCGCTCTTCAGCACAGGTGAGGCCCGGCCTGACTTCTCTCTGGTACTCTCAAGTGTCATCTTTCACTCTCACTCCACCTTATCCTCTCTCCCGTGTGTTCCTCCCCACCCTCCACCCTGCTTGTCCTGCTGTCTCACTAACGTGTCCACCCTGCCTGTCCTGCTATCTCACTAACGTGTCCACCCTGCCTGTCCTTCTGCCTCACTAACGTGGCCTACCCACTCTCTCTTCACCCTTCACTCTTGGACCTCGCACCCGTGCCCTTCCTCAACCCTGGGTGCCCTTTCACCTCTGACCGCTGTCCTCAGCCTCATGCCGTGTGCTTAACCCCCACCACGCCTGCTGCCCCGTCTCAGCAGTGCCTCCTCATTTAATAGTAATTCCCTGTTTTGTAGCACTGCGTGTGCACGTTATAGCTCCTATAATACTACCTGTGTGTACGGTGTAAACGTGTCTGTCCTCAGGTGTGTCCGCCCGCACAGTTTTCTGATCTCTGCGTGCCTGGTTTTTAAATATCAAAAGACAAATGTTCCTTGAGGAATCATTTAGCTATAACTTAATATTTCAAATCGTCACCTATGTGAACAGAATAATCAGCAATCAGGGAATTTCGCATAAATGAATGCTTTTTATATTTGATTAAATCAATTTTATCAAAAAATAGCAAAAAATATATACATTTATTATTTCGTGTACGGCAACAAATTTGCTACTGACTCAGTATATATAAAATACACAGTAGTGACCAACACCTTTTGTTTTGAACAAACGTATGGACAGTACATCAAATCACCCATACAGTACAGCTTAATTGGTTGTTTGCATTAGTTTCATTATGCATTCAGCACACATAAATGAAAACAAAACGGTGTAGTAGCGTCGACGTTTCGGTCTCATTAACGGTCTATATGATCCACGAGACCATCTTCAGGACGATAACGTTGCACCATAAATCTAGTACAATGGAAACATCCAAAATCAACATAAGGAAAAACCCTGAGTTCAAAAATATATCGTCTGCTCATTACTCAATTTGAAAAGAATTCCAATTCACCCTACGTGCATAAAAACCCCACATGTGCCAAAATAAGAATCACACCAAACCACCAATGTTTAAGTGTGTAAGCAAATAAAACCACTAATCAACCGAACTACCAATGAAATTATTTTGAAAACAATATCATTAACCGTGAATAGCAGTGCCCAAACCCGTACGACACATGGTCTTACTTGATAAAAACCAGATGTCTCTCGGTGATTCTTGAACCTACAATCAACATCAAATTCGTAAAAAGATGAAACTCATCAAAACAAACACTAACTTAATCACGAACATGGACCTCCTCTTACCTTTAACATGCACAGTCTCCAAATCTAAAAACCAAAAACATATCGATATCATGTCTTAGACACAATTATATTGGCACGCATGATATAACATGTTAGAGAATGCAGTACTCACAGAGCAGCCGCACGTGTGAATCCGCGACTTTTGGCCTGGAAATGAAGTGAAATGCCACAATACAATTTAGAAACTCCCCTTAGTGGAAACTCTCCGGATCTCTATAAAACACACCTCGGCATTTGTAATCGTTTTAAGCGCTGACTTACTTATTCAAGATCCGGAATTAATCCGTTCTCCACCCGACTAACAGACCGAGTGCGGACGCAGAGTCTCAGATGACCTATAACCTCTGCTACGTATCACGCCCAAATGTCACAACGTGTCGGCCATGTTGGAAGTACTAAAAACGTCCTCCCGGTTCGAATACAATTATACCATGAAAAGATCAAATCAAGACCTCTGCCATGTTTCAAAGCCAAACGTATCAGTCATATCGAGTGTACTGCAACATAAATAGATTAAGACTGTATACACATTAGAACCTATAACAAATTATAACAAATTACCGACACTGGGACACAAGTATCAATATCCACAGTGTCAGCACTGAAATAAATCATCACTAGACAGTCAGAAATCCAAAATCAGAAATCGAAACCTTAACAGCCATCTTAGATGTAATAAATACATCCACTCAATCTCGTTAAAAAGTTCCGGTGAAATTAAATTAAACAAAATTTAGTTCAAACCACTGCATCGAGATGGAATATGCATTCAATATCCAACTATAAATTTCAGGATTAAAAACATAGAACTACAAGATAATAACTATACTATACATCTTTAATGTCATACAAGTCTTAGATATGGAATCATAATATATCTATATTCATATGGAATCTCATATAAAACACCAAATTCAGATAGTGTATTGAGAGATGCTTATCCTCAGCCAGGACACTATAGAGTTGCCAACGTATGCCATTCAACAAACGAATTTAATCCCTTTTCCACAGTTTTGGCTGACCAGATCCATCTGTTCTCCTTGAGTGTGAGCAGACGATCGACATTCTGCCGTCTCTTTGAACTCTTAACAATCTCCAGTACAAACCATTTCATATCAGAAGGGGTATGTGAATTATTCAGATAATGTTCGACCAATGGTGCAGTTGTAATTTTGCAACGAATGCGCGATTGATGCTGCATAATACATTTCTTCACCTCTTGTTTTGTTTTCCCAATATAAAATAAGGATCAAGGGCATTGTATGCAGTAGATGACATTCTTAGACAGACAATTTGAATGGTGTCGTAAAATCCATTGTTTTTCATTTAGGGTACAAGATTTTACCACCAATGTGGTTGCACATGCTGCACAATGTCCACATGGATAGTGCCCTATTACTGGCATCAGACCCACATATTTTGTAAAGTTACAAGAGCGGGTTCCGTGTATGCTTTTACCAAATGGTCCCTTAGATTTCTGGCCCTTTTAAAAGCGAACCGGGGTTGTTTAAATTGCGGTTTGACTTTCTGTATAAGGTGCCAGTTTTTTAACACGATCTTTTTTATTGTGTTGGACTCAGTTCCAAAAGTTGTAACACAAGTGATCGAATCATATTCTTTTTCTTGATGATTTTTCACCTGTAGCAATGCCTGTCGATCATAATACCAAGCCCGTTTCATCGAATGTTTCACTAATCTATACGGATAGTTTCTCATCACCAACTTAGATTGTAGAACTTTGGCCTCTTTAAAATAATCCTCCCTTCTGGTACAGTTGCGTTTGATACGTAAAAACTGCCCAAAGGGAGATTATCCCGCAGGTTGCGTGGATGGTGGCTCGTGTATTTTAACAGCGTATTCCTCGCTGTAGGTTTTGTATAGAGGCTCACAGCTAACCGACCCTCATCATTCCAAATGATTAAATCCAGAAAACTGATTGACAGTTTGTTACATTCAATCGTAAATTGTAGATTGGAGTCTTGCTCATTGAGCCAGACATGAAACTCATGTAGCTTAGTTAGAGTGCCTTCCCATATTAAGCATACATCATCGATGTATCTCAGATATTTCTTTATGTGGGAATGAAAGGGATTATTATTAAAGATCACTTTATCCTCAAAAGAGGCAACAAACAAATTCGCTATATCAGGTGCAAAAATTGCCCCCATAGCTACACCCTTTACTTGGCCAAAAAACTCCCCATTAAACATAAAATAGTTTTGTTCTAGAGCAATTTTGGCACAATCTACAATAAAATCAGTAGGGACCTGGTGTGGGCTCGGTCTCTCATCCAAAACATCTTTAATAACTCTAAGAGCTTCTGTTTGGGGTATGCTTGTATACAAGCTCTCTATATCCATTGTCACAAGAATATCTGTTTGTGTATCATATGGTTGACCTTCCAACTGTGTTATCACATCTGAACTATCCCTGGTGTAAGATCGAGTAAGGGGAACAAAGGGTTTTATGAAAAAATCAGCATACTCTGCCATCGGCTGTAGAATAGATTGACAACCGGCGACAATAGGCCTGCCAGGGGGATGTATGTTATCCTTGTGGATTTTTGGTAGCATGTAAAACGCTGGAATAGAAAAATCTGTTTTATTTAAGTATTCAAATTCTTTCTGACTAACCCACAGACCCTCACGGCCTTGAGCTGTAAGATTTAGAATTTCCTTCCTGATCTTATCTGTAGGATCTCTAGGTAGTTTTACATAATGTAATGGATTATTCAGTTGTCTTAGCACTTCTGCATCATAGTCTGTTTTATCTTGTATAATAATACTGCCACCCTTGTCAGCCGGTTTAACAATTATATCATCCCGACTGGCAAGGGCTTTCAAGGTCAGATGTTGGTCCTTCGAAAAATTATATTTAATGTATTTTCTTTCTTGGAACATTTGTTCGACCTCGGTTAAAACAACATTTTCAAAAGTAATCAATTCCTTCGGCATAAGATTAGTTGCTGGAAAAAATGTAGAAGAACATCGTAAACCTGTAATGTTGCTCTGTATATTCGAGGGAGTCTTGCTAAAAAAATATTTTAACCGTAATGTTCTAAAGAATTTGTACATTTCAATTTGAGTAGTAAATGAGTCATTTTTATTAGTTGGAACAAATGATAAACCATGGCTCAAGAGCTCGATCTCTTTTGAGCTAAGTTCATGTGTAGATAAGTTAAAAATAGGCACTATTTCCATAGTTGGATTAGTCTGGTTAGCCATTACTGGGGTATTTTCATCAATAGTTGAATTTACCATTCGTAGTAACTGTTCCTGATTTGGCGGAACCCTGGAGTGTACTGGTTCCTGAACCAACCTCTCCTCGTGTTCCGAGCCCGACCTCTCTGTGGTACTTGGCCTCTCGATAAAAAAGAAGGATTGTGCCCTCTTCCGAATCTGTAGTTGGGAGTATTACCTCGGCTGTTATTTTCATCAGAGCTTGAAGATGCAGTGTCAGAGAAAGTAGTGTGTTTAGGTACCCAATTAGACTGATTTGGATTCTGTTGAAAAAAATCTTTCTTTAAATAGGGATAAGTACGTTCCCTACTGTAATTTTTAATATCTTTTTGGAGCTTTTCAGTCTTTTTGAGAATGTTATTTCTTTGAAAATCAGCTATTGTGGTTTCCAATTTTTTAAGAAACTCACGAGCATCCATTGTTGCAGGATCCTCTAGAATTTGTTTTTCCAATTCTGCAATTTCACTTTTCAGTTTCTCAATATGTCTTAAGGCAGTCTCAATACTGAGGACCATCCAGCTCCGTGAACATTTGTTTGAAACGAAGCTAAACCCTACTTTAAAGTCCTCATCATCAACAAAGATAATCGGGATATTACGCACTTGTAACCCAACCGGAATGATGTTATTATTCAAACAGTCAGTAAGAAATTTAGCGTGTAATTCTGTTCTTATTAATTTCTTGTGTAGTCTTTCTAAGTTGTTACGTACTAGATTCTGTTGTGTATTATGGCTTGCATTACTAGTTTGAGGTCCTAGGAGTGAGGGTCCACCTGCTATTTTTGCAATATACTCATCTGTATATGTAAGAGTTTCCTGTTCTGACATTGATAATTCTAAACGCACAAAAAATAATAACAATATATTAACACAAAATTGCACAACACATATGCAGACAAATATAAACATAACCAACCACTTTTTAAAGGGCCCTTGCAAACAGCGTCTGCGCTTACAGTCTAATACATAAATAGGGCAACCCACTAGTCCCCAAGGAACTGGGTATCATCAATAACAAAAGACAAATGTTCCTTGAGGAATCATTTAGCTATAACTTAATATTTCAAATCGTCACCTATGTGAACAGAATAATCAGCAATCAGGGAATTTCGCATAAATGAATGCTTTTTATATTTGATTAAATCAATTTTATCAAAAAATAGCAAAAAATATATACATTTATTATTTCGTGTACGGCAACAAATTTGCTACTGACTCAGTATATATAAAATACACAGTAGTGACCAACACCTTTTGTTTTGAACAAACGTATGGACAGTACATCAAATCACCCATACAGTACAGCTTAATTGGTTGTTTGCATTAGTTTCATTATGCATGCACACATAAATGAAAACAAAACGGTGTAGTAGCGTCGACGTTTCGGTCTCATTAACGGTCTATATGATCCACGAGACCATCTTCAGGACGATAACGTTGCACCATAAATCTAGTACAATGGAAACATCCAAAATCAACATAAGGAAAAACCCTGAGTTCAAAAATATATCGTCTGCTCATTACTCAATTTGAAAAGAATTCCAATTCACCCTACGTGCATAAAAACACCACAAGTGCCAAAATAAGAATCACACCAAACCACCAATGTTTAAGTGTGTAAGCAAATAAAACCACTAATCAACCGAACTACCAATGAAATTATTTTGAAAACAATATCATTAACCGTGAATAGCAGTGCCCAAACCCGTACGACACATGGTCTTACTTGATAAAAACCAGATGTCTCTCGGTGATTCTTGAACCTACAATCAACATCAAATTCGTAAAAAGATGAAACTCATCAAAACAAACACTAACTTAATCACGAACATGGACCTCCTCTTACCTTTAACATGCACAGTCTCCAAATCTAAAAACCAAAAACATATTGATATCATGTCTTAGACACAATTATATTGGCACGCATGATATAACATGTTAGAGAATGCAGTACTCACAAAGCAGCCGCACGTGTGAATCCGCGACTTTTGGCCTGGAAATGAAGTGAAATGCCACAATACAATTTAGAAACTCCCCTTAGTGGAAACTCTCCGGATCTCTATAAAACACACCTCGGCATTTGTAATCGTTTTAAGCGCTGACTTACTTATTCAAGATCCGGAATTAATCCGTTCTCCACCCGACTAACAGACCGAGTGCGGACGCAGAGTCTCAGATGACCTATAACCTCTGCTACGTATCACGCCCAAACGTCACAACGTGTCAGCCATGTTGGAAGTACTAAAAACGTCCTCCCGTTCCGAATACAATTATACCATGAAAAGATCAAATCAAGACCTCTGCCATGTTTCAAAGCCAAACGTATCAGTCATATCGAGTGTACTGCAACATAAATAGATTAAGACTGTATACACATTAGAACCTATAACAAATTATAACAAATTACCGACACTGGGACACAAGTATCAATATCCACAGTGTCAGCACTGAAATAAATCATCACTAGACAGTCAGAAATCCAAAATCCAAAATCCAAAATCAGAAATCGAAACCTTAAAAGCCATCTTAGATGTAATAAATACATCCACTCAATCTCGATAAAAAGTTCCGGTGAAATTAAATTAAACAAAATTTAGTTCAAACCACTGCATCGAGATGGAATATGCATCCAATATCCAACTATAAATTTCAGGATTAAAAACATAGAACTACAAGATAATAACTATACTATACATCTTTAATGTCATACAAGTCTTAGATATGGAATCATAATATATCTATATTCATATGGAATCTCATATAAAACACCAAATTCAGATAGTGTATTGAGAGATGCTTATCCTCAGCCAGGACACTATAGAGTTGCCAACGTATGCCATTCAACAAACGAATTTAATCCCTTTTCCACGGTTTTGGCTGACCAGATCCATCTGTTCTCCTTGAGTGTGAGCAGACGATCGACATTCTGCCGTCTCTTTGAACTCTTAACAATCTCCAGTACAAACCATTTCATATCAGAAGGGGTATGTGAATTATTCAGATAATGTTCGACCAATGGTGCAGTTGTAATTTTGCAACGAATGCGCGATTGATGCTGCCTAATACGTTTCTTCACCTCTTGTTTTGTTTTCCCAATATAAAATAAGGAACAAGGGCATTGTATGCAGTAGATGACATTCTTAGACAGACAATTTGAATGGTGTCGTAAAATCCATTGTTTTTCATTTAGGGTACAAGATTTTACCACCAATGTGGTTGCACATGCTGCACAATGTCCACATGGATAGTGCCCTATTACTGGCATCAGACCCCGCATATTTTGTAAAGTTACAAGAGCGGGTTCCGTGTATGCTTTTACCAAATGGTCCCTTAGATTTCTGGCCCTTTTAAAAGCGAACCGGGGTTGTTTAAATTGCGGTTCGACTTTCTGTATAAGGTGCCAGTTTTTTAACACGATCTTTTTTATTGTGTTGGACTCAGTTCCAAAAGTTGTAACACAAGTGATCGAATCATATTCTTTTTCTTGATGATTTTTCACCTGTAGCAATGCCTGTCGATCATAATACCAAGCCTGTTTCATCGAATGTTTCACTAATCTATACGGATAGTTTCTCATCACCAACTTAGATTGTAGAACTTTGGCCTCTTTAAAATAATCCTCCCTTCTGGTACAGTTGCGTTTGATACGTAAAAACTGCCCAAAAGGGAGATTATCCCGCAGGTTGCGTGGATGGTGGCTCGTGTATTTTAACAGCGTATTCCTCGCTGTAGGTTTTGTATAGAGGCTCACAGCTAACCGACCCTCATCATTCTAAATGATTAAATCCAGAAAACTGATTGACAGTTTGTTACATTCAATCGTAAATTGTAGATTGGAGTCTTGCTCATTGAGCCAGACATGAAACTCATGTAGCTTAGTTAGAGTGCCTTCCCATATTAAGCATACATCATCGATGTATCTCAGATATTTCTTTATGTGGGAATGAAAGGGATTATTATTAAAGATCACTTTATCCTCAAAAGAGGCAACAAACAAATTCGCTATATCAGGTGCAAAAATTGCCCCCATAGCTACACCCTTTACTTGGCCAAAAACTCCCCATTAAACATAAAATAGTTTTGTTCTAGAGCAATTTTGGCACAATCTACAATAAAATCAGTAGGGACCTGGTGTGGGCTCGGTCTCTCATCCAAAACATCTTTAATAACTCTAAGAGCTTCTGTTTGGGGTATGCTTGTATACAAGCTCTCTATATCCATTGTCACAAGAATATCTGTTTGTGTATCATATGGTTGACCTTCCAACTGTGTTATCACATCTGAACTATCCCTGGTGTAAGATCGAGTAAGGGGAACAAAGGGTTTTATGAAAAAATCAGCATACTCTGCCATCGGCTGTAGAATAGATTGACAACCGGCGACAATAGGCCTGCCAGGGGATGTATGTTATCCTTGTGGATTTTTGGTAGCGTGTAAAACGCTGGAATAGAAAAATCTGTTTTATTTAAGTATTCAAATTCTTTCTGACTAACCCACAGACCCTCACGGCCTTGAGCTGTAAGATTTAGAATTTCCTTCCTGATCTTATCTGTAGGATCTCTAGGTAGTTTTACATAATGTAATGGATTATTCAGTTGTCTTAGCACTTCTGCATCATAGTCTGTTTTATCCTGTATAATAATACTGCCACCCTTGTCAGCCGGTTTAACAATTATATCATCCCGACTGGCAAGGGCTTTCAAGGTCAGATGTTGGTCCTTCGAAAAATTATATTTAATGTATTTTCTTTCTTGGAACATTTGTTCGACCTCGGTTAAAACAACATTTTCAAAAGTAATCAATTCCTTCGGCATAAGATTAGTTGCTGGAAAAAATGTAGAAGAACATCGTAAACCTGTAATGTTGCTCTGTATATTCGAGGGAGTCTTGCTAAAAAAATATTTTAACCGTAATGTTCTAAAGAATTTGTACATTTCAATTTGAGTAGTAAATGAGTCATTTTTATTAGTTGGAACAAATGATAAACCATGGCTCAAGAGCTCGATCTCTTTTGAGCTAAGTTCATGTGTAGATAAGTTAAAAATAGGCACTATTTCCATAGTTGGATTAGTCTGGTTAGCCATTACTGGGGTATTTTCATCAATAGTTGAATTTACCATTCGTAGTAACTGTTCCTGGTTTGGCGGAACCCTGGAGTGTACTGGTTCCTGAACCAACCTCTCCTCGTGTTCCGAGCCCGACCTCTCTGTGGTACTTGGCCTCTCGATAAAAAAGAAGGATTTTGCCCTCTTCCGAATCTGTAGTTGGGAGTATTACCTCGGCTGTTATTTTCATCAGAGCTTGAAGATGCAGTGTCAGAGAAAGTAGTGTGTTTAGGTACCCAATTAGACTGATTTGGATTCTTTTGAAAAAAATCTTTCTTTAAATAGTTATAATTACGTTCCCTACTGTAATTTTTAATATCTTTTTGGAGCTTTTCAGTCTTTTTAAGAATGTTATTTCTTTGAAAATCAGCTATTGTGGATTCCAATTTTTTAAGAAACTCACGAGCATCCGTTGTTGCAGGATCCTCTAGAATTTGTTTTTCCAATTCTGCAATTTCACTTTTCAGTTTCTCAATATGTCTTAAGGCAGTCTCAATACTGAGGACCATCCACCTCCGTGAACATTTGTTTGAAACGAAGCTAAACCCTACTTTAAAGTCCTCATCATCAACAAAGATAATCGGGATATTACGCACTTGTAACCCAACCGGAATGATGTTATTATTCAAACAGTCAGTAAGAAATTTAGCGTGTAATTCTGTTCTTATTAATTTCTTGTGTAGTCTTTCTAAGTTGTTACGTACTAGATTCTGTTGTGTATTATGGCTTGCATTACCAGTTTGAGGTCCTAGGAGTGAGGGTCCACCTGCTATTTTTGCAATATACTCATCTGTATATGTAAGAGTTTCCTGTTCTGACATTGATAATTCTAAACGCACAAAAAATAATAACAATATATTAACACAAAATTACACAACACATATGCAGACAAATATAAACATAACCAACCACTGGTTTTTAAATATGGCTTTTATTCTCTACTCCGGCCGCCTGTACATGATAATTTTTGGTGGTGATCTGATGTGTGATGCTGAGCGCGCCCCCCTGTGCACCCATGCTGTCCTGCTCGACTCCTTTGCATGCGGTGGTCTTTTCTGTCTCTTACCAGCGCTCTCTCGTTCCTCACAGGACATCCCGTGCCCCAGTACTGCTATCCGGCCCTGAGCTCCAGGGCCGGAAAGTGTAAGCGGATCCGCACCATCTTCAGCCCCGAGCAGCTCTCCCGGCTCGAGCAGGAGTTCTCCCGCCATCAGTACATGGTGGGCAGCGAGAGGTTCCTGCTGGCGTCGTCCCTGCGGCTGACCGAGGCGCAGGTGAGTGGTGTCAGGCGTGGCCCGGGCACGCACACGCGTGCTTACACGTATACACACACACACCTGTCAACCCCGCCCCTAAACTCACTGACACATGTGCATTCATTGAAACATACAAACACCAGTCAACCCCGCCCGTGAACCCACTGACACATGCATACATGTATATACTCATACACAGCTGTCAACCCTGCCCGTGAACCCACTGACACTTGCATACATGTATATACTCACACACAGCTGTCAACCCTGCCCTTGAACCCACTGACACACGTGCATTCATTGAAAGATACAACCACCAGTCAACCCCGCCTGTGAACCCACTGACACATGCATACATGTATATAATGTATATACTCACACACAGCTGTCAACCCTGCCCTTGAACCCACTGACACACGTGCATACATTCATACATACACGAGTCAACCCTGCTCATGCACCCACTGACACACGTGCACACACGTGCAAACATTCATACACACTAACACCTGTCAACCGCTCCCCATACACCTACTAACTCGGGGGTCGCTGCGTTGAGCAATAATTTAAGATTTAAATGCACCTGCTGCAGAGTTACAAACTTGTGCGTCTAGCTTTCAGGCAGCAATAAAAATGCTATGATAACTCTAGTGATTAATGTTCCTGTTAGAAATCCTGGCAGGGCCTCTCAGGCTTTCATCCTTCCAAGGTCGATGACATGAGCACAGTTGGGTTGGGTAACAAAAACATCAGTTTTTTCTGTCAGTGCCATGATACCCCTACGGGGTGAATTCAAGCATAGACCCGTACCCTGAGAAGGTTTGTTTTCTTAAGACACACATGGCCTTTCAGAAGTCTCCGTGGCAGAGCGGCGAGGGATGTCACCCTCGCTGAGACGGAGTGAGTCACGGCGCCCTGATGATAACGCGGCCTTCGCCTCATCGAACAGTCCATCGCTGTCACAGTTTGCACAAGGCTTGTGTACGCAATTAGCGATGCCAAAAAAACACAGCTGCCCAGGTTCATCTCAGGTCTCTCTGTTCCTCCCACTGTCTGCAAAAAAATTCTATTCAATAAAAAATCGCAGTGCACAAGTCTAGTGAGGTGACTCGGGGAGGCAGGGGTTAATAGGCCTGCTATTGAAATGCGTGCATATCAGGGGTGCTTGAAGGTTTACTGCGCAAGCGAAGTTTTACAAAATTCCCGAATATTGGCCTTCCTAGGCAGCGTTGCTACTCTCACTTCGAGTTCGCCCATCAAAAGCAAGAGTTACTGTTATGCTGAAACTGCAGTTGAGCAGGTATTCTCAAGCATATAACGTGAAACTCTGCTTTTCGTCCATTCAAAGTGATACAAAATGTGTCATGGACTTGGGCTTTTAAGGGCCAGGGGCCATGTTATGGAAGATGTAACACAGCACACCAGCCCACCTTGCGATGGAAGGAACGAACCGTGTTATTGCACCTGCTCCTGTCACAGAGGCGTGCATGCGGCGGCCATGCCCCTGAAGGAAGGAATCCTTTGCATTACACCATTTAATTAATGCTTCACAAAGGGAAGAAAAAAAAACAATAACATTTACAATGCCAATAGCTCAAAACAATGTCATTGCGAGACCTATTGCATTGTAAATGCTTGTTACTCTTTGTCACTGGAGTGAGGCCTACAGGCTAACTCACCTTTTTTAAAGTTCTGCTGCCGTGTGCTTAACTCACCCTGGCCGACATCAAGGAGATGTGGAGTGCTGTGCAGTGCAGGAGTGCTGACTCTGTGCTGGATGAATGTGTGCCTGGAAGGATATAATGAGATAGAGCAGTACTATGTAGTATATGTGTGGTTAGTGCATGTATTGAGGGTATGTATGCCTGCGAGGAACACCTTACATGAGAGTTGTAGTGCAGTGCAGTGTGCGCAGTGTGTGTGCAATGGAAGCATGTGCGGGGTATATGTGTGCTTGAGTGAAATACAATAAATGAAGGGTGAAGTGTTGTGCAGCCCACTTAATGAGTATGTGTACTGGCAGTGTGTGTGTTCACAAATAGGATACCCTGGAAAAATACAGAAAAGCTGCAGAACTAAACAGTGTGTATTGATTGAATGTGTGTGCTGAATGTATGTGTGTCTGTAGTGGCACAATGCATGGGGGTAACGGTACTTGGGAGTATGCGTCCTGTGAAAGTACACTGAGAGTAAAGTGTACCTGCCATGGTACATTACATGGAGGGGCCTGGGTTCCATTTTGGGAAGCCGAGGCTGGCCTGGTAAAGACACGAAGAGTAGAGGAATCCCCCCAGACATGTGTGTTTTCTGTTTTGATGCATTCCTGTGAGCTGCGTGAGACACACACTGGAGGAAGTGACTCCCCCTGTACACTTCAAAAGGTTGCTCTTTGATTCAGTGATAGATCACAAGGAAGGGGCCTGGACACATCTCAGGAAGGAGATGGGAATGATAAGGGAATCATAAAGAGTAGGGCTGTGATCTCAGGATTAACCTTTCGATGCACATATCACTGTGTCTGACATCCAGGTGTGAACTCTGGTTACTCCCATGAACTGTGTTGTGGGACAGTCATGTTCGGAGTCTTGCCTGCTGTGACAGCATTTCAAGAGGGAGGAAAAAAAGTAAAATGTACACTTCAAAAGAAGCAGAACCCTAAAATAAAACTTCAAAGACTCAGACCCTAAATCACATTTGGTGTCTGGAAGAGAACTATTTGAAGGGGAGGTTGAGAACCCAAAAATGTGTCATCTGCCTCGCAGACAGATGGGCTGTGTGAGAAAGCTCTGCAAGACTTCTGCCTGTGACCAGGATTGTGGGCAAAGGCCTCCTAGTCTCCCTGCTGGGTGAGGGGGCATCACCTAGGGAAACAAAGGTCACCTGCCATGGAGCCTGGAACCCGCCTGTTTGTCAAGAACAGTGTGTCCTATGAGGAAGAGGAGATTGCTGGAGGTAGCGATGTCCAGTAGGGAGCCTTACTGAGAGGGCTACCAGAGCGAGGTGTGTGGGAACGGCTGCGCACTGATTGATTCATTACCCGTCTGCAGAAGTAATCCTGGTACCCCCATATACCAGGAGAGGGCCAGCTTGACCTGAGCCATGTCGCGAACACTGTGTAGGAAGAGCCAGGCCTGCACCACCTCCTCTTTGCGGTGACCCATTATGCCAGAAGGGACCACCATTGAACTATTTGTTGCCAGGAACGTCAAGATTTGCTACCTCCTTAATTGGTGACCCCATATGCCAGAAGGGGATACCGTGGGGAGGGCGAGTGTAGGGGAGAAGTCTGAGCCTCAGAGTAGAGCATAGTGGCAACTCCGTATGCCAGAAAGGGCTGCTGATACTCACATTTCTAGGGGGTTGGGTCATTACCTGGATGGCATATTGCATCTGGGGCCCTCAGGTCAAGTTCGCACACCAAGGCCTGCACCTGACTGAACCCCAGAGGACAGCCCAGGACGCTGCCTGAGACGTCGCACTCTCCATGGGCTCCAGTCAGCAGCCGGAGGATCGAATCCCCCACACTACCTAATGAGGGGAAGAGTGACTTACCTCATGTTCAAGGAGCAGGGAGCCTCTCTGATTGCTGGAACAAGCTGGCAGCACTTCTCAAGGGAGAGAGCCTGCTGGGTGCTGCCTTGTGTACCGTGGGCAGCCCTAATTTGCTGAACAGGATCCGGACTTGTGAGTGCCCGTGGAGAGGGCCCTCACTGCACCACTGAACAGTTCCATACTGCCGGAGCCGATAAGACTAGATTTGGGCCTGAGGGGACCTGGGGGACTTGCTGGTAATGGTGCTGTGGCACCATAGACACTCTTGACTAATTCCTGAAGAGCCAAAGGGGAACTCTTGAGTGCGCCCTATTAGTGAGCATTTCCTGGATGCGGACACAGTGAGTGATGAATTACCCTGACCACGTTATAAGGAAAAGAGTGTGATAGGGATTTGCCTAACAACTACTTGAGCCCCGGTGTCAAGGGGAATGTATTACTGCCATGGATGTCGTTATTCCTTTAAATGTGCATAGTTAGAAATAAATAATTCTTTATCTTGTAAAAGTGAGTATTGAACTTGGCATTGATTTATTGATCATACAGTATGCACTTTGAGTTATGATTCGTGTAGAACACTCTACACTTCTCCTCCCCCCCGAGGGAGCCTTTGACTTCTAGTCCGCACCTACCACTAAGAATCAAGTGCAGAAGGGGTACTTGACCCAGTTGCTCATGATCCATAGTAGGCCGGGCCCTCGGATGTCAGGAGTAAAAGGCCTCAACCACCACTGTTGGGACCAGTAACACCTGTGTGCTCTGTGGCCTTCTGAAAGGGGTTCTGACATGAGCTGTTTCTAATTAATGTGTAAGGACTGGGGTAGAATGTTGGTTAGTTAAGCTGACATTAGGGGTATGCAAATTTGGCCGCTCTGCACCTACCCACTTTATGAAGTTACTACTTTTTTTTTTTACTTCTTTATCTTCGTAAACTTTACGAACAGGTTGCATATTTTGCAGTAGTAAAAATTGGAATACCTACTTTTTATGGCAGAATATTCATGCAAAAATATCATTTTTTCAAGATACTTTTTTTTTTGCAGGAAAGAAAATCCCTTTTTCTGTGTGTTTCGATTAAAAGCATGGTTGTGGTTAAACTTACCAATTTTAAACTTTGCAAGGCCCTGAATAAAAGGGTCAATATTTTAATTTCTTAAACCTTTGAAACAGAAAGTGACATCAGAGGAGTACAGAAAGTGTATCTAGACCCACTGCATTTACATTTATTTTTGACAAAAGAGAAAATGTATCCTTTTGCTTTCTATTCTTTCTTCCCAATTCTAGCTTCTCGGTTGCTGTGTCTGCTTTTGTTTCCTTCTTGGACACAGTCTCCAATCCTGAACTTTTCACCTACAAATTATTGATTCCACGTATGTTAATCTAATGACTCTAATGGAAACCAAGCAAGACCACAGCACCCAATGCATTAGGCTAGTAAGCTAAAGTCTAGGGGCCTGATTCACAAAGGTATACGTAACCTTTTGTGTAAGTTTACGATTATTTGCTATTCACAAAGGTATTTTACGACGAGTACCTTTACGACTTAGGAGCCTCAGCACATAAAAAGATATGGGCAGCCCTATCTTTTTTATGTGCAGGGCTGTCCTATCTTTTTTATGTGGGAGACTCTGCAATTGTACAGATATTACTCGTAAAATACCTTTGTGAATAGCAGTCGTAAACTTACACATGAGTGTAAGTTTACCATTGTGAATCAGGACGCAGGAGTGCAGACAGTGTCCGTAATTACCTGTGGTGAGAAGGGCACCCTACCGGAGTTACATTCGGGTTTTCATTTTACATAGCGCATTTTCTCAAGGTTTGTTAAGTTGCAAAGCCTCACAGTTCACAACTCTGCATGTATTCTTTTTTTCAAACCTGAGTAGGTATACAAAGGGCCTGATTAACAAAGGTAAACTTATACATTTGTGTTAGTTTATGCTTTATCAGAATTCACAAAACTTCACTTTAATAGTAAGTTTACGAGTGCGAAAATTCCGCAGTCGGGGTGGAGATAGCCCTGTCCTATCTTTTCATATGCAGAGTTCTCCACCCCAACTGCAGAGTCTTGGCACTCGTAAACTTACTATGAAAATGCAGTTTTCTGAATACTGAAAAAACGTAAACTTACACACATATGTAAGTTGAGCTTTGTGATTCATGTCCAAAGTGTGTATCTAATGACTCAGGAAAATGAGGCACTCACATCACTCCGTAGACTTCCACTCTGTCTTTTTCTCTGAGTCCCTCTCCCAACTGCACAGGGTTTCTGAAGCAGCCACACAAAGCATGAGTCTTGGCCCATAATGCCTGTCCTACTTACTCGCAGTGTTTTCTGGTCTGGCAGCGTTCCATAGGAGAGGGTCAACTTTTTCATTTCCTGTTTCACATAGAGGCATCCTGAAGCAGGAATTGGGCATTGGAGGCGAGGCATATGCATTAAGAGAACATCTGGTAGCTCCAGCTACAAGGCATTCTTAATTTTCATATTTGGCCAACTGTACATGCGTAAATATAAATATGTGCAGTCCTAACCTGTCCCAGCAGAAGTGGACATCTTGTTTAACGTAGCAGAAGAGCTGAGGTCACTGCTGAGGAAACTGGGATGCCTCAGAAGTTTCACTGAGTGAATCACTCTAGCTCCAGGTAAAAGACATAGCAATCTGGACGTTCATGAGATGGACATTATTGTGGTTGTTTATGGAAGACACATCATTAATAACTCATAAATGTGATATACTACTGTGCACACAATTTGTTGAAGTAGCATAGGTAGTCAGTAATATTTGGAGTTGTCATTTATCTTCACACATACAAGAACACAAAGGCAAAAGGCTCATACACAAGTCGGATAATTAGTCACAAAGCAGACTGTCTTGCATAGGATGCTCCTGATTAGTAGGAGTGGGGCACATTCTGAAATATTTTAATCGCAAAATACATGTCATTTCCATGAAAATTACTCCTATTGCACAAAATGCGTTTAACCTGTAAGCGAGAATAAGATATGGCACCAGAATATCATGGTCAGAATATAACATCACATAAATATTGTGTCCTAAATGTTGCTTACAAAATGATCGCCCCATTTGAGTTAATAATAGAAAATGTACTCCCAATAGAGGTATTAATTGAAAATCTACACCCAATGGGTCGATATTTTGCCAACAATAATATTCTGACATATGGCTGAGAATGTAACCCTCATACCGGTGAGGTACTGGTTCGAGAAGAAAATGCAGCTTGGCCGAGGGACACAAGAGTATTACCGTTACCGATAGACATATTCTGGTTTAACTGGTAAAAACTATGTGAAAATATAATAGCCTAAGGAAGAAAATTACATGATATCTATGTGACCCATAAACCATGAATTACTTGAAATTACCCATGTGTAATAAAAATGTCTCCCAGTCCTACTTTTTTGTCTTCATAGAAAGGTTCCTGGTGAGTGACAAAGGTCTGGAGGAGTCTATTGGATTTGCGTGACCTAAGGGTGTTCGATGAATTGGCTCTAAGATTATAGAAGTCAAAAAATAATCTGGATTAGTAGAATTTCTAACTCCCATATCAGGGGAAATCCTTTGGATTTCCCTTCAAACCACCTCACTTCCGTCCCTGGAACAGCGAAGGCAAGACAAATGCCACAAAAATACTTTGCCTACCCTGTTTCCTTTCTGGAAAGCAAAGTTGACCAGCTAACTTTCTGGTAACATATAGTACTGTTTTATCACTTACTGTCCCTTAGAGCAAAGAGGGGCTGAGTGGTCTGTAACAGTCGATGTTTCACAGACCCACTACAAAGATCCTCTCTGCCGAGAATGGGATTGGGTTATTTAAGAACTGCGGGGCATATTAGCAAGACCCACGTTAAAATTATCGCCGTTTTAGCGTCAGGAAACTGCCGCTAAAACGGCGATAATGGGCTTGCTAATATGCGTTATGGAATTCCAATAGAAGCCCAGGTTAGATGTCCTGCACCCGTTTGCACATGCAAAGGTACACAGGGCCATGTACAATTAATAAATAGCGAGTCACAATTTATTTGCGACTCGCTATTTAGGAATTGCGAGTCGCTATTAGGAAGGGGCAATCCCTTCCTAATAGCGACCGCAAAGCCATGTGTGAATGTTTTGCGACCGCAATTGCGGTCGCAAAACACTCGCAAATTACCACCCTCTTCAAGAGGGTGGTAATAGAGTCGCAAATGGGAAGGTGTCCCGGGGGGACCCCTTGCCCTTTGTGACAGGCCCCAAAAATATTTTTTAAGGGCAGGCAGTGGTCCCAGGGACCACTACCTGCCCTTAAAAAATGAAACAAAAACGTTTCATTTTTTTTTTTTTAAATGCAGCCCGTTTTCCTTTAAGGAAAACGGGCTGCATTTAAAAAAAAAAACTGCTTTATTTAAAAGCAGTCCCAGACATGGAGGTCTGCTGAGACCAGCAGGCCACCATCCCTGGGAGTGCCTGCCATTCCCAATGGGGTCGCAAATTGCGAGTGGCTCATGAATATTCATGAGCCTCGCAATTTGCGACCTCATTGGGAATTGCAAACAGTGTCTCAGACACTGTTGTGCATACCAATTTGCGAGTCGCAAATTGCGAGTCACATATGCGACGCAATTTGCGACTCGCAAATTGGCGGGTCGTACATCTGGCCCCTAAAGGTGCAAAGCTTTTGGGAGGTCGCAAACGGCCCAATTCACAGAACTGGGTCGTTTGCGACCGCAAAAAGCTCTGTTCAATGTACAAAAGGCAAATTGTGATTTGGTAACTTGTTACTGAATCCCTATTTGTGTTTGAGACCCAATTCTGATCAGTATGGTGTCCCTTCCAAATACCAAATCGCAGGTGTATGTACTAACATTTTGCAACCGTATTCCATTTGCAAAACATAATAATTTACCACCAATACAAAATGGGTGATAGCCCATTCACAAATAGGAAAGGGCACCATTTGATCCCTTCCCCTTTGAGAATGTTAAACTAAGGAGCATATTACAATAAAGTGACGAAGCGTGTAGTTAAGCCAAGAAGGCTAATGACACGCTTCGTCACTTTAGAAATGCAGGGCTGCACCATATTTGCTAGAATATGGTGCAGCCCTGCGTTTCCCCCTGCGCTGGCGCTAACTTTAGCTGCCAAGCGCAAATGCAGGCACCCTTACATCATAGTGCAAGGGTGCCTGTGTTGAGGGGAAGATTGTTTATGTGCAGGAAGGTCCTCCTTCCTGCACATAAACAATTTATGTGCAGGAAGGTCCCCCTTCCTGTACATAAACTATCTTTAAATGCTGTTTTGTAACTTCTATGTGTGCTGCTTAATGCAACACACATAGAAGTTGCAAAACAGCATTTTTTTTAATGATTGTTTATGTGCAGGAAAGTGGACCTTCCTGCACATAAACAATCATAGGCAATTTGCTGTTTCTATGTGTGCTGCACAAGGCATTACACATGGAAACAGCAAAAACAAGGAGAAATAAAGCATTTCTCCTCATTTCGCCTGTTTAAGACCAGGTTTTCCCTGGTCTTAATTTTGGCGCTGCCTCCTATTTACACTGCCCTTGTAAATAGGGGGCAGCGTCAAAATCAATGGGTGTTGCAGTGGAACGCCCACCGCAACACCCATTGCCCTCCCCTTTCACGCTGAGTACAGCATGAAAGGGTGCCTTATTTACAAGGCAGCGTTAAGCCACGTTACGTGGCTTAACACTGCCTTGTAAATTAGGCGAAGCCCCTATCACCATCATAATGTCACTTAAAGTGACCTGGTGGTGGTGATACCGGCTTTTAAATAAGCCCATAAATGTTTATTTAGAGCAGGCAGTGGTCCCAGGGACTACTCTTAAAAAAATGAAACTGGAACATTGAATTTTCTTTTTTGAAATGTATATCGTTTTCGATTAAGGAAAAAGAGCTTCATTAAAAAATAAAAAGATTGCTTTGTTAAAAATCAGTCACAAACATGGTAGTCTACTGACCCCAGCAGGCCACCATCCCTGTGATGGTTGCAATTCCTAGTGGGTCACAAATTGCAACCTTTCTCATTAATATGCATGAGTTAGGTCGTTTTCGACCCACTTAGAATTGTTATTTTAAAAATAAAACTGTCATACATTTGATTTGGAATTGCGAATCTGTAAGAATGGCAATTTGGAAACCACAATTCCTAATGTTGATACATCTGGCCCCAAGTCTCCTTGAGCTTGGAGGCAAGTCTTCAGCATAAGAACGGCACTGTGGCAAGTGAGAGGAGATATGCTTCTTGTCAAAGGATTCAGGAAGTTGCCTTTGCAACACATTATGAAAAGGAATGTCTGCTTCACTAAGCCTTTTATAGGAAAATTCTCTATGCTGTTTGAAGCAATTATGAAGTCCTTTAGCATCAATTCAAACTTTCCATTAGCTTACTTCCCCTTTCAGCAGCTCAGCATTCGGAAACCTTGAGCAGGTTTCATTTGGGATTGCCCTAGACCATGTAATACAATTCCATTTAATTCCCACATAGTCCCCAACTCCACTTCCTGTGTTTGTGTCCTCTCTCGAGGTCGAATGGGTCAAAGGTTAGTTTCATCTGAGAGTCAGAGGAAGGGGGCAGGGCCTCCAAGATGCCTGATGCAGTAGGAAAGCAGCTGGACTCCAGAGAACAACAGTCCTGGACTTGTGTAAGTGGTTGTGTGTGTGTATGTGCCCATGTCGGAATTCACTAAACAAAAGCTAAACCTAGTAGCCTTGTCAATGTGTGGTCCATCAAAGTGGGACCACATTTCTTTTACTCTGCGATCTCTTCAGATTCCGGGTCTCCAACCAGTACCTCGGGAGCTTCTGTAGCTCTGCATCTACCTCTGAGTAGCTCACCTGTGTGGCCCAGCTTATTAAATTAGAAAGCTTTTGCTTGGTTGAATTAATATACATGTAAAAAAATTGAGATTATGCAACACTAATAATATTAGTAGCTCTCAATACGTTTCATTGAACATAAGTAGCTCTCAGTACAGTAAAGGTTGGAGACCTGGTTGTCTACTAAAAAAGACTAATATTTAAAGCCATGTTCATCATAGGTAGGGTCATGTACGAGAATCCGCTGATGTTCTGGCTTCTAAATTCAGTTGTTATGTCCCTGGATGACCTCTTTGCTCAGCCCACGAGGCTCTTCTGTGTGCCCATAATTCAAGGCTTCTAGCATACAGAGGCAATGCCTTGCTAAGGCTACTGCCGAGTGCTAAAACTCTTTGACCATGTTCCTAAGCTCTGATAACACCCAAGACATTGCTACAAATGTTTGTACATTAGCTGAAATTGGAACTGGAACTGAAATTTCAATTTACAATTTCTAAAAGCTAGATTAAATACGATAATATGTGGCTTTTTGACACTGTTGTGAAGCTTTGGCGTCTGAACGCTTTAAGAACGATCACATAATGTGATATAACATAGCATAACATGAAATAACATAATATAGCATACGAGGCTTAATTTAATTTGCACCCCTACTGCCATTCATCAGCCTTTTATTCTCCAGGCTGCTTACTCATCGCTGTCATATTACCCCATGCACTCCTCCCTGTAGGACATGTTGTTGACACCTCACCAGTGCTAGGCTACTAACCTACCAATAGAAGTGGGCAAAGCTTTTTTTGTGGAACGCGAAATAGACACATTTTTTCAATTTTTTTTATTTCACCTGGAGAGTAAAATTGGGTTACAAAAAACAGCAAAATTTGCTCTGCAGGCAGACATGAGAAGCTGGCACATTTTGCAGCTCGGCACTTCCTGTGGGTCTTCTTGGCAAAACGAGGTCTTGGGAGAACCGAAGGTGTTAAGAGGGATGAAAAAAGTGGGGGCTCTCTACAAGGGGCGTGGCCTATGTAATCAAGGGTGTGGTGTAAACACTAAGCTAAATTTCTGTAATTCCCTTAGTGTCCCACCAGGCCTAATGGCTTTGTCAACGGTTGTCGCGGAGGCCAGTGGTTAGTGAACTGCAGAAGGTCTCAGTCATTCCTGTTATATTCACTCTATGTTAGACATCAACGCCTTTTTTTCTTTCCATCTCATCTATTTGCATATCTTACACCTCATCTTTTCCTCTTCAGCACTCTCTTTTCACTCTCTCCTGAATGAACTTCCTCGCATCTCCTTCATTTCACCACCTCAGAACACACAACGCACCCCCCTCACCTGTAAGCATTACATTTTCTTTTCTTTTGCCTTGTCAATATTTTGTGCATCTCCTTGACACAAATTTGCGCAGATTCAGAATTGCAATTGGCACATGCAACCATTGCTCTGTACACTCTACAGAGAGGCCAAGGATTGGATGTCCATGTATTCTGAACACCTTTTTCACCCACTATCAGGCACTATAAAAAACTTGCACTGCCTTCAGCCTAACCTCCAGAGCGCTCAATCCTGGCTCGTTATAAACATCTGGATGTGACTCAGTTCAAAGTATGTACTGTACAAGAGTTATATGCCAAAAAAATGCAGAAACACAACATCCTGGGAATAGTTAACACGCTTAGGGAATGAAAAAACAAGTTACAAAAGTTAAATAGAAATAAGAACCAAATTGCTGATATGGAATACCTTAACATTTTTTACATTTAGTGTTCAGAACTCAATTCAATTTTTTGCCATTAAAGTATGGACATGACTATAGGGTCTGTCAGGGACCTGTTTCAATGTCTGTTTTAATTACTACCCATTCTGAGACCTGGAGAGTTCCAGCTCATTTAAAGCTCTGGGACAACCACAAGAATGACCTAAACTGGCCGGGCCGTTAGCATGGTTCATGTGGTTGTCCCTGGAAAGAAGCACAAAAACAACCCAGGAATGCTTCAACTGGTCAGGTCTCAGTTGAATAGACTTTTTTCTTCTTGTGCACTCAGGCGTGAATTTCACATAATTTTATTGGATTGCGCTTCCAAAATAAAAAAACATCGCCTGGCACTATATACTGTATTTCCAGCAATAATGGAAGCTTTGGGCCTTACTTCGCCCTTGGCAGGTGGTTCTCTGTCTAGCTGGGTCAGTGGAGGGATGCCTTCTGCCCCCCTGATGCGGGACCACCCGCCATATTTAGCGATGCGTGCCTGGTATCTCTCTGCTGAGGCTCTTTTTACAGCAGTGAACTTTACTATGCGGGTGCTAGACAAACTTTTTTGTTCAGAGAAAACAAACTCCCAAATAAAAAATAAAGTGCCAGAACACATGGTGACCTTTTTCCCTGCACGTGGTGGCCATTTAACATTGACCCTTCGCGTGCCCACTATACCTTGCATGGCGAGCGTGGGCAGGGAGAATGAGTGACAGTAATCCCAGGATGATTTATCACTGTGACCCAATGGTTTATTTGGTGGCCGGATCTCTGGATCAATGATTAGCAATGGCAGACTGCTGGCAGTAACCCATAGATCAGTGCTTAATTTGAGCTGGTGGTTTCCGGTGCTCGGCACCGGCACTTAATTGTCAGCACAGGCGCTTATGACAGTCTGCCACTTGGTGGTGCTGTTTGTCTAATTTACAGACGAGAACAATAACAGTTGATTATTAATGCAATAAACACTAAAAATTACAAATACCAGTCGCCTAAGCCATTCTTATGGCTTTGGGAGTGGAAATAGTATGAATGTTCACTCTTGCAGGAGTGTAACTGTTAGTAGCTGTGCTGGTACTGTCATTGGCAGTGCTGACAGGGGCAATGGGTGATGCAAGCGCAGTGGACTCCTAGAGAGGGCCCTTGCACTTATGTTTTTTTACAAATTAAACCCTGCCACGGGTTCCCCGACCCTAAACAGAGTGGGTATCTGTGGGTTAGACGGGGTGCAGGACTCCCAGTTTACAGCATTCCTCCCGCTCCGCCACCCCTGAATGATTGTTCCTTTGTACGCCATGGTATTCAGTCCCAAGCCACCCTCTGACTCCACAGAGTTGAGAGGAGGGATGGCGCAGCCAACTCCTTCACTTAATCTTGATGCCACCGAGCTGTGCCCAGAGCGAATTTATTTTCATAAAACCATGAAAGATTCCGAAGACAGAGGGCCCCGCGCGGCGGAGAGACCCAGTGGACATGAAAATAAAATGAGAAATCATTAGTCTTTTTGAAATTACATCTCTGAAACATGCGGGTGTCATGGCTGAGCAAGACAAGTTATAATGGTAGTCAAGATGCAATAAGCCACCTGCAATTTAGGAAATCTTGTGAAACCGCAGACTCCTGGGGAGACAGGAAAAGACGCCGCAGACCCTTTGCTGCCGAGCAATGCGGGAATACGAGCACGGTGGCAATGAACCTTGATGCGGCGCAAAGTAATCTCGATTAAGTTTCAATATGGATGAAACACATTCGCCGCATAAAACATCCCAGAAATGAATCGCGTCCAAGAGTTTATGGAAGGAGAGACAGTTTAATCTAAGCTAGAATGTAAACCGAGGCACTGTGTGTTCTTTACAAGGACTCGCGTGGAAAGGGCAGAGCTGAATTTGTGCCGGTGGTTTCTGGCGGTGGCCACCTGCACTCGTTTTAGGGACCAGGACTTAATTTCCTTTATCAGACTTTACCCCTGTGCAAGAGAAAAGCAGGAAAGGAAGAAACAATGAAGAAGGTAAAGAGAAAAAGTAACAAAGGCAGAAAGCATGGATGAAAAGGAGCCTGCAACAGTGAGTTACAGAGACCGGAAGTGAAAGAAAGAGGCACGAGGTGGAATCAAAACACGGTGGTGTAATTATTCGACACACCCTGCATTCAGCGGCGCTAGTGTTGCTCACTTAGGAAAAACATTGGGCTCTGTACTTATTTCTTTATAAATTATGCAATGCTCTATGTATTAGTGGCCTCCAGTTTCAAGGCGTTTGTGATTGGCCTTCAGAGTGAAGTTCTTGCAATGGTCGAGAGAATAGGGACACTCCTCTTCAGCTCCACCATCTTCCAGAAGCCCAGCAGCTCTCCATGAAATAATCCAAGGACTTTGAAGCTCCATCCAAGGAGCCCAACTTACTACAGAGTGTTCCAGACTCACACCTGATTTACGCCAGTCAGTTGAAATACAGTGACTTGCACTTGAGTAAGTTACACCATAATTAGGAAAATGCAAAAACTAGAATGACATTGAAACTGTTTTTTCACGTATGTATATTTGTGTGATGTACATACTTTTCACTTACACTTAGTGGCGTTCCCAGGGCTGCGTCACAAGAGTGAATAAAATATACCCGAAAATGTGGAGAACAGCCACAAAGGGGCCTTCAAGAACATTTGGAGGTACATTTTCCACATAGCTGCACGTCATCACATTTGACCGGTTCAGGTGTAAGTGCTGAGAGAATGTGGGAAGAAACACCAACTGGCAAATTTGACCAGGGACGGGGTGGTTGGCCACAAGAAAAAACATTTTAGAATAAAAAAAAAAGTAGGATTTTTTTTTTCTAACATTAATTAAAAAATGTTTCTGATTTCCCTAACCGTAAAGAGGTCTTTTTAAAGTCACGCCTAAAACACACAAACCCAGTACTTGGAAAAAACGTATGTTTTTTTAGTCTAAACTACACACATATATTTTACAGTTGTGAGTTGCTTTAGTCTGAGCAATGAAGTTTAGGAAATACCCTACCACAGCTGCAGTGTAAGAAAAGATGTGGCTCTAACTTTTAGAAATAATGCCTTAACACGTTTCCTAGTAAATTGTGCCCCAAGTGTGTTACAAGATTTCTAAACATATCAGCCCTCATATTGAGTCCGATTCGCAAAGGTAAACTTTGACGTTTGGTCTAAATTTAGACCAAATATCTACGTTTACAACTTTCGTAAATGCCCTTTGTGAAATTCCAAAGTCGTAAGCTTAGACGTTGGGTCTTAGGGGCCTATTAGGATGGCGGGCGGACCTGAGTCCGCCCGCCATCCTTGCGGTGTTGGGACTGGCCGCCAGACGTGCGGCGGTCCCGCACCGCTAATTAGGATGCGACCGCCACCCTGGCGGTCGCATTCCGCATATTTGACATTGCAGCGGGTGCTGCTTGAGCTATTGGCATTGTAAATGACAATGCCTTTTATTTATGTTTTGGGTTTTAAAACATAAATAAAAGGCACTGTCATTTACAATACTAATAGCTTAAACTCTTACAAATGCGAGACCTATTGCATTACAATAAAGGGCCTTCTTGGCCGCTTGTTAGATTGTACACATCAGAGGAAGAAACCGGCCTGCAACGTCTTCAAAGTAGTGATAAATAGTGCAGCGAAGAAGATGTGTAAGTGTTGTAAATTACACAGACACAAAGTGTGAAGTGAGAGTTACATATGATACAAGCTATAAACACGAACAAAGCGCTCCAACACCTTTCACTCTGTGATAACACTGTCATAGCTCAGGAGGAAGAGCGAGAGGGGGGGGGCTATTTCATGCCCTCTCCGTGATTTGAGTGTGCAGTGTGGCATTGCGTAATGTCATAACTATCTTTCTCCTAATAAAAAACATTCCAACTGTAGTAGGGCCCTGGCTTCACCTCCTGGTGCAGGGCGGGCTGTGCTTTATGGCAGGCATGGAGGGAGGGATGGTCTCGGATGCAGCTCCGGCCTCGTACAGTGCCCTTGCTATTACTAGTGAGCGAGAGGCGCTTAGGTGGTGGTATTGGTGGTGGTGGTATTGGTATTGGTGGTGGTGGTATTGGTGATGGTGGTATTGGTGATGGTGGTATTGGTGGTGCTGGTATTGGTAGAGGTGGTGGCACTGGTGATGGTGGCATTGGTGGTATTGGTGGTGGTGGTATTGGTGGTGGCGGTATTTGTATTGGTGGTGGTGGTATTGGTGGTGGTGGTACTGGTATTGGTGGTGGTGGAACTGGTGGTGGTGGTATTGTTGGTGGTATTGGTATTGGTGGTGTTGGTGGTAGTATTGGTGGTGGTGGTATTGGTGGTGGTATTGGTGGTGGTGGTATTGGTGGTATTAGTGGGGGTGGTATTGGTGGTGGTATTGGTGGTGGTGGCATTGGTGGTGGTATTGGTAGTGGTGGTGGTATTGGTGGTGTTATTGGTGGTGGTGTTGGTGGTGGTGGTATTAGTGGTGGTGGTGGTGGAGGTGGTGGTATTGATGGTGATGGTATTGGTGGTGGTGGTATTGGTGGTGGTGGTATTGGTATTGGTGGTGGTGGTAGTATCGGTGGTGGTGGTATTGGTGGTGGTATTGGTGGTGTTGGTGGTGGTATTGGTGGTGTGGTGGTAGTTGTATTGGTGGTGGTATTGGTGGTGGTATTGGTTGTGGTGGTATTGGTGGTGGTGGTATTGGTAGTGTTGGTATTGATGGTGGCGGTATTGGTGGTGGTGGTGGTATTGGCGGTGGTATTGGTGGTGGTGGTGGTATTGGTGGTGTTGGTATTGGTGGTGGTGGTATTGGTATTGGTGGTGGTGGTATTGATGGTTGTGGTGGAGGAGGTGGTGGTATTGATGGTGGTTGTGGTAGTGGTGGTATTGGTGGTGGTATTGGTGGTGGTGGTATTGGTGGTGGTGGTGGAGGAGGTGGTATTGGTGGTGGTGGTTTTGGTGGTGGTGGCATTGGTGGTGGTATTGGTGGTGGTGGTATTGGTGGTGGTGGAGGTGGTGGTATTGATGGTGGTATTGGTAGTGGTGGTGGTATTGGTGGTGGTATTGGTGATGGTGGTGGTATTGGTGGTGGTGGTATTGGTGGTGGGGGTAGTATTGGTGGTGGTGGTATTGTTGGTGGTATTGGTCGTGTTGGTGGTGGTGGTATTGGTGGTGGTGATATTGGTGGTGGTATTGGTGGTGGTATTGGTGGTGTTGGTATTGGTGGTGGTGGTATTGGTGGTTGGTGGTATTGGTGTTGGTGGTATTGGTGGTTGTGGTGGAGGAGGTGGTGGTATTGATGGTGGTTGTGGTATTGGTGGTGGTGGTATTGGTGGTGGAATTGCTGGAGGTGGTATTGGTGGTGGTATTGGTGGTGGTGGTATTGGTGGTGGCGGTATTGGTGGTGGTGGTATTGGTGGTGGTGGTGGAGGTGGTGGTATTGATGGTGGTGGTGGTATTGGTGGTGGAATTGCTGGAGGTGGTATTGGTGGTGGTGATATTGGTGGTGGTGGTGTTATTGGTGGTGGTGATATTGGTGGTGGTGGTGGTATTGGTGAGGGTGGTATTAGTGGTGGTATTGGTGGTGGTATTGGTGGTGGTGGTGGTATTGGTGGTGGTATTGGTGGTGATGGTATTGGTGGTGGTGGTATTAGTGGTGGTATTGGTGGTGGTGGTATTGGTAGTGGTGGTATTGGCGGTATTGGTGGTGGTATTGGTATTGGTGGAGGTATTGGTGGTGGTGGTAATGGTGGTGATGGTGGTGGTGGTATTGGTGGTGGTGGTATTGTTGGTGGTGGTGGTATTGGTGGTGGTGGTATTGGTGGTGGTGGTATTGGTGGTGGTGGTATTGTTGGTGGTGGTATTGTTGGTAGTGGTTGGTGGTGTTGGTATTGGTGGTGGTAGTGGTATTGGTGGTGGTAGTGGTGGTGGTGTTGGTATTGGTGATGGTGGGATTGGTGGTGGTGGTGGTATTGGTGGTGGTATTGGTGGTGGTGGTATTGGTGGTGGTGGTATTGTTGGTAGTGGTTGGTGGTGTTGGTATTGGTGGTGGTAGTGGTATTGGTGGTGGTAGTGGTGGTGGTGTTGGTGTTGGTATTGGTGATGGTGGGATTGGTGGTGGTGGTGGTATTGGCAATGGTGGTGGTGGTATTGGTGGAGGTGGTGGTATTGGTAGTGGTGGTGGTATTGGTGGTGGGATTGGTGGTGGTGGTGGTATTGGCAGTGGTGGTGGTGGTATTGGTGGAGGTGGTGGTATTGATGGTGGTGGTATTGGTAGTGGTGGTGTTGTTAATAAAACAAGCTTTTGAAAACAACCGGTCAGGTGACTTTAGTGCAGATGACATGTAACACAGATTTGCTGTTGTCAGCTTCAGCCCATTAGCACAGGATTATGTGCTACCTGGAATTCTCATGACTTAATTCGCTAATCATTTCTAAATCCATTTTACTTGGGGGGTTGAAACAGACACAAGTTAATGCCGGATTAAAGTGATTGAAAGCAGGCGCCCGTGTTACGGGGCGGCCGTGCTGCTTAAAAAAACACAAGCGATTTCAGCTGAAGCAGCGCATGTCCGGCCTGCAGTAAGAGAAACTCAATAAAGTATGGTGCTTACAGACTAAATAATAGGTCCCGTGTAACAACCGAAGTAAAGGGGCCAGTCGCCATGGGAGGGTACACATGAAGGCAAGGCCATACTAAGGAGGGACTAACAAGCCTATTAATGAATCCGAACGCAGCATTTACGAAAGACAATGACACAAGCCAATAAAAAATATGGGAGGAGAGTGGGCGCGGCTTCTCTCCCATACTCTACTACAGCAGTCTCGCAGAGCGAGCAGTGCATGCGCGCTGCCACTAGGCTCAACCTAAAAAGGTGCTCTGGCAGTGGTCCCCCCATGGCAAAGAAAATGTTTGGGCAGGGACACAGACTGATGTTTTACCTGCCGGAATTAGCGGTCCAGTGTTCCCTCATTTAGAAAAAGTGGGAGCAGGAACACGATTCCATTCATGCTCAGATGGAGCGGTATCACACCTGGGGATACTGCTCTATGTGACTCATAATAAGGGTCTTTATATCAAGAATATGACATTGATACTGCCCTAACAAATCACTGTCTGTGCTAGCCTTGGTATGCATTTCTGAGAAGGTCCTTCACAGTGCCGTCACAAGAGGGGGCGCAGAGGTGCTATTATGCCCCAGACCTCGTGCTTTCTAGGGCCCACTCTTATTCGCCAAAATGAATTTACAGAATTAAATTGAAAGTAAGTCTACAGTCTTCATTAATGAGACAGCTTAAGTGGCCAACCACTGGATGGCGCCAGATGCTTTTTTTCTTCTTTTCTTTACCAGTACTTACAGTGGACTTTGGGTCAGCCCATTGCTTACCTTTGGTTGGCTTTCTTGTCAATCTCATTTGCCTTCTTCTTGTTAATGTGTGTTCATGTGGAGCTTATGTCCAGCTCCTCCGTTGCTTCTGCCACTTGTTGTCATTTGTTACCCCCAATCCACTTACTTCCACAACCCTCTCATTCTTTTTTAAATTTTGTTTTCCTTTTCAAAGGGTTCAGTAGCAGCACTTTCTGCCAGGCAGCTCCATTAAAAATAAGCATTGGCAAAGTCACTAGATCTGCCCTCGATTGTGTCCTTTATATGGTAAAACTGAATGCATTATAAATATAATAAAAGAATGCAAATGTATGTGTGTTTAAAGGTTTCACATGTAATAGTGCTTGCCCCAATATTATGTTTGGTGGGTAATGGTGCTTGCACAATTTTGGCAAACATATTGTGTTTAATCCTGTTAGGAATTGTGTTTCTGTTTGGCAGAGGTATGCACCCTGTCCAAGCAGGAACCACAATCCTAGTCAGGGTAAGTCAGATACATACCATAAATTAACCTGTGCTCACCCTCTGGTAGCTTGGCACAAAGCAGTCAGGCTTAACGTAAGAGGCAATGTGTAAAGTATTTGTGCAACTTCAAACAGTAACACAGTGAAAACACCACAAAAAGACTCCACACCAGTTTAGAAGAATACCTTATATTTTTACGAACAAAACAAGACCAAAATGACAAAAATCCAATAAGTGTAACTGAAGTTATGAATTTTCAAAGATTAAATAAAATTGAAGTGGTTAAAAGCATAAAGCACCAACTGGGGTTATCTGGTCGTTCTAGACCGAATTGTTGTAATTTGGCAGCATTTAAGTTAAGCATTAGCTGAAGACAGCCTGTATTTAGAGGCTAAATTGTCCGCTTTGTGGAATCCATTTTGTATTTCTGTCAGCCATTTTGGCTGCCATGTGCTACCATGTGCTCGCCATGTGCTCTGTCCTACCTTCCTGTCAACTGCTCTTGAAATCTGCCTAGAGACAAGTTATATTTAGTTCCTCTTGCTTTGCACATGCTCAGTTGAGCTTGCAGCTGTTCCGAGTTTATAAATGTCAGGATGTGTCTACTAAAAGTAGAAACTGTTAGCTCCACCCACTTGTCGACTGTGCATTCTCTGTATGACCTTATATGTACCTAAAACCAGCATTTGTGTTAGTACCGCCTTCATTTGAGCCCCTGTGTGGGTATAAAAGGACTAGGATCCTTCCATTCAGTGTGCTACTTCATGCATTACTGAAGGGTGATGTGTGCGAATGTTAGCTCCACCTCATGAGGTTTAATAAACTCTGTCTTTTCTATTTCCAGTTTCTGTGCCAACTTCTTCCTAAGTGTCTGAGGACTCTGTGCAGAGAAGGGAGAACCCCTAAGCACTGGTAGGCCTTGCTGAGGCTCACTACAACAAATTGGCGCCCAACACGGGGCTCATCAGCGACTCGGATGCCCGAAGGACTGGTCGCGACGAAGGATTGGAATCTCGCTTTTGGACGCGATCGCTGCCTGAGGAGACCAGAGTCTTGGCACCCACGGCGTTTTTCCTTTCTTTCTGATCTGACCATCCCGGTGGCGCCGGTCCTTGACTGAGATCTCTTCTGTTGATTCGCCGTGCAGTGACCATTTGGTCGATTTGAGAACTTGGCAGTTGGAACCTGGACACCATTTGATTGGTAAGAGCCGTTTTGCGGCACTTGCTGTTGGTTTGATGCCTTTGATTGGTAAGGTAGTTTTAGTAACACTTACTGTGGCTTTGTTTGTATGATTGGCCAATTTTGGAATCTGTTTTGTAATTATATATGTATTGCAATACATATAGGCAGGTAATGAGGAGAATTTTCTCTATTTAAAATTGTTTGAACAGCGCAACGTACGAAGAGTACCTTAAGCGCTACTTTGATTATAATACTGCATATTTTGCACTATTTTTTGGCATGCCAGTTTTTAGCACACTTCGTAGGATGTGTTGCTTTTGTAGTGGTACCAATTTGAGACTTGACGAAGCACAACCACCCCCCCCGGAGGGGACGCCTAATAGGGATATGTATATTAAGTATGGTATTTCTTCTATAATGTACTGCACGTTATGGAATAAATATACTAGTAAAGACCCTGAGTTGCGTTGGCCTATGTATGGGTCATTTGATTTGCGAAAAATTCAGTATGTGGAACAATGTATGTTTAAACACAAGACTAGGCAAGATATGTTTGATTGTGTGCGAATGTGGGAGAAAGAAGTGCGTGAGCGAATGAAGCGTGAGCAAGCCTTGATTGACAAAGAACAGCGAAAGACCATTTATGCGAAAGCATTAGAGTTAAAAAACAAGGAGATGAGAGAAATTAAAGAGAGGGAAGATAGGGAACGCCATTTACAGGTAACTGGCCAATACGCTGTTAGGCAGCCCCTTTATCCTATCCTTAATAAACCGCAAGATGATTTCTTGTTATTAGATCGTTCTCCACCTCCGTATATTTTTTCTTCCGCTCCTCATGAGTCAGATGAGGACTCTTTTCAGACCAGGACAAAGCTCGAGAAACTCGCTCCATGCTATCTGCTGAGCGTGCATCTGACATTAGATCTACTGCGCGTAAAGCCGTTCGTAGTACTACCAGTGCTTCTGAACTTTTAGATAGTATAAAAGGATGGCAGGAAAGGGAGCAAATATATTTTACCGATACATTTGCTGCAGAGGTTATTGAACAATTTAGGAAGTATTCGGTAGAAGTGGAGCCCGATGATGTAGCAACTGACTGTAAACAATTACGTGACGGTCTTTTTGTCTTCTCCCAGGTGGCTGACACAATCAGACGCTTGGTTAAACTGCGAGTTGAAGCAGCCCGTTTGCGAGAGGAGAAAAAGGCAGCAGAAACAGCTGCACTAGCATCTCAGATCAGCATGGCACGAACTTCTACTCCTGAAACAGATAAGAATGTTGTAATTCATGTGAAACCCATGCGGGAAGCCGCGCCTTTATATGTTCCTCCTAAAGGAACGGGTACAGAGGAAAATAAGACTTCTCTTAATGCGAAAGGGTACTTTATTTATAATTGGGTTTACACTCCTTGGAATAGAGCAGATGTTATGGCCCTTAAAAATGCATTGCCTGACCCGCGAAAGAATCCAGCAGCCTTTTATGAGGAAGTTGAGGGTGCAATCAGCTCTTGTACTATGACTTTGTCGGATATTGATTTGTTTTTTGGATTAATATTACCACCTGATATGTGGAGAACTGTGCGCAAAATAGATGATAATGCGACATTTGGAGCATTGTGGAAAGATTTAGAGCGGTTAGATGAAGATAGAGAACCTGCACAGAAACCGTGTCAGTTAATTTTAAATCTTCCGGCAGCTATATTAGTTAAGTTAAAGACGATCATTCCCCTAAAAAGATAGATTGGACAGTGCTAGCGTCTTGCAAGCAAAAGGTAGATGAATCAGTTTCTGACTTCTTCACACGCTTTGAAGAAGCATTTCACGATTTTAGTGGCCAGTCATTGACAGATGACACAGGTAGGCATCTGTTTGTCGATAAATATGTCGCAAACCTTTTGCCAGGAATAGCTAGTCGCTTAAAGGCCAGTGAGAGTTCATGGACTACATCTTCTCCGGTTTCTCTTTTAACTATGGCCCAGTATTATGAGCGGCAAGAATTAGAAGCCAAAGGTAATGAGGACAAAAAGTCTAAAGAGTTGAAAACAAAGGTTATGTTGGCTCAAGCTTATGGTCCGCCTTCTAGAGATAATGATAGAGGTGGACGTGGATCTTATGGTTCGTCCTTTCCTTCCTCTGCCCGTTCGAATTTGTCTGTTGATCAGTGTGCGTACTGCAAAAAATTTGGACATTGGCTTTCTGATTGTCCAGTGCTGCGTGCTCAGCAGAATCTACGTGGTCGGGGACAAATGAGAAATCGTTCAGGATATCAAGGGCCTAGAGGAAGCGCGAATGATCGTGCTCGGTTTGATGCTAATACACGTGGGCAGAATGGGTTTAACACTTTTGATAGAAGGAACCAATATCAAATGTCTGACTATGCGCCCTCTGATTTTCAAGATTCTGCTTATGCATAGGATTGCCTAGGATGGGGTAAGGAATCAGTTGAAGTTCCAGTAGATCAGAGGGGTCCCTATGTTACAGCACATGTTTTGGGTTCTACTGATCAGTTTCTGGTTGATACAGGAGCTACTCGTAGCGCCTTGTCTAAACAATTGGTTCCAAGGGCTCCCCTGTCTGGCTTAACCATTACATCGATAGGTTTCGATGGAACACCTTCCCTTAGCCCATTGTCACAACCACTTGCATTTGATATTGATAAGTTTACTGCTCCATGTCCGTTTTTGCTTTCTCCAAACACACCAGACAATATTGTGGGTCTTGATATGCTTAAATATTTCAGGGCTACGATAAGGTGTTCTCCGGAAGGAGTACGGGTTATTTTGAATGACAACTACCCTATGATTGAGAGATCTTGTATTGTTAAAGAGGACATTGCACTAGCCTCACTCCCTAGTACTTTGTGGGCTACTTCGGATACTGATGTAGGGCAAATGGTTATTCCACCAGTACATATTAGTGTCAAGGAGGGCGCTTTATTGCCAAGACTGCCTCAGTATAAAATTTCTCGAGAAGGAGAAGAAGCACTCACACGTATTGTACATGATTTAATTAAGGTGGGGGTTGTGGAAGAAGTTCCTTACAATATTTGCAATAGTCCGATTCTTCCCATTTTGAAAAAAGTACTAACACTAGATTTATAGATTTATTATCGATTTGAGAGAAGTCAACAAGATTGTAGTACCACAGTACCCTGTAGTCTCTGACATAACGACATTGCTTACCCTGGTCCCTCCAACAGCAACTACATTTTCTGTAATTGATCTGAAGAACGCTTTCTTCTCGATTCCTATTCATCCTGATAGCCGATATTTGTTCGGTTTCACTTTGAATAATAGATCATACAGATTTTGTAGAGTTCCTCAAGGCTATACTGAGAGTCCTAGTATTTACAGTCAAGCATTGAAGAGACAGCTTGATTCCTTTACCTTGTCTAAAGGAGTGGCTCTCATACAATATGTCGATGACATCTTGTTGGCAGCCGATACACCTGAGCAGTGTGAGAAATGCACTTTGTCTTTGCTTTCTTTTCTTGCTACACACCACCATAAAGTATCACGAAAGAAATTGCAATATTGTAGACCGAAGGTGACCTATTTAGGACACCTTCTGTCTAAGGAGGGCCGTGCACTGACACCAGATCGCATTCAAGCAATTTTAGACACCCCAGTACCTTCCACGCAGAAAGATGTCCGTGCATTCATTGGTCTGACTTCGTTTTGCAGGCAATGGATATTGGGTTTTTCACACATTGTTAAGCCCTTGCTAGCACTTTTGACTAAAAACACTCCGATCCCCCTTCCATGGACAGATGAATGTCAAAATGCTTTTTGTCAGTTGAGACAAGCTCTTTGCTCTGCACCAGTGTTAGGCACACCAGATTACATGAAGGCTTTTACACTCTATGTACATGAGAAAGAAGGATGTGCATTGTCAGTTTTAGTACAGACACACGGGGACAAACAGCGTCCTTGCGCATACCTTTCTGCAGTTCTTGACCCTGTTGCTCGTGCATTACCTGGGTGCTTCCGTTCAGTTGCAGCGACGGCTGTGTCCATACGTCAGAGTGAAGGGATAGTTTTGTCACACAAACTGTTGGTGCTAGTACCCCATGCAGTAGATGCCCTTTTGAATCAGACTAAGACTCAGCACTTAACTAGTGCTCGTTTGACAGGATACGAATTGACACTGCTAGCACCTCATATTACCTTGAAGAGATGTGCGACACTGAACCCCGCCACTTTGTTGCCATATCCTGCGACTCAGTCTCAGTCAAAGGAGCCTCACGATTGTATATTCCTTACTGAGGAACAGACAAAGGGTCGCATCGATTTGCAAGATACGCCCCTTCCAGATGTAGATGGGGAACTGTGGGTTGATGGGTCCTGTTTGAAGTTACCAGATGGCACGACTAGCTGCTTATGCAATTACCACGCTTGAGACAGTAGTGGAAACAGCTCGCATACCTCAGAAGTCAGCTCAAGCAGCTGAACTAATAGCTTTGACACGAGCGTGTGAGCTTAGCACTGACTTGTGTGTGAACATTTACACGGATAGCCGCTATGCTTTTGGAGTGGTTCATGATTTTGGCCTACTCTGGAAGGAAAGAGGCTTTCTTACATCCCATGGGATGCAGATAATGCACGGAGAGTTAGTGCATAATCTCTTGACTGCACTTACATACCCAAAGAAAGTTGCTATTATGAAGTGTAGCGCACACAAGAAAGTGACTGACAAAATAGGACAAGGCAATGCCTTTGCAGACCGCGTAGCCCGTGAGACTGCGATGCAGCGAAGCACTACACCCATGTACGTAGTGAAATCACAAGCTGAGCGTTGGCATGATGCTAGAGAGGAAGTATTGGATATACAGAGATCTGCTTCTGTGGACGAGCTTGAGCAATGGTCTAAAGAAGGAATATTAGATGATGAGGGTTGTTGGCGTAACAAAGAAATGAATAAGTGGAAAATGCCTGCGGCCTATTTACAACCTATGGTTCAAATGGCACATGGGCTGGCACATGTTGGAGCTCTAGCAATAACTACATTGCTTACACAAGTTTGGGAGCATCCTGAAATTGCTAGCACAGCCAAAAGGGTAGTACAGTCCTGTTTGATCTGTTGGCAGTATAATCCTGGAAAAGGGACACGAACTCCTACAGGAGGGTTTGCTACACCAACCGCACCTTTTGAAGTTTTGCAGATGGATTACATCCAACTCGAACGCTGCAATAATCTGAAATATGTCCTAGTGGTGGTATGTGCCTTTAGCAAATGGATAGAGGCATACCCTACGAAGGATAATACTGCTCTCACCACAGCAAAGGTGCTTCTAAAGGAGTTTTTCCCTAGATACGGTGTTTGTAAACTTTTGTGGAGTGACAATGGACCTCATTTTATTGGGCAAGTTGTTGAGCATGTCCTGAAAGGATTAGGGATCAAACAGAAATTCCATACAGTTTTCCACCCGCAATCAGCAGGATTGGTGGAAAGGTATAACGCTACTTTAAAATCAAAGTTGGCGAAAATACTGGCTTCCACGTCCCTAAAGTGGCCAGATGCACTACCTTTGGCATTACTATCCATAAGATCGGTGCCACATTCACGATCAGGTCTTACCCCCTATGAGGTGGTGTTTGGAAGACCAATGAACATTTGGGGAATTCCTAAGCCACGCCCCATACATGATGTTCCTTGTGTTCTGATGAATTATTATTTGGCACAGTTAACTGACAGTTTGATTTCTATTCATCAACAGGTTCGAGAAGCTCTTCCTGACAGATCTACAGGTGAGGCCCACGAACTCCGTCCTGGTGACCATGTAATGGTCAAGGTCTTCGACAGATCGAACAGCTTGGAGCCAAGGTGGCGAGGACCAGAGCAGGTGCTCCTTGCGACAAGGACAGCAGTTCGAGTGACAAACAGAAAGAATTGGATCCACAGCACACACTGCAAACGCGTGTCGCCTGCCTTGGTGGAACCTGCTGTGTTGACCGACCATCGAGAGATTCTGGAGACGGAGAAAGGCCAAGCTATCTCACCTGACGAATCTGCGGAAGTCTTCCCGGACCACACGATCACTGGAGTATCCAGATATCAATTGAGACCGAGGAAAGGATCTGCAGTTTTGAAAAAGACTGGTTGAGCTACCGCCCTGGGTTAGTGAAACGGAGAGCCATTGTGGCAAGGGGAGGGGGATCAGCCCTGTATTAGTGTAGTGACACCCGCTTTGGCCCATGGTGAAGAAATCAGTGGCTGCCCAGGGAGAAGAGCTCCAACGACTGTTTTCAACAAGTTTTCAGAAAAATCAATCATTACTGCTGCTAAAATGACTAACAAAAGAGTCATTTATGCTGTAGGGTTTGTTGTTGCTATGGTGGCTATGGCAGCAATTACATGGTACATCGAGAAGGTGGCTCCTGTTCGACAGCTTTTTGTTGCCACTACGCCAGTACCCGTGGAACACCACTACTTTACTCTTCCTTACCATGAGCAAAAGCATCGACAATCTTACCTGAACAATACTTTTATCCAGATGTTGCACCATACTCACAATGCTACGAATACTACCAACTGTTGGGTGTGTGGGATGATACCTGCACATCAAAAGAAAGGAGGAACACCTTTTATTCCTCTTCCATTTTCTCACAATGGTTCTTGTCAAGCTTGGTATGCGCTCTTGTTTGCATATGGAAAGCCTTCAGTAGGCAAAATAAAGAAGGTTATCCACAAGCCAAAGGGACTAAATGGGAATGGGAAGAGTATCAACCGGACAATATTTCAACACCATATGTTTTCACAAATGTGAGAATAATAAAGAACATTGGACCTTTTGTGATTTCTGTGACAAAAGCTAAAGCAGACTTGTGTATTTGTAGTGTTGGAAGAATTCCAGTGGGGAGGAGCGAGTGTACTGTAATCCTGACCATTGAAGGTGCCAATAAGAGCACTTTCACAGCCTCGCATAACACGTATTTTGTGTGTGGAAATAACGGATATTATCAATTACCTGTTGGGTGGTCAGGAATCTGCTATGTATCTTTTCTGTTGCCCCCTGTGTTTCTGGCACCTGCATTGTATCACCGTGATTTTAAACTGTACAATGACATTTCCAAAAACAGAAAAAAGAGGACAATAAGTATGGATGAAGTTGACCAAACCGACACTACCCTACAACAATATGTTGATTTCAACTTGGGCTTATTTTTCTTTGTGGGTGCTGCATTAAATAGCAGGAAGATTAGGCGACTGACTCGTGTTGTGGAAGCTGTTACTAATCAGACAGCTATGGCACTTGGGAACATTACAGAGGAACTACAGATTGCAAGGATTGTAGCACTCCAGAATAGGATGGTGCTAGACGTAATTTTGGCTGATCGAGGTGGTGCATGTCGCATCATCGGTAGCAGCTGTTGTGTATTCATACCAGATCACTCACCTTCAGTATATGACGCAATATCAAAATTGCATAAGATTGCTGCAGAAATTCATCCAGAGACTGGAACTTGGACTTTTGCTGGATGGTTTTGGACTCTTGTTTCTGCTTGGGGCTGGAAGCTACTGACTATCCTGTGTGTAATAATTATAATATTTTTTACATGCTGTGTATGTATCCAATGTGGTCCAATGCTTTGCTCCATTTGCATTTCTGCTTGTATACCTGCCAGAGGGAACATTGCTGAAACAAAGGCCCAACAAATGTTGAATAAAGAGGTGGCCGAAATAATGTTAATAGATATACGGGATGAATATCTAGATTACCCCAGATAAACGAATGTCTTCAGCCAATGCTGAAAGGGTCGTCTGTTGTAATTTGGCAGCATTTAAGTTAAGCATTAGCTGAAGACAGCCTGTATTTAGAGGCTAAATTGTCCGCTTTGTGGAATCCATTTTGTATTTCTGTCAGCCATTTTGGCTGCCATGTGCTACCATGTGCTCGCCATGTGCTCTGTCCTACCTTCCTGTCAACTGCTCTTGAAATCTGCCTAGAGACAAGTTATATTTAGTTCCTCTTGCTTTGCACATGCTCAGTTGAGCTTGCAGCTGTTCCGAGTTTATAAATGTCAGGATGTGTCTACTAAAAGTAGAAACTGTTAGCTCCACCCACTTGTCGACTGTGCATTCTCTGTATGACCTTATATGTACCTAAAACCAGCATTTGTGTTAGTACCGCCTTCATTTGAGCCCCTGTGTGGGTATAAAAGGACTAGGATCCTTCCATTCAGTGTGCTACTTCATGCATTACTGAAGGGTGATGTGTGCGAATGTTAGCTCCACCTCATGAGGTTTAATAAACTCTGTCTTTTCTATTTCCAGTTTCTGTGCCAACTTCTTCCTAAGTGTCTGAGGACTCTGTGCAGAGAAGGGAGAACCCCTAAGCACTGGTAGGCCTTGCTGAGGCTCACTACAACAGAATCAAATGATCAAATCCCAAAGTTTAGGCTAACCATGATGGAGTGTGGGTCGGATACAGGGACCAGCCTTGCCCCACTGAAAAGTACCTTAAATGCGTTGTCGATGGAGTCGAGATGCGGGAAGCAAAGAGGCAATGCATCATTGTCGAACCACAGGATTGAAGGCGATGCATTGGTACAGTGCTGTGCAAAGTCGGAGATGTGTCAGAAACAGGAGATGATGCACCGCACAGTTGGTGATGCCCGCTGTCCTCGCAGCACCAGCGATGCGTCAGCATAGAGGGAAATGTACCAGTTCTGATTGGCGCAACATCATCAATGCGTAGATTCTGGTAGTAGCAGCACTATATATCCACTTCCAAGGGCCCAGCACTGGATTAGCATTACATGCAGGGTAAGACTTGCAACAAGCAAAGTCCAGGTGCTGTTGAAGGATGATTTTAAGTTTTTGATGTCTCTGAGACTTAGAACAGGGGCAAGCCAACAAACCCTTGGAGTCACTCTGGCTTCAAGTGAGATGGATCCGATCCTTCCTCAGTCAGGGTAAAGGGTAGCAGGCAGCAGGACAGCACTGCAGAAAAGCTGTGCTTTCAGAACAGCAGCTCAGCAGAGTGGTACTCCTTTTAGCAGCACAGCATTTCTTCCTCCGGGCAGAGTTCTTCGCAGGTCCAGTAGTGTACTGCACTGGTAGGGTCAGAAGTGCAGTTCTTATAGTCAGTGCTGCCATTGAAGTGGGGGAGACTTCACAGAAGGGCTTTAAAGTGCACTGAGGTCCTGCCCTGGCTCCAGACTTACTACAGGGGGTTAAGCAGTCTTTTGTTTGGGGACAGGACACAGCCTATTCAGGTGTAAGTGTAAGGCTGTTTCCAGCTCCTCCCTCCCATCCTGTCCAGGATGGTCCATCAGGATGTGGATGGCCCATCAAGTCACACCTAAGCTCCCTTGTGTGTGGCTGTCTAGAGGGAATGCACAAACCCCAGCTGTCACCCACCCCAGATGTGTATTGGAGACAGGCTGCAGGCACACAGGGCTAAGAGCAGAAAAATGCCATCTTTCTAAAAGTCACTAACCAAAGGAGTGAGGCCCAAGGGACAAGGAGCAGGTAGGGCCGTATATCTATAAGCAAAACAGGGGGAAATACCTGGACCTTATATCTTTTAGATATAGAAATGATTTCTCATACAGATCAAACACCTTACTGTATTTGTCTGATCAGGTATTTTTATTTTACCTTATTTTTCAAAATTCTTTTTTCATTTTCATACATTTATTAAAGTATGTGGAAAGAAAACAATGAAGTCATAACACATTTTCATCATTGCACTATCATTACAAAAGACATAAACATTATTACATTGATACATCACAACATCTTAAAAAGGTAAGCGACAACAAAAACTTCTTACACCAAATAAATAGCGTGGTACATTTTTTTGATCCTAGACACATTCAAAATTGTCTCTACAAGGTATCAAGGAAAAACACGGGGAGCGTTTTACTATGACTGATAGGGGTATAAAAACTAGCCCTCAATCATGGGAAGAGTTGTATTCTCACTCCTCAATGTTTTGTATTGCCAACGCGTTTCGAGTCCCCGGCTTACGAGTACAGGGGCTCTCATCAGGGCTTCTGAATTTTATGAGCGATGATGTTGTCTGTAATGGGTATAAAAAATTAGTATTAGTGATAGGGCTCCCACCCTTTTAGTTGATTGCTCCCTTACAAAACATATAGGTTGGACCATTAAAAAATGAATGAATGAATATACCTGGTGGAAGGTATTCCTTAATGCAGACTTTAAGCTTCTTGGGATAGGAGTTCGAGTATTTTCTGGCAGTAATGAAAAAGGAGGAAGGGAATTGTAAAGCTTTATAATGTCAAGTTTTTGTTGATAATTACTATCCATAGCTAATAATTCCTACCTTCTGAAATGCAGACCGATTCTTATTTATGTTCGTTCTTTCTAGCGCGGCTGGGTACTGTTTGGCTATCTGTGAAGAAAGGCTGTCGTTTAGCAAACTACGCGAATATGGCATTGGCACTACTGCTATAAGTCACCTAAGCCAGTAAATGACACCGTTTTTGAAAGCATACCTGATTGTAACGTGCTTTCATCGACAACCGCTTCAGTATTACTTCTGCACGTGCAGCTTTTTAGATAACGGTTTTCTGTAAAACATGGAGCGTTTATTTAGCAAGTGTTGATAATGTATTAAACTAAACACCTTTCTTTCTTAGCCTAGTTACAATAACGAACCTGGGCGCGATTGCTTGTTCCCCAAGCCGCTTCTAATCACGAGTTGCAAGCCGAATCTGGTCGCTCCTCGCGTGTCTGCACAGAAACATTAGGTTAAAAGCAGTCCATGTTGCACGCGTCTAAGTTGAAACGCTCTTTATGCAACTCGACTACCATGCAGCTTACGCAGCTTACCTCAATCTGTGTTCATTTTAGGTCCATCTCATTCCCTGTCAGCCATCCGGTTGAAAAACAAGGAGCATTTCCTTCCGCCATCTCATATATGCATTCCCTCATTCGGATGCTTGGGTTTTGTAGTTTAACGCAATCCACCAATGGTGATAGTGCATTTAATGAGGATAGCTCATATACTCAGAGGGTGCATTATGGGTATTGTAGTTCTATTTAGCGTTTAGATAACTCAGTCATACTGTTAAGCCCAGTCAATGTGCTATTAAATTTCAAGATCAAGTAAGCTTCTTTTTGAAGCAAAACATTGTCAATATCCATTAGTTGTTTTGATGCATTGAGGGACACCAAGACTGTCCATTTGAACTGATTCTCATTATGTGCCTGCTCGATAAACTGCTCAACCATAGGTGCAGTTGTAATCTTCTTTTTAATTCTTGATCGATGTTGTGTAATTCTCGTATTGATTTGCTGGTTCGTCTTGCCTATATATATTTTTTGGCACGGACAAACAATTGCATAAACCACATTTTTGAATTTGCAATTGGTGAAATCAGTGTGTTTCCATTTGATCTCATTATGGATGAATTCTGTACCTTCAATCTTCAAGTTAAAAATATACCAGTTATATTCATAGATGACCCCGAGTATAAAAAAGGCTTTAGCTTTATTAATACTAAATGTAGTCGGGACCTAATGGTCCATACAATAGAGACTGCTCAGAGACTCTGCAGGAAGGAATTAGAAGAGTTGGATCAACTGACTCAAGCTATAAAAGATAATCAGTCAGTATCAGAAGCTCAGATACTTTTGGATAAAATAGATGAAGAAATCCAAACATTTAAAGATTATACTATCAACGTCAAGACTGCTAAGTTTGAAAAGGACACCAAGACGTTCAATATTGAACAAGTATATCCATTTCTCAAGGAGGATTACTATACCTCCATTGAATCTCGTAGAGTGCTGTCCACCTTTCAAGGTCGGTCAAGGAATCGTTTTACCACCTTTTCAGAGACTTCGTCATCTGATTCTTCAGGTGACTCCGACCCGAGAGAAGGCACATCAAAAAAACAAGTGTCTTTTTTAGAAAAGGGCGCACAGAAACCAAAAGCAAGATACAAACAACAATGGGAAATGCGCACCAGGAATCGATCATACAAATCGTAGAACCAACAACGATAGTTAATCTGTCTCAGAAGCAGTTAACTAAAGATGAAGAAGCTGTACTCAATTTGGGCCTTAAATTTGTTCTGAACAGATCAACGGATTATACAAAACTTAAACTGGAGGCTATCGAGTTTTGCCGAAAGATTAAACTTAAGGCATTCTTTATAGGTAAAGAAGCCTCAAATTCAACAGAGGTAACTGGTCTTAAAAATAAGTCAAAATTTGTTCCCACCTGCAATATCCCCAAAGAGATCTATGCATTTGAACAAGTTGTATTATCATCTATTAATCAACTTGAAAAAAAGAACAAATACAGAGAAATATAACCACAAAGCAACAGGCTGCCATAAAAGATCTTAAAGACGATACTTCGGTGGTTATAAAGGAGGCCGATAAAGGTGGCGCAGTGGTAATCTGGCCTAGAGAAATGTATCTGACTGAGGGCAGGGGTCAGGTTAATAACCATACATGGTATCGGAATGTGAAAGAGGATCCAACTCGATCGATACAAGAAACTTTATCAAGAATATTGACATTGGGTCTGTCAGAAGGATTCTTGGGACCAAAGGAGTTTGAGTTCCTAATAAAGAAGTTTCCGAGGATCCCTGTATTGTATTTTCTGCCGAAAATACATAAGAGACTGAATGATCCCCCTGGAAGACCTATAGTCTCCGGGTGTGACTCTGTACTGGAGCCAATCTCTAAATATATAGATTTCTTCTTAAAGCCCTTTCTCTCCGAGGTCCCCTCATATTTGAGGGACACCATGGATTTTATTACCAAAACAGAAGGATTACCATTTGATGACCAGACCCAACTGATGGTTACATTTGACGTCACATCTTTGTATACGCAAATACCGCAAGAGGAAGCCTTGCAGGTGATTGAATAGTATCTAGAGAATAGACAACGCCCACATAGGGTGCCAACATCATTCATTCTAGAACTGGCTGAAGTAGCGTTAAAGAAGAACTACTTCAAGTTTGAAGACCAGTTTTATATCCAGGTGAAGGGGACCGCCATGGAATGTCCTTTTGCTCCAGAGATGGCGGTCCTCTTCATGGCCCAATATGAAGAGAAATTTATCTTTTCTAACAATCCATTTAAAGAAAAGATACAACAGTGACTACGTTACATCTACGACATCTGGTGCCTGTGGCAGGGGGACCAGGATGAATTGTCGTTGTTTCATGAATGGTTGAACACACGCCACGAAGACATAAAGTTTTCAGTCAACTCTAGTAAAACTAAGTTGACCTTTCTAGATGTTGAAATTTCTCCTTTTGAAAATCAGTTGGTAATGTCTCTTCATCGAAAAGAAACGGACAAAAACACCATATTGCACCACAGGAGTGCCCATCCAAGAAGCCTTAGGGAAAATCTCCCTTATGGGCAATTATTAAGAATCAGGAGAAATTGCTCAAGGACATCCGACTTCGAGGAACATGCAAATATTTTTGTAGAGAACTGGCCAAAAGAGGGTATCCGAAAAAATTATTGAAGCATTCAACCAAAAGAGCTAGATTCACACCGCGAGAAGAACTCCTTCAAATCAGGCAGAAACCACCATTGGAAAAACTTGTATTTGTTTCTACATTCAGTCCAGACACGAACAAGTTTCGACAAATTATATTGAAAAATTGGCATCTACTTGAAAATCTAGAATGCCCCTTTCCAAAACCCTTGTTCGCTATGAAAAGGAATCAGAGCATAGGGCAACACATTGTGCGTGCGGATATCTTTCATACTAAAAAGAAAAGTAGCTTGCTAGCACAATGGCAATTAAAACCTGTTGAAGGCCACCATAAGTGTGGCAACTGTGTGGCGTGCAACACAACCATTGAAGGTACAGAATTCATCCATAATGAGATCAAATGGAAACACACTGATTTCACCAATTGCAAAACCAAAAATGTGGTTTATGCAATTGTTTGTCCGTGCCAAAAAATATATATAGGCAAGACGAACCAGCAAATCAATACGAGAATTACACAACATCGATCAAGAATTAAAAAGAAGATTACAACTGCACCTATGGTTGAGCATTTTATCGAGCAGGCACATAATGAGAATCAGTTCAAATGGACAGTCTTGGTGTCCCTCAATGCATCAAAACAACTAATGGATATTGACAATGTTTTGCTTCAAAAAGAAGCTTACTTGATCTTGAAATTTAATAGCACATTGACTGGGCTTAACAGTATGACTGAGTTATCGAAATGCTAAATAGAACTACAATACCCATAATGCACCCTCTGAGTATATGAGCTATCCTCATTAAATGCACTATCATCATTGGTGGATTGCGTTAAACTACAATACCCAAGCATCCGAATGGGGGAATGCATATATGAGATGGCGGAAGGAAATGCTCCTTGTTTTTCAACCGGATGGCTGACAGGGAATGAGATGGACCTAAAATGAACACAGATTGAGGTAAGCTGCGTAAGCTGCATGGTGGTCGAGTTGCATAAAGAGCGTTTCAACTTAGACGTGTGCAACATGGACTGCTTTTAACCAAATGTTTCTGTGCAGACAAGCGAGGAGCGACCAGATTCGGCTTGCAACTCATGATTAGAAGCGGCTTGGGGAACAAGCAATCGCGCCCAGGTACGTTATTGTAACTAGGCTAAGAAAGAAAGGTGTTTAGTTTAATACATTATCAACACTTGCTAAATAAACGCCCCATGTTTTACAGAAAACCGTTATCTAAAAAGCCGCACGTGCAGATGTAATACTGAAGCGGTTGTCGATGAAAGCACGTTACAATCAGGTATGCTTTCAAAAACGGTGTCAATTACTGGCTTAGGTGACTTATAGCAGTAGTGCCAATGCCATATTCGCGTAGTTTGCTAAACGACAGCCTTTCTTCACAGATAGCCAAACAGTACCCAGCCGCGCTAGAAAGAACGAACATAAATAAGAATCGGTCTGCATTTCAGAAGGTAGGAATTATTAGCTATGGATAGTAATTATCAACAAAAACTTGACATTATAAAGCTTTACAATTCCCTTCCTCCTTTTTCATTACTGCCAGAAAATACTCGAACTCCTATCCCAAGAAGCTTAAAGTCTGCATTAAGGAATACCTTCCACCAGGTATATTCATTCATTCATTTTTTAATGGTCCAACCTATATGTTTTGTAAGGGAGCAATCAACTAAAAGGGTGGGAGCCCTATCACTAATACTAATTTTTTATACCAATTACAGACAACATCATCGCTCATAAAATTCAGAAGCCCTGATGAGAGCCCCTGTACTCGTAAGCCGGGGACTCGAAACGCGTTGGCAATACAAAACATTGAGGGAGTGAGAATACAACTCTTCCCATGATTGAGGGCTAGTTTTTATACCCCTATCAGTCATAGTAAAACGCTCCCCGTGTTTTTCTTTGATACCTTGTAGAGACAATTTTGAATGTGTCTAAGATCAAAAAAATGTACCACGCTATTTATTTGGTGTAAGAAGTTTTTGTTGTCGCTTACCTTTTTAAGATGTTGTGATGTATCAATGTAATAATGTTTATGTCTTTTGTAATGATAGTGCAATGATGAAAATGTGTTATGACTTCATTGTTTTCTTTCCACATACTTTAATAAATGTATGAAAATGAAAAAAGAATTTAGAAAAATATGGTAAAATAAAAATACCTGATCAGACAAATAAAGTAAGGTGCTTGATCTGTATGAGAAATCATTTCTATATCTAAAAGATATAAGGTCCAGGTATTTCCCCCGTTTTTGCTTATCTTTCTAAAAGCGGCACTTTTAAAATTGTAATGATAAATTTGACTTTACCAGTAAAGAGGATTTCTTTTACAATTCCATAGCTACTAAACATGACAGCTCTACCTCCTACCAATTGGGAATTCCAGCTTATTTGATGTAACAAGGAATTTCTCCATGTTAACCTATGGGAAGGGTAGGCCTCACAGTAGTGAAAAACTAATTTGGGAGTTTTCACTACCAGGGCATGTAAGACTTAAAAATGCACGTCCTACCTTTTAATTAAACGGCACCCTGCCCTATGGGTTACCTAGGGTCTACCTTAGAGGTGACATATACGTAATAAATAAAAGGGGTGTTTAAGGCTTGGCAAGGGGTTTTAAATGCAAAATCAACATGGCAGTGTAAACTACACACACAGGCTCTACAGGACATGTTTAAAGGGCTACTTAGGTGAGTGGCACAATCAGTGCTTCAAGCCCACTAGTAGCAATTAATTTACAGGTCCTGGGCCCATGTAGTGCACTTTACTAGGGACATTTAAGAAAATTAAATATGACAATTGTCATAAGCCAATGTTACCATGTTGCAAGGAGAGAGCACATGCACTTTAGCACTGGTTAGCAGTGGTAAAGTGCTCAAAGTCCTAAAGTCAACAAAAACGAATTCCGCAAAAAAGGGGAGGAGGAAGGCAAAACGTTTGGGGGTGACCCTGCAGAAAGAGCCATTTCCAACAAATACATTATCCATACATGTAGAAAAGTGCGTCTTGCCAGTCTTCTTCCACTATTCGCCTGAGACATTGTTAAATATATCTTGGACTATCTCATAGTAGCATTAGATTCTCACGGCTTTCTATCAGCTTAGGTGTATCCTATTACTTTTTCTGTAATGCACGATGAACTATTTTATATTAGGAGCGGGCATAACTCGAATAATTTTCTATAGTGTAATTATGCGAAATTGCAGCAAAACTACACAAATTTACATGGAATTATGCAAGGAGCAAGATCCAGCATTTAACGCTGTTTGCTTCGTGCAAAATGCACTCTCACATCCAAAATGGACCTGGGGAGGCATTTTGCGCTATGAAAAGAGGGCTAAATGCAACAGAACACAAACAGCAGTAGCCAGTAGCTGCTTGAACTCACTAACTTCATTGTTTCTGTACTTTGTACCAAATTACTCATAATTATGAGAATGGGGGTAATTTTATAATTCTTGGTGATTTCATGTCAAAATAGTAATACAAAAGTACTGAAATTACTGAAATTAGGCCTATTTTATATCTGAAAAGCAGACTATGTCATCACACATTTAGTTCTTTATCTCATTCATGGAATGGATATACAGAGCAATTGTTTTGTTTTGCACTGCAGCAGGACTTTTGCATTTGCTTTTGTCATTGGTGGAGTAGGAGACGTCAGTCTCCGGATAACCCAAAAATGTAAAAGGCTGGTCTTCCTTTTGCCCAGAGATTCATGAAGTTGCTAGTGGCAACCAAGCTAGGACAAGGAATACTGCAGTGTTACTATACAGCCAAAGATGTCCCCTAAAAAAAATACAATTGCTTGAGAGCTGAAATTGCACCATATTGCCAAAAGGTGTCCTCACAGATGAACACGGTGGAGATGGAAAGCTGCAGTTGCGCTATACTACCAACAGATGTCCTCACAGAAGATGGAGAACTGTAGTTGCATTAAATGGAAAGAAAGGTATGGTTACATCAAATTATAATGAAAGAGAGAACTGGAGTAGTCTCTTATGAAAGATTAATACTGAAGGAGTGCAGGAGGTGGTGTAAAGTTCAGAGTATGGCAACACGTTCTGAGTGTCACAGCTTTTTCAGGGTGAAAACTTAATGGTTCATCCAGTTCAACTTCTCACTGCATTCTGGTACTTCCAATCTTTTAATAATAACTTGTCACCTTTTGGCCTAGTGACGGAATATAGGACACTTAATTGGGTGGGATATAGCACACTGGAGACTACAATCGTTGTATGATATTCTTTATTGCATGCTATAATCCCACAAGGTAGTTGTTGACTTCCTCTTCTTCATTTTCTTCTTTTCAGGTTCAGGAAGACTGAGGCCACCGTACAGAAACTTTGCCCCTCAGGAGAAGAAAAGCCACATATCAGTGCTCCAATATCAAATCGATAATACGGATGGGGAAGGGGCTCGTGAGGGAGAACACCCGTTTTCACTTTATTCTTGCCCCACCACCACGTGTCAAGTGCCTTGATTCTTGACCAGGGTAAGCCTCACCAGGTCCAGAGTTTGAATTAAGATGCGCAAAAGAAAGCCAAAGAATCCCAAAAGAGGGTTTAGTTGTCAAAGTAGGGACTAGCTCAGAAGGGTTGTGTTTACAGGCAGCAAAGCCGCTAAGATGCTATAACATGCAACAAAGTCAGCCCTTTAAACAGGAGAGCCTTCCACCTCCCTAATCTGGGTGCCCTCTCGCCCCCCCACCTCCTCCCTCCTGCCCTGCCCCAGGAAACAAACATGTACCTCGGCTAGCCATGTCCCTCCAGGAATGTGGCAGGGCGACTCGAGGTGACGGTGCCCCCCGGCTTTCTTCCATCTTCTCCGCTGGCTTCCGTGGCAGCCGGGATCCCCTTCGACACTGTGTCTCGTGTCTCTTGCGGCATGTCCATACTCGCCTCCAGCTTCGGTTCCAGTTTCCCGTGCATCACTATTCCAGCTGGGTGTTCGCCTTCTGGAGTTTTCGCATGCATCTCAATTGATGGTTGGGAGGAAAAAGCATCCGTCCTCTATGGCCAGAGGTTACGTCCCACCTCTTCTGGCACCACCACAGGAGTCCTAAAGAAGTAGGCATCCCAGGTGGCCTGTGAAAGAGTTAGAAGCTCATCTTGTGATGCATGAGTAGAAGGGAAGGGCCAAGGTATTGAACCGCCTACACTCTCCTCCCTGTCACATAACTATACATAGGAAGAACAGTACCAGACCAAAAGAAAATAGATCTGGCCTTCTTGCACTATTCATATGTAGGCTTTAGAATAGTGAGTTATACAACTTCAATAGAATAATATTTCTCTGTAAATGTGAAAGCATATTTGCACCATACAAAACAAAGGAATGAATGCACATTGTCAAAGTTGACATGTTGAGAAAATACATCGAGCACTGCCCTACATCTAGGTCTGAGTGTTCTATATCCTCAAGCAAGTGCTGGAAAGCTGAAGTATCACTAAGCAGCATACAAATGTTCCCACAGGAGCGTACAATGGAGATCGAAAGCTTGTTACACTATCCTGCAAACAGTTGTTCTCAGAAGAGAAACGAGGGAGCTTGAAAGCAGACATTGTGCTACGCTACCAACGTAGGTCCTATGGCGATAGAAAGCTACAGTTGCACTCTACTACCAGCAGAAGTCCTCACAGAGGAGTACAATGTAGATGGAAAACTTGTTACCCTCTACTACCAACAGAGGTGCTCACAGAAGAGCACAAGGGCATTACAGCCCTTCCTGGGCATCCTTTGAAAGAACAAATTATGCAAAAGGCACACAACATTTTTCTGAAACAAGTGCAATTATCAAACATATTAACTTCTGCAAGATCACATTTGCCATGGACTGACTTCCACTATTAAACGTTTCCTTTCTTTCTACGAATCAAGATGTGCACTCCAAAGGAGACTGGCAGATGCACAACTATTCCGGGAAGACTTAACATTCTGGAATTTGTGCACACAATGAATATGTGTAACTGTAACACCATTTGCAAGTGCAAGGGTTGCAAAGCTGCTGCTGTTCCTCAAGTCGTTACTAGTAGCCCCTCTCAAGTCAGATACAATTGCTTGAAATGTCAATCACAGAGTTGAGGGGGTTTGACTTTAGCCTAGAGATCTGCATATCCACTTTTGCTACCCTAATGCCTCGTGTTCGATTTTCCAAAGGATAAGTAAATATACCAAAGCTGGTTGATAGTGATCAGTCAACAAATGTCTTCTGTGTTATGTCAATAGTTGGTGACACTGTTATATAGATAAAGACTAGCAGTCTCTTGGAAGTACAAGTGTCAACATTTTTTTACTTGTGGGGAACTATTTATATAGGTGTATGCATGATGTGCAAGGACAAAATGCAGTTATTCAAAGTGAAGGCATCGTGTGACTGAAGTGGGATGGTCCATTGGCTTGTATTTTGTGCTTTGATGGGAGGGAGCATTATTTGAGTGACATTTGGTCACCAATGGTGGAAGGGTGTTGACTGAGAGCATCTATATATGTATGTATTTTTGTATTATATTTTTTGGGAAAACATGAGGCTGGCAAGACAGCTAAAGCTGTCTTTAGATGAGACCTAAAAAGTGCTTTGGTGCATCTTATATATTTTTTAAGATGGGTGTTCGCCATCTTGAAAGGATAAATTAAAAGAATGGAGCAAAATGCCCGCTGCGCTATGAAAAATGTGCTTACATGCAAAATGGCACAAGCACACATCTGCGTGATGGTGCATGTAGTTGTATATATAATCAAGTTTTTTTTTTGCAGTTGTTATTCTGTAACGGCAAACAAGCATTTTTGTTTTTTTGCCGATGCGGAGCAGCATTGGCAAAAAAGAATTGGCAAAGACAAATGTCCATGTTATGCCATTGAAAAACGAGACCTATTAGCTTTGGCAATGCTTGCTAAAACTTGGAAAGAGGGGCTCATGGCACCTGTCAAAAATGGTAGAACGGTAGAAGCATTTAGACAAGCCTGGTCCATGGTGCACACAGGCACTTTAGACTGGAAGCTCCCTCCTTTACAGAACGTTAAAATCAGCTGATGCAAACATGAGGCTGGGGGATATTGACTAGTTATTGGGAAGTTCATTACTAAAAAAAAAGCACGTGCCCTAGACGCCGCAGGAATTTCTCTCAATCCTAAATAGATCCCAAAAAAGCATGTCACTAACTCATATGTAAGAGAATTTCAGAAATCTTTCGGCATCTCACCATCCCCCCTCTCTTCTCCGACCAGTGTCAACTTTTTACTAACTTTCAGAACGTCATATTTATTAAACTTATGATTCCTCTTGCCTTTGTAGTGGACTTTAAATCCCCACCTTCCATTAGGAATGCTCTTCAGCATCAGTGGCTAACCTTTGACCTAGCATCGTTGGAACTTAATTGCTATCCTATGTTGCCAAAGGGAGGTGTTCTTTTTTTTATCTCTCCAGGGTCACAACATAAACTACCTTTGAGCAAACTGCAAATCAACACACCTCACAGCTCGCCTACCACTTCTGAACTGGCAATTGGAAACAGTGCTTAATTTGGGGGAAAAAAAAAATAACAGGGCTCTCGTCAGGAGGCCAATGCAGCTTACACCACACATTGTCGCTGCCATGCTGCCGAGGATAGATCACCTGACATCAAATTCACCAGGGCCTACGATAAAGAGACCATTTGTTCCCTGGATCTTTCGCTAAGAGTGGAGGAAGCTATGATTTATACTACTACCCTATTTAAGAAACCCACTGAACGGAACTCTTCTGAAGTATAACTCCCATCTCCCAAGAAACTTATCAGATAACCTTCCATATGGACAATTTTTAAGATTGAGGCGCACCTGCTCACGCAGATCTGACTTCTTCAAAGAAACGGATACCCTAATCATGCGACTACGAGAAAGGGGATATCCAAAGGGCTTATTTAACAGGGCAAGAAAGAGAGCGTAGTACTGCCCACGCGAAACACTGCTTGAAGTGAAACCATAGGCTATCACGATGGACAAGCTGGTATGTGTTACCACTTTTAACACCAGAAGCCATGAGACCAAAAAAATCATTAAGAAGTACTGGAACTTGGTGGCAACGGAGATTAACGAAATGGAAGATACAGTTTTTGCATTCAGAAGATCAAAAAATGTGAAAGACTATGTGGTGAGTTCATTTCTGACTCCACCCAGTACACCAGACATCAGAACACAACTAAACCTACCACCACTTTCGGGACACTTTAAATGTAGCCACTGTAAAGCCTGCAAACTGACTGTTGAATGTACCACTTTTTCACATCTGGAATGGACATACACACTGTCTAATCATACAAACTGCAATAGCTCTAATGTGATTTACGCTATAAGATGTCCATGTAACAAGCTGTACATTTGCCAAACGACCAGAAGGTTAAGACAACACTGCAGCAGAATTCGATGCAAGGTGCAGGGAGCCCCCCTGGTGGGTAGTTGAAAAGATCTGCCCACTGGTGGGTAGTTGAAAAGATCTGCCCACACCCCAGAGGTGGAAACATTGCATCAGCCTTGAATTTGAAAGAATGCAGATGAATACATGTTCTGGACACAGTCACCCAAGGGCTCAACAAATCAGAAGAGACCTATAGACAATTGGGCCTTCTTACTGTGACATAAATACCTTTACTTATCCCCATTTGCTGGTGATGTTCCTTGCCTCACCATTGACCTGCAGGAGGCCAAGTCAGTATTTTCTCTGTCTTTCCCCTAGCTTGCCAACCCAGCAGTAATCACACGGAAGATAGTCAAACAATAGACACCCCTTAGTCTGATGTTTAGACAGGAGAACCTCTGTAGAAGGGCTCTAGACATGACAAACACGGTAATTCAGGGCTCAATACCCCATCTGTGTGCTCCTAAATGTATGTATGGCAATCTATTTTTCTTAAATGTATGATAGCTTGCAAAAAACTAATGTCCACATATGAGATTATGTACTCCAACGACCTTACTTGACTCTGATAAGATACCTCACTTCACCAATGTTGTTCAAATTTGAAATGCATGCGTGCCGTTGGTAACAACGTCCTGTTACTATGACACAAAATATGCCTCCGTCTAAGTTTATGGACACTGCCGCTATTTTTACAAAGTCTATCTGCTCCAAAATGTATTTACGGGTTATGCTATATCAAAAACACCCACTCGTGTTAAGAATAAAATGAAAATTGTAAATACTGATGCCATTACGGTAAATAGGGGTTAAACTTGGTGCTTTTCTTACAAAAATGAGTGAGTGTACTCTTGACAGATTTGTTTCACACACCAGAGTTTTTTAATATCCGCTACAGTCATAACCTTGTTATATCCAAAACGCCCACCCGTGTTAAGAATTTCGCTGTTTTTCAAAAACCAAGCGGATGCCTCAAGTAAATATGTTTTTTATTCTTATGCTTAAAATGACATTTGTTTACACGGATACAGCGTCTTGAAAATAACTGCCTAAAAACGAAAGTTGTAAATGCTGATAGTATTGCCTTATATAGAGAGTGTACTTCTCTAGCATTTTGCCAAGGATGACTTTACACACTAGAATTTTTGGTATCCCCTACAGTTTTAGCATTCACTCACCATTATGGGGTTAATACAAAGATAGCACTTACACAAACACGAGATGGCCGCCCCGCCATTCAGCATGCACGCCGTATTTTGACATACGCTGTCAATGAGCGGGCGCGGGTATCACGTGCCGCCAGTCACGGTTACAGCTGTCAACTCCCTTCATACTTGACCGCACGCGTAGTGTCTTGAGGTTGCATTGATTGCCCAACATCGAAGGAGCTAAGACGCACAAGCTTGCTGTTGGGCGCTGTCATTTTCAGTTCCAAAATAAGCCTTTGATTAAAGCACACGCTTATTCCTGTGCTTAGATTCATTCCAACCAGAGGGTGGATTTAAATGATGCAAACACGGAGTTATCCGACTAGTTGAAACCAGTTTTACTCGACAAACCTGAAGTGCAGGTAAGTTGCGCGCTCGTGCAGTGACGCGTTTGCTTAAAACATTAACCCGTTTTTAGGACCTTAAACAAACTCTTGCTAATTTTACTTGTAGTTTCCGGAGGGTGGAACACACTTAATTACTGTCCGCATGGTTGACCTACTTTGAAGGTATGTCGCTTAATTTTCTTTGAGCTATGTGCTCCATGGGAGGTTATTAAGTATTTAAAGGTTCATATAATATTTTTTTGACTACCTTTTCTAGATTCATCTAGAGCATTCATCCCCTTGTCAAAGGTAGGCCGCATGTCAAAGGTAGGCTGCATGCTCAATAAGTCGTGGGTTTTCTCACTTTTGTCTTGAGGTTTAAGGTGTCTGAACTTCACCTCACACTCTCTTTTCAGATTCCAATCGGATAGTGGATTCTCCGCAGGTATTATTATTTTTTTACGGAGTTTTATATAGCGCGAACTTGACCCGAAGGTATCGGGTATCAGAGCGCTTTACATCGCACGAGTTGCCTTACATGAGGACCAATTCATTTTTGTTAGGCTCGGGGAGATTAAGTGAATTGCCCAGAATCAAAGGATGTTCAGCGTCATTGCCGAGACTTGAACCCAGTTCCCCAGATTCGAGGTCGACAGCCCTAGCCGTTTGGCCAACTCCTCTCCCCGCGAAATCGTTGCGGTTTGCCATCGCCTCACCTCTTCTAAGGAATCACTGTGTGGATAACAAAACAATATCCACTGTTGGTAGGTTCATAACTTGCCCGGACCACCTTTTTATAATTTCCCCTCTTAAAATAGAAAGACACACCTCATTCATGTTATGAATTATTCTGCCCCCTATAGGCTGTCCACCTCCATTTTATTGTCCTCAAGAAGACCCGATGTGATGCTGGTTCAATAGCGCATACCTCTGTGTCGAAACGTCGACGCTTTATATCAAGTTCATGTCCTACAGCTTCCAAAAGCCAGAAATAGGAACTGCATTAGTTCATTTGGGAAAGCTTGAGAAATAAATTGTGAAAGGACAGACGTTTACTGATTGACACAATACATGTTTGTAATCCTTCCTTGTTGTGCATATTGCACTCACAACATCACCTTGTCACTCTTTCTCACTTACTCATGAAAGTCACTTGTTTGTTTACCTGTTGATGAAAATGCTCATGTGACAGCCATATATGAAAAAGAATAATATTCTACATTTAAACTGCGGAATACTGTCCTTGGTGTGATTCTTACTCTATATTAATTATGGAATGCTAAGCAATTGATGTATCAGACAGAACCATCTGTAGATTTTAGTATCAATACCCAGGTTCTGAGGGACACAGGGTCACCCCATTACTGTTAATGGCCAATGATAATAACAACACAACTACTAACCATCAGACTCCTACAAGTGTATATTGAATTATTAATTATCTGTTGTTGAGGTCATCTCTAAATCAGCCACACAGCGCCACCTTGTGGCAGATTGTCACAGGCGTAGGTGTTGACAATTAATTGCGGGTGCCGAGCACCGGAAACCACCGGCTCAAATTGAGCACTGCTTAGTTAGAAATGCTTAAATCGGGTCACAGATGGCCTCTCAGCACTGAACACCTGGTTTTAGTGTCAGGGTTTTAACTTTGAAACAGTGATGTTTAAATAACTCACACAGAGTAAAGCACAGAGCACGTGAGTGAAGCCAGCAACATTGACACCTCAGGGAAGTAAATAAAGAGTTTTATAGGAAGTTTTCAGGGGCAATCACAGAATAATCCAATGCTTCATGGTGTGAAGGGCGAAGCGGACTCTTACCGGGGAAGCGCTTCTCTCTAAGAAAATGTTGAAGGAAATTGAGCAAATGATGCATTTTACAGAAATGTTTCCCATTAAAAATGATACCGCCCCCCACCCCAAGGGTTTACTGCCGGTTCACATAATCTGGCACATAGAGCACGGGTTGGCGCATGATGGCATTAGGCACAAACCAGGGTACATAATAGAAATGACTGGCATGTGGAGCAAACCTCGCACACATGCTGTCATTAATTGGCACAGAGGGCACACCTGGTCACATGGTTGTGTTTGCTGGCCTTTGTTGGAGTTTAGGGAACCATGCCATTGAATGGCATATAGCAGCCACTTGGCACAAAGCACTGATTGGCATATGGGCGTTGCTACCACAAAATATATAGCATTGACTGGCATATTTTGGTTACCCTGGAATAAGATGACTTTAACTGGCACATCTTGGCCACTGGGTATTTATTGCTATATATGATTGTGGTGTCTGGACACATGGCACCGACTGGCATATGATGGGAGTGCACACCCGAGTCTGATGGCTCAGTGGGATCTGTGTTTGACCTCATGGTCAGAAGTGCAGCGAGTCCGGTCACCATTTCATTCATCTGAGGTCACTTGTAATGAACACCATTGAGTTGGGTAACAATAAAAATCTGTTATTCCCGCCAAAAGTTAATAACATTGACTACCATTAAATGGGCAACACCTGAGCATACTTGAAAACCTTAGCAAAATATAACATTGATTGGCATGTGATGGCACATATCTGTACACAAAGTGGCACTTGCTGCTCTATCCTAACATACCTGAGCACATGATAGTTGTGACTGGCACATGTTGGAGATGAAATGGAGACATGATGGCAATGACTGACATATACTTGAAAAGAAGAACTGGGATTTTTGTGGGAAAATTTGCACATTTACTGAATTTGAGAAGCTTAAATTCGGGGAACAAAACGTGTATTTTCTAAAATTGATGTTTGAGGGCACAATGAGATAGTGCACTAATCATTTAAAAATGCCACATTGCTGAAGTTATGGCCTAATTTCTTTGGTGTCAGTAGTTTTGTACAGGGAATGTATTTGTGGTATGATTCATAAAAGCTTTTCATTAGCTATATGTATTCTCTATATATGTATGGGAATGAAGCTAGAGTGAAAGTAGCATTAAATCAAAAGAGCACTTTTATAGTGAAATGGGAGTACAACGTATGGACAAACAAGACCTACAAATGTAGAGTTTCTCTTCGTGTGGGGAAAGCAAATTGGTTACTTTAGGATGAGATGTTCTTTGAAAAGGAGGGTCTTTAGTTTCTTCCTGAAATCGAGGAGCGGAGGTGTTTATCAAGACTGTTTTAGGATGAATATCCTAATATTTGGTAGCAACAGAAGGACTGTCTTATTTTTTTTTAGGTTGGGGTTATAACAGAGCAGCTGTTAAACAGATCCATTGTTTATCAGCAGGCTTTTGGTCAGCCTCATTCAATCATTGGCTTTTCTCAACCAGCCTCTTTCAGCCATTGGCTTGGGACATTGTCAATCATATTTTGGCTCAGCCCAGTTTTGCTCACTTAATGGTATTGGCTGTTTGAGTGTATCTTTCCACATCCAATAGAGTGTTTGCTCTGCAAAGCATGAGGGGGCATCTTACATTTAAAGTGCACTACACTGTTTTACACATTGATTTTTTTATGGCGTACCTGTATTCTATAACCAAATCAATGCATATGTTTAATTATTTTTTTAATGCAGCCCTCGTTTGTCAGCGCTCAACTTTCAGCCTGACCAAGTCATGGTGCTCTCTAGTCTTTTCTTTTTGACATATAAGCCCAGGGTGGCAATTCAGCTCTTAAAATCTTTTGGGATCATGTTAGAGGTTGAGTCAAAAAGCAAGCCAAAATCACCCCTCTCACTTACCCCGAGTGAGGTCACTCCTCGTGACAGCAACCCCTCTTGTTTCTCCCTCCCTATTTAATCTCTGTATCACTCCAGGTTAATCTGCCCCCACCTCCCTTCCTTCCTGCCACCCTTAATTTGTTCTCCTTTCTTTTACTCCTACTTCCTCCCGTTCATTCTCGAGCTGCTTGCCAACAGTGCAGCAGAAACAAAAGTCGCTCTGTAAAGAAGGCTCCCTTACCTAGTTTTCAGCCTTGGTTTTCTTTCTATTTGAAATGAGGATTGGGTGCAATGCGACCATTCATTATAGTCCTTTGTTTCTTTCTTTGTCTCAGAAACAAAAGAAGGATTATAATGAAAACTCATCTGCCATTCACCTTTCATTTTACATGTAAACAAAAAAGAGACTGTAATGAGGATAAGGAGGCTTCAATACAGTCTAGCTTTCGTTTCGTAGATTTCTCTGGCTTTACTGGGGTAACATCGTTTCTCTATGCATTTGCACATGTTATGCAAACATTTTGTTTTTTGCAATGTGTGTTTCTTGCTTGTATTTCTTTGTTCCAAGCTTCGAATTAGCCGGGGGTGTGAGTTCCATTCACCTCTTTATCACTATAAACGTATCTGTAGGGTGAGACCTGAGTATATAAGATGAAAAGTAATGATTTTCTGTGGAACATAAAAGATTGGTCTAATCTGAGAGTTGCTAAATCCAGAGTTTATGGCATGTGTGAATTGTCATTGTCTATCCGGCCAATAACAAGTTAATTTTAAGACATATTATGTGACTGAAAAGTACTTGGACTGCCAGAAAACCCTAACATATTTTAGCCACTTTATTTGTGATTTAAAAGTCACCCTTTGGCCACGCTTGCCAAGATTTCCTCTAGCATAGAATGAGCCCCCTGTGAGGATTAGTCTCGACTTTTTAATTTAAAACTAGCAACAGGTGGTTATTTAAGAATCCGAAGTTTATGCATCTTTTCTGGATTAGTTGCCATTTAAATTATATGTTGTTGTTTATGATGTTTTTCAGAGGATTTGTTTCAGAGGTTCAAAAATGAAGCATTAGGTACAGTGGAAATCCATTGCTTTGAAGATTTTATATGTATGTAATGTTCTGCTAAATTCTAATGTTCCACCTATTAATCTCCAACTGATAACGGTATCATTATGTACTGTCTCCCACTCACAACACACTTCCTGATCTCTGACATGACCTCTGCTCGCGTCATCATGTGGTGGGATGTGAAACATGTTTCTGCATCCTTACAAAGTGCCAGGCTGGTTAATATTTAACCAAACACCGAGGGCGGTCCTTCCAGTTGCAGCGTCCACCACTGTCCCCCAAGCAGAAACTGAGGCCCAAACACATCTTCTCTTGTTCAGCAATGATGCGAAAACAGAAATCACCACACATCAAATACGCCTTCTTCATTCTGACAAGACAAAGCGGATACATTGCCTCCTCCCTATCAGGCCACAATCCACATCTGAGCAATCATGTAATAAGTAAAACTATCCCTGTAAAAAAGCATTGTCTGAACATGATGATGTCAAAAAGAAGATTGGCATGATGTTATGTAGGAAATGTTATGCTATGTTAGCTTATGTTATATTATGTTAGCATAACATAGCTTAGCTAATACTGACTCTAGGAAGTGTGCCGGCACCAATGTTTTTCTGTGGTGCCCCAGACAATCAGCCGCCCATGATGTCATGCTATGTGTATTTGTAAAAGCATTATAACCAGCAAGGGTATCCTCGTGCTGAGCAGGAATGTGTTTCTAGCCTTGCCTACGGTTGGGTGGTTAACTGAATAGCCAGGCCTTCAGCTTCTTGCGGAATTCCAGAAAAGAGGAGGAGCTTTGATGTGGAGCGGGAGGTGGTTCCACGTTTTATGATCAATATATGAGAAGGCCCGTCCTCCTGATCTGGTTCTATGTATGCGTGAAATGTGTGCTGAGGCGGAGGAGTGCCGCCCCACTGCTCTGCGAGTAGAAGTTAAAGGAAAACAAAATTGATAATAACCAACGCTATTATCATTTACGTTTCCGTTTCCTGGTGTGGGGAGGGGCTGCTCAGCTGAAAGAGCAGGGGCCAGAGAGAGGAGTAGTTTGCCCACTCAAAGTGTGCATGAATGTTTGGCCGGCCGTCTCAGGATGGCCAAACATTCATGCGCACTTTGCATGTACTCCACCCAGGCTGCATTATAGCCTGTGTGGAGAACGTGCCCAGGCTCCCATTCCCCGTCTGAGCGCCGAACCATGGTGCTCAGACCTATGCATTGCAGCGTTGTGATTGGTTTAGGGGAGCCTTTGAGCCCGGGTGCTTTCTGCTGCTGGACTCCAGACAGGAAGAAGATAAGAAGAGGACGGAAGAGAGGAGGCGGCCGGCAGTAGCCAGGTAAGAGGTTTTTTTTTTCATTCCCCCCTCCTCCCCGCCCCACTACCTCCATCCGGTAGGAGCCGCTCCTGGAGCAGAGGTGTCTGGGTGGTTGGTTGAAGGAGATGTGGCTAATCTATGTAGTGCCTAGATGATGTGTGAGTGAGGGGTTTGAATTAAGCAAGTTTGTGTATTGGGAGCCTGTGGAGTTTCCTGAGGTGTGGTGTGATGTGTGTCTGTGTGGGAGGTTGATGATGAGTCTGGCTGTCGAGTTCTGAATGATGTACACTTTTCATGGCGGCTGGGAAGGTAATAAAAAGAGCAGGGGACATTATTTGAAAAAATCTATCCCACAACCAAAATAGTGCCAAAAAATATCAAGAAAATCATAAAAAGGCATTCGTGGGCAAGGTGAGAGGGACACCATATCAGCATCACTGCAAGTTACTTAGCTCACCATTTGTGGGTTAGATACCACATGAAGGCTAATAACAGTGAAGACAATTTTATATGGTAGGGTATTGATGTGATCAGAATGCCTGTGATCTGGATTGACAGACTGAACTTTAACCAACACAATCTAAATGGCATAAGTGAGTGGATCTCTATTATCAACGCCTGGTATTTATATTTTTGTTATCATTGCTTTACGCACTCAGGGGCATATTCACAAGGACCTACCGCCTATTTATCGCCACCTTAACCCATCAAAAGTGGAGATCGATTTAACACCCCATTCACAAGCGGGTACAAACTGCAGACATCGCCAGTATTCCCGCGATAACTGCCCCAAAATTTATCTCCACGGTGGACACCACCAACTAACTCTAATGAGATGCAAAGTAGGTGTTCCCGTGCAAAAACACACGAAAAAACCACAACACCACTTTCACAACGAACTGCCAGATCTGCGATGCGAGTCAAAACCACGCGATAAGACGCGGTAGCAGCAGGGATTTAACACCTGCTGGTGTTAAGCAGGCCGACTGCCTGCAGCATGAAAGGGAGCCCAGCCAAGAGCCACATCGGAAGACCCACAGATGCCATGGAGACAATGATCATGCAGCTCCGAGACCCATGAGGGACACAACACCCCCCCCCACCACCCCCAGGCCCGCCACCACCCCCAGGACCCGTCCTGCCCCCCCCGGGAACACCACAGAGGCAGCGTACACAAAGACAGCAGACCCACCTGAAACGCACCTGCCACCCAGACCCAACGCCAGAGGAGGACATTGCCCACTACAGGCCCAAAAGGACAACCATCCCCCGCATCCTGACCCACATCCCCCACCTGCTGACGGTACCAACCCAGCAGACTACCAACATCCCTCTGCAGACAAAGCTGCCGGCTGCGCAGCACATGTCGGCCTCTGGTACCATCCAACCCACAACTGCCAGAGTCGGAGGAGTCACACAGCCAGCCCCATACAAGGTCATCACACCTGTCCTGGATGCCAACAACAGCCTGGTACCCCAGCACCTCCACTTCACCCACACTGCGCATGAGCTGCTGGAGACCAAGCAAAGCCCCTACACCATAGCTGGATTCCCTCAGGTGTCAGGGCCAATCAACTGCACACATGTACCCCTCGTGCCCCCTGCCGATACTGCACACAACTACCACAACAGAAAGCACACGCATATCATGAATGTGCAGGCAACAGTGGACCGCCCGGGACTCCTCAACAATGTCGTGGCCAACTCCCCAGGCAGAGTGCATGATTCTCACATCTCCCAACAGTCCATCATCACCCAGCGCTCCCAGGATGGCACAGATGGAAATGCAGTGCCCATTGGTAAGTCCAAAATGAACACACCACACACCCCCAGCCCACAGTCATGCAACTCATGACACTGGCAATGGGCACGCAGCACAACTACATTCAACATGACACACAACATGCCAACCGACCAGACACGACAACACGACTCCATTGGGAAGCTGGCCTTGCCATGCCCACAGCCCAGCCACGGCATGGCACCACAGACACACAATAGCAGGATGCGAGGAGAGGCATGGAGCAGGCATGTGCGAGAGCGGCAAGTGACCAAGGAATGTGAACCCACCCAATGCCAGGTGTGGCGTGGAGGTGCCGGACAGACCACAGAGTGCAAACCACGGAAATGGCCATGTGAAGATCAACTGCTGGTGCATGGAGTGCAGTGGCCAGTGGACGCTACCATGTCCCCATAGGCTGTGGGGCAGTACGCGGAAATGTTGCACGTTACGTCCCCCCTGCATGCGCGGGCAGAGTGGATTGGACCTGCGTACGCCAGGCCAGCGTAGGGGTGTGAACAAAAAGCCCGCCGCACTGGGCGTGGTTCTCATTCGGAATGGACAACGCGTCTGCCAGTGTGGCGCCTCTCAGCCCGCCACAAGTTTTGCGCCGAGCGCGGCAGGGCCTCCGTCCCTGTGCGCCTGCTGCACCCCGGGCCGCTGGTCCCCCGACCCGTCATGCCGGCACCAGCGCACCAACGAGGCTTCGCTCACCTGCCTACACCGGCGTGTGTCGATGAGGGCCCACCACGTGCCGGTGCAAGCTCCAAGCACCAGTCCTGTGACCTCTGCAGCCTCCGCAGACCATCGCTGGCCCCCCCGACGCTGGCCCACATTTCTCCTTTCTCATTTACATACTCCACCGGCGTCCTCTTGGGCCCAGTAGGTCCAACATGTGGAACTGTGTCCTGAGTCTTGAATGGCAGTGACCCCAAGTCCGTGGCAGCGGCCACAGCACCAGACTCCCTTTGATCAGTGAGGCATAATTCCATATCGCAAGCCTGCGACACGTGGTGCCACTAACCCTGTTCAATGCAAGCCGGCGACACGTGGTGCCACTAACCCTTTTCAACGCAAGCCTGCGACACGTGGTGCCACTAACCCTGTTCAACGCAAGCCGGCGACACGTGGTGCCACTAACCCTGTTCAACGCAAGCCTGCGACACGTGGTGCCACTAACCCTGTTCAACGCAAGCCGGCGACACGTGGTGCCACTAACCCTGTTCAATGCAAGCCTGCGACACGTGGTGCCACTAACCCTGTTCAACGCAAGCCGGCGACACGTGGTGCCACTAACCCTGTTCAACGCAAGCCTGCGACACGTGGTGCCACTAACCCTGTTCAACGCAAGCCGGTGACACGTGGTGCCACTAACCCTGTTCAACACAAGCCGGCGACACGTGGTGCCACTAACCCTGTTCAACGCAAGCCTGCGACACGTGGATGAGGGCTCAGGCCTACCCTGCGGACCAGTAGGTCCCACATCCAGCACTTAGTCGCGAATCATGAATGGCAGAGTCCACACCAGTGAACGCACGGAGAGGAGTAAGAGGAAGATGCGGCTCAGTCCGGACGAAAGCCGGATCAGAGTCACGGAGGTGATCGAACACTATCAACAACTGACCTGGTGCCACTAACCCTGTGCGCCGTGAGTGACCATCAGCCTGCGGCGGAACATTGTTGGTGTCTGAGCCTGTGGCCTGGGGGTTGTCATCAGCAATGGGCAGGTATGGACTTGGTGTCTGGCATGAGCCTGTGGCATTCATATCCGCCATGTTGCCGGACACAGCTGGCATGTGCCCTCTGCATCATGCCCTGGGGGTAGACCTCCCATTCTCCCCCGAGACACTCCGCGGAAGGCACCTATGATACATACGAGACCCTGCTCTGCCCTCATGACCCTACCCCAGTCTCCCGCAGGTCAGCGTCCCGTGGCGGTAGGCACGTGTCGGCCGCTGTGCATCCGGGGCCACTAACCCTGTGTGACTCAAGTCATGCTCCCTTGTTGTTCTGACATTGCATTTCTGAGTGCCTGATGACTGTTGGAGTTGTTGCCAGCACCAGCTACTCCCTGAGGGCTGGCTTACACTCACCCCACACACAGCCAGCACAGGCGTCACTGGATTAGTGGACCTGCCATCACATCATGCCGAACCAAGTATTGACTCTTTTCTCTCTGCACTGTCACAGGTGATCAAGGATATGCACTCTGCCCTTGGATGATGACACCCCTCCGAGACCCGAACACACCCGCCCAGAGGCAGTGCAATGCGGCCCACATACGCACCAGGGACATCGTTGAACGCACATTTGGCCTGTTGAAGTCACTTTTCAGGTGCCTGGATGGCACAGGTGGAAAGCTCCTGTGCAGCCCGGTCATCGTGTGCAAGATGATCATTGCATGTTGTGTGTTGCACAACATCTGTGTACGCACCAATGCCCCATGGATCCCAGTTCCAGAAGTACCGGACGATGATGGGGACGATGGGGCAGGTGGCCCACATTCCACTGTAGCTGCGGCAGGAATGGCCCATAGGAACACCATCATTAACAATTTCTTCTCATGAGAACGTCACATTGTGGCTGTCCCTGGCAATCATGGGACAGTACAAAATGTCCACAAGCACAGCATGTGTGAATAATACATATTTGCAGGTTACATGTTGTACTTGTACATTGTCATGTCATAGTTTCCTGCTGTGCCAGATGTGATTTGCCATGTTGTGCACATTTGCGGCACCAGTTGTGTCCTGTGTTCTGTTGTGGAGGTGTTGCTGTTTGTACCAGGATGTTGTCAATGTTGAGGTGCACTTATACTTAGGTGCGTATGCTGCACGGTGGGTGATTCGCTCCTGCGGCTCTGATTTGTCTGCCACTGATCCCTTTCATGCGGTGTGCCTGTCAGTTCTGTGCTTCCACGGTGCTGAGATGTTGCAGACTTGGGTAACTTGTGCTCTTTGTCGAGTTGTGACTCTTGGGCATGGTTTGTCCGCAGATGTGTCGTTGACGTCAGGGGTTGTTTGTGCAGGTAGTTGTGTCCGAGTGTGACCTGCTCATTTTCGGGTGTTGTCCGCACTCAGCCAAATCAGTGTCATGCCATGTACATTGCCATGATGATAGGACTGCAGCCAAGCTACTCATCATGTGGTGTCTCTTGCATTGTCAGTGTGGCTGACGTATATGCATGTTTGCTGTGTTTCGCACGTGGGCATGTGTTGGTTGTGTGAATGTTGATGTGTTGGGTGGGTGCCCCTTTGGGCACATGGTGTTCGTGGGACTACTTGGTGTTTGTGTGTGTACTGAAGTGTTCCCGTGGGATCAGGGACATGATCCAGAGTCATTGTGGGTGTGCAGTGTACCCTGCTTGATTATGCATCTGTGCCATTGTGCCCATCTCCCCCGTCCCCCCACTCCCAGGTCGCTACGCACCATGTTGATGTAGTGTTCTGTCATGTTGGGCAGTGTCCAGATCCCCAACTCATGTCACCGTCTCCCGACTGGTGACTGTGGCCACCATCTTCTCCATGTCATTCAGCTCCTGGTGTTCTGCTGGCCCCCCTCCTCCGGGGTGCGTTGCTGCTTTCGTGTTGGCAGCGAGTTTCTGCTTGGTTTTGCCATTCACATCAGTCCAGAGCCTCTTGTGCTCTTCCATTGTCCTCCTCTGCCATGCGACGGCATTCACATGGTCCGCGGTGGTGTGCCATCTTTGCCTCTTTGTTACCAATGAGACGTTGGAGGTGACGTACAGTTGGTGGTGGTGTTCTGGCTCATCCGTGGCGATAATCGGGTTTTCCTGGCGACTGTACCCCGTCTTCCTCTTCCTCTTCTCATTGCCCTTCCACGAGCCCTGTATTCCTGGGTGTTCCTCCCTGGGGATTGTGGGGTTCATGTTGTCCTCTGCAGTTGGTCAGGGTGCATCCGTGGTACTCCACAGTTGATTTAGTTTTTTAGTGGCATTCTGTATGCTGTTCTTGTGCTTTTTTTTCCCACATTACGCGTGGGTATTGCTGGCCTCTCGCTGGTTGTCGCTGTTTTCTTATCGCGTTTGGGCACATCACGTCTTTTTACGCGTTGGGGTTTGTGTTTTTATCTCCGTCGCGGTGGTTGTATCGCGGACATTGGCCGCGCTTTCGGCGGACTATCGCATGGTACCGCCGTGTTGTGAATTCCACGTTAACACAGAGTTATTTTCCCGCGATAGGCTGCGATGTGTAAAGTTGCGTTAACATTTTTTGGAGATGTTTAGCACACGTTCTTGTGAATATACCCCTCAGTATTTTGCATTTGGTTTTGTGTGTCAATGTTTTCTTCGTGTTTTGCTTAGGTATTTTCTCCCTTTGCATGAGGCACTAAATGTTAACATTAACCATACAGCACTGTTTTAAGGACCGAACATATTGTGATTCAAGTGTCATAATATGTTGTTATTCATTCATTTAATCATGAAATCCTCCTGCTATAATTGTGCATCTACTTCATTTCAGGACAGTTCAGGACAGATGGACACCTACATGATTCCAGTTGCATGACACAATAACTATGGATATTACCCATTAAATACTGTTTTGAGTACCTCTTGGAGTGTGTTTAATTTTCAATCATATGTTGTCATTCATGCATATAACTATTACCTCAACCTGCTTTGACTTCATTATATGATATGTCAGGATAGCCTGACACTTACATGACTGATATGGCTGCTCTCTATGACATGACTCTTGAGCAACCCGCCCCCACCCCCCCGGTTTCGAACAACTGTTTTCACCCCATCAGGACAACGCTTTTGTGAGCCCAGGTACAATTCCATCCTTTTTGAAGTCTTTATTTATTTTGGATAGAATTTAAATATTTGTAAGATTACTTCACGCAAGTCTCTCTTCTATTTTCATGAAAAAAGCCTCTTTAGTTTGTCGGAGATTCTTTTCAATTGACACTCCTTCCTATGCCAATGGGAGTTACCTGTTATATTATTACATCTGTATTCTTCCCCTTTGTTACAAATTTCAGTTTTTGCGTCTGGTACGCAAACCATACATGAAAGCCATTTTATATGGGCCTTGTGTGTGCGTCTTTTTATTCAACAACACCCCTCAGACAGTAATTTCTTAATGCAGGAGGCACGCCAAAATTATTCTTCAAATGCAGGTTCTTTGAATACCAAACGCAGATTTATTATTCATATAATTAAATAGTATGGATAATATTCACCTATCATCATATTTTTGTCAGAACATAATACATTCAGGGGTATATTCACAAGAACATGTGATAACTACCGCAAGAGTAGCGTAACGCAACTTTCAATATCGCAGCCTATCGCGGGAAAATAACCCTGTGTCAACGTGGAATTCACAACAAGGCGGTAGCATGCGATAGTCTGCCGAAACCGCAGACAATGTCCTCGATACAACCACCATGATGGAGATAAAAACACAAACCACAACACCAAAAAACACGTGATGGGCCAAAGCGCGATGAGGAATCAGCGACAAGCAGCGCCAGGCCTGCAACACACACCTGGCAGGCGTCAAAAACCACCATAAAAGTAGAAAAAACACCCACACACAAACTGACCAACACACAAGCACCATGGAGGCAGCCGGAGCAGGCGCAGAGGACGAGCGCAACCCCACAAGCACCCCGGACGACCAGCCTGGGACCTCGGGGACAGGGAAGGGCAAGGACAAGAAGACGAGGAAGACCAAGTTCAGTCCGCAGGCGAACAGGATCATAGTCACGGAGGTGATGGAACACCATCAACAACTCTTCATCACCTCCAACATGTCATTGGGCACCAAAACTGGAATATGGCGGGACATAGTCGACAAGGTGAATGCCGTCGGAGAGCACAAGCGGACAATGGACGAGGTCAAGAGGCGAGGGAATGACATCAAGCGGAAGACCAAGGAGAAACTCTCCGCCAACCTGAAGGCAGCAACGCAGACCGGAGGTGGGGGCCCAGCGCCACAGCTGGAGCTGGATGACATGGAGGAGCTGGTGTCGACAGTCATCAGTGTGGAGACTGTGGCCGGAGTTGGGGGACCGGACACTGCTCGACAGGACACAACACAACCGCAACAGGGTGAGTGACCACCAGGTACTGGGGGACGGGGGAGATGGCCACAATTGCACACATGCACAAGCAAGCAGGGCACAGTGCACACCCACAATCACTCTGGGTCCTCGCCCAGACCCACAGACTGTCACAATGTACAATGCCATGCTGTCTGAATGTCAACCTGTACCATGCGGCTACATACATGTGGACACATTGTAATACACCATCTCCCCTTCACATCGCAGGGGCATCGTCAACACCTCCTGCAGAGCAGTCACAGCCACTCTTCACTGATGACGAGGAGGAGGACAACACCAGCATCGACACCCAAACCATCCAAGACCTCATTGACCTCATCCGCAACTCACCTCCAGGATCAGGGCAGCCCAGCTACATCCATGAGACCCCACCCACCACCCAAACCACCCAGCAGGAGGCACCCACAGCCCCGACACCCTCCCAAGTCCCCCAGGAACAACAAATGGCCTTCTAACGCTGTGTGCTAGAGGGCCAGAGGGAGACAGCCGAGCAGGTGCGGGTGGGGTTCGAGCTCATGGCATCCAAACTGGACGCCATCCTTGGGTGTCTATGTCCGCCCCATGGACTCCAGCGAGCCCTGACTGACATCTCTGGAGTCATGACGCAGAGGGAAGAATACCTGTCCGCTCAGAGTAGCCCCAGCGATGCCAGCCGTGAGCTGGCACACATGCGGAGGCTCATGGAGGACATGGTGCGGATGGAGGCGGAAAGGATGGCAGCCACCGCTGCACATCAGCAAAATGTCGCTGGGATCTACCGTGCCCTGCATGTCCTCATCATGGCATTGCTGCCACAAGGCGTGGCGATGATGAATGCTGCTGCCCCCACACCATCCACATCTCTGCCCCCTGGTGTGTCAGTGCCTCCCAGTGCGGCAGGCGTATCCACTCCGGCACCTGATGTGTCACTGCCACACAGTGCGGCTGACAATCCTCCTCCGGCCCCTGATGTGTCAGTGGCACACAGTGCCGCCGCCGGTACTGCAACACCCACAGGTGGGGCAGGGCACACACCCGGGGACGAGGACGTGGATGGGACTGTGGTCAGGAGGGCCAGGCACTGGCATCCATTTCCGCCACCTTGCCTGTTTCTGCTTGGTGCCGCACACGGCCTCAAGACCTACCACTGACCCCCGATACACTCCGATGCACTCACCTTGGACAGCGACATGGACTGCCACATCCTGTTTGATGACCAATGACACGGCAGACAGACTGCGGACTGTACCCTTCCTCTTCCGCAGTACAGGTCATCCCCGGATAGACACTGGCTGGCCCTCCACGGGCCCATATTGTGTAGTGTGCTCGGCATTGCCCTGTACCGCTCCAGCTGCATGACTGCACTGGATGTGCAAATAAACATCCAGTGACGCACTGCTGTGTAATGTCTTACGTCATTCATGTATGGATGTGTGGATGAATGTGGGGACAGTGCCTTCCCTTGCATCAATGATGTTCATCCTGTGGAATGCCAGTCAGAGGGTGCAACATTGCATTTTGTGTACCGGGTTCCGTGAACACTACAACAGGGACACATGCATCAGTCACTTCCTTGTCCGGACATGGACTGGACCACGCCCAGAGCCCACGAGTCATTGTTGCAAGCCCTGCGCTGGTCGGACGTACGGCAGGCCAGACCACTCCGCTAACGCCCTGAGGGGGGGCCCTCATTGCTACCCGTCGCAGCCGTACTCGCTGGTGGTGTGCAGGTCACTGGTCTAGTTGTCAGCATGTCACAGTCACTCCCTGAGGGCAGGTTTTCACACACACCACACCCATCCGGCACAGGCGTCACAGGCCATGTGACTCCGCCAACATAAGGGGCCGACGACGTCACATTCCCCTCTTCCGGTGGTGACTGGATGACGGCCGCTCCACGGTTCTCACTCATGTAGGGCCCATGAGTTGTGGCGCACAGGGTTAGTGGCATCCGAGGCCTTGCAGACGGCACGGGCCTACCACCACGTGGCGCAGACTGGGCTTGCACAGGGTTAGTGGCACCCGGGGCCTTGAGGACGGCACAGGCACACCGCCACGGGACAGTGACTTTGGGTGCACTGTGTCAGTGGCACCTTGAGCTGCTGAGCGGGTGTGCAGCCTGCGATGATGCCCCGTCCCGGCGGTCCGGACAGCTCATGTTTTGTGTGCCCTGCTGGACCGCAGTGTAGGCCAGAGCCAGCGGGCAGCGCGGGCCTAGCGCCACGTCGCGTCGCTTCCGGGATCCCAGAGTTGGTGGCACCCATTGGGCTGAGCGGGTGTGCAGCCTGCGATGGTGCCGGGTGCACTGGTATGTCCTCTGCCATGGAGTAATCAAGACCCAGCACCAAACGTGAGACCTGGTGGTCTGCGGAGCGGGGCTGCATGATGTGGAGGGTGCCATGTCCGCGGGCCCCGGGCTTGTGGCTTGCAGCGGCACATGGTGGGACCTCCTGTCTACGCGCCGGTGGCGGAAGGTGAGCATTGAGGCCTGGGTGTGCATGGGCGGGCATGCTCCGATGGGCGGTGGGAGGGGTTGGGGTGCCTCTGCCTGGGTGTGCATGGGCGGGCAGGCGATGTTGTCTTGTGCAAGTGTGTGTACTGTGCCAGTCATGTATCTGGGCTCTGTTTCAGCTGACGGCTCTGAATCAGATGTGTGACCTGGTGAACTACACTACATACCGGCACGTGGTTGGAGACACACCGGTGGCAGCAGGTGAGCAGTGTGGCCTGGGTGCGCAGGGGCGGCACTCTCTCTCTCCCTCTCTTCCTCTCTCGCTCCTCTTCTCTCTCTCTCTCGCTCCCTCTCTTCCTCTCTCTCTCCTCTTCTCTCTCTCTCTCTCCCTCTCTTCCTCTCTCTCTCCCTCCCACTCTTCCTCTCTCTCTCCTCTTCTCTCTCTCTCTCTCCCTCTCTTCCTCTCTCTCTCCTCTTCTCTCTCTCTCACTTCCACTCTTCCTCTCTCTCTCCTTCGCTCTCTCTCTGTCCTCTGATGTGCGCAGGACACACCTTCTCATCATGTTTTTTGTCTTACAGGCTGTGACCTACGTATTGTCCCGAGGGGAGCGGCCATGTGTCTTCATTTCATTTCGTTGTTCATTTTAATAAAGTTTCATTTGTTGCTTCGAAAGTGAATGTGTGCTGGTCATTTCTGTGACGACACATCCATGTCACCAGTTGTGATTGTGCGGCATCAAGCGGAATATTTTGTACATGTTTAGGTGTGGCTGATGTGGCATGTCTTTGGTCGGGGGCGTGCCAGGGAGGTGTGGTCCTGGGGGTGGTGGCGGTGGGTGTTGTGGCCCTCTTGGGTGTCCGGGCCGCATGATGGGTGGCTCCATGGCATCTGTTGCCCTTCCGATGTAGCCCTGGGTTGTGCTCCCTTTTGGTTTGCAGGCTACCGTCCGACTTTACACCAGGTCAGAGCAGGTGTAGATTTCCTGGTGCTAACGCGCCTTATTGCCTGTTTTGTGTTTTTATCGCGGATGTGGCTGGTCGTTGTGAATGTTGAGGTGTGCTGTTGTCTCGGCTTTTGTCACTTGAACGCCTACTCTGCATCTCATTAGCGATATTTGCGGGGGTCCTCTGTGGCGATGTTTTTTGCGGCTGCTATTGCGGGTGAACTGGTGCTCTGGACTGTTAACACCGGCTTGTGAATGGGGAGGTAAATTTATCACGACTTTGGCTGCGATAATGTGCCATTAATTTGGCGATAGCTCCTTGTGAATATGCCCCTAAATTTGTTCTGAGCATAATTAATTCCCAGCCTAATCCAATACACAACCATTGACTATATATAAACATTGCATCAGAATTATTTCATCAACATATAGAAATGCCAACAACATTTGATCCTTGTTAGGTACAATTTACATGTTTTACCAATACTAGAGACTCCAACTCTGCTGAGTTGCCAGAAGCATAAAACAGAAATAATGCCAGCCAACATGTGTTTTGCGAATCCTATTGATTTATCAGGGCTGAAATAAAAATAAAGAGAACAAAAAAGCTATTATAAGCAGAAGGAATCGTTGTGTGACATGAAGTTATTAAATGTGAGTCATACACTATCTGTATGTATAGAATTCTCAATATTATAGATAGGATGTATAATCAATATATTGAAAGAGTATACAGAATTGTGGTAGCTAGGTGAACAAATCTTCAAATTGAGTAAAACAGGAAGGATGAATGTGAATGTGTTCAGTGATCTATTTTATATTGTGATATAGAGGAGAAACGATTAAAACTGTTTATAGGATATAGACTGTACTGGAAATGTAATATGCAAAAATTGTCCTGAGCACTTAAAAGAACATAAATTAAATGTTCAATTTAAAGTCGTGTTTATCCTGTTTTCTTTTATTGGCTTCACAAGTGCTTCCTTGAGTCACATACTTCTTGCACCAGTTCAATCACAGAAGATATGTTTACATACTAGCCACAGAAGGCACATTTTTTCTTAACAGCCAACACGTGTTTCGTCATAGTGGCACATTATCCTCCGACTTCCTAAGGGCTTAAAACATTCTTCAATGTAGTCTCCATCTCCTTTGTTTAGGTTAGGACTGTATTCCTCTATGGTATAGGGTAGGGTAAGTGCAACCAATCTTCGTATCCGTAACACTGGAGAGTACTCCCCACATATCTGATTCTGGCATCGTAATGAGCAACAATTAAAACTGATGATAAGGTATAGACTGTACTGGAAATGTATGTATTGAAGTTTCCCTAGTATGGTTTGGATGTATTTTTTTGTGATATGCATTTATGATTTTGGTAATACATGTGTTGAGCTTTGTAATGTTTTCCTAAATTGGATTGTAGTTTCTTCACCTACTTATCTAGTTTCTAATGGGCAGTGTATGACTCAAATTTAATAACTTTATGTCACATAAGGATTCCTTTTGCTTATAAATGTACACTGGCACATTAAGGTAACTCTATTGCAATCATCCCGAACTTTATGATGGCAGTGCAGGAGGCACAACATGAGTACCTGTCCCTGAAACTTAAGCTACGGCAAGCAGCATCCCATAGGCCATGCTCTACCAAGCGCGCCTCCAAATCGCATATGGGGATAAACCTCATGTGTCCCTCAACTCGCAAAGCGCCTCACAATTTGTGCAACCATTTTTTTAGGGGGAAATATTATTGTGATTTTACAGATTACAGCATCAGGCCGCATACATGACAGTGTTATTAACAGCCTTGAAGTTCACATTGAAGGCATCAATAGAACCATAAAAAAAAAAAACAGCAGATAAGTTATAACACCATGTAGTGCAGTGCAATATAACCAACATATAACGGAGGAGTGTCTCAATTGGGGGGAAGCGCAGGAGATGCAGGGTATTGCCATCCTGATCAAAGACCCTCAACGAGAAGGGAGGGGAGAGGGAAGCCCACTCATGACTCCCAGCGGAGTTACAGCCACCACTGGCACCAATCCCAGGCCACCGATCAAATCGAACTATTGGGCGGAGGGTCAAATTTGTCAAACAATATAAGCACATTGCCATTGGCAGCTCCCCCATCCCCTCTAAGCTGCAGGTCATGAAATATAGCATCAGCCTTAGCCACCACCCATTTATGGAAGATACAGAGCCAACCAGCTACAGAGGGGGGCTGTGCTGCCTTCCAAGACATCACAATTAAGGGGCCGATTCCGATTCGGGCCGGAAATCTCTCCGACCGAGCCGGACCCGGGGAGATTTCCGACCGAATCGGACCCGTGCAGACCGAACGAGTACGATGCGTCCGTATGCTATCGTACTCGAGTCGGTCGGACTCCCATTGAAGTCAATGGGAGCCGGTCGTACAACGCGTACGCTGGCTCCCATTGCCTCAATGGGTGCGAGGCGAACAAGGGCGTCCCCTACAGCGGGTATGCGGCGAAGCGACTCGCGCCGTACACGCACAGGTAGTGTGCGACTCGCGCGGCTACGCGTCCAGGGGGGTCCGACACGGACCCCCGAAGTACGGCTCTGACTGCTCTTTCGAGCCGGACGGCGCGTGTCGGTCGGACTGCTCGCGGTGCGCATCGTACTTACCCGGCCGGGGAACGTCGCCATTGCGCGGTGCGAGTCGTGTCCGAGCGAGTCGGTCGGTGCGGTTCGACCCGGGAACGAGTCAGTCGGAGTGGTTGGGATGCCCGAACGAGTCGGTCGGCGATTTCGCATCGTACTCGCTCGTCCGGACGCGCGTACGAATCGTTCGGGAAATAGGGCTCCGAATCGGATCCGGTTATGCCGAATCCGATTCGGAGCCCTACCGGCCGAGATCGGAATCGGCCCCTGAGTGTGTAAACAGAACCATGGCAAGGTCAACCCGTTTCATGTAGTGTGTGATGCGTTTCGTAACCCCCAGTAAGCACAATAGGGGATCAGGGGACAGGTGGACATCAACCACTTCAGAGATGTGCTCCATAACCTGCACCCACACTCGCACCAAAGGCTGGCATTCCCACACCATATGTAAGAAGGTGGCATCTGGGTGACCACAACAGGGGCACACTGGAGCCACACCCGGAAACATCCTGTGTAGCCCGTCACATTGCCAAATTGCTCCAATAGTGCGTAAAAGGCCGGCAGTGTGGCGAGGGGCTCCATAGCCAGCGCAAACATTGTGGGCAACAGGGAGAACCCCTGACGGGTACCTCTCCTGATCGCAAACTGATATGATATCTGGTGCCTCGTCCGAACCCTGCCCCGCGGTTCCATGTAGAGCAGTTTAATCCACCTAATGAACTCAGGACCCATCCCCAGGGCCTCCAGTACCAGCATCAAATGTACCACCCAAGGGTGTCAAATGCCTTCTCAAAATCTAAGGACATCGCCATGGGGAGGTCCCCAGTCTCCTCAAAGGCGCCAGAATGTGACACAACTGACGTGTATTATAAAAAGTCGCCCGTTGGGGAATAAACCCTCACTGGTCAGGATGAACAAATGACCGAAGCAAGGGGAGCAACTTGTTGGCAAGTACCTTGGTTAGAATTTTATGATCAATGATTAACATTGACAACGGGTGAGAGGAGCTCACTTCGAGGGAATCACTGCCGGGTTTAGGCAACACTACTATGAGAGCCTCTCGAAGAGAGTCAGGCAATACATCCCACTGATGAGCTTCCTGGTAGACCTCAAGTAGCTTGGGGGGCAAGGGTTGCCCGTAGCGTATTATAATATTCCACAGTTAACCCACCCGTCCCCGGAAACTTATTTTAGGTTATTTGATGGATTGCCACCTTTATCTCCTCTATTTGTGGACAAAAACCTCATTAATGTCTGCTTGCATATTAACAGTATTGCCAGCAGAGTGACACTGACCTTCCTGGTCAGTGTCACTGCTCTCCCCCACGCAGCTCCACCATTGAGGGACTGCCCTCTGAGCCCGGAGCTTCCATGTCAGGTAGGTGTTCGAGGCCCTCCTCCACCACAGGCTCCTGCCTGCGCCTCATCCCTGATGGTCCAGTGGAAGAGCACTCTGCTCTTCTGCTGTTCTGCTCTGTTCTGTGTCCTCTGTCCCGGTTTTTCTCTTTTTTTCTGTTTTTGCTCTTTCTCTTTTTCCTCTCCCTTTTTCTCTTCTGCCCCCTCTTTTTATTTTGATCCTTTTTCTATATATTGCCCTTTTTTTCTTGCGCTCCCTGCCGCTGCTGCCCCTGCGGCCCTTACCCCCCAGCGTGTCGCTCCCGCTCCTGTCTCCTAGCTGACCCCCCCATACCCCTACTTAATGGCGGCTGCTGTGTGGCCGCGCCGCTGGTGCATCAAAGGCAAGCTTTCTTGTGCCCGACCAGCGAGCCGGCTGCGACCAGCGCCAGGGACCCTGGTCCCCCAACCCCCTGCCGTTACGACCGCTGCACCCTCCATGCTCTCAACCCCGGACGCAGCAACAACTGCCAGCTCTTGACGCTGAGCAACATCAAAGGCCCGATCTCCTGTCGACACTGCCGCTGCTCCTTCACCCACCTCCAGACCCCAGCAGAAGCCCCCAGCCCACCGGACACCAGCGCACACAAACCACTGAACTGCAACCTCCTCAACGTGCGCTCCCTGCACAGACTTGCCATAGAAATCTGGGACCTCCTCAACACTCCACGCCTGACGTCACCTTCCTCACAGAGACCTGGACCAACGCCAACTCCGCACCCAACATCACATCCGCCGTCCCCGACAGATACACGATCCTGAAAAAGGACCGCCCCACCCACCCAGGAGGAGGCATCGCCATCATCCACAAAAGTTCCCTCCGCATGACAACCTCATACCCGGATGACGCCTCACCCCCCATGGAACATCTCCACTTCCAGATCCAGACCAACCCCAAAACGACTCTCTGCGGAACCCTCCTCTACAGACTGCCTGGCCCCCGCGCTCCCTTCACCAACATCATTGCTGACCTCATTGCACCCCACGCCCTCGCCTCCTCAGACTACATACAACTATGAGACCTAAACTTCCACCTGGACACCCACGACAACCCCAACCCCACCGCCCTCCTAGAGAACCTCACCAACATAGGACTAAAGCAACTTGTCTCTGCCCCCACTCACACAGCAGGACACACACTCGACCCCATCTTCCCAGGAGGAAATAGAGTCTTCTTCAGCCACACCACGGAACTGCTCTGGACAGACCACCACTGCATCCACTTCTCCTTTAAAAAATTCACCGCACACAAGCACGTGTGCCACCTCCCACGCAGAAGCTGGAACAAAGTCACCGAAGAAAATCTCACCTCCACCCTCACCAGCACTCCACCCCCTACGATTCCAGACGCCAACACTGCGGCAAACAACCTCCACCGATGGATCACCAACTGCGCCGACACACTCGCCCCCCTCCAGCGATCTACAGCACGACACAACAAGAAAGAAAGCTGGTTCACCACAGCACTCCAAGAATCCAAGCGCTCTTGCCGACGACTTGAAAAGACATGGAGAAACAGCAAAACCCCTGAAACACGCACCGCCTACAAAACAGCCACCACAGCACACCACCACCTCATCAAATCCACAAAGAACTACTTCCTCCAAGACAGAATCCTCTCCAACACCCACAACTCGAGGGAACTCTTTTCCATCATACAGGAATTTGCCAAACCCCACTGCGAAACAACAGATGTCCTACCCTCCCAAGACATCTGCAACAGACTCAGCTCCTTCTTTCACCTCAAGATCAAGACGCTTTACGACAACTTCGACGTTCAATACCTCTGCATCACCTCAATTCCCACCCCCAGCGACACAACCCAACAGACCCTACTCACTTGGACCCCACTCACGACAGAAAGCACCATAAAGACCATGAAGGGCATCCACTCCGGAGCACCTTCAGACCCCTGTCCGCCCCATATCTTCCACAGGGTCCCACAGCCAATGCACCCGAGCTACGTCGAACGATCAACTGCTCCCCCAAGACCGCTACATTCCCCGACGAATGGAAGCATGCCGAAGTCAACCCCCTCCTGAAGAAACCCTCCACAGACCCGACGGACCTCAATAACTTCAGGCCCATCTCTCTGCTGCCATTCGCAGCCAAAGTCATCGAAAAGGCCATCAACACCCAGCTAGCATACTTCATCGAAGCCAACAATGTTCTAGACATCTCCCAAACCGGATTCCGCAGCAACCACAGCACGAGACCGCCCTCCTCGCTGCCACTGACGACATCCGCACCCTACTCGACCAGAGCCAAATGGTAGCCCTCATCCTCCTGGACTTATCAGCAGTCTTCGGCACCATCTCCCACCGCACACTAGCCACCAGACTCCACGATGCCGGCATCCGAGGATTGGCCCTAGACTGGATACGCTCACTCCTCACAGGCAGAACATAGAGTCAGACTCCCTCCCTACCTCTCAGAACCGACAGAGACCAGATGCGGAGTACCCCAGGAATACTCCCTCAGCCCCACCCTCTTCAACATCTACATGGCCCCCTCGCAACCATCATCAGAAACCACCAGCTCAACATTGTCTCCTATGCCGATGACACCCAGCTCATCCTCTCCCTCACCAAGGAACCCAACATCACTAGGCACAACTTCCAAGAAGGGATGAAAGCAGTCGCAACCTGGTTGAAGAACAGCTGCCTGAAGCTCAACTCAGAGAAAACAGAAGTCCTCATCCTCGGCTCCACCCCCTAAACTTGGGACAACACCGGGTGGCCCCCGCACTATGAAAACACACCCACCCTGACGGACCATGCACGTAACCTTGGCATCATATTAGACTCATCATTCACTATGAACCGCCAGATCAACGCGGTCTCCTCAGCCTGCTTCAACACCCTCCGTATACGTATGTAAACATTCAAATGGATCCTCACCGAATCCAGAAAAATGGTTACACACGCCCGCATCACCAGCAGACTGGACTACGGCAACACTCCCTACGCTGGTATCAACAAAAACCTCCTCCACTAGCTCCAGACCGACCAGAACGCTGCAGCCAGACTAATCCTCGACATCCCCTGGCACAACCTCATCACCCAACACCTCCGCGATCTCCACTGGCTCCCTGTCAAAAGAAGAATAACATTCAAAATGCTCACGCACGCATACAAGGCCCTCCACAACATCGGACCTCAATACCTCAACAACCGTCTCTCCTTCCATGCCCCCAAGAGAAACCTCCTTTCAGCCGACGAATCACTGACAGAATATCGAAGGTCAGAATATCGACCTACAAAAATATCGCAGCAAGAATATCGAAGTCAAGAATATCGACATCCTATCTACATTATGGTAAGTACAAAAATATAGAAAAAAAATATAGAAAAAAAAATATCGTTGTCAAAAATATCGGTTTTTTTTAGTTAAAAAAAGTAATGTAAAATAAAGTAAATAATACATATAATTAAAATAAACATAGTTAAAAATATTTAAAAATGTTTAAAAATTATAAATTAAATATATATAATTTATAAATACATTTAATATATACATATACTATATAATATATACACTTACTTAATATGTTTTAATAATTATTTTAAGTACTTATAAATTAAGAAAATCTTATAAATTATAAATATATCCATACACATAAAACAATAACATAAATAAAAATTAAATAAATATATGTAACAAATTAAAAAAATTAAAATTATTTTTAACATTAATTATATACTACATTAGCTAAAATAATACAAAAATATTAAATAGTGGAGGGAATAAAATTACTATTCCAACTCCAAACAGTGCAACAGTAGGGTAAATGTTGGATAGCGAAGGTGTTAAAATTACTATTCCCACTCCAATGAGTGCAACAGTAGGGAAGGTGTTGGATAGTGTAGGGGTAAAAATTACTATTCCCACTCCAGTGAGTGCAACAGTAGGGAAAGTGTTGGATAGTGTAGGGGTAAAAATTACTATTCCCACTCCAGTGAGTGCAACAGTAGGGAAAGTGTGGGATAGCCTAGGGGTAAAATTTACTATTCCCACTCCAGTGAGTGCAACAGTAGAGAAAGTATTGGATAGCGGAGGGGTAAAAATTACTATTCCCACTCCAATGAGTGCAACAGTAGGGAAAGTGTGGGATAGCGCAGGGGTAAAATTTACTATTCCCACTCCAGTGAGTGCAACAGTAGGGAAAGTGTGGGATAGCGTAGGGGTAAAAATTACTATTCCCACTCCAGTGACTGCAACAATAGGGAAAGTATTGGATAGCGGAGGGGTAAAAATTACCATTCCCACTCCAGTGAGTGCAACAGTAGGGAAAGTGTTGGATAGCATAGGGGTAAAAATTATTATTCCCACTCCAGTGAGTGCAACAGTAGGGAAAGTGTTGGATAGCGTAGGGGTTAAAATTAACATACTTATAATTAAATTAATTTTTATAAATAAATAATGATTTAATTATTAAATAACAATAAATTAATTACCAATACCAATAAATAATTAATAAAAAATAATTACAATTAATAATTAATTAACAATAAATTAATGATAAATACCAATAAATAATAATTATTAAAAATAAATTACCAAATAAAAATTAGTTAACAATAAATTATTTTCCAATACCAAAAAATAATAATTAATAAAAATTAATGACCAATTAATAATTATTAAACAATAAATTAATTTACAATACCAAAAAATAATATTTATTTAAAATTCATTACCAAATAATAATTTATTAACCTTAATTTATTTATCAATACCCAAAAATACAATTAATAATTACTTAGGGGCCCATTACGATACCCGGCGTAAAAAAATCCGCCAGGCATGGAAGCGGCAAAAATCCGCCCGCACACACCGTCTGAACACCGACCACGCCATTACGATTACACAAACCGAAAACCGCCATCGGCGGAAAAATCACACAAAATACCGCCCGCCAACGTCCGAGTCGGAGTCAAACCGCCCGCCACGGACGGAAACACGCACGACAACACAAAACCGCCCGCCCTCACGGCCGACACACCGCACGTGAAATTACGATCGCACCGCCATGAGCGCGGAAAAACCACAAATATACCGCCCGCTAGCGCAAACAACGCCGATGAGAATCGACACGGCAGAAGCCATGGCGCCCACGTACCTGCACAGAAACCATCCGCTCACAAAACCAATAGCACACAACATGGCCAACAAGTCCACACAGCAAGGCACGCACAAATACACAAGCACAGTACACATCCCGAAAACACCCCCCGGACAAACAAAAAATACAAAGGCCAGAACCCCAGACACAACACACCTGAAAACAACAGACCATGAGGACACACCCACATAGGTGAGTACAAAAGCAGCACTCCCACAGACCACAACCCCTTGCTACATTGCAAACCAGAGAGGAGAGGAGAGGACACAGTGACACAGCAAGGACAGCAGCACACCACAGAAACGCACACATCACAACCACCACCACCACCACCACCACCACCAAACACCTGCACCACAAACCCCCTGCACATTACACAACACACACCGCACCAGCACCACAAACACCATGGCACCACAAAGGATGCCCAAGTACACGCCCATTGAGCTGACGGTCATGGTCGACGAGATCATCAAGGTGTACCCACAAATCTATGGGAACATGGTCCAGCACACACCACTAGCCACCAGAAACAGAATGTGGAACCGGATCGTAGACCAGGTCAATGCAGTCGGGACCCTGCCCAGGAACAGAGGAGAAATTAACAAACGTTGGAATGACGTAAAGAGCCTGGTCAAGAAGAAGGAGGAAAAAACAGAGAGCTGGCTGCCGTCACTGGCGGAGGGAATCCCGCGCTCTTCAAGACCTTCAAAGCGTGGGAGGAGAAGGTGCGAGTCATAATACATCCGGAGATCCTCGCCGGATTAGCAGGGGAGTGGAGGCTGGTAAGTACAAACTAATGTATACCAGCACACCGCTATGTACGCACATGCACTACCACCATGCCACAGCTCCCAGGGACAAACACCCCCATGTCCAGCACACAATACACAACACATCACACACACATGCAACAGACACCACCACACACAGCCCAAACCGAACAACTGTAACATACGTGGGGACATGTGTACACTCAGCCAGCCACGTAACCACCAACAGGTCCCCAAATATGCCAGAAGCGCCACAACGAGCACCCACCACACCCATGTGTCCGCCACAGCTGCACTAACCGACAAGTAACAGGTAAGTGGCAGGAACACAAAGTGCAGTGGGTGGGACGGTGGACAGCCCAAGTACAACACACACCAGGCCCCTAGTCCCACAGCACAGCAAGGAGGAGCATCCCCCACACCCCACAGCCACGTGTCAGCCACCGCAGTGCACAACGACAGCCGAAAGGCAGACATCACGGTCCACAGCAATCGGTGTCAGTGGGTGTCCAGCCACCCCCACGACCCACAACACCCCCCACCCCCACAGACCTGCAACATGGAGCACCCCCGCTTAGAGCCATGTGGCATCCAGTACAGTGCACGCACGAACAACTTGCAGGTGGGAAACTGGACAGGGCTGGATTACTGGAGGCATGAGGACCATAACACGACCAACACATGGGACATGTCACGTAGCAGACGAACACGCAGCACCGCCCACCGTCACGAACAAGTGAACAATGTGCACACGGACATGAACAACAGACTCACACCCCACATGACCCATCACAGACATAGCAACACCCAAGGAGCCACGTCTGCATGCACAAGCCACACTGAATATAGTACCACACGGCAGCCACTGTGCAACTCATCACACACAACCGAAACACCATTGAAGTCCTGTCCATGTAGCCCCTACTACCTGTCAACCACACACCCCACGACTACGCCTATGTAAGACAAACAACACTAGACGCAACAGAGCGGAACAACATAAATGCACACGAACACCACTGAACCCATCAAACACACAGACACACCATGCACATACAACATACCATCCATCCCATCCGTCAGCCCCAGTCTCATGAAAGGCATGTCATCCGCACAGCTGCCACACATACAGCAGTCACGCTAAGATACATGCCCATGACCAACCATGTGCCAGAAGTCAATGAAGCGCACGACACACTGTGAGCAACAACACACAACATGGGCCACACCCCCCGAGCACTGCAGTGATGCACATGGCACAGGGCAGCACGCACACCAAGGAGATGGGACAACTGCAATACGTTGGCTGGCACACAACCATCACTCACTCATAACGATGCGTCCAATGCCATGTCCAGTAATCACAACAGACAGCAAATATGCAGGCCATGTCAAGCATGCACACACCTCAAACCATGCACTGTCATGCTGCCACAACACATGTCACGTTCGGCACCCATGGCTCACAGCATGTACCCCAAAAGCATATCCCCTCCCAAATGCGAATCTGGGGCATGGCCCCCATGTTGCCATATGCGTTCCTAAGCGTTCCATTTGAACCCCAAAAGCATATTCCATCCCAAATGCGAATCTGGGGCATGGCCCCCATGTTGCCATATGCGTTCCTAAGCATTCCATTTGAACCCCAAAAGCATATCCCCTCCCAAATGCGAATCTGGGGCATGGCCCCCATGTTGCCATATGCGTTCCTAAGCGTTCCATTTGAACCCCAAAAGCATATTCCATCCCAAATGCGAATCTGGGGCATGGCCCCCATGTTGCCATATGCGTTCCTAAGCGTTCCATTTGAACCCCAAAAGCATATTCCATCCCAAATGCGAATCTGGGGCATGGCCCCCATGTTGCCATATGCGTTCCTAAGCGTTCCATTTGAACCCCAAAAGCATATTCCCACCCAAATGCGAATCTGGGGCATGGCCCCCATGTTGCCATATGCGTTCCTAAGCGTTCCATTTGAACCCCAAAAGCATATTCCCACCCAAAGCGAATCTGGGGCATGGCCCCCATGTTGCCATATGCGTTCCTAAGCGTTCCATTTGAACCCCAAAAGCATATTCCCACCCAAATGCGAATCTGGGGCATGGCCCCCATGTTGCCATATGCGTTCCTAAGCGTTCCATTTGAACCCCAAAAGCATATTCCCACCCAAATGCGAATCTGGGGCATGGCCCCATGTTGCCATATGCGTTCCTAAGCGTTCCATTTGAACCCCAAAAGCAAAGTACAAACCAGACCCAGGATGGGCCAGGATCCCGCATACACCAGAGTCACAATAAGTAGGGGCACAGCAACACACCCATCGGCATGGCCAATCCGTCCCATGCCACATGTGCACAGCACACAGTCCCATTGCCAAGCACACACAACTACAGATGCTACAGCCACACACACGCCTCCGGGAAACCCATGTACGAGATTGCACGAACTGTTAATGTCAGACGACAAATACATACTTCGCAAGGTGCAACACAATAACAAATCTCATTCTCTCCACAGGTGACGAACTGCTGGATGCTGGGGATGGAGCCAGCAGCCAGCACAGCCAGCCTACAAGCCCCCAACGAGGACACACGGATCTGGAGGATCTGTCCTCCTCTTCGGACACGGACCACCAAGCAGGCCCATCTGGTGTGGCAGGGCCCAGCCGCTCCCCAGGACCCCTCCTACCCACCAACCCATCATCCAGGGCTGCTGAACATTCCCAGCCCCCTGCTGCCACTGTCGTTGCGGCCACACCCACGGTCATTGTGGCCACTACCACTGCCGCAACCGCCACCATCGCCGCACCGACCACCACCGCCGCCACCACCACCACGTCTTCGCTGGCACCAGCCCCAGCGCAGGTGGTGGCCCGGCTGACTGGATCCACCCTGGGAGCCACAGCGAGGACCGTGGTGAGCAATGTGGCTAGTGGGCAGGCCGGTGGCAGCAGGACTGGTAGGAGGAGCAGGGTCAGGGAAACGCCAGCCTCCCCTGGGAGCCATGCCCTGCCTCAAATGGCCAGAGTCCTTGGGGCCTATGAAGAGGCCCAAGGACAATGGGTCCGGTCTGCTTCAGACACGCGTGAGGTGCTGGGGGTGCTGAGGTCCATGGACGCCCGTATGGGCCAAATCGTGGACCTCATGGGCCAGCTGGTGGTGGCGGTGAGGTCACAGCCAGGGACAGCAGCTCCCCCTCCGCCACCACCTGCCGGGGCGCAGGGTGGAGCAGCAGTGTCCAGTTCCCCTGCGTCCACAGCCAGTGAGCACACCTCAACCACCAGCATGTCGCAAGCAGGCACCCCCTCGCAAACGTGGAAGGGGCCGTCCGAAGTGGAAACAGATCTCCCGGGAGGACTTCGCACGCTCCAAACGCAAGTGAGGCAGCCAGCCAGCCTTCCGCCAGCCTTCCTTGACCAGCCACTGCATTGACTTGGACTACGATCCCACTCCACACAGCCATCTGGATGGCATGTGTGTGTTGGACTATGGACATAGAACCAGTGGGTACACCCTGAGCATCACGCAGCCATGACCGACAGCTCATTGTCACTGCACGCACCACTTTTGTCATCACCTTACACACAATCACATGTCACAGTTTGTAATAAATGCACCTTTTACACTAACTGCTGTTTGTGCCCTGTGTTTTATTTGTACGGAATACAACGGCCACCTTGGGCGGAAAGGCACCTGATGCGTGGCATGGCAATTGAATCCGGAGGGCCTGTAGGGACCTAGGGGTGGGAGACAGAACAGGAGCACATTCAATGAGTGTGTCACACACCCATCACACAGTACATGTCAACAACTACAAGCAATGTACACACATCGCACAGAGCAATAGGGCACAATGCCACAGCCACCAACAGTGGCATACTACCCTGGCCATGGAGCGTTGACACACAGCACGCAGTGAACAAACGGCCACCCTGACACAGCACACACACACCTGCACAGATACAGCCACATCAGCCGTCGTACATGGACACTCACCGTCAAGTGAAGTAGCGGGCGATGAGCTGCTGCCGCACATTACCAGCTTCCTCCTCTCCGCTGTCCTCCTCACTCGAGCTGTCCTGGTCTGCGGGCTGGGGCCCTGGTTGATCTCCGTCATCCACGATGAGGGGGATCTGCTTCCGAATGGCCAGATTGTGCAGCATGCAGCACGCCACCACTATCCGGCACACCTTCTGTGGGGAGTACGCCAGCGCACCCCGGTGCGGTCCAGGCACCTGAACCTGGACTTGAGGAGGCCAAAGGTACGCTCGACCACACGTCTGGTCCTCCCATGTGCCTCATTGTAGCGATCGTCTGCTGGGGTGCGAGGATTCCTCAATGGACTGAGCAGCCATGCCCCATTCGGGTACGCAGAGTCACCTGGGTGTGAGGGACACAGAGAACCGTTGCAATTCCAACTGGACAGGGGACAGCATCGCACAACCAGCACGCTACACCACTCCACATACTCACCGACAATACAGGCACGATCCTGTTGCATATTGGACATCAGTCGTGGCAAGATGCTGTTGCGCATTATGTGTGCGTCATGGGCCGAGCCTGGGAACTTTGCACACACGTGGGTGATCACCATGTCCGCAAGGCACACCACTTGCACATTCAGGGAGTGCGTGTGCTTCCTGTTGCGGTACAGGTGCTCAGTGGCCTGTGGTGGAACAAGGCCGACATGTGTGCAGTCAATGGCTCCAACGACGTGTGGGATTCTGCCAAGGGCATAGAATGCACCCTTCACTGCCGCCAATTCACAAGCCCTGGGGAAGCGGATGTACCTGTTTCGGTACAGCATCATGGCTGCCAGTACATCCCTCAGCACCTTGCTGAACATGGGCTGGGACATCCCTCCTCCAATGCCCACTGTGTGCTGGAATGACCCAGTGGCGAAGAAATGCATGGTGGCCATCACCTTAGCCGTGGGGGTGACAGCATTCGGATACACCCTGCGGGGACGGAGATGGGGTTCTAACATGGCACACAGTCGATGCAGGGTTGGCCTGTCCAGCCGAAACTTCCTAATAACCTCTGTATCGTCCATGTCCGCCAGCAATTGGTATGGGCGGTCAATGTTCGGTCTCCGCCTAGGGACAATGGCAGAGGACACATGTCAAAGCAACACGACACATAGCAATTTCGCATACACATCACTGACATGACTGAGCAAGCACATGAGCCACAGCCCAGCTGTCAAGCTGGGACGGCACGGCCACAATACACTTACACAGGTCTCCCAACAATGGCAATGGCTAGTGATACAAACCACTGCCATGTGCATGCACATGGGGATCTAGGCCCCAATGACTTGCGGGGCGTGCTGATGGGGACTGACTGCATATCCGTCAAGCGGCAACGCCACGGCAACATGAATGTCTGCTGAGCATGGAACTGCTTCCGCGGCTGGATGAGTATGGCACACGACGACGACGATGTGGGCACAGGCTGAGCGGCCAAAACAAGTGGGACCTGTGGCACGAGGGGACATGAGACAGTAGTAGGTGTCAGCACTGCACCCTATGTACAGCACTGTACGGATCACACCTCCCGAAACATTGACAGGTGTCCACATTGACAGCCCCATGCCAAGACGGCTGTGTGCTTGCAGTCACACGTCACAGGTGAGAGGTTACATTGCACGTGCCAGGTGGCAGACGTACATAGTGGGAGCTGGCATGTGTGTGCATGTGTCTCCTGTTCAGGATCCACCAGATGGGCGCTGACTCTGTACTGACCATTGGACACAGCATGTTCCGTGGAAGGCTTGTGTGTGTGGGATGGTGGCACTGGATGTGCCTCCGTTGGGTGGGGGGCCATGCACAGGGCGGGTACGTCGATGATTGCGCATTGTTGGTCACGGTGGGTGCACCAACTGAAGATGTGTTGCCCTGTGTTCAATTCCTATGTCCGCATGATGATGGACTGTAGATGTGGGCAGACTACACATTGGTCGATGTGCTGTCTATTTGCATGTGCCTTCACACCAGGCACAGCTGCCCCTGCACATGTGACCCCTGCTGGACTCGCTGCTGGGTCTGTGGAGCTGATGCACCTTCTGCGCGTGGGGCGGACAGCTCTCCTCACTTCCCTCATTGCGCATGTCATGACTTTGCCGCAGGTGACATGGATCATGGAGGGCCCACATGTACGCGTGGGTAGGCTACACATGATTGTACACTGGTCGCCACCCCCAGTCAGTGTTTCGAATGGGAAGGTTGTCGTGCTGGTGGTATGTTCGATGTGGCGGATGGGCGGGCCTAGGTGCGGGCTTACATTCCGGACATGGGGGTAGTTGGATTGGCGACTAGTTGCAGTACACACGGGACACGTCTCTTCCTTTCCACATCTGGGTCATCCCTTGTACTTACTGACAGTGATACAGTCATCTTCGCCCCAGCCCTCATGTCCTCCCCTCGCTCCCCCAATATGCATGCTCACCTGCGAGGCTAGCGCCTGCACAGGCAGCCCCAAGCTCGCACCAGAGAGGGCAAGGAGTGTATGTGTGGGTCCAGTTGCACGAGTGGGCTGTCTCAGGGTATGATGTGTGGTGGGACGCCGTCCACCTGCGTGGTGCCCCAAATGGAGACCCGGCCTGCATGGACTATGCATCACAGTCTTCGCCTTCCGTATCCGCCACCTGCGACACCCAGTGGCTGTGGCTGCCCTTGCGGCCCGGCCGCGTCCGTCTGTGGCTGATGGCCCACACATTCACTCTTTGGCCTCTCTGGGGAGGGCTCGGGGGTGGTGGCGCACGCGCTTGCACTTAGTCGCAATGGCATGTGGCGTGGTTGGTATGATGGGCAATGGATGGGATGGTGCGAGCCACCTCCCGTGACGTCAGTGCTGCTCGTGCTGTGGTGCGTCCCCCTACACTTCCATTTGACTTGTGCCATGCTAGACGTTGAGGTTCTATTGCCTGCGTGATATGACCAGGAGGAGCGCGAGGAGACCTCTCACACACCATGCTCCACTGCCATCCCGTGCCCTGTATCGCCTGTGCGGATTGACTATGTTGGGGTTACACCTGGTCGACTGGGGCTGTGTGTGCCTTGTCAAGGGGCATGGCGGGCGCACAACAGGATCCAGCTTGTCCACAGAGGGTGGGCTGAGGTGCGCCTGGTACCGCTTTGTACGTGTGCCCGGCTGCTGTGCACACACGTGTTCACTCCCCCCGACAGGTGTCCTCTCACAATGCCCAGGGAAGCGGTGGTGTACTGTTCATGACCCCTCCCAACACGGCGTGCTCCAACTTGGCATGTGCGCATCTACCCGTCGCACCCACCCACCTGAGCACTGCGTCCATACGACTTCACACGACACATGTGTGTCTTCCACAGTAGTGCTACTCATTTGCGTTGACATCCAATACCAGTGGACTACATGGTCATGTCACGACTGCCGTGTACTTCACATACTCTCATCCTCTCTCATTCGTACTTGTGAAATGAGTCAGCGGAGACAGTTTTGGTTTCAAACATTATATTGAGTCTTCTGTCCTCTGTGATGCAGTATAGTGGACACTACTGGCAGCGGAATACATGTTGAGGATATACTGAGCATGATTGCAAATGGGATAGGGTGTGGGGTTACATGTGATTGGCTGTTGCATGTGGGATGTGGGCTTCAGAGTGACATCTGCTTGGCCAAGGCTGTGCTAATGTACATTTACGTATAGCTGCGGAGCTGCGGACTTTGACACAGACGGTATACATGTAGCCTACCAGACCGCTTGGCATCATGGGCACAGTCCATCTCAGTTCCATGTGACAGGTTTGCTGCGGTTGTTCCTCATGCACGCGTGCATGTGAGATGACATCAGGGCATGTGCTTGCGTGCATGCAGCGGCGTGCCACTTGTTGTTGCACTGTGGTGGTTACTGGACATGTCACAGTCACTGGGGTCGTGTTGTTGTTGTATGCACTTGTCGTCCATGCAAAGGTCCTGGTATGGGATTCCCGGGGCGGGGGTGGGAGGGGTGCAGCACCCACAGACTCCAGGCGACCTATTCATGTCCACTGAGCGGTGTGTGTGTCCATGGGCGCTGGATCCATGTCGTGTCCTGGTTGTTCGTGCAGTTCCGTCCATGTGGGTGCGATACACAGAGCCCATGCCACTGCCTCCCACGATGCATGCGGTGTTCCTGGATGTGATGGGGAACAGTGTGCATGTCCCGGTCATATCCGATGTCATGGCGATGTCGTTGATGGTGTGGTTACAGTTGCCGGTCGTTTGGTATGGCTGTTGTGGTGGTGACTGGCCAGTCCGTGCGGAAGCTAAGCATGGGTGCGGGGTTGGACATCATAGGTCAATCGGGGAACCTGCGTTGTGGTCCGATGAATTGACAGGTTGTCAGGTATGCAATGCCGTCCAGCAGGGCTTCCATGTCATTGGTGGTGTACATGTTTGCCAGCCAATGTAGCGGATGGTGGCTGTCAAGGTGTTGTTCGTAAGTTGTCCCTTGGAGGACCATGATGGGGCATGCTGGGTGACATTCGATGTAGCTGTTCTCGATGATCCGTCGTGTGGAGGCACAGTGGTCCCATTTCAGTGCGGGTGCGATGTTGGCCACATACGCCATGCCCCCATAGGCAGAGCAGGCCCTGTCGTGTGCGTCCAGAGGGAGGAGTAGTGGTAGCAGGTCCGCCTTCAGACATGCCGGGTTGGAGAGGCATATCTCCACGGGATGCTGGTAGGGACACCTCCGACAGTAGAAGACGGGCATGACGCAGCTGAACAATGTGATGCGGTAAGTCAGTCGGTAACTTACGTTCAGCAGGGACAGGAGATCGCATCCCAATGTATGAAACAGGTTGGTTTTGTACAGCTTGAGCTGTTCGGCGTAGTTGGGTAGGTGTGTTGCGGTTGCCATTTCGCAGCGGTGCGTTGTGGTGGCGTGCTCCGGCTGTGTGTGCAGTCTGCAATGTGCACGCTCCGAGGTTGCTGTGAGCTCTGTGTAGTCGTAGGGAGACAGGACTTGTGTTCTGTTGGCTTGTTTGGAGGACACGGGCCCTCTTCCCACATGCTTCTCAGACAGTTCAAGGTCAGTGATGTGTGACTCCTTCCAATTAACTTGCATGTGGCCGACATGGGGGAGTTTTTTCTTCTTTCTTCCCCGTCCGTTGTGTGCTTCTGTGATATGCGCTATCTGCCCTGTGGTCGGTCTCCTCGGCATGCCTGTGTTGGTCTATTCTTGGACAATGGCTGTATTCACCGGCTTCTGTCGTAGGGCTGTGGTTTCGGAGTTGGAATGGAAGGTCATTCAGTGCTGTCTGCTCTCCCTTGTGTGGGCGGCAGGCTGCCTTTCCGCTCTGCGTTGGGCCTTGTGTGTGAATGTTATTCTTGGGCCACCTGTTGTCGGTCCCCGGGCTCTTTGGTGTTCCGCTTTATATGTCTTGTTCATATGTGCAGGGTGGTATGGGTGTTTCAGTGTGGTACTGGCGTTCCTCTTCCCGAAGTGGCCCTGCTTCTCCTAGTTGGTGTTGCCGCCGCTGTGTGCTACGCCATGTTTGTTACACTGGGGTGTGTCCTGCAGTTGCGTGTCTTCACTGACATGTGTGCGTCGGTTGTGTGGCGTTGGGTGGTGTCCGTGAATTGGGCGTTGGGGACATGTCTGTGGCAGGCCTGTCACGTGTCATGTGCGTTCGGGGTGGGGCTGATGTGTGTGCTGCTTGGTTGTGTCCCTGTGTCTGTGTGCGACGCATGCATGGCGCTGCGGTTGGCCTCTGCGTTGTGCGCATGTGTGGCGGCGTCATCGGCGCTTTGGGGCCGTGACGGGGTGGTTGGTTCCTAGTCCCAGGTGGTGTGTACACATGTGTTCCGCGATGTTACGATTTGGCCTGTGTGTCATATGTGGATGCAATGGTGGATGTGTAGTGTACACGCGCTGGTGGGGGTTGTCCGCTTTTTCCGCCCTTGCACTGTGTGCGCTGTTTGCGTGCACTTGTTGTGTGTGTGCCTACCTGCGTCTCCGCGGTACGTTGCGTCCTTGGTGGTGCATCAGCAGGAGCATGGGGAGGGCCTGCAGTGCTGGATTCATGCTCGGGGGAGCCGCTTCTTCGTTGTCCGTGCTCGGCGTCCGTGTTGCCGCTTCGGTTTGTCGTACGGTATCTCTTGGCCGTGGGAGCCGTTTGTTTGCGGCATCGTAATTTATGCGCCGGGCGGTACGTGTTTCGTCGGACGGTGTGTGTCAGTTGTGCTGCGCCGCTACGTGTACGGGCGCACTTTGATGGCGGACGGTGTTGCTGGCTTGCCGGCGGTGTTTGGCCTACTTTTCGCATCGTAATTGGGCGGGCGTGTGGACTGCTGCGTGCCGGCGGTAACTGGTGGTTTTTGCATCCGCCAGCACGGCGGTTGTGCTTCCGCCCGCCATCGTAATGGGCCCCTAAATTAGAATTAAATTACTTCCCACCCTATTGCCCTATAAACTCACAACCCGCTCCAATAATAAATTAATACACTTAATATAATTATCAATTAATCAATTAATAAAAATTAATTACCAATTAATAATTAATTAACAATAAATTAATTAACAATACCAATAAATAAAAATAAAGAATTACTTAATTACAATTAAAATACTTCCCACCCTATTCCCCTATAAACCCACAACCCGCTACAGAACTAAAACGAAAAATTTAATTAAAATTAATTAATAATTCCTAAAAATTATTAATGAATTTACTATAATTAAATTACTTCCCACCCTATTCCCCTATAAACCCACAACCCGCTACAGAACTAAAACGCAAAATTTAATTAAAATTAATTAATAATTCCTAAAAATTATTAATGAATTTACTATAATTAAATTACTTCCCACCCTATTCCCCTATAAACCCACATACCGCTACAGTACTAAAACGCATAAATTACTTAAAAAAAGATTACTAACTTATAACATTTTTATACATATATTTAAAAACCAATACAATACTTAACAAAAAATATATAACACATACATATAAAATACATAATAAAATACATAACACTAATATAAATATCGATATTAGTAACATCGATTTTTTTTGCTATTGATATTACTAACTTCGATATTAACAAAAACGATATTACTTACCTTCAGGTCGATATTCTGGTCGTCAATATTCTTGATTTCGATATTCTGTCCCTACGATATTGCGGGTGGAAAGTCCTTCTCCTACCTCGCAGCCAAGACCTGGAACAACCTCCCCCGTCCACTTCCAGCAAAGCCCCACACTGCTCCAGTTCAGGAAAGACCTTAAGACCTGGCTCTTCAGATGACCCCAATGGAGCTGCACCCCCCCCGCGACTTGAGACCCTAACGGGTGAGTAGTGCACTTTACAAACCCCTGATTGATTGAGAGTCGCAGATTGCTCCTTTAAGAGTTCTAGGCACTGTCGACCCCAATAGCCACGTCAAGGTGTGCCCAGGTTTGTCGCCATCTGCATGCTGGCGAACCAGTGAAGCTTTCTAATCTATATTATTTAGTCATCGCGACTCATCCTGATATAAGCCACCATTACTGCTTCAATGCTAGTGCTCCTTAAGCCAGGGGAGTAGGGAAGAACTCACTCCCCAAGACTTCTTAATAGAATGGCCCCACAAGAATACCTTCATAGCATCCCATTCTAAGCCCTGAGATCCCACCTAGCCCTTGTTCTCTGCAAAATATTGAGGTAGGTTTGTACTTACGGCGTCTCTGTAGACTGTGTCAAGAAGGGCCTCCATCCGCCATTGCTTGCACTTGCAACATTAGTATCGGCGCCCGAACCCTCCCAACTGAACGTAACCTTAAAAAAGCTGTAGTCAGAGATGGTATGGCCCAATTATTCAGAATTGTGCACCTTAGGCCAGAACTCCGCATTGCAGAAAATGCAGTGTAGTCTAGTGTGTACCTGGTGTCCCGGATCATAATAAGAATATTCTGTCTCCCTCGGGTGATCCAACCACCAAATAGCATGCAAGTGTGACACCTCAGTCCACAGCCTAAAGTGTTGAGTGGCGTGGATACCCTGGGTACTCGGGAGGGGGGTATAGATCGATGCAAGTCAGTACAATGTATACAATTAAAGTCTCCACCACAAATCCCAGGAGCCCGGGTATCGGCAAGCATGGCCGGAGACAGATTGTGTAGGAGCTCACCTTGAAGTGTGTTCTTCATGTAGAAGAATGTCAGTGAGATGGGTTGGCCATCCAGGGCACTCTCCAGCAGCACATAGCGGCCATCAGCATCTACCACCACCCTACTCTACACAAAGGACACCCCTGGAGCAATCCAGATTAAACCCTGCTCGAGCATATGCGGAGTACCTAGTTCCGATTATCTGCCCACTCCAACGCCTAGAGACCTTTTCGAGTTCTGCAGTGGTAAGGTGCGTCTCTTGGAGGCATGCAAAATGTATGTGTCTATGCCTAAGGTATGCATATACTCTGTGTCGCCTCACAGGAGTCACCATGCCTCGGATGTTCCAAGTCAACATATATGCGGTAGCCATGTATAAGTAAAGACACTGCAAGTCCAGGGGCCTAGAAGGAGCCTCTCCACATCACCCCCAACACCCCAGTCCCCCCACTGCACCACCCTGCCCTGTCAAAATATAAAGAAGAAACAATAACAGAACAACAACTCTGTCGTAGTAAGAGATCCACAGCATAGATGAAGTTCTATAGTAGTTTATTGGAGCATCCACCTTCTGAAGAGCAGCAGTGTAACTGACTAGAAACTGCTCTACAGAATGTGGAACAAATAACAACATATTTAAATAAATGCAGACTGAGCATCACAGATAAAGGAATACAGTGACGACAGTAGAATACATAATAAAGAAACATTCTACTATCACATATCTTCCTTTATTTTTTATTTTTTTTATTTTACAGAGTTTTATATAGCGCGAACTAGACCCGAATCGGGTATTAGAGCGCTTTACATAGCACCAGTTGCATTACATAAGGACACATTTATTTTTGTTAGGCACGGGGAGATAGAGGGGTCGATTCCGATTCGGGCCGGAAAAAGCACCGACCGACTCGGAGCCGGAATTTATACCGACCGACACGTACCTGTGGCGCCCGACACGCCAAGTACGATGCAAAGCGTGCAAAATCCGACCGACACGTACGGAACCCAAGCCGAACGACCGAGCCGCACGGAAAACAGCAATCCGGCCGGAAAAACACGCAAATCGAACCGACCGACACGCACCTGGAACAAATCCAACCAAAACGTACACGCGAACTCCAAACCGCAAAGTACGATGCAAGGCGCGAAAACCACGACCGAGTCGGACGGAGGACAAGCCGTACGACCGACACGCATACAAAACCGAGCCGAAGTAACAAAAAACACCGCGACCGACGCGTACGCAGCATAGAAAACTGCACAAACACAGCGTGAACGAAACGGAGAACACCGTACGAGACAAATGCAGGGTCCGACTCGGTCACAAGAACGTTTCCAACATGCAAAGACAGTACAAAGGAAAAATCACACAAAAAAAGGCCAAACAAGCAATTACAAAGCCAATAAATACTGGGGGGGTGGGGACAGAGAACAAAGACACACCCACAACTCCACCCATATAAAGGACACAAATCAAAACCATGATCCTTTGCAAATGCCATTCCACTGCCAGCACCCAAGAGACAGCAACCACACACCCACAGCTCATCCCTCACACAAGCCACACACCATCAGCACACCAACAAATACCTACCTCACATACACCCAGCAAAACACACACTCACACACCCTCACCTGCACACCAACACACACATCACTCACCATCACCACCCATCACCATGCCCCCCAAGAAGAATCACAAGTTCCTAGATTGTGAATTGGAAGTCCTGGTAGACGAGATCCTCAGGGTAGAGCCACAGCTGTTTGGCACACTGGTCCAACAGACCCCCATCTCCCAGAAAACCAAGATGTGGGAGAGGATCATCAACAGGGTGAACGCACAATCACCATGTCTGCGCACAAAGACCGACATCCAGAACAGGTGGTATGACGTGCGCAGGAGGGTCCGGGAGCTGCTCAAGAAAGACTACCTCCTGAGCCAATACACCAGCAGTGGCCCTCCTGCCAAGCCAGTATACCTCAGGCCCTGGGAGGAGAAGGTGCGGGCCATCCTTCCGCCAGTGAGCGTATATGGACTAGAGAACATCCCAGAGCCTGGTGAGTACACAACAAATGTACACAATATTCTGCCACAATACACACACACATCACTGTCAAGGGGAGAGTCAAACCATGCACTCATAGCAATTACACAGCAACCAGAACAGAATCATCCCAAAATGTGTATGTCAGTCAGATAAACACAACACATGCCATCAAAAAAGTTACATTCAACCGTGCCATCACATGTACAAACACAACTACAACTACAGCTAGGCAGTGGCACAAATAGAACTAACAAACACATCCAGACATGTAGCCACCACAACAACACCAACACACAGTGAAGACCACTGAAAGGAAGGAATCCTGTGTATGCTGGCCAAGTCAGTGTAGCCAATAGCATCATGGGAGTCGTAGTCACACATATTGCCCCCCACAACTGTCCCATCAACACCACCATGAACCATGCGCACATCACAGGGAGTGGAGAAGGACTCACAAGATGGCTGACACTGGCAACTGCTGTGGGGAGCACAAGGCCCTGCTGGCAACTGTGCACCAACAAACAGCAGGACACCACTGACTGACATCCTGAGAGACAACTTCCACTCCCTGCAATGCAAGCACGTTCCATGGTGGGATATCTGGCTGGCTGGGTGGGAAGGAGGACTTGCAGCACTGACCATAGTCACAAGCACCTCCCCTCACCACCCCCTCAACACAAACTCCACAGAACCCACCTGGTAGAATGCAATGCCTCCCATCCTAACTCAAGATCCCACAAAGAACCACCACCCTGGGTTATGTTGTGTGAAGCACAGGGACACTCTTGGGACTTTTAGCCAAACAACTGCCAGGACAACACTCCCAGCCATCCTGTCAGCACAGGCAGCCCACCCCACAGGGAAGCAGAGTCAAAAGGAAGGAAGCATGGGCATTCTGGGAAGGGGGTTGGAGGCAATAGCATGATGGGAGTCGTAGTCACAGCTCTACATCCCCCACCACATGGCCCAGCAAGCTCACACTCACGCATGCACATCCCACAGAGAGTGGAAAGGCCCATCAAAGATGTCTGACACTGTTGCTGTGTCGTGGGGAGCACAAGGGCATGCTGGGAACTGCACACCAACCAACAGCAGGACACCACTGTCAGCCATCTTGCCATTGCCCTCACTCCCACACACACTGAACTCCCCACAAAAGCAAGTAAGTATGGGAATGCTGGCAAGTGGGGTGGAGGCAATAGCATGATGGGAGTCACAGTCACAGACATAGCTCACCCCCACAACTGTCCCATCAACACCACCCTGAACCATGCTCACATCACAGGGAGTGGAGAAGGACTCACAAGATGGCTGACACTGGCTACTGCTGTGGGGAGCACAAGGCCCTGCTGGGAACTGTGCACCAACAAACAGCAGGACACCACTGACTGACATCCTGAGAGACAACTTCCACTCCCTGCAATGCAAGCACGTACCATGGTGGGATATCTGGCTGGCTGGGTGGGAAGGAGGACTTGCAGCACTGACCATAGTCACAAGCACCTCCCCTCACCCCCCCCTCAACACAAACTCCACAGAACCCACCTGGTAGAATGCAATGCCTCCCATCCTAACTCAAGATCCCACAAAGAACCACCACCCTGGGTTATGTTGTGTGAAGCACAGGGACACTCTTGGGACTATTAGCCAAACAACTGCCAGGACAACACTCCCAGCCATCCTGTCAGCACAGGCAGCCCACCCCACAGGGAAGCAGAGTCAAAAGGAAGGAAGCATGGGCATGCTGGGAAGGGGGTTGGAGGCAATAGCATGATGGGAGTCGTAGTCACAGCTCTACATCCCCCACCACATGGCCCAGCAAGCTCACACTCACGTATGCACATCCCACAGAGAGTGGAAAGGCCCATCAAAGATGTCTGACACTGTTGCTGTGTCGTGGGGAGCACAAGGGCATGCTGGGAACTGCACACCAACCAACAGCAAGACACCACTGTCAGCCATCTTGCCATTGCCCTCACACCCACACACACTGAACTCCCCACAAAAGCAAGTAAGTATGGGAATGCTGGCAAGTGGGGTGGAGGCAATAGCATGATGGGAGTCACAGTCACAGACATAGCTCACCCCCACAACTGTCCCATCAACACCACCCTGAACCATGCTCACATCACAGGGAGTGGAGAAGGACTCACAAGATGTCTGACACTGGCTACTGCTGCGGGGAGCACAAGGCCCTGCTGGGAACTGTGCACCAACAAACAGCAGGACACCACTGACTGACATCCTGAGAGACAACTTCCACTCCCTGCAATGCAAGCACAGTCCATGGTGGGATAACTGACTGGCTGGGTGGGAAGGAGGGCCGGCTGTCAACCAAATACAACCAATGCAGACCATGTTCACACCCCAACAAATACATAGAAATGCCCAAATAATGCAGGACAATGTGCCACACCAAAATCAACCCCTGACTGTGATGACTTAGGACAATGCAATGTACAGGCCCGCACCCAGAGGCACAGTCACAACTGTCAGGTGTGTCAACCATTGATGCCTGGAGAAACATAACATACATTGTGTGTGTCTCCCAAAAACAGGTGATGATGGGGACACAGCAGCAGACGCTGAGGAGTCCCAGTCCCAGGCTCAAGAGGATGTGGAGCTCACTGGTGTCGTACAGCCTCTGCCCTCCTCGGACGAAGAAGACCAACCTGGCACATCCGGTGCAAGTCTACATGCAGCACCAGCAGGACCACCAGCTGCAGCACCAGCAGGACCACCAGCTGCACCCCCTGCACCCACCCCTCCAATGACTGTCACCACAAATACCATCCCTGCCGACATGGACAGAACAAGGAGCAACACCAGCACAAGGACCCTGGACCAACCTGGGGCCATGGACACCACCACCACCACCAACCCCCAAGGTGGACCAGGGTCATCTGTGCATGCCACTGCACGCACTGCACATGTCAGCAGGGGTGGTGGGAGGGGTGGGAGACAGAGGTCGCTGCTTGCAGAGGTTGCTGGTGTGCATGATGACCCACAACTGGTACGCATAACTGATGCGTACCAGTCCAGCACCGGAGATCTCAGCCAGGTAGTGGGGCTCCTCAGAGACATGAAACAGCAGCAGGCTGCCCATCATGCCCGCTTGGACTCTCACATGTCCCACGTGGAGTCACACATGTCCCGCGTGGACTCACACATGTCCCGCGTGGAGTCCAAGTGGGATGCACTGCATGAGATGACGGCGGTGCACAGGGACATTTTACAATGCCTCCGCCAGATGAACAGCAACCAGTCCACACCTCCCTGTGTGCCAACAACATCTGGTGCTGAACAAACTGCAACTGCCACAGGGAGGGAGGATGACTCTGGCGGAGAGTCCCCTGCACCGCAGCAGCCTGTACTTGAGGGGCCCCCCAAGAAGTGGGGTCATCCGAGGAGGGGCAAGTGAGAGGCCGATGGCCAAGCGCAACTCCCAGGAAGCCTGAACCTGTTCTGGATGTTCACCTTTGTGCACAGACTGTTCACCCTGTTGACGGCAACACTACTCCCACACATTGCATGGGGAGTACAAGTTGGACCAATGTCTCAGACAACTGTGGCCCCGATACTGGGGATTTTGTCTACCAGGACTTTCAATTCACCTAGGAACTTGTGATTGCAAGATTTATGTACAGCACTACCCATCCTATGCACTATTCACACAAATGTATCACAATAAACACACTAATACACCATACTTGCCTCTGTTGTGATTCCAACGTGGGTGCTGTTATGGGGATGATGAACTGCAAAATTACACTGTGTATGCGAACTGCAACAGCAAGTGCAACACAGGCATGTGAGTAAAGGCAACGTGACACATATGAGGGAGACACACCACCAGGGCTACACAACACATACACACCTAGGCCATCTGACTCATTGCCTACACTGATGTTGCCAGGGAAGACGGTGCAATGCACAGACACCACACCCATTCCCAGTTGTAGTCAAGTAGCCCACAGGTGCAGTAAGCAAATGGCAGTCAAATGTGTGACTACAGACAACGCACATCACAAAGTGAAGCTCAGGTTTATTACACAGTTGCAACATGTCGTAACCACTACAGATGCAAGGTAATCCCACCTGGCAGCGGGCACACAGTCAACAACTGTAGACAGAAGGAAGTCCATGGGTGTGGCGCACATCACCTGTAGGGACACAACAGCTACCACCCTGGAAGTGCAATCACGTCGTCGGTGGACACAGTTGACCAAACGAACCTGAAAGTACCCTGTGAAGGACAGAAATGACACACAGTCAAAAGCAATGGAGAACAGGACAGAACAGCAAAACTCATGCACAATACATGTTACAAGATACCCACCCAGAACCAAGTTAGCATGTCAACACTGTTGGGGAGTACAGCCCACCTGTAAGCACACATCGCTACACACATCCAGTCAAGTAGCCCATGGACACACTCCAACAGCACCAGAGCACCACCTACACATATCATGCCAACTCACATCATTGACATGACACCTCAGGATACTCACATTCAGCTAAAGAAGTTGGTGATGAGCTGTGTGCGGACATCACCCTCATCATCATCATCATCATCACTGGCATCGTGGTCCAGGCCAGGATCCTCCACAGGTGGCGGATGTTGGTCATTGTCATCCTGGATGAGAGGCAACTCCTTCCGCACTGCCAGGTTGTGGAGCATGCAGCAGACGATGATAATCTTGCACACTTTCGCTGGGGCATATGGGAGGGACCCTCCGGTCTTGTCCAGGCAGCGGAAGCGGCTCTTCAGGAGATCAAATGTCCGCTCAATCACTCTCCTGGTCCGACCATGTGCCTCATTGTAGCGCATCTGGGCTGGTGTCACAGGGTTCCTGAGGGGTGTCAGCAACCACGGCATGTTGGGGTATCCCGAGTCACCTACGGACAGACAAGTGCACATTAGCTGACTTGGAAAAGTGGGCGGAATACTACAGATCAGATCACACACAATGGCACAAAGTCAGTACACACCGACAAGCCAGGCACGCTGGTTCTGCATCTGTGCCATCATCCTGGGGATGCGACTACTCCTCATCACAAAGGCATCGTGTGCTGAACCAGGGAAACGGGCACACACGTGTGTGATGGTCATATCTGCAAGACACACCACCAGTGCATTGACCGAGTGGTAGTACTTGCGGTTCCTGTAGGCCTGCTCCTGGGCCTGTGGTGGTACCAAAGCCACATGTGTCCCATCAATGGAGCCAATGACATGCGGCATCCTCCCCAGGGCATAGAAGTCACTCTTCACGTCAGTGAGTCATCGCAGTCTAGGGAAATAGATGTACCTGTTCAGGAATAGCAACATTGCCGCCAAAACATCGCGGAGCACACGGCTCAACATGGTCTGTGACATCCCACCAGCAGTCGCCACAGTATGTTGGAAGGTACCGGTGGCAAAGAAGTGTAGGGCTGCCATCACCTTCACCTTGGGGGTCAGCGCTGTAGGATACGGCCGGCCAGGCTGCAAATGTGGGGCCAACTGCACTGCCAAATCCTCAATCAGCTGCCTGGTGAAGCGGTACCGTCGGATGCTGTCCCGTTTCACCATCGTTGCCAGGTCTGGGAATGGTCGATGGACAGCAGGAGCCCTGCAGTGCAGAGGAGAAGTAAGCAAGATTGTCAGTCAGCCCACATATGCGGCATTGAACACACTCAATATCCCAACATACATCATTATGAGGCACAACTATATGAAGTGTGCAGTTCCGTAAGGACATGTATGGTACATACATGGCCAACATCTGTCATCACGGTCCAACAAGTGGCATCAATAAGTCCCCGGTTGGCCCATTGGATATCATGAGGCCGTGTCACAGTTCCCATCTCCTGCTGCCGTGTCACAATCACCCCCACAGTGACATGTGAGGACAGATGTGCCCCAGGCATCACAGCTCAACGACAGGTACATTCCCAGGGACCCTGTATTGCCACATGGACACTGGCATTACATGGAGTATCATGTATACACCACAGCAAAACAACTATGACCCCCACAGGTAGTGGTCCCACTTGCCACTGCAGGACAGACATGGACGTCTGTGACACACACACGCACAACATCAAAGTCCATGCACACACAACGTGGATGTGGAGACTGTCTCCCATTGTGCACATGAAATCAGAGACATTGTAAACACTACATGCACACAGACTGTGGAGGACCATCACTATTGTGCCACTGGGACACCCTGGCTCAAACATACCATCCCACATGGGACTCACAGGGTATGTGACATGACATACACATACACCATCGTGAAATGTGACCATGGCACATGCACAGATATGAACAGTTGCACATCACAGTGGTCATGTACACGTAACACCCAGGATCTTGTCCCCATGAACACGTGCACAGCCTGGGGGTTGCTGCCCCCAGGTGACACCCACAGGACAACATGTACACCAACATACACACAATAGGAAATGCAGCCTTACATGCCTTATCATACAGTTTGGACAGGCTGTCGTGTTGTAGGTGTGCCCCTCACTCCCTGGGAGCTATCTGTGGCTGGCATATGTCCATCTGAGACAGGCATGGTGACATATGCCAGTCACTTGTACAGGGATGCGTTGAACAGCAATGGACCGATCGGTGCCCCCGGCCGGCCCATTGCATTCAATGTGTGCAGGTACGCGTTGTGCCCCTGTACGCATTGGTACACGTTGTACCCCTGTACGCGTTGATCAGCAATGGACCGATCGGTGCCCCCGGCCGGCCCATTGCATTCAATGTGTGCAGGTACGCGTTGTGCCCCTGTACGCGTTGTATCGCAATGGACCGATCGGTGCCCCCGGCCGGCCCATTGCATTCAATGTGTGCAGGTACGCGTTGTGCCCCTGTACGCGTTGGTACGCGTTGTACCCCTGTACGCGTTGTATCGAAATGGTCCGATCGGTGCCCCCGGCCGGCCCATTGCATTCAATGTGTGCGGGTACGCGTTGTGCCCCTGTACGCGTTGTACCGCAATGGACCGATCGGTGCCCCCGGCCGGCCCGTTGCATTCAATGTGTGCGGGTACACGTTGTACCCCTGTACGCGTTGTATCGCAATGGACCGATCGGTGCCCCCGGCCGGCCCATTGCATTCAATGTGTGCGGGTACGCGTTGTGCCCCTGTACGCGTTGTATCGCAATGGACCGATCGGTGCCCCCGGCCGGCCCATTGCATTCAATGTGTGCGGGTACGCGTTGTGCCCCTGTACGCGTTGTACCGCAATGGGCCGATCGGTGCCCCCGGCCGGCCCATTGCAGTCAATGTGTGCGGGTACGCGTTGTACCCCTGTACGCGTTGTACCGCAATGGACCGATCAGTGCGCACCCATTGACAATGGCCTTGCCTGGCAACGGATGCGTTTTCGAATTTCGAACGAGTCGGTTGCTGGAAATTCAGTTGGTCACCCACAACAATGTTGCAAAATCATGTATGTCATGAAGTTGAAGATTTGAAGGATGCCGTGGGCGTGTATTGGTGCTGCTATTCCATGGATTGGCCAGATTCAGAAGATGCAAACGACTTGGACCTATCACTTTGGACACAAGGGACAGTATCTGCCTCTCCAGCACACATATATTGCTGGCTGTTCCCCTGAGAGCTCACTTGCCTGCACTACATGCTCCAGGACGACATCTGCCACTGCACTGCTGCTGTCTCTGCCCCTCTGGACCCTGCAATGGCACGTACTGTGGAGAGAGCCCCAGCCTTCAGCCTTGAGGAGAACCAGGCCCTGCTGGACAGCCTACTTCCACAGTACAGCAAGCTGTATGGGACACCAGGGGAGCAGGTGAGTGTTCTGTGCACTGCCTTTCTGAATGTGCATTTTGTCTGACTACAAGGCTGAAAGTCTGCACGCCACTGGCTAGCAGCCTCACTGAGTAGTTGTCACCCCCCATAGTGTGTAGTGACATGCACTGGACAGGTATGGTGCAGTGACAGTGCATTTGAACAAGGTTTTACTTCCCATGCAATGATACCATGTAGTGACGTCTGGCAAAGTGTCCATGGGCAGCATTGCACTGCCTGTGTACATCATGTGCCCCTGTGAATGAGACATGTATATACAACTGTGTCATGCACGGATATGTTGCATGTGTAGTAATGGCCTTTTCACTTTGTCATCCTGACAGGTTAATGCCCATCGGAAGCAGGAGATCTGGAAGGACATCGTCCGGGCTGTCCGGTCCGTGGGGGTCTACAAGCGCCGGATCCGCAACTGCCAGAAGAGGTGGCAGGACCTTCGGGGCTGGACCCGGAGGATTGGACGGGTCCAGCTGAAGCTGTCGCCTCCTCGCAGGAGGGGCGGAATACGGACCCTGACCCCCCACATGCTCCAGATCCTGGCGGTGGTGTTTCCAGACCTTGATGGGCAGCTGAAGGCCAGAGAGCAGCAAGGAGGGGGTGAGTCAAAGACTGCACTGTGAACTCTGTATTACATGCTTTGTGCCCTCCTCTGGCCTGGTTCAACTGCCACAGTGCAGCAGTCATGTTGTCCAGGAGCCATGTCCCTCTATTGTGCACTGCCCACTCCTCATCTGATACCCAGGTGTGGCCCTTACATTCAGGGAATTGTGTCACTTGGGACTGTGTCCTTGTAGTTTGCTTCACTAAAGGTGGGGGACAGCATCTGTTTCCCTAACTCTGTTGTGGGCATCATGGGTTGGTCCATTGTTCACACAACGCCTGTGTTCGGACATGTAATCTGCGTGTTGCTTCGCTGAGCCACCACATGTGCCTGGGGTATGTGGCACACGCCCATGCAGCGGGTGGGAACAATGTTTGGGCCCCAGGAGTGTGCAGATTACGTGTGTCACACATACATAGCCAGCTATCCACTGTCCAGGGCTCATCTCTCATTCATGTGGGGCAGGACAGTCATGCATACTCCAGGCCATGCAATGCACTCTGTACTCCCACTCCCGTGTATCAGCTGACACATTGTGCGCAGTGATTTGACCCCTCAGGTGTCTGCCTCTGTGTCAGTGTGCTGTGGATTAGTTGCCAGGACTGCTGGGGTGTTTCTTGGTAGGGGCTCAGCATGCCACTGGAGATGTGACCATAGGAGACAATACTTGTGTGTCACATAGGTGTTTGATCAGCCGCCCGTGCAGACTGGGGTATGCGAATGTGAAGTTCAGGCAGCTGTTCCCCATTCACAGCAGATTGTGAGGGGCTCAGGTTCAGAGGGTAGTGTCACAGGTATCCCATATGTCCAATCGGTATGACCTGGACAGATGAGGGTTAAGATGATGTGTTGTGTGGGGGATGTACATGTGCACTTGTGCAGCTCCATGACTTGCATTCCCCATGACCTACTATTGTGACAGAGTGCAGAGTGTTGTTGTCTGGCTGCCAAGTCATACATCACTGAGACAGTGATGTATGACTTAGCAGTCATGCCTCCGCCATGGCATGTGTCTACTTATTGGTGATCCTGCAGGGGAGTGACATGTGCTACATGCACACCATTGTGGCGATGGCTATCAGGACATGGGTGCATCATGGTGTCTGTCGCTGGTATGCATCACATGCATATCCTATTTGACTCTGGGCGTCCCTTTCATCCGGAAACCTGTACTGACTCAGTGGCAAGAGTTGTGATGTGTGCATGTCCACATGCTACACCGTGTCCTCTGCACTGTCCAACTACTGTGTAGTTGGTGCATGTGTCCACACTGGGGTGTTGCTATCCAACAGACACCAGACATATGGGTGCAAGGCCATGTGGGATGTGAGTGCCATGGTTGGCATCAGACTGACAATTGGCTTCTCCTGTTCAGTTAGGGCACTTTTAGCAATGTACAACTAATGATGCCAGGGCTTGCTCTGTAATGTGCTGTGCTCACAGTGGTGTGTGCGTTTGGTGCAGGTGACTGATGTCTGTCTGTTTCCCCATTGTTTGCAGATACATCCACGGCCACGGAAGGGGACAGCTCCATGGACCAGGAGGAGCCGGAGAGCCAGACTGGGTCAGCAGCCGAGGAGTGGTCGGAGGGACCCAGTGGCACGGAGGGCGAGGGGAGCCACACCGAGGAGTCCTCAGCACCATCCACCTCAGCTGAGGACCAGAGCAACTCGGAGGATGACTCCCTTATGGAGGCGGGTGTCAGCAGCCACCACACCCCAGCTAGTGTTGCTGTCCCCGCCACCACCAGCACCACCACCGCCCTCCCATCGGCTCCCATTCCCCAGGTCCGTGGAGGCTCCCATGTTCGGGAGCGTGTCTCCTTTGGGCCAGGCACCGCACCCCCTGCCCCTGTGTCCCCTGCTGCCCTGAGTGAGGAGTCTGTGTACCTCCTTCGCCAGCTCCATGTAGGGCAGACAGCCATGCTGAGTGTCCTCCATGCGCACACCGCTCTGTTGACTCAGCTAGTGTCGTTCATGGAGGGCATCTCATCGGGCATGTCTGACCTACAGAGGGGCAATAGGTCCATGGACTCCTCCCTGACGGCAGCAGTGTCCCTCCTCAGACAGTCCCTCACCCCTCCTGCCTCTGCTCCATCCACACTCCCCAGCACCTTACCCGTCCCAAGCACACACACACCGGCACAGGCACACACCAGCACACACACGTCCAGCACACAGACACACACGCCACAAACAAAACGCACACGCACGCACAGTTAGGGGACTGAAACCAGACTCACAGGGGATGGGGCCCTGGAACACACACACGCATCCACGAGCACTGCGCAGTCCTCAGTTGCCTCTCCCTCCAAAACACCCTCCCTTGCCTCACCTGCAACCCCAAAGACCCAGCGGCTCTTCCTCAGTGACCTCGGCCTCTTCCCCTCCGATCCAGCTGATACAGCATTCAGGGGAAGAGGAAGCCCACCCACACGGAGCAGAGTGCCCCTCGCCCCCGGACACCCTCCCCCAGGCGCAGACAGACTGAGGCCCCCACCCGCAAGTCCCCCGGAGTCGTAAGAGCAAGACCCCGCCGCCGCCCTGCAGCTCAGGCACCAGGTCTCCTTCCTCCATCCCTCAGGCCCCCACTCCACAGGTGCCCCCACCACACCCTGCCCCAGGTTCCCCCACCCACAGATATACCATCCCCAAGAGGATCCGGCCTTCTCCCCCTGCCACTTGCTCTCCCGGTTCAAATAACACAAATTTACCTAGGCATTCTTCAAATTTATCAAACACTACAGTTGAATAGTGTAATCTGTCTTTGTAGAAATCTATATATCAATTCACAGGCAAATAATCCAACAAGTCAATTTGAGCAGTAAAAAATGTTTTTTAATTTACTGATATTATTTCATTGCTAATTGTGGTGATCACATATTTTGCAGCACAGTAAAAATAATCAACAGTTACAGGTATTATTTTCTGTTTATAATTTCCCAGAGGTCCTGTTCATATAGCCTTTACTACGTTGTCTTGAATGGAAACAGCCGACACGTGTTTCGTTACGTTAGTAACTTCTTCAAGGCTTCAAAAATCCAAGCGACAGTTCAAATATTAGGTAACGCTCCCATGGACACAGGGATCACCCGTACCATGTATGTCGGATATTGAGGGACAAATAATGTATGTCAGCCGCCTAAGAGTAGATCGATTTTTCAGAAAGGATCCACTTACATAAGATGTCTTCTCATAATAATCTATCTAAGGAGTCTAATATGGCAGTATTCGCAAGTAAGTATTACTCCTGTTTCGGATATTTGACGTAGATTTGTGGAACATAAAAGATTCAAGTAAAGGTCTTGGAGTTTTTAATTATGACTTCAAGGGCTATGGTAAGCCTCCCTAGTTTTGGCGCGGAGCGCCGTGTTCCAATCGTGGCGTCCCTCGAACAAAATGAGCCTTGCTCTCCCGGCACCACACCCCCTGCTGCGCTTGTCTGTGCCACTGATGTGGTGAGGGTGTCCTCCCCCTCTGTCCAGCCCACCTTGCCTGTTCCCCATTCTCCTCCCCTGGTGGTAGGCACTGCAGTGGAGTCCACTACCACCCTGTCTGACTTGGGCACTGCAGTGGCGGACCTGTCCACTCCATCTGCAGGGTCCACTGCAGTCGTGCCGGCACCCACAACATCTGAGTCATGCCCCCAGTTGTGCCGGCACACACCATGTCAGACACCTCCACTGCAGTTGTCAGTGGCTCTCCAGCACCCACCACCCCTTCCCTGCTTCCTCCTGGTGAGCCCTGATCCTGTCCCTGCGGTGCCTGGCCTGCCCCCCGGTTGCCCCTCCTAGTGGATTGTCCCTGGTTTTGTGCAGGCATGCGTAGGGTGACATCTGCCACTGTCACCCAGTTTGGACTTTGACAATGGACTGGCCATTGGCCTTTGTGTTTTTTCTGGACTTTGTTTTCATTCCACACATATGCTGAATAAAGCAACTTTCTGTTCTCTAGTGCTTATGCTTCTGATGTACATGTTGTTGATGATGCTAACCATGCCCTTGCTGCAGTGATGGTGATATTTGGTCTCATGATAATGAAGTGTTACTGTGCAGGAACCCATGTGGTCCAGAGGGAATGTGTCCTATCCTGTGGTGTATCCATGTCATCCATAGCAGCATCTGAGGGTGTCATGTGTTCAGTATTTGGCAAGGGGATTTCCTACTTAGATTAGCTATTTCACATCTGTGGCTTCCACCCCTGCACATCTGTTGTGCCTGCCATTGTTCAATTCGTCTACTTCCCTGACCGTGTGGCCATCTCCACTGGACATGCAGGTTTGGGCATCAATGGGGAAGGACTCATCCGTGTAGTCAGTGCAACATTGCTATACAAGTGTGTTGGATCTGTGCTGATGATTCCGTTGGCACGTCCATGACCAGGCTGATGTGACGGGAGCCCTCATTAGGTGCTAATTGTTGATTGTGTGACCAAGTGCTCAGCTGACATGATGGGGCCCTACTGAGGCAACATATGGCACAGCTTTCCTCACACAGGAGTGGAGTCCCCTCATGGCAGTGTGTACTCCTGTGACATTGCCTGCGCCCAAGGTGTGTGTTGTATGTGCATGTCTGTGTGTTCACTTCCGTTTAGCTGTGCATGCTGTGATCCCTAGTGTTGTACCTGTTTGTGATGCTTGCTGAGTTGACCTATGTTCCCCCAAAGTCTTCTCCCTGGGTTCTCTGTGATGTGGGTGCATGGCACATTACTGGTCATCAGGGTGTCACCCATAGGTGTGTTTGCTGTCAGGGCTGAGTTTGTGTGCAGACGCAGATGGGTCACAGTCAGGTTTCCCCTTGGCACTTGTTGTTTGCCCCTGTCATGTGATTTCCAGTTTGTGTTATCTTTCAGTGATTGTGACACGCTGTGTGTGTGACTGCTGGCACTCCTCAGGGTCCGGGCTGCAATGTTGGTTGTTGTCTATGTGTGTTCTTTGTGGGTGACCTTGGCTTCTTCATTGGTGTGTGACTGTGGCTGGGATCCCATTGGTTGGTGTGGTATTGCCGTCATGTCCATGTACAGCGTAGTGTGCAGTGTGTCAGACATTCAGGAGTCTTGTTGAGTGGCCATGTGTGATGTGTTTCTGCACCTTGGTTCCCACCCACCACCCTGGAATAGTCATGGGTGCATGTGCAATGTCACCAGTGCATGTGTGCTTCACTGCTGCACATTGTTGGAGGTCGAGGGTGTGGTGTTGAGTGTGTGCAGATGAGAGTTGTTGCCCGGCTAGGCCCCTGCCTCCATGTTGGCCTTGGCTTACTGGCCATGCTGATTGATTTGTGCTTGTGTAGGTGTGATGGTAGTTTGTTGCTCAGGACACATAACTGTGGTTCACAGTGTGAACGACATTTAGCTTTGTCATCACAGTGGGATTGTAATGCAGCCCAGGGTCACCACATTGTGGGGGCCCTGGGGGTAGTGATGTGGTGTGTCTGTGTCTTGCTGTGTCAGTTGCTGTTCCTACGTGCCTGTGTGACATGTGTGATTTGTGCTCCCTCTCATCTGACAATGCCTGCTTGCCCACATAGGGGATTTGGATCCATGAGTTACCTTTGTGTGGCACTGTATGCACATCTGTATGATTGGTATTCAGGTCTCCTCATGTGTTGTGTGGTTGCCTGGGGACACTGGCACCCCCCTCACCTGTTGTGTATGATGTGCAGTGTGGGTCTGCCTGTTTGTGTTTGTGCATCTGCACCACTGCATTGGCATATCTTGGGTGTGCCATTGGCTGTATGTAGTTTGGTGGGTTTCCCCTGCTGTCCCTGGGACTCCTAGGTCATCGGTCAGCACAATGATCATGGTTTGTGTGTCCCATTGCTGCCATGGTATGGTATCTGTTCACCTCACATCTGCAGTCTCCACAGGGTATCTGCATTTGTGTGCCCATTGGTGCAAATATGTGGGTCTGCATTCTGATGGTCACTTCTGTCATTGTGTCATTGATGAATGTTGACAGTGTCAGCCCCCATGGGTGTTGTTTGTCTGCACATGGCCAAAGGTATGTCTTATTTGCACTGCAGTATTTGGCTCCCCCAATTTATGTTGCAATGGGACACATACACTACTTTGCCACTGATGTGTTTTTTGTTCTGTGACCAGGAATCATCCATGCAGTTTGGCAGTTGCAGCTCTTTCTTTGTCAACACTTACCTTTTGGTCACTGTGGTGATGGGGCGTTAGACCCCATTGCCACAATGTTCAAAAGGTGCTTCAGCTATGGACCCCACACTTACCTTTTGGTCACTGTGATGATGGGGGTTTAGACCCCATTGCCACAATGTTCAAAAGGTGCTTCAGCTATGGACCCCACACTTACCTTTTGGTCACTGTGATGATGGGGGTTTGGACCCCATTGCCACAATGTTCAAAATGTGCTTCAGCTATGGACCCCACACTTACATTTTGGTCACTGTGGTGATGGGGCGTTAGACCCCATTGCCACAATGTTCAGAATGTGCTTCAGCTATGGACCCCACACTTACCTTTTGGTCACTGTGATGATGGGGGTTTGGACCCCATTGCCACAATGGTCATGGCCTGCTTGCATTGTGGGGGCCACACACATATATGTGTGGCACATGTGCTAGGGGGTCACATTGTATGTTCAAAGTCATGTTCAGTGTTGTAGGCATTTGACACAGTCTACACACGCTTGTCATGGTGTTGGGGGATGTCTTTTCTTGCATTCCCTAGGTTGTGGTGTGCTGGTTGTGTCATGCATTGTCCATCCTATGAGTGGGGGTGGTAGTGGTGGTAGGCATCCAGCCCCCCTGGCTAAGGGTGGTAGTAGTGGTAGGCATCCAGCCCCCCTGGGTGAGGGTGGTAGTAGTGGTAGGCATCCAGCCCCCCCTGGGTGAGGGTGGTAGTAGTGGTAGGCATCCAGCCCCCCCAGGGTGAGGGTGGTAGTAGTGGTAGGCATCCAGCCCCCCCTGGCTAAGGGTGGTAGTAGTGGTAGGCATCCAGCCCCCCCTGGGTGAGGGTGGTAGTAGTGGTAGGCATCCAGCCCCCCCTGGGTGAAGGGTGGTAGTAGTGGTAGGCATCTGGCACCCCCATGGCTAAGGGTGGTAGTGGTGGTGGGCATCTGGCACCACCCTGGCTAAGGGTGGTAGTGGTGGTGGGCATCTGGCACCACCCTGGCTAAGGGTGGTAGTAGTGGTAGGCATCCAGCCCCCCTGGGTGAGGGTGGTAGTAGTGGTAGGCATCCAGCCCCCTGGGTGAGGGTGGTAGTAGTGGTAGGCATCTGGCACCCCCATGGCTAAGGGTGGTAGTGGTGGTGGGCATCTGGCACCACCCTGGCTAAGGGTGGTAGTGGTGGTGGGCATCTGGCACCACCCTGGGTGAGGGTGGTAGTAGTGGTAGGCATCCAGCCCCCCCTGGGTGAGGGTGGTAGTAGTGGTAGGCATCCAGCCCCTCCTGGGTGAGGGTGGTAGTAGTGGTAGGCATCCAGCCCCCCCTGGGTGAGGGTGGTAGTAGTGGTAGGCATCTGGCACCCCCATGGCTAAGGGTGGTAGTGGTGGTGGGCATCTGGCACCACCCTGGCTAAGGGTGGTAGTGGTGGTGGGCATCTGGCATCACCCTGGCTAAGGGTGGTAGTAGTGGTAGGCATCCAGCCCCCCCTGGGTGAGGGTGGTAGTAGTGGTAGGCATCCAGCCCCCCCTGGGTGAGGGTGGTAGTAGTGGTAGGCATCTGGCACCCCCATGGCTAAGGGTGATAGTGGTGGTGGGCATCTGGCACCACCCTGGCTAAGGGTGGTAGTGGTGGTGGGCATCTGGCACCACCCTGGCTAAGGGTGGTAGTAGTGGTAGGCATCCAGCCCCCCCTGGGTGAGGGTGGTAGTAGTGGTAGGCATCCAGCCCCCCCTGGGTGAAGGTGGTAGTAGTGGTAGGCATCTGGTACCCCCATGGCTAAGGGTGGTAGTGGTGGTGGGCATCTGGCACCACCCTGGCTAAGGGTGGTAGTGGTGGTGGGCATCTGGCACCACCCTGGCTAAGGGTGGTAGTAGTGGTAGGCATCCAGGCCCCCTGGGTGAGGGTGGTAGTAGTGGTAGGCATCCAGCCCCCCTGGGTGAGGGTGGTAGTAGTGGTAGGCATCTGGCACCCCCATGGCTAAGGGTGGTAGTGGTGGTGGGCATCTGGCACCACCCTGGCTAAGGGTGGTAGTGGTGGTGGGCATCTGGCACCACCCTGGCTAAGGGTGGTAGTAGTGGTAGGCATCCAGCCCCCCTGGGTGAGGGTGGTAGTAGTGGTAGGCATCTGGCACCCCCATGGCTAAGGGTGGTAGTGGTGGTGGGCATCTGGCACCACCCTGGCTAAGGGTGGTAGTGGTGGTGGGCATCTGGCACCACCCTGGCTAAGGGTGGTAGTAGTGGTAGGCATCCAGCCCCCTGGGTAGGGGTGGTGGTGCGCATTCAGGCCCCTGTGTGCATATGTGGCATTGGTGATGGGCATCCCGCCCCTATGGTGCTGCTGTTGCTGGTGTAAGTATATTCGGCATCCCTCTGTGTGTGTGTGATGTGTTGTGTACGTGTTGTATGTGTTTTGTGGTTGGTGTCTGACTTACCTTCTGCGCCGTACGCGTCCGTGCCTGTTCCGGTAGTAAATGTAGAATATTGGTATGATCGGGACGAAGGGATTCATGGGTTGGTTCGTGTCATTCGTCCTTCTCATTGCTTCGCGTCATCCTCGTCGCTTCGCGTCGTCCTCGTCGCTGGCGTGTTCGTCTCGTAGACGTGTATTGTGTTGTGGCGCGAATCGGAGCTTATGTGCGCCTCTCCCGGATGCTTTGACGTGCCGTGCGTAGCGACGGGTTCGGCGTGTATGGGAAGCGCATCGTACTTGGTCGGCCGGACGGAGCTGCATTTTCCCTTCCGTGCGACTCGATTCGGCGTTTCCGGATTCGCCTCGGTCGGAGTACAGGACCTGGATTGGGTGAGTACGGCTCGGCCGGATTCTGTGCTGTTGTGCGCATCGTACTTACTCGTTCGGTCTGCTGTACGGATCGGTCGGGAAACAGGCTTTCGCATGGCTTTTTTCCCGACCGAATGGTATTGGGTGCGCCTCCGACCGAGATCGGAATCGGCCCCTAAGTGATTTGCCCAGAATCACAGGATGTTCAGCGTCATTGCCGAGACTCGAACCCAGTTCCCCAGATTTGAGGTCGACCGCCCTAGCCGTTAGGCCAACTCCTCTCCCCTTACAAAAGAAAGGAAAACACAAAATGAGAAAATAATAAAGTACAATTAATATAATACAAAATCATTAAATTTCTTAGGTAACAGTTTCTGTCTCTTGGTGGCAGATGACCTGGAAGAAGAAGCATTTGAAAAAGAAATAACATCATCTACATTTAATAAAGACTGTGAACATTCTGACTCTATTCCTTTTTCTAAAATCACTGAATCACTAGAGAAATCTGGATTGGAAGAAACCAAATATGTTTTAGCATTGTATACACTTACTTTAGCAATTTTTGAGATACTCCACCAAGAGCCATTGTTTAAAAGAACAGATGTCTTACCAACCTTCTGAATAATTAAAATATCAGAAACGTTTGACTGGCCTTTTTTAACATGTACTGGCAATCTGATTTTGACCTTGTCACCTACATGTAAAATAGGTTGTTTAAGAGAAACAATGTTTTTGGAGCTGTTACAATTCTGTTTGGCCAACTTATGTATTTTACCCATATCTAAGTTAGTTCCTGAAGATTTGGTCCACGAAAGCGATAATTCTTGTCTGGGTTTCTCACCTTTTAATAAAACAAAAGGTGAAAACATAGTGGTACAGTGTGGAGTGCATAGATAGGACCAAACTAAGGGGTCGATTACGATGGCGGTCGGTGTCAGTACCGCGGTGCCGGCGGTGCGGAAAAATGCCTTTTACCGCCCGCCAGAAGTGGTCCTCACGGCCGCCATATTATGATGGGCAAATATGCCCCATTTCCCGACCTCCGCGGTGCAACGCCGACCGCCATGAAATTGCGCCCGCCACCGCGCCGGTGGTAGCCAATGGAGACTCACCGCCATGCGGAATGACGTCCCGTCCGCTCAACAAATTAGGATGCGCCAAACAACCAGTCGAACCGCAGGGGAGAAACCGCCCTTCCAGACACGGTGGAATCTCGACAGCGGAGCGTGAAACGAGACTTCCGGAGCCCTCCACCCGGAGCCGAACGCCATGGATCCAGCAGTACACGTCCTCCCGGTGCAGTACGTGATACATCACCAGGTAAACATCGCCCGCCGCGGACGCCGCCGCAGGTACGTAATAAAACACAATACAACACAAAACAGAATACAAATTCCACGGGCTGAAACAGGGCACCTGGCCACGCCAGACACACAGGTGTGGACAGGAACACATCCATCAGTGTACCCACACATGTCTCATCTGGCACCAATTCACACCCTGCATTAAGCCCACCAATTTACCGCGACCATAACGTAATGTGTTGCTGACGACACCGCAGCGGTGAGTATGCGGGAAATCCATCGCACAAAGCAGAATGCATGTACAGCAACGGTCAGGCCAGAAAGACCACAGGGCACCACCACCACCCACCACCCACAGCTCCGCCACACACAGCAAGAAACATGCCAATACCCCCCCTGTGCACCCCCATGTCCAACACCAAGCGAGCTAAATCCACACCCAGCAGCACACAACTAACACCTAGGGAGACAGACACAGCAGCATTGGGTGTAGATTAACACACAGCACAGAAGCACAGGCCCAGGGCAACACACACACACACACCACAACACCACATACATGGCAAGAAAGCTGAATACAAGCACAAAATTAACATACACACACACAAGGAACATACAGACTACTGGACACACACCCTGCCAACTCACACAGACATACCCCACACCGACACGCAGCCACATACACAGACTACATGCCACCAGCAATGGAGCACAACATAGAGGAAAGCAAAAATGATGTGCACACAAATGGGAGGGCAAGGAGACAACCAACAACCAGGTGAACAGACACATGCAGGACAAGGAACCTAGAACAACATCCACACCCCATTCAAGCACATGGCTGGCACAGTGAGTGAAGTCAAACAACAGTCACCTCAGTGCAACAACTCAGGGAGACAGCAAGGTAACCCATGTATAGGGACAGGGATGAAAGGAAGGACCTCAAGTCAAACAGTGAACAGCAAGTACACATGAGTATGCCAGCACCACAACACACAGGGCACATTGGCACACTCAATGACTGTCAAACACAAGTAGGAGTCCCCAAACATACCCCCTCATATCTGCAGCACACAACCCCAATGCCAGACACACAGAAGGGCCTACATAATGTCCAGTCAAGAGACAGACAAACAATCAAACCCCCTGGGGGCATCCACAAACATCACACACACACAGGGATGCCAGTACCAACGTCTGCACCAAAACAAAAATGGCAAACACAATTCAAAACAGAAACACATACAGAACCACAAAAATAACACACATCACCTGTGCAGCCAAACTAGGGGAAGGCAATGGGAGCACACACACCACAGGAGTGCACCACCTCATCAGTCAGGAAAAATGCATAGGCTACATACCACAACACAGACAAGAAGTGCACCATCACAGAACAACACAGACACATCAAACACACAACAGATGCACAACACCACAAAGCACATAGCAAACACAGCAGTACATCAGGGGATGTACACTAGGACAGCCCAAGGCAACATACACCCACAGCACTGAATGCACAACAAGGAGTGTGTGCACACAAACACACAACAGTCCCACACAGCCATGAGTCACACACCATTAACACACACATCAACACACACGACAAAGCCACAACCTACACACCGTACAACCCTTGACCACCCAAATGCACACCTTGTAAGTAACCGTTGTGACTAGGATGACTGCCCATCACAACATGACTACACATCTACACTGCTAGGCATACATGAAAGCAAGAACGCACATACATGTTGAGCCTGGTCAGCCTGCCTGCAATCCTGTGTATATGACCCCTCTATGTGTTTGCAGTGCCCACATACCAGGATTCAGTAAAACATAGCCAACAGCAACAAGGAAGGAACATGAGTCTGGTATGTCACCGAAAACAACATCACTGACCCCACAAGTATCCGAGTCATGAAGAACTGAAGTCCCCGTCACCCCTGTTAAAAAATAATAAGTTAAACAAGCCAGTATCACAGTTGAAGTGGCACACAGAGCATGTGGCCCAGTAAATGTTAGACATACAGGAAAAGCCTTATTCAGTAAGGACAATGACACAACTGACAACATGAGCAACTGTTTTTATTCACAAATAGCACTGATAGGCAACAATATTAGACAAGACCAAGGCACAAGATGCAGAGCCTGAACATGAGAAGCTGCACAGGCAGGGGGCAAACTGCAAGGCCAGTGGCCAGTCCAAGGTGCTGACAGAGTCAATGAGAAGCTGCACAGGCAGGGGGCAAACTGCAAGGCCAGTGGCCAGTCCAAGGTGCTGACAGAGTCAATGAGAAGCTGCACAGGCAGGGGGCAAACTGCAAGGCCAGTGGCCAGTCCAAGGTGCTGACAGAGTCAATGAGAAGCTGCACAGGGAATGTGTGTCACCAAACTCCGCCATGGTCAGCAACACAGTCTGGTGTGTCACGATGGGCAGCACAGATACCGGTGTGGGAGAGATAGGTCTGTGACGTTGATCAACATTCAAACTTGGCTGTCAGTCTGACTGGGAGCGGACTGTGTGTCGGGCACAGTTGGACCACTTGACTGGGGAGGGAGACGCCCAGCTGAGGAAAAGCTATCAGTGGCCTTGGACGCTGGAGGGCTGCTTGGACCAGGTGGTGTAGTGGCATGTGGAGGTGGACTCAGGCCGACGTGGGACACAGTGTGGGAGGGAGATAGTGGAGGGGTGCCTTTCCACTTCTTGGGGATTCTAAATGGCTTGCCTGTCTTGGTATCAATGGGAAGTGGTGTGGACACAAATGGCACACTCATCACCAAGGCTGCCGCAGGTGCACACGCTGGACCTCCCTCTGGGGATGTGCTGGATCCAGAAGTACGCTTAGCCTGGCATTGCCTCTGCCCCTCCATCCTCTCTTTACCCTGTGTGCCCCCTACAGTGCCCTCCTGTCCCTGCTTCACTAGTCTTGGAATGGGAGTAGAGGTAGTTGGTGAAACAGCCTTGGATACCTTACTATGTGTAGCCTTGCCAGGCCCCACCTTCACAGTGGGCATGGAGAGTGTCTGCATGCCTTTGCGAGACGTTTTTGGGACCACAGAGTCTGTGGCCGGGGATTGCTCTGAGGCTTGTGACCCTGAGTACTTCCTCCTTGAATCATGTGCCTTTGCAACGCCTGACGGGCTCTTCCCTTTGCGCTCTGGGGTTGTTTTTTTCTTCGTAGGGGAAGGTGTCTGTGACCTTGACCGCTTGGGCTGCTGCTGCTGTGTGCTACGTGTGCAGTATCGTGACGTTGAGGTGTGTGAAGCGTGGTCACCGTCGTCAGACGTCGCCACTGGCATGGGGGTGGGCAAAGGGACTGGAATTGGACTACGAGATTGAGCCAGTTGAAGTGCAGCCGCCACTGTGGAGGACATTGTCTGGACAGTGCGGTGCAGCCCACCCACGTCTGAATGTATGCCCTCCATGAAAGCTAACACCTGTGCCAATTTGCGGTCGTGGTCTGACAATGCATTGAGGAGCCCTGTCTGCCCCACACACAGCTGGCGCAAAAGGTCCACACACTCTGCACTGATGGCAGCAGGGGGCACAGGGGCAGGGGCAGCGGTGCCTGGAATGAAGGACACCCTTCCCCTCTTTGTGGTGCGAACACGGGCAGCAACAGAGGAAGTGGCTGGGAGGGTGGGCACTGCACGCTGTGTGCTGGAAGATGTAGCAGACTCTCCGTTCCCTGTGTCCTCCAAAATGTCTGCAGCACCGCCGTCATCAGATGATGTTGAACTTTGCGTCTCGGGCTGTGATTCCTCCAGCATACTCCTATCCCCCTCCGAGGCGCTGGTCACATCTGTGTCACTGGGATCCTGTGCGGCTGTTGTGCTTGTTTCACCACCACTGGTGTCCGTCCCCTGTCCCTCCGTGCCCACGGGAGATGCTGCATAACAGAGAGACATGTAGGGTCAGCAAAGTGACAGCAACAGGACAAACATATTCAAGCAAAGCAACACTGAGGATGACAAAGTCTACATGTTGCAGGCCACCCCGTGCATTCTTACCATGCAGCCACACTTCACTACCTCAAACAGTGCGTACAAACATCTAAACACGGCATAGCTGAGCCATGTGATGGGCAGACAGCACAACATCATGCATGTTGGGGCGTACAAACACTAACACCAATGGACCAGGCCTGCAGCACACCACCCACAATGCCATTGAAATTCCCAGGATTGGAAAAACATCAGTAAGTGCATGTATGTAAAATCCGTGACTGCCACACCCAGCACAGGGGCCACTTACAAACCACTGCATCACAGTAACCACATCACGTACACCAGCGCAGGTACAGGCTTGGTACACATGCAGCCACTCACAGACAAATTCAACCTTCACAGAATACTCACCCCTAGCTTGCTGTTGATGCTCCTTCAAACGTGCGTCCAGCTCAGGCTGTGTCACAGCCAAGATGCGGCAAATCAGTGGTGTCAAGCTGTGTCGTGACAACCTGCCACTGCGAGGGAGTATCCCCAGTGTCATCTCGGCAACGTTCTTTGCCAGTCGTGATATGTCGTTCCATCTCTTGTGGCAGTGGGTGCGCCGGCGGTTTGACACTCCCAGAGCCCGCACCTTGGTTGCAATGGACCTCCACACGGCCTTACGCTGGTGTACCTTGAGCTGCAGGTGTGGGAGACAAGAGGGGGAAAACATCAGTGACACACTCTCATGGTAAAACCTCTCTCTCTGAACAGTGGCATGACACAGACTCATCCCAACACGGCAGATATGTCCCGTAGATACACTACAACATCTCACAGGGTACATCGTCATGTGTGAAGTCCACGTCAATGCATGCATGTTTGAGGAGGGACACTGTATCCGCACATCTCACATACAAGCTGGATGCTAGCACAGAAAGCCATGTGTAATGTGCCCACATCTACTGGCTATTACCAGGTAGAGCAAGACATATGCAGTTCCTGTTGTGAGGAGAATAGGAAGGCAGGGAGGGGGACTCGCAAAGTCCCTGACTACAAATTGGTAGTGTTTGTGGGAAAGGAGGGGGACTGGGAAGTCCTTCCTTTTGGAATAAGGGCCCTCACACACCCAGCCTGCTGGGTGTCATGCTTCATCATCGGGCATGCTCCTCGTCGGGTCGGCGCTGCAATACCCGACGGGCACCCTATGCAGGGGCTCTTTGGCGGAGATCTTTTATTCCTTGCCGTATGGTGCAGTGCGTGTAAGGGGCCTTAGAAGTGTAGAAATGCAAGTGTGTGGATTAAAACAGGGAATGGAAGAGACAGGTAAATTAGACTTTAATGATCCTGCCTTCCCCCTGATTAAAAATAGAGTTGGTGACTCACTGCAATTATGCTACAGCGTGTTGTGCTCAATCTCATGCGGTCGACATGTTTCTTGCCTGTTTAGTCAGGTGGATCTAGCGGTTATTCCTCAGGACCTAGTGAAAATAGTTACTCTACACTCAAATATGGTGAGACTGTGATGTTCTAGCCTATTATTACCACAAGTGGCACCAAGAGGTAAAGTACCTGTTGATGCGACCTCCAATCTGAAATGAAAAATGGCAAAATGAAAGCAAATCATATCAGAGAACAATCATGCTGTAAATACTCCTGCCCTCGTATCCCTCAATAGTGACACCAGATTGTGCACCTTAACAAATGCGGTGAGCATAGTCAAAAAATGGTCACACATGTCAACCAAAATTGCCACGCTGTGGTCGATGCCTTTGTATGTATATATGTAAAACGCAGCGGGTTCAAACCATGCGGTGAGTGATTAAAAATGATTAAAAACTGAGAAGTAGCAACATGGTGAGGTAACAGCAACTCACCTAAAACTATCTTGAGATTGGCCCCTTCAAATCCCGGCAAGTGATGGACACAGTAAGGTGTTTGTGTCCTGGGGAGGGAGCCCAAAAGAGGAAAAGATAGTTTGAGCGCCTGGTGTAGGATGCGCTTAAGTTGGTAGATAGGGGGTGGTAGCCTCTGGTGTAGCGAGAGGCAGAAGTGAGGTGGCTATGAAACAGGGCCCCGCGTCGTGGATCGTTACACACGGTCAGATCGGCGAAACACCCAGCCCCTGTCTGCCGGTGTGACGGGAGGTCGCCCCTCAGTGAGAGGCGCCCACTCCGTCCGCCGAGCGAGCAGTACGCCGAGGACCGCCATCTGTGATAGAGAAATCGTAGGGTATGCCCCCAGGATCGCGGGTGTGCTGCTGGTGCCGAGAATCGGCGTCCAAGCCTGTGCCTCAAAAAATGTCCTCGTACAGGCAGAAATCCATCGATGTTCGCAACCCCTACTTAAATAACCTTATATTGTGGAAGCGTTACATCGACGATATTCTGATCTTTTGGAAGGGAGATAGGACTACCTGTGATGAATTCTGTGCATGGGTCAACACTTTAAACCCCTACCTTAAATTTACCCACACCATCTCAGATTGTATGGTCCCCTTCCTCGACCTCAACATTATTCTGAATGAGGGTCGCTTAAATACCAAATTGTACAAAAAGCCCACGGACAGTAATAGCCTCCTCTTGTTTAGTAGCCACCACCCTAGGGCCCTCAAAGAGAACCTACCGTTTGGCCAATTCCTCCGGATCAGGAGGAATTGTAGCTCTGTTGAGGACTACAAATTAGAAGCCAAGAATTTAACGGCTAACCTACATGCACGAGAATATCTACGACATAAGGTAGCACAAGCCATGAAGAGGGCGAGGCACAATAACAGAGAGGCCCTATTGGAAACCAACCATAAAGAACACATAGAGACACTCACTTGCGTCACATCCTTTACTCCAGACTCCAATAGGATTAGAAACATTATCCGCAAACATTGGGGTATCCTCAACACTGGGGACTTAGAACTACCCACTCCAAGGTTTGCGTTCAAAAGAACCAGTAACCTCAAAGACATATTGATCCATACTAGACCAATAACCAAAACTAAACCTACACAGAGAGCTCTATGGGACCTTCCACCTGTCTCAGGACACTACCCGTGTGGGTCTTGTGTTGCATGCACATTGACCAAACCCACCAAAGAAATAATTTTTTCCAACAACTTTACATGGAAACTAACCAAACACACCAACTGCAACACCACCAATTGCATCTACTTACTTTCATGCCCATGCAATCTCTGGTATGTGGGTATGACCACGAGGACTGTAAAAACACGTATCGGCGAACACAAGAGCAATATACGGTGCCGCAGAGTAACAACCAAATTGTACACACATTTCGAGACTGCTGGACACACCTGCGACAACTTGAGTTGGGTGATTTTGGAAGCACATTCTGCCATCTCTCCAGGGGCACTCTTTAGGATTGAACAAAGATGGATTTTTCGTCTGGCCACTGATAAACATGGGCTCAACGAAGATATCCCCTGGAGTAGCCTCAACGTAACGTAGCAACACCCTGATGTTCACATCTATCCATGACAATTAGTTTCTGCCATAGTCACGTCCCATTGTTTGCCCACTCCAAGATGGCGCCCGCTGTGACTTTTGATATTCCCCCAAAATGGCCACCATACATCTCCACTCCTCTCCACCAGGGGCGAAATACACACTAGTCTCCGGCTCCCTTTAGGAGATGTTCCCGCCCTGCGCGCCATTTCCACTATCATTTAAACCCCAGCCTGGTAGGGACCATTACCTCCCGGATCCGGCAGTGCAGGGTAGGTCACTCGTCACCTGGGCGCAGTCATTTGGTGAGTACTATTTTCCTCCTAGGACTGGAGGAACCTGGTTGGATTTCTGCCTGTACGAGGACATTTTTTGAGGCACAGGCTTGGACGCCGATTCTCGGCACCAGCAGCACACCCGCGATCCTGGGGGCGTACCCTACGATTTCTCTATCACAGATGGCGGTCCTCGGCGTACTGCTCGTTCGGCGGACGGAGCGGGCGCCTCTCACTGAGGGGCGACCTCCCGTCACGCCGGCAGACAGGGGCTGGGTGTTTCGCCGATCTGACCATGAGTAACGATCCACGACGCGGGGCCCTGTTTGATAGCCACCTCACTTCTGCCTCTCGCTACACCAGAGGCTACCACCCCCTATCTACCAACTTAAGCGCATCCTACACCAGGCGCTCAAACTATCTTTTCCTCTTTTGGGCTCCCTCCCCAGGACACAAACACCTTACTGTGTCCATCACTTGCCGGGATTTGAAGGGGCCAATCTCAAGATAGTTTTAGGTGAGTTGCTGTTACCTCACCATGTTGCTACTTCTCAGTTTTTAATCATTTTTAATCACTCACCGCATGGTTTGAACCCGCTGCGTTTTACATATATACATACAAAGGCATCGACCACAGCGTGGCAATTTTGGTTGACATGTGTGACCATTTTTTGACTATGCTCACCGCATTTGTTAAGGTGCACAATCTGGTGTCACTATTGAGGGATACGAGGGCAGGAGTATTTACAGCATGATTGTTCTCTGATATGATTTGCTTTCATTTTGCCATTTTTCATTTCAGATTGGCTGTCGCATCAACAGGTACTTTACCTCTTGGTGCCACTTGTGGTAATAATAGGCTAGAACATCACAGTCTCACCATATTTGAGTGTAGAGTAACTATTTTCACTAGGTCCTGAGGAATTGCCGCTAGATCCACCTGACTAAACAGGCAAGAAACATGTCGACCGCATGAGATTGAGCACAACACGCTGTAGCATAATTGCAGTGAGTCGCCAACTCTATTTTTAATCAGGGGGAAGGCAGGATCATTAAAGTCTAATTTACCTGTCTCTTCCATTCCCTGTTTTAATCCACACACTTGCATTTCTACACTTCTAAGGCCCCTTACACGCACTGCACCATACGGCAAGGAATAAAAGATCTCCGCCAAAGAGCCCCTGCATAGGGTGCCCGTCGGGTATTGCAGCGCCGACCCGACGAGGAGCATGCCCGATGATGAAGCATGACACCCAGCAGGCTGGGTGTGTGAGGGCCCTTATTCCAAAAGGAAGGACTTCCCAGTCCCCCTCCTTTCCCACAAACACTACCAATTTGTAGTCAGGGACTTTGAGAGTCCCCCTCCCTGCCTTCCTATTCTCCTCACAACAGGAACTGCATACCTTTTTCTTTCCAAGTCTATTTAGGGCATGTATGCTGGACCTCTTAAAAGCCCTTAGTCCCCCTCTTTTGTTGGATTTCCAGTACGGCTTGGTACCGTGGGACTTTAGGTTACCAGGAACGCAAATTGCATTCCCTGGCCCATTGCACAACTTCGAGTCGATCACCGATCAACTCGCGAGATCTGGATCCCCGGACTCCACTGTGATATCATGGAGGGAGTTCAGGGACTTAGCTTCGGTGATGAAGTAGCAGCAGAAATTTTAAAGACACCCTCAATCCTGGGCACCGACGGCACTTCTGCCTCAGGTAGCCAGGCAGACGACTGGTCCTCACTAACGGCCATGAAACGGGAATGGTTATAAATTACCTTGCACGGTGCAATGATGACCGAGTACTTGCGGGCCAATATAGCCCCTAATGGTCTCATAATTAACAACTTTCTCCGCCTCTTTTTGGATGACACAGTTTTTAAAAATGAATGGTCCCTAGTGTCATGGAAATGCACTAGGGACTTACTCATCCTGATTATCAACACAGCGAAAAGACTAGCAGACGCCCTTCTTGTCAGGATACAAATAGCCGAGAGTAACCTTAAGACCACGATCGTGATGACAATATTTAAGGGCAAGCTTACTGAAATTAACAACGAGATCGCTGAAAACAAAGAGTTTCTGATGAAACAAAAGATCAGTAAACTGCAAAAAGATATTCAAAGGTTTGACAAAGAAAAAGTCTACCCTTACCTTAAGGCCGAATTTATTTCCAACAAAACTAGTTACTCCTCAGATGAGGGTACTATGCAAATAAGGAGGGGCTCCTCCTCGAGCAGTGACTCTAGCACAGGCAGTTGGGATAATAATAATCCCAGACGCACACCACGACCGGGATTCCCCCATTACCCCATGCAACCCTACCAAGGTCCTCCAATGTGGCAATTTCCAGGGTACCCGCAGGGTCCACCATGTTACCCACAGGGGCCACCACAATTCTTCGCTGGCAACAACCAGCCTTTTTTAGGAAGAGGCTGGGGCAGAGGAAAAGGGCGAAGAAGAGGGACCGCCAAACAAGTACACTGGCAGGAACAGACCCAGAACTCCGTAGAGACCAGGAGTATGAGCAGGGGGAAGAAAAACTAATAGTGAATCTCTCCCCTAGGAATCTCACGGAGACAGAATTAACAGTCCTGCGCAAAGGTCTAGGCTACGTTCCCACCCCCGAATTGACCATTTCAGAGATCAATGCGAAATACATAGCTTCTTCCGTAAGGTGAGGCTGAATGCATTTTTCAAAGACAGACCAACACTAACCAGGAATGATACGGGGTTACATAATCCCTCGACCTTTACACCTAACAATAGCATGGTGCCCAATGAAATTTTAACCTTTGAGCAGGCAGTGCTTAAAGACTTGACAGAGGGTAGGTCCAATACCCCCTTTCACAATTTCTCCAATGATGAATGGTCAGCAGCTAGATCCCTCGCTGATGACTCGAGCATAACCATCAAACAGGCGGACAAAGGAGGTGCCACTGTAATCATGTCCACGAGTGACTACGAGACTGAATGCTTACGACAACTCAGTAAGGTAGAATACTACACCCCGATTTCTGTGAACCCAACCAAAAGACTGACCACCCTAATCGCCACCATGGTTTTCACAGCAGAAACAGAAGGCTGGATAAGCAAAAAAGAGGCTGAATTCCTGGTCACAAAAGATCCCATAACGCCGTATTTTTATATCCTACCAAAAATACACAAGGGCGTGAGACCAGTCCCAGGGAGGCGCATCGTGTCAGGCATCGGCTCATTGCTGGAACCGTTGTCCAGGTTCTGTGATTATTTCCTACAGCCTCTAGTTAAGGAGACACCATCATTCCTTCTAGATACCACTGATGTACTCCGTTTGATTGAGGGATTCCAAGGTCAGGATGAAATAAATATGTTGGTAACCCTGGACGTAGAGGCGTTGTATACCAACATCCCTCAACGTGCCACTCTAGAGGTGATTGAGGATGCTCTCAACTCCCCCGACTGGAACTCACCTACACCTGTTCCCTATATCATGGAATGTGCCACCCTTGCTCTCACCGAGAACTTTTTTGAGTATAACAACAAACTCTACCACCAAACACAGGGCACTTCCATGGGCAGCACATTCGCTCCAAGTGTGGCTTGCCTTTACGTGGCTGCTTTTGAGACTAGACTTATCTTTGATGTTCGCAACCCCTACTTAAATAACCTTATATTGTGGAAGCGTTACATCGACGATATTCTGATCTTTTGGAAGGGAGATAGGACTACCTGTGATGAATTCTGTGCATGGGTCAACACTTTAAACCCCTACCTTAAATTTACCCACACCATCTCAGATTGTATGGTCCCCTTCCTCGACCTCAACATTATTCTGAATGAGGGTCGCTTAAATACCAAATTGTACAAAAAGCCCACTGACAGTAATAGCCTCCTCTTGTTTAGTAGCCACCATCCTAGGGCCCTCAAAGAGAACCTACCGTTTGGCCAATTCCTCCGGATCAGGAGGAATTGTAGCTCTGTTGAGGACTACAAATTAGAAGCCAAGAATTTAACGGCTAACCTACATGCACGAGAATATCCACGACATAAGGTAGCACAAGCCATGAAGAGGGCGAGGCACAATAACAGAGAGGCCCTATTGGAAACCAACCATAAAGAACACATAGAGACACTCACTTGTGTCACATCCTTTACTCCAGACTCCAATAGGATTAGAAACATTATCCGCAAACATTGGGGTATCCTCAACACTGGGGACTTAGAACTACCCACTCCAAGGTTTGCGTTCAAAAGAACCAGTAACCTCAAAGACATATTGATCCATACTAGACCAATAACCAAAACTAAACCTACACAGAGAGCTCTATGGGACCTTCCACCTGTCTCAGGACACTACCCGTGTGGGTCTTGTGTTGCATGCACATTAACCAAACCCACCAAAGAAATAATTTTTTCCAACAACTTGACATGGAAATTAACCAAACACACCAACTGCAACACCACCAATTGCATCTACTTACTTTCATGCCCATGCAATCTCTGGTATGTGGGTATGACCACGAGGACTGTAAAAACACGTATCGGCGAACACAAGAGCAATATACGGTGCCGCAGAGTAACGACCAAATTGTACACACATTTCGAGACTGCTGGACACACCTGCGACAACTTGAGTTGGGTGATTTTGGAAGCACATTCTGCCATCTCTCCAGGGGCACTCTTTAGGATTGAACAAAGATGGATTTTTCGTCTGGCCACTGATAAACATGGGCTCAACGAAGATATCCCCTGGAGTAGCCTCAACGTAACGTAGCAACACCCTGATGTTCACATCTATCCATGACAATTAGTTTCTGCCATAGTCACGTCCCATTTTTTGCCCACTCCAAGATGGCGCCCGCTGTGACTTTTGATATTCCCCCAAAATGGCCACCATACATCTCCACTCCTCTCCACCAGGGGCGAAGTACACACTAGTCTCCGGCTCCCTTTAGGAGATGTTCCCGCCCTGCGCGCCATTTCCACTATCATTTAAACCCCAGCCTGGTAGGGACCATTACCTCCCGGATCCGGCAGTGCAGGGTAGGTCACTCGTCACCTGGGCGCAGTCATTTGGTGAGTACTATTTTCCTCCTAGGACTGGAGGAACCTGGTTGGATTTCTGCCTGTACGAGGACATTTTTTGAGGCACAGGCTTGGACGCCGATTCTCGGCACCAGCAGCACACCCGCGATCCTGGGGGCGTACCCTACGATTTCTCTATCACAGATGGCGGTCCTCGGCGTACTGCTCGTTCGACGGACGGAGCGGGCGCCTCTCACTGAGGGGCGACCTCCCGTCACGCCGGCAGACAGGGGCTGGGTGTTTCGCCGATCTGACCGTGAGTAACGATCCACGACGCGGGGCCCTGTTTGATAGCCACCTCACTTCTGCCTCCAGCTACACCAGAGGCTACCACCCCCTATCTACCAACTTAAGCGCATCCTACACCAGGCGCTCAAACTATCTTTTCCTCTTTTGGGCTCCCTCCCCAGGACACAAACACCTTACTGTGTCCATCACTTGCCGGGATTTGAAGGGGCCAATCTCAAGATAGTTTTAGGTGAGTTGCTGTTACCTCACCATGTTGCTACTTCTCAGTTTTTAATCATTTTTAATCACTCACCGCATGGTTTGAACCCGCTGCGTTTTACATATATACATACAAAGGCATCGACCACAGCGGGGCAATTTTGGTTGACATGTGTGACCATTTTTTGACTATGCTCACCGCATTTGTTAAGGTGCACAATCTGGTGTCACTATTGAGGGATACGAGGGCAGGAGTATTTACAGCATGATTGTTCTCTGATATGATTTGCTTTCATTTTGCCATTTTTCATTTCAGATTGGCTGTCGCATCAACAGGTACTTTACCTCTTGGTGCCACTTGTGGTAATAATAGGCTAGAACATCACAGTCTCACCATATTTGAGTGTAGAGTAACTATTTTCACTAGGTCATGAGGAATTGCCGCTAGATCCACCTGACTAAACAGGCAAGAAACATGTCGACCGCATGAGATTGAGCACAACACGCTGTAGCATAATTGCAGTGAGTCGCCAACTCTATTTTTAATCAGGGGGAAGGCAGGATCATTAAAGTCTAATTTACCTGTCTCTTCCATTCCCTGTTTTAATCCACACACTTGCATTTCTACACTTCTAAGGCCCCTTACACGCACTGCACCATACGGCAAGGAATAAAAGATCTCCGCCAAAGAGCCCCTGCATAGGGTGCCCGTCGGGTATTGCAGCGCCGACCCGACGAGGAGCATGCCCGATGATGAAGCATGACACCCAGCAGGCTGGGTGTGTGAGGGCCCTTATTCCAAAAGGAAGGACTTCCCAGTCCCCCTCCTTTCCCACAAACACTACCAATTTGTAGTCAGGGACTTTGCGAGTCCCCCTCCCTGCCTTTCTATTCTCCTCACAACAGGAACTGCATACCTTTTTCTTTCCAAGTCTATTTAGGGCATGTAGGCTGGACCTCTTAAAAGCCCTTAGTCCCCCTCTTTTGTTGGAGAGCAAGACATATGTCACATTGCAACATGTGTATGGGGTGAGAGTCACTGTGTCCACCACTGCGCACGCCTAAACGACCTTGCTCTGTGAATAGCTCACTGTGTCATGTTTGTAGCATTGAGGGACATGATCTCACATAACCACTGACTGATCAGAGGGCCAGTCATGTGCAGTCCACACGGCAGACATGGGTCATTGATGTACACTCCTGCCAACCACACACGTATCACACTCTGTACAGTCAGTGATGTGTCCTTGTCACATTGGGCGTGGACAGTCCATGCCAGGTAGAATCACACAGAGATGGACAACGAGGACCCACACAAACAGTCTCATGAACAATAACTGTCCCGAAACATGCATCACCAGATAGCTGTCACACCATATGGATGTGTACACAACACATGTCCATCCACCCTTCATGTCCATGCATTTAATGTGTGGGTTGCATACACCCCCTTAACAACTAGGAAACAGCATGTCAGCCAGTGCATGACACAACCCCACACTCTCAGGCACATACACCATCTGATCGACTACATGTGTGCCCCCTTGCACTCACACCCCCACTGTTGGAGACTTACCACAACATTTGGGCCACCATATAGCCGTGGGTACTGTGTCAGCACCTCGTCCACCAGGACATCCAGCTCCTCGCTTGTAAATGGACTGGCACGGATCTTCTCTGTCCTAGCCATCACTGTGGACATGAGACGTCAGTGGGCGGCAGTGGGCGGTGAGGGGTCCCAGGCAGCAGTCCCTGGAGGCAGCAGCAGGTGAGGGGTCTCAGGCAGCAGTCCCTGGAGGCAGCAGCAGGTGAGGGGTCTCAGGCAGCAGTCCCTGGAGGCAGCAGCAGGTGAGGGGTCTCAGGCAGCAGTCCCTGGAGGCAGCAGCAGGTGAGGGGTCCCAGGCAGCAGTCCCTGGAGGCAGCAGCAGGTGAGGGGTCTCAGGCAGCAGTCCCTGGAGGCAGCAGCAGGTGAGGGGTCTCAGGCAGCAGTCCCTGGAGGCAGCAGCAGGTGAGGGGTCTCAGGCAGCAGTCCCTGGAGGCAGCAGCAGGTGAGGGGTCCCAGGCAGCAGGCTCTGTGAGCAGTGGAAATGTGGTGCTCCCTTCCACACATATATAGGGCCCTGGACTCGTTTCAGTGGTCATAGTCTTCTGCCATTGGTGTTCCAGGTCAGCCTTCTTCAAAAGCATCCAATGACCGCCTCCGCGGGGCGGAGCACGCCTACCGCGATTTTTGAATGTGCATCATGCCACCGCGATAGCGGTCCCCATTGGCTGCAAGGGCATGGTTCATGGCGGTGACACACCGCGGGGTCCTGGCCGGCGCTACCGCGGTGGTGCATCTTACAATTGCATCCAATCTCCGCATCCGCTGGGGGCGGAGCACGCCTACCGTGATCTTTGAATGTGCATCATGCCACCGCGATAGCGGTCCCCATTGGCTGCAAGGGCATGGTTCATGGCGGTGACACACCGCGGGGTCCTGGCCGGCGCTACCGCGGTGGTGCATCTTACAATTGCATCCAATCTCCGCATCCGCTGGGGGCGGAGCACACCTACCGTGATCTTTGAATGTGCATCATGCCACCGCGATAGCGGTCCCCATTGGCTGCAAGGGCATGGTTCATGGCGGTGACACACCGCGGGGTCCTGGCCGGCGCTACCGCGGTGGTGCATCTTACAATTTCATCCAATCTCCGCATCCGCTGGGGGCGGAGCACGCCTACCGCGATTTTTGAATGTGCATCATGCCACCGCGATAGCGGTCCCCATTGGCTGCAAGGGCATGGTTCATGGCGGTAACACACCGTGGGGTCCTGGCCGGCGCTACCGCTGTTTGATTGCCATAGAGTGACATGGGTGACCGGGATGTGGCTGGTGGAGCATGACAAATGCCATCTGCAGCTATGTAGAGGGCCATCACTAACACCAATGTGTCATGTGCAGCACATGAAACACTTGCGTCAGTGGTGGGCATCGACAAAGGTTCAAATGGTGGTTGGCATGCTCCACCACCCAATTCACGGACAGTATGTGCGTCCGCAATGGGGAATATGCAGCATCACATCGTACACTCTGTGCATCATTGTGTTTATGGAGCACGTTTAAGGCACCTACGGACAGTTCTTGTTGTGTGTGGATCAATGGTCATTACTGTACTACGCACAGTGGATACGTACAGTGGCACATGGCACTGGATGACATTGATATGGTCTCCTGTCACAAATGTCAGCCAATGTGTAACGTCTCACACCAAATGGAACACTGTACTTCATTATGTTGAGCAATATTTACACACAATGTCGTATCTGCCACCCATGCTGACCACTATCTCACACCTGAGCCCATGTGTTACACTGAAAACCCAGATGAACTCATTTATTCAGCATGACTGTCATCATTGGAAACAGATGTCACCCTGTTGTGTTATTGCTAAGACCAATTACATGCCGCATGTAATGTCTTTGTACACACTGGCAACTCCTGCAGTGTATGTCCACATGTACAGGGGGCTCGACCTGCTAAAGGATGACGAGTACTTCAGCACCACACCTGGCATCCGTTGCATTATTATTGTTTGTCACTTGGGTAGACGGCCAGAGCAGATGTCTTTGCTACATGTCTGCCACCTGTAACCACAGGGACCTATGTGGTAGTGTCAGGTCTGTGCTCATGTTGTTTGGACTGTTGTATGTGAATCAGTGACATGTACATTTCAACAATGGTGCTTAGCTAAACTATGTTTTTGAGTGTTGTGCTGTGTTCCGGTGCTACTCACCTGCCACCAGTGCATGTCCATTGTTCACATCAGGAATTTTGCGTTGGCAGATGGACTGCATGCACAGTTGTGGATTGTGCTAACTGTATGGAATATAGTATGCAACATTTGTCCACAGGCTATGGGTGTCCAGTATTGCCTGTGCAATGTTGCAATGTGTGTGCACTGATTTGCGGGAATTGTCTGCAATGTTAGATGGTCAGCACAAGTGGCACACGTGTGCAGTGTGTTGCCACCAACACTAGTGTATGTGCATGCTATGGGGTGCTAGCCATCCTTGCTCACCATCTATTCCAGCACTGTGTGGGTGGATCACATCTGCTGGTGTATCAGGATGGAGTGGGCACCCAAGACAGGTGAGATGCACCTTGATTGTTGTGCCTGTGACACTCATCCAACTACGACATTTGGTCAATGTGAGGTACCAGTGTCCCACTACTCATGCACAGCCAGCATGTTTGTTAGATGTGGGATATTGATTGTATGCTGTGTTGGGCCTGACAGCCTGTGTGGAATGAGGGTCAGGATGCATGTCCTTTGGGACATGTGGTGTAAAATTACATCCACTGGTGTCAGGTGTCTGAGCCAGTTGTCCATATGTAATGCATACAGTCTGTTCATGCGTAGACTTGTTGGCATACTGGCTTGGCATTGTCCATGTAGTGTTGTATGTTTGTGTTGTGGCACTGTTGTGTCTTGAAACAGCTGGATGTGTATCACCATGGTATGTGTTGTGCTGCACATGTGTCCTTGGGCAGTCCCTCCTTGATGCTGCATGTAAATGTCCAAAATGGGGGAAGATTAAGGGTGCATACAGGCCCTGCTGATCACGTCCCTCATCTATTGTTAATGTGTGCCACATTGGCTATCTGTGTGCTTGTAGAGAGTATTGGGCAGTGGGGTAATGGTGGCCTGTTACAGTGGTACACATACTCTGCACAGGCGTGACATCATCTGTCACTGTCCGACTTTGTATTCAAGTCAGCAGCAGATATGGCCTGTGTACTGATGACATTGGCACATGTATGGGTTTGGGATGTGAATGTCATTGAATTTGAGTGTGTTCGAAGTGGCACTGAGTACAAAGACAATCCCAATGATCTATCCACATTGTGTTGTTGATGTGTCCCCAGCAATTATTGGCCAAGGAGGTGTGGCAGGTACAGCAGCAACGTGGAAGTCAGCAGTGTCTCTGCTTCACACATGTCCTGTGTCATGTACACCCAAGGCTGAGTCCACCTCAGCTCGATATGTGACTCTTGGCATTCACATAGACTGTGCAAATCCATGACAGTTGTACAATTAATCTGTCTCATGTTGGGACAACACTGAATTGCACTGTGTGTTTTCAGGGATGACAGTCAATGTTAGCGCCGTGACAGGACGGACTTTATGAATTTGTGCACATCCTAATTTATGTTGCTATGACGTGTCCCCTTTCATCTCACCTAGGAGGCGACCTAATGTGTTTCGTACCTTCACCCTGCTTGCTAACATGGAGGATACCGACATCATCAGGCGATTCCGTCTGGATCGGACAAACCTCCTGGAACTTTGTGCAATATTGGAGCCACACCTGCTTCCACGCAGGACATACCCAACAGCACTCACGGCAATGGCAAAGGTGATGGCATTCCTACATTTCGTGGCTACGGGATCCTTCCAGCAAACTGTGGGCATTGCAGCATGGTGCTACGTGATGTCCTGTTGGCTATGATGCAACACAGGGACCAATTCATACATTTCCCCAGGCGGCAGGAGTTGGCGGATGTGAAGGGCGCATTTTATGCACTTGGACACGTTCCTAATGTAGTTGGTGCAATAGATGGCACACATGTTTCCCTGATTCCACCCCAAGCACGGGAGCATATTTACCGAAATAGGAAACATTATCATTCCATCAATGTGCAGGTGGTGTGCCAGGCAGATATGGTCATCTCACACGTTTGTGCAAAGTTTCCAGGATCAGCCCACGATTCACACATAATGCGCAACAGCATTTTACCACAGCTGATGGCCAATCTGGCGCCGGAGCGGGCATGGATTGTGGGTGAGTACAAAGGGTCGAGTCGTGTGCTGTTTGTGTGCCATGCTGTCCTCGGACACATGTCAGACACTCAATCTGTATGTGTCTTTCACACTTAGGTGACTCTGCATATCCCAACGGACCTTGGTTGCTGAGTCCACTTCGCAATCCCAGGACACCAGCTGAAGTGCGCTACAACAATGCCCATGGGAGGACACGTCGGGTCATTGAGCGAACATTTGGACTCCTGAAATCGCGTTTTCGATGCCTCGACAAGACCGGAGGGGCTCTGCAGTACTCACCCGTCAAGGTGTGTCAGATAGTGGTAGCATGCTGCATGCTACACAACCTGGCCGTGCGGAAGGGGATCCCCTTAATCCAGGATGATGATGACCAGCCACAGCCCCCACCTGCGAACACCCAAATGTCAAGTGACGAGGATAGTGGAGAGGAGGAAGGTGTTGGACAGCGTCAGCAGCTCATCAACAACTACTTCACTTGATGGTCAGTGGCAATGTCAAAACTGGCTGTTGTCTGATGATGTTGTGCTTGGTGAATATGTGTATGTGAGCTTTGTGACTACAGCATGTTGCAGAGTCAGTGCTGGCTGCAAATGTGTATGGTAAGGGATCTTTTGACACAGCTACTTGATGTCTATGTTGGTACAGTTGCTCCTTGTGACATGTGCAGATTGTCGTACCTTGATGTGCTGTGTTGTGTGATGGTTGTTAGTCCACCACCTGAGTAGCAACTGATGTTCTGTTGTGTTTTCCTAGGTCCCTTCAGCCTCTACTTGCCTGCGGAGTATCCCTGCTCCTGTGACATTGTAATCATGGGTGTGAGTTAACATACTGTGATGAACATGGAACAGTGACAACTACATTGGTGCGTTATTAGTGTTTATTTACAGTGGATACATGTGATGTAGATGTGGATATTTACAGATTTGTGAATGGTGAATAACAGATTTGTCAGTGATGGTAGATGAGACAATAGAGTATACACAAGATCAGTATGGTAACACAGTCCAACAGTCATTTGCCATTCCCACGGCATTGTGGGTGGGGACAGTCTGCAGGGTACACAGCAGGGTGAAGAGGGGTGCCATCATGGCTGGCTACTTGACTGGCTTTTGCCAGGTGCTTTGCCACGGGATGCTCCCAATGATTTTTTCGGGCGGCCCCTTGCTCTTTTGGCAGGGGGGACACAGGTGCATGGCCAGTGGTGTCTGATGAGTCCCCATGCTCGCTGAACGCAGGGGAGGATGGGGGTCTGTCATCCTGCGGCACAACGGAGGGAGCTGTAGGTGTTGGCGGTGCCGCATGCCTGTCCCTGAGGACCCCCACTAGCTGGTCCAGGAGGTCCCTGATTTGGCCCATGCAGGCCACGAGTTGGCCCATGCGGTTGTCAATTGAGCGCAGCATCTGTTGTTGCTCACGGGCATCCTGCTGAGCCTGCCTCAACTGTCCCTGGGCGTGTTCATAGGCCCCCACAACTCTGTCAATGTGTGCCAGTGATTCAGTGCCAGGGTCTTGTTCCCTTTGGGTCAGCCTTGTCCTCACACCTGGCCTGCTGTCACGGCCCTGTTGCCTCCCTCCTGTGGGCACCGGCCTACTCTCCCGTACCTCCGCAGTTGTTGTGGTCTGGTTGGCCTCTGGAACAGGGCGAGTGTTGCAGGCAGCAGTGGTAGTGGTAGTGGTGGTGGTGGTGGTGGTGGTGGCACAGGTCGTTGCAGCAGGGCTCTGCGTTGATGTTGTTGCTGAGGGTGGTGGGGCTGTGGGGTCCTGGGACACATTACGCCCTGCCACACCAGATGGTCCGGGTTGGTCCTCCTCCTCCTCATTATCCAGGAAGTCTGCATCCGAGGGGAGATGTTCGGGAGCTGGTGACTGGCTGTGCTGGTTGAGGTTGTCGTCCTCTGCAGTCAGTTGTTGGTCACCTGTTGGACAGGAAGTAGATGGTAATTGCCTTACACACCTCAGGGTTGCTGTGTTTGATGTCTCTTATTTACATGTTATGCTACACACAGTTGCCTTTTTCACACATTGTATGTCTGCACAGTGATGTGCCTCATGCCATGAAGTGGAGTTACATTCATCATTTCACAGTGGTGTGACCTGTGATTGGTTACCATGCCACACGTCTAGTATTGGTGATTTCAATGTGAGGTTGTCATCTGACAACTGGCATGACTACAAGTTGATGTTCAGCATCTTTGCTGACCACTCTGCCTGGCAGACATTACCTGTGTGCATGGACTAGCCATTGTCATCACATGCATACCGTTGACATGTCCTGTGCTTGTATTTCTTTATACAGCAGACCATGCTAGTTTGTTTTTCCCATGGTCCTTCATGATCAGCACCCATGTACGCTACAGAGGGAAGTCTGGGTGATGCATGTCAGAGGCCCGTTTGCTTGGACATATTTGTTGAGAGTCACAGTTCTGTTTCTGTCACAGTTACGTACGCTGAGCTGTCTGCATCCTGTCAATGGCTGTGCTTTTCTTTTCTATTTTTGTGTGAAGTAGAGCCTCGTGTTGTCATGTCTCTCAATGCTTTTGTTGAGTGATGGTGGGGTGCATGCACTGTCTGATTACCTGTGCAGTGTCACTTTGGTTTTACTTTCAGACACATGCTTCTGGGTGGGGTGCTCCATCCTGCTGAGGGGTATGAGAGGGGGCCTGTTGGGAGTTGTTGTGCTGCCTCCAGATACACATTCCCCATCCCTGTGAAGATGGCTACCTACCTGTTAGGTGGTGGGGGAGCGTTCAATGGCTGACACATGCTTCTGGGTGGGGTGCTCCATCCTGCTGAGGGGTGGGAGAGGGGGGCCTGTTGGGAGATGTTGTGCTGCCTCCAGATACACATTCCCCATCCCTGTGAAAATGGCTAACTTACCTGTTAGGGGGTGGGGGAGCGTTCAATGGCTGACGCATGCTTCTGGGTGGGGTGCTCCATCCTGCTGAGAGGTGGGAGAGGGGGCCTGTTGGGAGTTGTTGTGCTGCCTCCAGATACACATTCCCCATCCCTGTGAAGATGGCTACCTACCTGTTAGGTGGTGGGGGAGCGTTCAATGGCTGACACATGCTTCTGGGTGGGGTGCTCCATCCTGCTGAGGGGTGGGAGAGGGGGCCTGTTGGGAGTTGTTGTGCTGCCTCCAGATACACATTCCCCATCCCTGTGAAGATGGCTACCTACCTGTTAGGTGGTGGGGGAGTGTTCAATGGCTGACACATGCTTCTGGGTGGGGTGCTCCATCCTGCTGAGGGGTGGGAGAGGGGGCCTGTTGGGAGTTGTTGTGCTGCCTCCAGATACACATTCCCCATCCCTGTGAAGATGGCTACCTACCTGTTAGGTGGTGGGGGAGCGTTCAATGGCTGACACATGCTTCTGGGTGGGGTGCTCCATCCTGCTGAGGGGTGGGAGAGGGGGCCTGTTGGGAGTTGTTGTGCTGCCTCCAGATACACATTCCCCATCCCTGTGAAGATGGCTACCTACCTGTTAGGTGGTGGGGGAGCGTTCAATGGCTGACACATGCTTCTGGGTGGGGTGCTCCATCCTGCTGAGGGGTGGGAGAGGGGGCCTGTTGGGAGTTGTTGTGCTGCCTCCAGATACACATTCCCCATCCCTGTGAAGATGGCTACCTACCTGTTAGGTGGTGGGGGAGCGTTCAATGGCTGACACATGCTTCTGGGTGGGGTGCTCCATCCTGCTGAGGGGTGGGAGAGGGGGCCTGTTGGGAGTTGTTGTGCTGCCTCCAGATACACATTCCCCATCCCTGTGAAGATGGCTACCTACCTGTTAGGTGGTGGGGGAGCGTTCAATGGCTGACACATGCTTCTGGGTGGGGTGGTCCATCCTGCTGAGGGGTGGGAGAGGGGGCCTGTTGGGAGATGTTGTGCTGCCTACAGATACACATTCCCCATCCCTGTGAAGATGGCTACCTACCTGTTAGGTGGTGGGGGAGCGTTCAATGGCTGACACATGCTTCTGGGTGGGGTGCTCCATCCTGCTGAGGGGTGGGAGAGGGGGGCCTGTTGGGAGATGTTGTGCTGCCTCCAGATACACATTACCCATCCCTGTGAAGATGGCTACCTACCTGTTAGGTGGTGGGGGAGCGTTCAATAGCTGACACATGCTTCTGGGTGGGGTGCTCCATCCTGCTGAGGGGTGGGAGAGGGGGGCCTGGTGTGTGTTGTAGTGCTTTTTGTCTGTACACATGCAACCCAGTTCATTTTGTTTAGCTTTCTGCTTTATCAGGTTGAGTGGTGGTTACATCTGTGTGACCTGTTTTGGGTATTGTGGGTCAGACGAATGTCCTTTGGCCTAGGGGTTGTAGGTTTGAAGTTGTGCAAGACGGTACATGGCAATGTGATGATGTACATTGGTTTGTACTTACCAGCTTCCAGTCCCCCGCGGATTCCTTCACGACTCTCTGGATGTAGGATTCCAAGGACCTTCTCCTCCCACGGACTGTATGGTTTGGGTGGGGTGGGAGTGCCTCCACCAGTCACGTCAGCCAGCTGACGGTTCTTGGCCCTCTTCCTCTTCACCACGGTCTTCAGGTCATGCCACCGCTTCTGTATTTCCTGCTTGTTGCGTGGGGTGGTCCCTACTGCATTGACCTTATTGACTATCCTCACCCACATTTGGGTTCTTGTGGCTAATGGGGTGTGTTGGACCATGTTGCCATAGAGTTGTGGTTCAACTCTTATTATCTCATCTACCATGACTGCAAGCTCTGAATCAGTGAATTTTGGCATTTTGTGTGGTGCCATGGTGTGTGCTGTGCAGATGTTCTGTGGTGCAGTTGTGTGGGTGTTGTGGGTGTTGTGGGTGGTGTAGGTGGTGTGTGTGTTGTGGTGGTGATGTGTGCAGGTTTGCCTCTCCTTTGTTCACTGGGGTTGAGACCTTCAGTTGTGGAGTGTAGCAAAGGATTGTGGTCAGGGAGGGGCTGGTTTTATGCTCGGCTATGGGGGGTGTGGCAAGCTGGTATGTTGCTGTCAGGTGTGTTGTGTGTGTTGTCCTGTGATTGGTTATTTTGAAATTTCTGGGGCTGTTGTCATTGGGCACTTTTGGTTTGTATTGGGACAGGTCTACTTCACTGTGTGCATTGTTTGTATTTTTTTTTCGTGTTTTTTCTACTTCCGCCATTTTTTTTGCGGATCCTCTGCAGCGGTTCCTCGGCAGCGGTGGCTATGCTGCAGCCCTTCCGCCGCCTATCGGGTTCATCACTGTTCGCGCACAAGGCGGTCGGATTCATAGGTAGGTACCATGGTGGTAACGGGGATGTCATAATGTCACGGGCGGTTACTCCGTGTGCATGGCGGCGGTTCTTGGCTTTTCCGCTGAGTATCCGGCCGTTGCGGTTGGATTTTCAGCTGGTCCTGCGAGTGCGGGCGGTTTTTCGTTGACTCCCGCCGCCGCGGACGGATTATTCTGCCGGTTCATCATAATGTATCCGGCGTTTTTCCCGTTGGCCATGCAGGCGGTTTTTTGCCGCTACCATGGCAGTCGGTATGCTTTTCCGACCGCCATCGTAATCGGCCCCCAATTCTGCTACATGTGCTTTAACATTAATATGAGCTTTAAGGGCTAACTGAATACCCTCCACCAAAGTTTTGTTAAACCTCTCTACAAGGCCATTCATATTTGGAGAGTAAAGAGCAGTTTTAACATGGGAGATATTTGCATTTTTGACAAACGTATTAAATACATGCGAGGTGAACTGAGGTCCATTATCAGATACAATCGTTGATGGTAAATCTTTTTTTTAAATTTCCTGAGGAAAATTAATAATAGACTCTGAATCCGTTTGGGTAACCCATTTGATTTCAACCCACTTTGGGAAATAATCAATAGCAACCAGTATATACACTTTTTCTGTTGAAATCCCTTCATAAGGGCCTAAAACATCAATTGCAATTTTTTCCCATGGCTTGTCTGGAACTTGAACTTGCACATCGTTTGGGTGTTGTAGCTTTAAAACTTTATCAGAATTTGCACACAAAGGACAATTTTTAACAAAGTCAACAATGCAGTTGTCCATATAAGGCCACCAAAATAAGTCTCTAACTTTTTTAATAGTACTAGACTGACCTAAATGACCTAAATGAGCAATAGACATGAGTTTTTTCCTTATGGCTAATGGAGGTACAAAAGAGTCAGCTTTTAGAATAAGATCTTCATTGATAGACAGCTCTTCCCTAACCTTCCAAAACACCGCAAGATCTTTAGGTAGATTTCTTTCTAATGGCCAACCTTCAATGATATATTTTTGTACGATTTTTAAATCTTCATCTTCCGACATGGCTTTTGACCATTCTTCTTTGGAAATAACCTGAGACATTGAGAGAACCATATCATCAACAGACTCAACCACACATTCTTCAAAAGATTCCACTTGAGTTGAGGGTTGAGAGTCAGATAATAACCTGGACAAACAATCAGCTCTCATATTTTGGCAACCAGGAACATAAATAACTTCAAAGTTGTACTCATACAGTTTAGCTAAAATGCAAATGCACCATTGTTAGATAAAAGAGAAGTTAGGGGTTTGTGGTCAGTTTTAAGTTTAAAGGGCTTGCCCCACAAATAGGTCTTAAAATGTTCCACTGCCCAGGAACAACCCAATGCTTCTCTTTCGATGGTAGAGTACTTTGATTCAGCAACAGATAATGGTCTCGAAGCAAAAGCAATGGTGACTTCATTACCAGCTTTAACCTGACTGAGAATAGCACCAAGACCAATAGCACTTGCATCGACCGTAACAATATTGGTGGCAGATGAAGAAAAAGGGGATAAGGTGTTGTATTCCTCTTAGGGTGTCCATAACGGGCTTTCCAATATCCTGTCCTTATATAGGCACAATTCACCCTGCCCTTATATAGGCATAGAATCCCAGGCCTTATTTAGGCATTAAACCGTGCACTCCAAATACAGGCATGGTCTCTGACATCCGTCCACCCTAACGTCACAACGAGTTCATGAAGAACAGACCCTTAGGCTGCGGGAGTTTCCCTAGCTCAGGACTATTGATTTCTTCAAGGCCTCATCTATTATGCATGAACCATTATTCCTTAGGGGTTCATTCATGACGTCTTTCGTTGTCCAATTCACGTCAATGCTAACATTCCTAAGGTACTCTCAGGTATAAATATACCTTCCCTAGCCCCTGTAAAACAGAGGAGACCTCGACTTCAGAGGAGCCTGTATCCCGGCCTGACGCACTGAGAAGACGCTGCCATTCTCTGCACGCAGAGAGCCCAGCTTCCAGCTTCCAGTGATCTGACTTCCCTTGCGGGGTGTTAGAGTTCGAGTCTGGCAAAGAGATTCCAACCTCTCTCATTCTTCAGGTATGGAGCTGATAAGAACCTAGAGGGACTCTTGGCATACTAGGCATACGAGACTTAACATACTCTTAGTATACCATAGTAAGGAATACTTCACCTACTTCATACCTTGTCCTACACCTAGGTTAGGTTAGGTACATTGGGTAGAACTAGCTTAGCAGCGCATCGTATGAGTACTCGCATTTTTAGTCTGTGTTAGTTATATAACAGCATTTGTACTAAAAGATAATGATATCGCAGTATTATTTATTTCTACTGCTCACCCTGTACATTATTTATCTCGCATACTGTCTTGTGATCGTAACAGCACATTATACTTACACCAGAAACAAGACTGTTCAATAAATCTTTTATTGAAAACGCCCGTCTATTATTTCTGTGTAACTCTGAGGAAAACTAAGCATGCACGACTGAGCTGAGTGAAATAGTTATCTAGTGTTTCCACGACTCTGGGACACGTTCTGATTCTAAACGGGAAACATATTGGTCATGTTTTGCGGCTGCCAGAAACTACTCCCTTCTTGTTGTCAAGGAGTTTCTAGTGGCCTCTGAGCTAGCTGGCACAAGTAATTAAGTTTAATATACTCGATAGGGACATACTGACCTTAGTCCTATGTCAAACCTATAGGATATATTATTCCAATGCGCAGAGCCTATTAGGGAAATAGGAGCTACAATACATGGCGCCCAACGGTTTGGTTAGGCAGTAATTCAACGTTAGATACTGAGTAACTCAGCAGTGCTATTTTCTCTCAAAGACCCCTACCCATATACTCCAAAAGACGTCTGGAGTGGGCAGGGTTAGGTATCCACCAAGGCTACATAGGGGAGCACCCTATATATTAGCGGTTTGGTTTACTCAACGTTGAAGGATACAGTGTTCCAAAATATTGTGCACCTAATCTTTGTTTCCTTGAAACTTGTTCTACATTTTTCAAAAAAGAAAATGACTGAAGACACCGGAAACGGTGGAGCTGCGGCTGATCCAGCCCAAGCAACAGTTTTTAACCTTACAGGTTTAAATGAAACTGAGGAGGGTGTTGTACACATCCCTCAAAACTTAAGAAGAGCCATAACTCTAAAACTTATAAAACATGGCCTATCGCCAAGAGGAGGTAGAGCAGTTTTCGTGATAGAGGCATATGAATCATTTCAGACAGAGGTATTCTATTCATGGGTACTACTTCCGGAATGCAATCCAACATCACAAACATTTCACTTCTACAAAGAAGATGATCTACCAGAGGAATACATTCCTTTCGAGGATATTGAAATTCCATTAACATACCAAGAGTATCAGCTCTGGTTTAAAGGCGCCCTAAAACATCACAAAAACATTACCAGGCTCGGTCCACTAGGTAGACCAGGAGCAACATGGCCGATTTTAGCCGGCTACACACCTCATCCTGAACTGGATATAATGACAGATGAGGAATTACATACTCAAATAAAAGAGTTAATAAAAATCTACAGACAATTGGTCCAATATGTCATGCAGACTTTTATAGTCCGACCACCATTGACATATCCAAATCCAACTCCCCAACAGGGGAATACACTAAAAATTACACCACAGACTCTCAACTCAGTCATGGGTAAAATGCCCACAAAACGTGAGCAAATTCCGTTTTGGATAGCTCAAAAAATTACTCAAATCGAAGCAGTATTTCCAAATACTAGCCCGCATGATAAACACAGAATCCTAACAATCAGTTTACCGATGGGGATCACACCACAACTGGAAGACTGCACCACTTGGGGCTCAGTCTTTGCTGCCATCTATACTAAAACACATGGCATTCCGTCAATTGCGGTAATACCTGATGTCCTAAAACAAATTCAAAATGAATATGGGGCAGGGCCTGCTCTAAATTTAGGTATGAAGTTACTGAAAAATTTCGAGCAGGTATCAACAATAATATTATCTAATATTAAAGGGGAGGCAGCAGCAGTGGCGATCCGCCAAAAATTGAGGAATTCGATGTTACAGAACATCAAACTGAGCTACCCAGAATTATAGAACAATCTTATGCAGAATTAGGCAGAGATAGTTTGGGTGGAAGACCACTGAAACCAAAACTATCTGAAAGTCCTGAGAAGGACTCAATAAAACAAACTCCTACATCTTCTAAAAAGAAGTGGGAGTCTACTAAACAAAATCAAACGAGAAACGTTCTCAATCCCGAGGTAGGTCTCCTCAAAAGGAGCCCTCTGAAAGGAGGTATAACCTCAGGAATAGGGATAATTTGAGAAAACCTGATAGGTATCATGATACTGATACACGTTCCTCTCGTCCCTTTCAGATCTCACCACAGACTTCGGAAAGAAGAGGACGGACGGAACACAGAGAAGAACGCGTGACATCGAAAGACGACAAACACGCTCCAAAAACTAAAGTAAAACTTTCTCCAAAAAGAAAGTAGCAGGTCTAAAGATAAGACATGCCGAGAATACTGAGAACGCAACTCAAGAACGGAGAATGGGCTCAGACCATGCTGGACAGTGCAGCAGAAGTCACAATAGTTCGCCAGAACCTGAGGGAACTTCTGGAGATAGTGGACTTGAATGAGTACATCACAGTAGAGACTGTAGACACCAGGGTTAGTACTCCACAAAAGTTATATGACATAACACTCCGGATGGAGGGAGACAAACCTAGACAGGTGAAAGCACTTTTTTGGGAAAAACTATCAAAGGGCTATGACATACTTCTAGCAGAAAAGGACTGGCCACCACAATTTGTCAGGGAGTGCCCACACGGTGAGGACATAATTATGCCTGCCTTCTCTAACCATATTCCAATTCACCTAAAATATACATATGCCAGGAAATGGGCAGTGGCCCAGGCCCCAGCATTATATAAAAATCATGTAGGATGGGATGAGGATTCACCTCACCATAAAATACATCTGAAACATGAACCAACTGCACAAAGGCAGTACCCAATAAAGCAATAAGCTAAAAAACAGGTCAGGGAGATCTTAGATCAACTTGAATACCAAGGGGTGATTGAAACATGCACCTCCTCAATGAACAATCCTTTGTTTCCTGTCTCCAAACCAGACAAAACATATCGTCTAGTTTTGGATTACAGACACCTAAACACTTGTTCTAAAACTTTTGCAGTGCAAAGTGCACATAGCACAGCATTAATGAATAACATTGTGCGTAAAAAATATAAAACAACATTAGACATCTCAAATGGTTTCTTTTGTCAAAACATAGCACCTGAAAGCAGGTACTTAACAGCATTCTCCATAATGGGGACCCAGCGTCACTTTTGTCGACTCCCACAAGGGTTCAAGAATAGCCCAGGTTTATTCTCAGCGAGGGTAATGGAGTTATTACAAATTTATGACAATGAGGCATTGTTCTATGCCGATGACATATATCTGACAGACGATGACCTAGTAAAACACTTGAACAGGGTGAGCACCATTATACTGGGATTCGCCTCTGAGGGTTACAAATTCAACTTTAAAAAGTCCAGAATTGCCCATCTCAATGTCCTATTTTTAGGATATGAGCTTTCAAGTGAAGGCAAGAGCTTGGCAGCTAACTTTTTAGAAAAGTGTGCGCTGCTCCAACCTCCAAAAACGCTAAAAAACTTACAATCCATCCTGGGTTTCTTAAATTTTGGAAGAACATACATTCTAAATTATGCAGAAAGGGTTAAACCTCTCTACGCATTAATCAAACCTGATTTTTCTAACAAAAACTGGACACAGGAACACACAGAAGTTTTGCGTTCACTCCAGGCTAACATGTTAGCAACAAATCACTTACAAACACGCGTAAGTGAACGAAATTTGGTGATCCGAATAATTTCGGGTCAATGCGGATTCACCTACTTAACTTTCAATGAGGGTGAAAAAATACCAATAGCGTATAAATCTCACTTGTACACACAAGCGGAAATGCGCTTCAGTTCTACTGAAAAATTCTAACAGCAGTTCAAACCGCTGTAGCAAAAGAAAGAGCCTTAGCCCAAGGGAAACGCATTATTATCGTAACCCCAGTACCTGCTTTAGAAGCGGTTACAAAAGCAAGCATTCCAAATGCTAAAGCATTGCATCCAAGATGGATACAATGGGTTAATTCTCTTGCTGCAACAGATGTTGAATATGTTTTTGATCCAGATTTGAAAACACAAGCATTCCTGCAGTATGAACATGAATGTCCCCTGCCTACTGAAATTCTGCCTCTCGATCAGTACGAATTCATAATTTATACTGATGGATCCGCACAACCCGCAATAGGGGGTAAGCAAGCTTACAGTGCAGCGTGTGCTATCGTTAAAGGTCGCATGCGAAATGGCATCTTCAGACCTATGGTCACAAAAACGCAGTCTCTAGGAGATTGTACAGCTCAGCGAGCTGAACTACAAGCATTCAAACTGGCACTTGAAAGTACAGATCGAGAATTCCCCACACTAATAGTTTGCGATTTGTTTTACTGTGTTCAGTCGTATAATGAATATATACAAAACTGGCTTGAAAATGGTTTCAAAGATGCGAAAGGTGGCACAATAAAGCACAAATTGCTTTGGGAACAAGTAGTTCAGTTGAAAAACGAACTACCAAAGGCTCACGTGATACACACACTGAGTCATCAACGTGATGGCGTTCATGTTGCAGGGAATTCATTGGCTGACGAAGCCGCAAAGGGGGCTGTGCAAACGGCTTCCGTAGCTGCGATCACTCGTTCAAAAACAAAAATAGACGGTGAGATAATGTTGGCTGTCAATGCATCAAGCAAAGGCAGCAGTGCAGCGTTACCAAAAAATTTCCACTCAAGTACTCTTATGTAATTGATGCGAACAACGTTCCTTTTGCTCGAATCCCTGGAGTGGGGGATAGGGTAATACCAAACAAGGAACGCAGATTAGGACTAATCCTAGCAGCACACGAAGGGATAGCTTCTGCCCATGCAGGTGTTTCTGCAACAATATCTTTACTCAAGCAAAGATATTGGTGGCCTGGCATTAGAAAACAAACAAAGAACTATGTTTTAGAATGTGATATATGCCAACAGATGAAAGTCTCCACAGTGAAACGTCCTGCGCAGAACACCCCTGTTAATTTCAGATAAACCATTAGCTTGTGTTTACCTTGACCACTTACACAGGGACGGTAATTATAAATATATCATGGTAGCAGTGGATTCATGCTCTAGGTTCCTATGGTTATGGCCTCAGCGCTCAGCTGACGCTCAAACTGTTATAAAAGATTTGCGAGTCTTTATTGGCATATACGCAATAGGCACTCTACATTCTGACCAGGGTTCTGCGTTTAGCTCTCGGGCTTACAAAGACGCCATGGCCAGTCTGGGCGTTGCATTGCGGTACTCCTCTCCATTCCATCCTGAGGGAAATTCGGTTGTGGAAAGGAAAAACCGGGACATAAAGCAGTCGATAACAGCTAGAGTATTAGGCTCGGGTGATGGGTGGGTCAAACACCTTAGTGGAGTTCAACGTGCACTTAATAACCTGCCAAGAAGTTCTCTAGGGGGGGTCACTCCATATGAGGTCCTATTTGGGTCAAGAATGTGGGTACCAGACTTAGAAAACGTAGGCACAGTGGTGGAAAATAAACCCTTTGATATCAAAGATCGTTTGGCTGTTTTACAGGACTTAAACAAATTAAGAACGAAACAAAGCAACGTATTCCTACAGTCAACCACCACTGGGGATCAACCGGCTGTCCCAGCAAGGCCTGTCTGGATTCCAAAAGTTGGGGATCTAGTCAGGGAAAAAATTGCGGACAAGAAGGAATTTGGACCTTCTTACAGACAACCAGTACCTGTCCTAGCAGTTCAAGGAACAAGAACAGTACTACTGCCGCCCCTTGCTGGAAGAAAGGAGAAAAGATTTGTGTCCATCGACCTGATCAAACCACAGTATGTGGCCAATACTAAATAGTAGGCCTCGTGGACTCCGACCTAGTAGCAAACGCACTCCTCTCGCTACTATCCAAGAGGTTCATACTGAAAGACTGATAACAATCGAGAATTCAGCTGAAACAAATGAAGGACTATGCAACAACGCTATGGAACTCATCCCTCTTGAAGAACAAGTAACAGTTCGTCCAAATACACCTGTCTACACCAACGTGGCAAGTGATGAACTGGTTCCAGTGATTTCTACAAATCCTGATGCAATTCAAACAATTGACAGAACTGCTTCTGGCTATTTCATTAACTTTGATACGTTCTCAGAAGATCCAAGTGAACCTGAAACGACGCCAGTGTCATTGAAATTCAAGCAGCAAGTACAAGACTTTCTTCACTTTCTGAAAAAGACTTGTTTGGTTTCTCCATGGATTGAACTCTGGATTACATCTGGACTTTTTGTTTTCCTGCTCTGGCTAGCTTTGGTAACAACAGTAAGCGTGCTTATAAGTGGCAGATACATCCATGTGAACACTGAAGGAAAATACGTAAACGTACTTTTGAAACCTCATAAATCTTCCCATCGTGAAGCAAGAGACTTGTCATCAGTGAACATCACAGCTGTTCCTATACACGATGGTATAGTGTGGGACAAAACAGATTTTGATATATTCGGTCCAACGGAAGAATTGAACATTCCACATTTGTTTAAAATTTCACTAAGTGATCTAATCACGTCCAGTACCTATTCTGATGATTGGGACTTTGAGACTGTGACTGATATTATGTTTGACCTAGAAAAATCTGCTGCATTTTGTAAAAATGAATATTTAGAGGGTTCATCAGACTATGAACAACTGTATTGTTATAATCACTATGGTCATCATTTTTTGCATAAATCTGCATATCCAAGAAATGTGTTTATGTTTAACCAATGGGAACATTGTCCTACACCACCTAAAAGTAGTTCAAAAATATTTGCCAGTAAATTTCCATATTTTTCAGGTTACAATACATCTGATCCAGAAATGTTTTACTATAAAAATGTAAACAAAACCGGACTGAAAATTATGTTAACAAATACAAAACAGATTTATTCTGCAATATTTAATGCCCAACTGTCTAGACAGGGTTTCGACTTTTGGAGAGACACAATAGACACAAAAACGTTGTGGGTACTAAAGAATGGCAAGTACAGGGGATAGAAGCTTTATTTAGAGCCTGCATCATCCCTGAACAAATAATGTTTTTGAATGAAACTATCCAACAAACATCTTGTCTTGGATTTGCCAAGATTAAAGAGATGAACACACCTTCTGTACCAACTCCTGCAAAAAATAATGTAACACAGGCAGTGGTGACAGTCGACAATATACTACAACTCAACAGATCTAATCCTGATTGGAAAAAATGGTTGATCTGGCCCACAGACACGAATAACTGTCAGGAAAGATTCCTGAATAAAACTCAGGGCTTTACTATTCATAGGCCAGACCCAAGATACGTCCAAAGACAACATCCGGGGGTAATAACAACATATAGTGTAGGGAAGTTATGCCTCGATTGGCTGCATACATCTACACTACAGGATGTGAAACAACACTTATCCTTACTTGCAAAAGACGCAGACCGTAGGGATTTCTTGCTTGGACCAAGAAAACCGCGTCAAAAACGTTTCATATATGCCGGCATTTATGCTGCTTATAATGAAGCTTGGAAGGTATCACAGATAGAGGCCGCAGAACGAATACATGAACTTGATCGTATTAATTTAGAGAAAACACTCACTGTGGTCGACAATGGGTTAACAACTTTTTCCTCCAGAATTTATTCACTGGACTGCATTGTATCCTCTGCTATCGACATTCTAGAACAAGATTTGGCGATGTTACAACAAGGCCAATCTCAATTAAGTTCTATTATGTTATTAAGCTGCAATCATTGCGAGCGGGCTATGTGCCTTGGCGTTTCATCAACACAACGGCTCTGTTTGCAGAATACAATCTAACTGATAAACAGATCGAAATGGCACAGAGAGGAGCAAAGTATACAGTGCTGAGCATTGAAAAACTGGAAAAGTTACCATTCACAGTGGCAGAAAAACCAGCTACGGAATGGCTTATTCATGGCAAAATTACACTACCTGTGACTACTTTTCAGTTTCAGTATTGCCTCAGACAAATGCAAGCAGGCAAATATGAAAGGTTGGGTAAGGAATACATTAAGACATCTTGGGCTTTACCGTATACATATAGATTTTGGAGCGGGGATCGTGAAGTGTTTTTAAGCGGTAAAAACTGTAAACGTGCACTAAGCGGTTCACTTATATGTCAGGACATTTCCTTGCACGGGGCTTGTAATGGTTCTGTGGCAAATTTGTCTTGCCATCAGCAGGGTACACCAGCTGCTGTGATTAATCCAACGTTCGGACAACTTTCTAATGGGAGTTACCTCATGTTGAATGATCAGAGTTGCTGTGGCATGCTGCCAGGTATCCCATATCTAGTAACGGTCAACTCCAGGGTCACTTGCTGTATGCAAGTATTGTTTGCCCCAATAGACACAGTCAGGGAGTCGCCTCTATGGCCTTCGCTGAACGTCTCTTTTATAAGATTTGATACTTTAAGCAGAATGAAAGCCATGCTTTTACAACAAACAGTGCCTCTGACCTCGGCCAAAGAAACCTATGATCTACAAATTGCAAGGACTTCGGCTGAGATACAGACTTTAATACATACAAACTGCCCTATACATTTCGTGGAAATGATAGGACGAATTTTCAACATGTCTGATACAACAGGAATTGTACATGTATTTAAGGGCATCTGCTCGGGTCTGTTAGCACCTTTCCAGGCAATACTCGGAATCATCCCGAACTTTGCACATTCGGTGTTTGGTGGCATACCATTAATTCTAGCACTTGTTGCCGGAATTCTATTTCTCTTCCTGCTATTTCGCTATGGCCAGCCAATTCGCCGACATCACTCCGAGCGACATGGAGAAAGCTCTCCTTGAACGAAAGTGCCGTGAGCAAATAGTACAGCTTTTGGGCATAAATCGTCTACGGGACCTTAATACCACATGGTTCCTGTCCTTTAGACCAATCTGGCAAGATTGCATCTTACCTGTTCTACGATGCCTGCTATGCGGTGTAGAATGCGTGTTGGACACCTGTCTAACATTTCCATCGGATGCGCCAACGGACGTCGATACTCTGCTGGACCAGATAACGGCCCATGCTATGTGTTGTCCCCAGTGGCTTCCTATCCTGATGACAGCATTCATTGAGATCTCACAGATGCTTCCGGCAGCTGCTGAGGTACGAGAAAGAACTACAGGCACACAGGTAACAACGGAGGCGAACATTGCGACAATTGAAAGCAATGCTTCACATCTCTGTGCGATTAACCTGCTACACGAGGTGTTCCAACTCACACCAACTACAGTGGATGATGTTTTGTCTATAGAAATAGATGATCTAATGTTTACACCAGACCCGTAAACTGACTCTGATTCAGCATACAGTGTTCCAAAAATACAGCAACAATTTGGCCTTCATTTTTTCAAAAACTTGGAACTCTACCAAAAATTGAACTTTTTCCCATTTTTTCAAAGGAAAATGGAACTTCAATCTGCTTAAAGTAGAACTAGCCTTATAGTACAGACTTGGCGGTCCTTCTAAAGACATTTAGTCATCTTATGTGTCTAAAAACAGTTCATTTAATTTTCCTGACATGAAATGACTTTGATTTATGAACAAACTTATCGATCATTTTCTGTCACATGTAAATATTACTGCTTATTTCATTCCAATTGCATTTATTTTCGAACTTTATGCCTGAAATGATAAGCAATGCTTCGAATGTACAGTACCTTTTTGCATTCTAATATGTTTTTTTTTAAATGCCTTTTTAAATGGTTTTATGAAATATTTTAGAAATATGCGGTACTCCATTTTTATGTTTAGCATTTTTAATGTTTAGCATTTATGTATTATCGTATACACGAAAGTGGAGTGGGTGTTGTATTCCTCTTAGGGTGTCCATAACGGGCTTTCCAATATCCTGTCCTTATATAGGCACAATTCGCCCTGCCCTTATATAGGCATAGAATCCCAGGCCTTATTTAGGCATTAAACCGTGCACTCCAAATACAGGCATGGTCTCTGACATCCGTCCACCCTAACGTCACAACGAGTTCATGAAGAACAGACCCTTAGGCTGCGGGAGTTTCCCTAGCTCAGGACTATTGATTTCTTCAAGGCCTCATCTATTATGCATGAACCATTATTCCTTAGGGGTTCATTCATGACGTCTTTCGTTGTCTAATTCACGTCAATGCTAACATTCCTAAGGTACTCTCAGGTATAAATATACCTTCCCTAGCCCCTGTAAAACAGAGGAGACCTCGACTTCAGAGGAGCCCCTATCCCGGCCTGACGCACTGAGAAGACGCTGCCATTCCCTGCACGCAGAGAGCCCAGCTTCCAGCTTCCAGTGATCTGACTTCCCTTGCGGGGTGTTAGAGTTCGAGTCTGGCAAAGAGATTCCAACCTCTCTCATTCTTCAGGTATGGAGCTGATAAGAACCTAGAGGGACTCTTGGCATACTAGGCATACGAGACTTAACATACTCTTAGTATACCATAGTAAGGAATACTTCACCTACTTCATACCTTGTCCTACACCTAGGTTAGGTTAGGTACATTGGGGTAGAACTAGCTTAGCACTGCATCATATGAGTACTCGCATTTTTAGTCTGTGTTATTTATATAACAGCATTTGTACTAAAAGATAATGCAATCGCAGTATTATTTATTTCTACTGCTCACCCTGTACATTATTTATCTCGCATACTGTCTTGTGATCGTAACAGCATATTATACTTACACCAGAAACAAGACTGTTCAATAAATCTTTTATTGAAAACGCCCGTCTATTATTTCTGTGTAACTCTGAGGAAAACTAAGCATGCACGACTGAGCTGAGTGAAATAGTTATCTAGTGTTTCCACGACTCTGGGACACGTTCTGATTCTAAAAGGGAAACATATTGGTCATGTTTTGCGGCTGCCAGAAACTACTCCCTTCTTGTTGTCAAGGAGTTTCTAGTGGCCTCTGAGCTAGCTGGCACAAGTAATTAAGTTTAATATACTCGATAGGGACATACTGACCTTAGTCCTATGTCAAACCTATAGGATATATTATTCCAATGCGCAGAGCCTATTAGGGAAATAGGAGCTACACTACAAAGGGATTGCATCCAATAATAGCAGACTTAATAGCATTGACTGCTTGTGAGTGATCTGGTGTCCAAATTAATTTACTGCCTTTTTTAGGCAACATTCTTAACGGAAGGACTATGTCAGAAAACTTAGGAACAAATCTTGAATAGTATTCACATAATCCTAAGAAGGATTTAACTTGTTCTTTGTCTTGAGGATCATTCATATTCTTTAAGGAGATAAGGAGATCCTTCTAAGGAAAAATACCATCACCATTAATTTGATGTCCCAAATATTCAACCTCAGACGAGAAAAACTTACATTTGTCCAGACGAATGGTCATACCTTTATGCTCTAAAACAGATAAGACTTTATCCAGTGTATTATGATGTTTCTCAAGGGTGTCAGAAAATATCAGGATATCGTCCTGAAATGCCACGACTCCATCAGTGTCTCGAAACAAACAATTCATCAGTTTCTGAAACACTGATGCAGCGATGATAAGCCAAAGGGCATTCTAATATATCTGAATGTTCCCTCGGGTGTAATAAAAGTTGTAATACCTCTTGAATCTTCTGTTAACTCTATCTGATGGTACGCTGATTTAAGATCTATAGTAGTAAAAAATTTAGCACCATCCAATTTAGCCAACAAGTCCTGTACCTTAGGTAAAGGGTGACATTCCATAACAATTTGTTTGATTACCGACCTCAAATCAATGCACATTCTAAGTTCTCCATTCCGTTTCTTGACTAAAACAATCGGAGAAATCCACTCAGAGGCATTAACAGGTTCTATCACACCATCAGCACACAATTTTTTAATCATGTCTGTCAACTCATTTCTCACAGATAAGGGTACATTCCTCAACTTGTGTTTAGATGGAATAGCATCTTTTTTTAACACTATTTTATGAGAAAAACCTTTGACTTTTCCTAACTCCTTTTTAAGCACATTTTTATGTTTGTTTAGTATCTCTTGTACTGCTTCGTTATTATCTTGTTTCCCATTATGTACCACTTGTAAATCTTCTACCATACATACTTGTACCTTGGCATTAGGATACAAAGTAATATTACATTTTCCCTGGTGTTTCCACCCAAGGACTTGTAGTCCATCAACAGCAACATAAACGTTTCCTAAAATGGTTTTTTGTTTAAAAGAAATGTTGGAAACAAAGTACCCCAACATTACAATTTCTTTACCTCCAAAACCATAGACACGGATGTCATTGGGTTCTAATGTTTTGTTGTTCCATGCCTTGTTGAAAAACAAATCAGAAATAATAGTATAGGGGGAACCAGAGTCCGCCATAACTTCAACATTTTTGCCATCAACCTTAATGGTGCACATAGGAGGGACATATGGTTCAGAATCAATGTCATTGTTATTATTGTAAGTAACTTGACCTAACTTATGACAATTAGGATCACTTTCTGATATACACACAATAGTATTACCAAAAGCAGGTTCATTGTTCATGTCATCTACAGCTTCATCATCAGCAAGACTAGCCACTCTCCTATTAGTTTGACATAAAGCCCCAAAATGGCCTATCTTTTTACATTTATAACACTCTACTTCTGGCAGGACAATGTTTGAACTGGAATGAATGTGATCTGGAACCACAACGAATACAGAATAGTTTGCTAGAGGAATTTTGAGGAATTCTATTAACTGGACTGTATGATGTAGCAGATGTATTATATTTCCCTTTTGAAATGCTAGTTTTAATATTGGCATCTTTTAAACTAAGGGCTGCTACACCAGAAGACAAGCTATCTACATTAATAGTATTGAACGAGGTAATAGAGCGTTCAACACTTTTGGCAATTTCAATGGCCTCCTGTAACAATGGATTGCGTTGTCTCAATAGTTGTTCTTGGATTTTCTTGTTGGAGCAACAAATGATTAATTGATCACGTATATACTTGTCTACTTGAGCCCCAAAGTCACATTCTGCTGCTAACACTCTTAAACAAGAAACATAAGCATCAACAGTTTCATTTACCAATTGGTGACGAGTGTAAAAGTTAAACCTTTCCATGACAATGTGAGGTTGTTCTGTGAATCTTTTTTAAGTCTATCTCCTGCTTCTGTGTAGCAATCATAATCACCACTATCCATACCACTTGGAGTTGGAGAAGGAGGTAGATGTTCAAACACATCCTCTGCATGAATTCCCATCATGTTAAGTAATAACGCTTTCTTTCTCTTAGCATTAAAATCATCACCATTTCTGGCAAATAAATAATTTTAAAGTGCTGAAACCATTTTTAGGTCGAGCCTCGAGTAGCGCGCAAGCGCTGCTCTGGCGAGACTTTAAGTAAGGGGTTTCAGAAGCTGACCAGACGCTCGTGCGTCGTGGCCTTTTTCGGGCGGTTACGCGCGACGCAGACATGTGTTTCCCATTATCGTGCCCAGACGCGGGCGCGATAATTGGAAACACATGCCGGCAAAAGGCCATGACGCACGAGCGTCTGGTCAGCTGAGCAGGCTGCCGCGCTCGCCCTCGCCCCCGCTCCACTCTTGTTACAACATCGCGCATGACTTGGTGCCTGGTCTGTGCCCAGTCGTCTCCCATGCATGTGCTGTTTCTGTTTGGGTGTGCGGCGGCGGCTCCCGATCCCCGTGGCAGGATCCAGGCCTTCTTTCTGCTGCCTCCTCCGGACGAGCAGCGCCGGGGTCCGGCCTCCTCCTGTCTGTGACACGGCTGGGCCGCTGCCTCCCCTTCCCGGCTCCGCCCGCCCAGGGGACCCGCCAGCAACAGCAGCGCCGCCGCTTCCCCAGCACCGAGCATGGCCGAGGCCGGGGAGGACACTGAAGCCCGGGCCCTGCTGGCTTTGCGCTCAGCCCCCTGCAGCCCGCTGCGCAGCTCGGGCGGCGGCGGGGTGTGCGAGGGCCCGGCCCTGGCCCGCCTGGAGGGTCGCGGCCTGGAGTATCTCATGCGGCAGCCGGCCATCACTGTAGGCCGCAACTCCTCGCAGGGCTCGGTGGACGTGAACATGGGCCACTCGAGCTTCATCTCTCGCCGCCACCTGCAGCTCTTCTTTCAGGAGCCACACTTCTACCTGCGCTGCCTCGGCAAGAACGGCGTGTTCGTGGACGGTGCCTTCCAGAGGCGGGGGGCGCCCGCCCTGCAGCTCCCCCGGCAGTGAGTGACACGAGGGAGTGGTGGAGGTGGCCTGGGCGCGGGGTGCTGCTGACCTGGCAGGCGGGGTACCGAGAACCTGTCAGTTATGATTTGTGGGTGCAGGGGCCCAGGCAGTCTGTGACTTGTAGGTGAAGGGGCCCTTGCGATCTTAACTTGTGGGTATAGGGTCCCCTTCAGTCGTAACTTTTGGATGCAGGGCTCAGGCAGTCGTGACTTGTGGGTGCAGCGGCCCAGGCAGCCGTGACTTGTGGGTAAAGGGGTCCTTGCAACCATGACTTGTGGGTAAAAGGGGCCCTGGCGGTCTTGTGGGTGCAGGTGCCCTGGTAGTCTTGACCTGTGGGTGCAGGGGACCTTGCAGCCTTGAGGTCACAAATGTGCATGCAACCTTGCTGGAATATGGTATGTGTGAGTGTTTGTTGGGTTAGGCTTAAAGGGCAATTGCAGCGAGTTTCAGATGGGTAAGTTTCTTAGTAATAGATGGTAAAAGTGAAGAACATTGGCATAAGATAACGGAAGTTGGCACTGACAAATATGCTTGGAAGTCTACTTAAGTGATGGCGATTGGACTGATAGCAAGTGGTTGGTGATAAGTGTGGGTGCAGTGTGTTAGGTGGCGATGTGTGGGGTTGGTGCCGATTGAGAGGTGGGGGCTGTTGAGGACTGACAAAGCAAGAAGTTTGAAGTGAGGAATATTGGTAGTTAAAAGTAGACAGGCGCTCACTGATAAAGAATAATTAATATGTTATGCATTGACTGGACCAGGTGATGCATCTCAGTTTTTTTGGAAAACATATCTTATTTATTAAGCCAAAGTGTATATATGTGGTGTGTTATAGCCCAAACTTAGACTAAAGGCAAACCTCATGAAATAATCACATAAGACCAGGATCCATGTCAAATATTGCATGTTAAAAGGTCAGCATTGTCTTTTAATAGAATTGCGCTCAATTGATTGCCTAACCCATGCTTCCCACTTTCCTGCAAATAAAATGTAACTTTACTGTGACATCGCTAAAGCTAAACTTAAACACCAAATACTAATTATGATGGTTTTGAGTAACAATCTCTAGACGAGCTGCTCCTCTTTTTGCTCCATACGTTCCTTTAGGGTTAGTGACAACTGAGAGATAAAGGTCCCTTGTCTGTGTCCAAAAATTACCAACCTCGTATACAAGGCTTACTTTGGAGAAATTGTGAGATGTAAAGATTCCAAATCCACTAGTTAATAGTATAGTAATACTGGCCCTACCACCCTTTTTAATACCATAGAGATGAACCTATGTAATAACCATGGAGTCGCAGTTCTTATGAACTAAGTTCATAACTCCCAGGATCCATCCACGTCAAAACACATAAAGCGACAGTAACAAAGTGAGCTATGATGAAAAAACGACTCCCACGGAGGTAATCGCAGTCCATTGATATTCTGTGGTCTTCCAAGGGGCACGAGGGAGTAGCCATAAGCACCAGGGGCCTTTTAGCCTCCTGGCTATCTAATCCCCTTATCTGCTGCACAACCTCCCTGGCCTTTTATTACATAAAAATCGATTTCGTATACTTTAACATTAGTTTTGCATAATCACATTTTATTGTTGAAAATAGTTTTCATGATTTCATGGGAAACGTTAAAAAAGTCTACACTCCATCACACATTTCATTTTTCTTTCCTGACAGTCAAAGTTCTAGGATAAACTCTGAAGTAGTCGGTTCTCACTTCATACACATTCCTTCCGAAGAATCGTTTTGGTCGTGATTCTTACCAAGACCCAATGCTTTACATTTTTTGCATGCCCTCCTTTCTCCTAACTGAAAACATGTCAAGCAACAGGAGCGTGCAATTAATTTGTTTAGCTTTCTAGACGATCAACTATTTTGAAGCTCACCTAAAAATTAGATTTGAATGGCCTCGTTCTGGATGCCCTGGTGTCGGGCCAAGAATCTCGGCGGGGTTGGTTTGCCTAGGGAAGGGTAGAGTTAGCCTGTTTTGCGAGGTGCATCATTAGAAGTTAGATTTCACTTAAGTAGACTTTTTGTTAAAGGCATTCACGTTTGGAAGTCTTTCGTGTTGGTCATTAGTCTTCTGACATGTATGATAACGACAAGGTAACCCTTAGTGGGGAACCTGGAAGGATGAGAGAATTGCATTCTGCTAGTTCATTTTTGTGGTAATCTTGCCATCGCAGCTGGTAATCCCATCCGTTCTGTCACATTGGGCTTTTCAAAAGTTGGGAAGGGCACTTATTTAGTAAGATGGCTGTGTCTTTGGGACCGGTGATTAGAAAATGTGAAGTGGAGCTTAATCATTGGAGTTGGAAAACCCCAGCCTTTTTTGCTGAAAGAAGTCTTGATTGAATCTGGACCAGTTCAGACATGCTGGGAGGCTTATTTACCTTCTACCCCCACTCCCTCTCCACACATGCTCTCAGAAAACCCTCCATTGTAAAAAGTTGTTTCTCAGGTTAGGCTTCTTTCATCTCTCTGATTTTTAGGTCTCGCCTGAGCCAGCGCATGCGCTGGCCTGCGAGATATTTAGTAGGTGGCTTTTCAAAGTGCTGCCAGAGGCTTTTGCTGGCCTCAAGCTTGCGTTCACGATCGCGTGCACGTGCACAGCTGCCATCTGGCTTTCTGTAATGGCTCATTAAGCCTTACAGCGCGTGAATCCCCTCCCCTACCTTCTCCCACACCCTCCTCGTCGGCTTCATTTTCCTTTTCATTCTCCTCCACCCCCTTGCTCTTTGATCTTTCCTGTTCGTGTTCCCCTTCTTCCCGCCCCCTTTGTTCATGTTCACTTGATCGCGATCAGTTTCACTTTTACGGGCGGCCGCGTCACTTTCACGGCCGCGCGGCACTCTGTCTGAGCACACTCGCTGAGAATGGGCATCCGCTTTTAAGCAATGCTTGTTTGCCTGATCTTTCCTGTTCGTGTTCACCTTCTTCCCGCCCCGCTTTTTTCTTCAATGTACATGCTAACTTGAGCAGTTTTGTTTCACGTTCAAACAAAGGACCCCCAAACACCTGACGACGGAACCCACACTGAGTGTAAAACCTCCTCTCGATCCCGCCTCTTCCCCCGGAACTTCTTCTACTACTCCCCACACTACTATTCGTCCCGGTACTAGTACTCAGGCGGTTCACTTACCTTCAGAAGTGACCTTTCATTTATGCCAGAAGTTCCAAGGAATAAGTGATTTTTTAAATTTGAATTATTTCAGAGTTATTGATTGCGCTCATATTTCACGCTGATTTTGACCCAGGCCATGATGAGTTTGTAAAGATCTTATGGTGAGCTCAGGAGCACTCTTATGCCAGGTACTGTGCACACTATGCCATTGTGTGCAGAAGGCCTTTATTGCACCTACATGACGCCCATAGGGGCTGAAACTTTCACTAGATCTCTTTGAGGAGTCTGGGGCCGCGTCTGTTCTGAAAGTGAATGTGACTACATCTTGTGTCTCCCAGACCAGCCCTAGCACAGACATAAATGTTACATCCTCTCCTGGCCCTTGCCTACGCGGCTAGCAACATATGCTTTAATACCAGGGAATCCAAACACACAATACCAGCTTTTATATTACAGACTGTAACATTGATTAAGTGCTCCCTCTTTTGGAGGCGAAGGGAATAGAACTGGCAAAACTAGCATTTCCACAACTGTTTTCAAACTCTGCGAAATGTAAAGTACAGATGACCAACAACATGTTCAAAGAATCATCGGTAGAAGTAAGACAACTTTTACCCCAACAGCTAATCATACTGCTGTTATTAGTATCACTAGTACTATAGTGGTCGCATCACTTCTGATAAGTGTATCCTTATTACTATGACTAGTGATACTGCTACTAGTACTGGTATAACTATTAACACTAGTGCTGCTGTAACTGCCATCGATCCAACTACAACAAGCATTGGCATAGCCAATAGGTCTCGCCTTTGGGACCATATAAGTGTTTAGCCATGCAACACTTGTCTTTCCTTCCATCATGAATATTTAAAGATTTTCCTAAGGATTACCTACTTACCATCCTCATTTAATATTTACATTCATCAGGTAACTTCTGATTTTAATCTCTGTTTGGGCATTGACAAAACAGTCTAACGTTGACCATGGCAAATTATGGTTTTGTTTGATGGGTCACATGGCATAGCCAATAGGTCTCGCGTTTGGGACCTTATAAGTGTTTAGCCATGCAACAGTTGATATTGTTGCACCAAGGATATTGTGCTGCATAACTAAATACTTATAAGGTCCCAAAGCGAGACCTATTGGCTATGCCAATGCTTGTTCCCATTTCATGCTAGGTTGGTTGGGACCAGAATAAAAAGGAGGTGGAGAATTTCCCCAAACATTACTCATTTTCAAATGCGTTAATTCACAATGAAATTACTCAAGAAATTTAACGATAAAAATTAAATGAAATAGAACAGTAGATGAACTACAGCTGTGTCAAGATTTGAGCAATGATGTATACAAATTGAAGTTGAAATTGGATAATATATTAACCTTAGTAAAATTTAGATATTGTGAAAAAGAAAAAAATAAAGAATTAATAAGGTGTGCGTTTCACTGAGACACGCAGTGTAAATATAAAGGGATCCAACCAAAGCAATACAGATAATCAGGTGTGCGTGTCACCGAAACACGCTGTGTTAAATACAACACACAGCATTAAATAGAAATCAAACCCAATCCAAGATGGAGGAGACATGCTGACGTAATAGCGTAGTTATAGCGTGATGCGCGTCAAATCCTGAGTGACGCGGTGAAGCATTCACGCGACAGAAGCTAGAAGGCAGAGCTAGTGAAGCGCGTCTAATCCTGAGTGACTCGATGTTAAGCTCACGCGGGTAAAGTTGGAGGCAGATTGCGTTGATGCAGCGCGTACAATAAAAACTATTCTCCTCCTAGGTTACTTATAGGTCATCCAGGGGCAAACTATATTTCTCATATCCACATGACGATGGGGCCCATAAACATCGCCTAACACACACACACTCCTGGATTTCCTTTTACACCTTTATGAAATTCTGTACTCCTAGGAGAAGCATGAGAACTAAATGGAGAACACCATTTTTGTGTACCGCTGGAAGAGCAAGGATATCTATTTACCTTAATTTGTCACTTTCTTTTAGTTATTTCTTAAGATATTCCTGCTCATTGTTTTGTCGATGAATCATTCATTTAAGAAATTAGTTCATAGTGATTAAGACCAGCTGAATCACAATCAACCAATTACTCATGTCACAATGATTTAGGAAAATAACCACTGAGTCATTTTGGGTTTAAAGAATCTTAAATTTTATATAATTTTAAAAGCATGGAAAGAATTTAATACTTTATTCAATTATTCATTTTTAAATTCACAATTTTATTAAGCATAACCAACTTATTGCAGAAAAGGAAATTTTGTCATGAAGCCAAAACCCTAGTTACCTGCCTAGCTTCCTAATTTAGCCTAAAGATTTCTAACCTAACTTTGGGATTAGAAATAGCCTGATTCTCATACTCAACTGTAAAGTTAAGACAGCAACAGCAACTTCAACTCGTCAGCATCAGCTACCTGCAACCCGTCTCCTCTACTGCAACCACGACTCTCGAACTGCTTGGAACTCTGACTGGAACTCTCTGGAACTTCCCTGGAACTCCCTGGAACTGACCCCTCCCACTAAGAGTAGGCCCTCTTATACCCCAATTCTAACTTTGCTAACTAACTGTTGCAACATTAATATCACGCTTTTCTTTCATTGGTCCATGCATGTCAGCTTATTCATTCTTTAATCAAGTTCTCTTGGATTCAAGGGTCCTTGGATCATTTCCTTTCCCATACGCTTAAACATTTCCATCCGATTCGATCAGTCCATTTGTATCTTCTTTTGACACATTCAAGAACTCCGCAGTCATTGTCCTTTCTCTTGGGCTCCTTTCCCACGGACTCTCTCCTGATCATCACGGCACACTATCAGTTCAATTAGGTCACACCAGCCTTGACCATTTCTTGCATCCTAGCCTCTCAGAGACATCACGAGGCTCCAGATTTCTTCAATCTCATCCCGTACCACGTGTCCCCTTGCGCCTGCGCACATCTTCCCACTGGCGGCCATTTTATCTCGCCACTCGGTTCTACTTTAGAAGCACTAATTTGAGGCAAATAAAACATAATTAAAATAGAGAAAAATATCCCTTTCGTTTCCCTCCCGTCTACGTACCCCAATTAGTTGTTACCTAGCAAAAAGCGACATTTAAGCTGCTCCTTACTTACCATCACTATTGTTTTTGCAACGACACATTTTATTTCTATGAAGCACAAACATGCATTTATTTTATTTAGTACGCTTTTTATTCTTACGTTATGATTAGACACACGGACATTCATTAGTAGATTATTTAGCACATACATTGGCATATTACCATTCCCACATATACAATGTTGATTAATACATTTAAACGAACATTTTTAATTAATTAATTATATAATTTGTTAGGGGTTAAAATTTTTATTTTTACTGCTCCATCAATCCCCCTTTGGTGATTTTTAAATCACCACATAAAACCCAAGTCATACTTCTTTTCAGGCAGCATGTCTTTCATCCTTTACTTTCTGTTATTCATATCTCTGTCTCTTCTTCATCTTGCCTTTTAGTCTCTTTATACATGCTTTCTTTCATTTTCTCCAACTCAATTTCACCCATTTCTCTCTCTCTTTCTCTCATTATTCTGTTATTTCTTCTTATCTTATTCTGTCTTACTTTTCTCTTTATACATGTTATTACTATTTTCAATGTCATGGCTAACAATATCACTATAGTTGCTACTATTATAACTTTCCCTATTACTAGTTTACTCATCCTAGTTAACCAATTTGCTACTGAGGAAAACCCTCTACCAAGTTTTCCCAAAACACTTTCAACCTCCAGTGGAACTAATTCTTTGTGCAGACTTGTAATATTTGTAATATACTTTTGTATATTTTCACTGTTATCCGGAATGTAAGTACAACAATGTTGGACTTTCAACATTCCACAGACTCCACCCTCTTTTGCCAAAAGAATATCAAGGGCAAGCCGATTTTGCATCACCATAGCTCTCATGGCAACCATTTCGGTATTTACCATTAAGAACCCTCCCGCAGTATCTGTAGACAAACAATCTACTACTGTGGATAACTTCCGAATTTTAAATGCATTCAAAGATATTCCCACTGCTGGTATTAATGCTCCAAAAATATCACCTACAATTTCTGAAAAACTTTCCCTTTTTCTACGTGTAAATCTATTAATCATCTTGTATGTTCCCTTTTCTTCTCTGTCCATGTGAAAAATCTTTGGAAAGACCAGGCCTACATAGCAAGTTCCATACCAATGGTCCGGTAACCTGTAATAAGCTCTATTCCCACAAATATAATAGATACCTGGAAATATTGGGTCCTTTCCACCTTTGAATCCCCAACCTCCCAGAATTTGATAATTGTCATGGCAGATACTGGAACCTACAAAGTAATTGTCATAGACTGTCTTATTTCTCTTAATGCACAACTTTCCTGTTTGTGGCCAATCTAAAGTCATTGCTGCATTTATCCTTTTCCCTTCATGATTTCCTTCCTCAAACGTCCATAAACGTTTTCCTTCCTCCTTTATTGCTTCTTTTTGAAATTTCATTCTTCTTTCTTCAACCATATCCAAAAATACTTTTTCTTCTTTCTTTAACTCACAGGTAAGGTTGTTACTAACTATTTCTTCTAACGTTAATTTTCTATGTTCTAAAAAGAATTCTCCTAAAACTTTTGCTGGTTTTACTTTGTTAAGTTCTGGTACTACTGGAATGTTTGCAAATATCTTATCTATATCAGTATAATAAGATTCTAATCTACCTGTTTTATAAAATAAACTTGCTATTACACTACATGTTATTCCATAAGTCAAAGGTAAGTGATGATAAGTCACACCTTCCGATACTGATGCAGGCAACTGCATACAAACATAACAATCTCTTACTTCCATTGTTTTTACGTACTCATACAACAACTTTGTAAAAACATTCTTTGAGAAATCTGTTACTGACCTATCCTTATGCAACTCTGCACTACTTCTCAAAACAACTTGTTCTTTAATATTAGTTTCTTTTTCTTGTTTAGTATCATTCTTTGCTTCTATCACAGCTACACTAATAGGAATTGTGATTGCTAAAACTATCCATATGGTCATTAATAACCCTGTACAAAAGCAGCACATTTTGCACCATCTCTTTATAAATTCACATTTATCTCTTCTATCCCTATTATTTTCCATTTTTCTTTTTCTATTTATTAAGTTTCAGAAAATTGTGTCACTACACCTCAGAAATGACTTAGATGCCACTCTGCTTTCAAAAAAAAGTCTTTGCTTGGTACTTTCTTTAATTCTCTCCAGAATTCTTTCGTTGTCACATCCGGTGATTTGTCACGTCCAGTAAATTTGTCACGTCCGGCAGAAGCACTATAAGTCTTCACTTCAGTTTCGTTGCATCTCACCTTTTCCCATCCGACTTCTCAGTCTCTGGTTTCCGTGAGTGTTTTCTTCTTCTTCTTTGTAATCAGTTAATGCAATATACAGCCACTCAGGTGACTTAAATTTTGAATTCACTTTCTTTGTCCTTTTGGACTTTTGTAATCTTTTTCCACTGGGTTTTTCTTGTCCCTTTTGACTTGTTACCTCATTTACTTGTTCAGCATCTTCATCTTCTGCTCTTATTATTCTATATCTCAATTTTCTTACATAGCTGTTGGGCCAATTATCTCCTTTTCTTGGCCTTTTGGCTTCACCTTCTCTTTCTTCTCTTTCTGATTTCCAATTTCTTTTTCTTGATTCAGTCTTTGCTTTTTCCTCTCCTCCACTTTCTTCTGTTTCTGTTTCAACTGTCTCACTATTGTCTCTTATTTTGAAACTTATAATCTCGTCATCTCCTACTGGTGGATCTGTCTTCTCCTTTTTGTTTTCCCTTATCACTGTCCCTCCTCGGGGTTCTTCCGATTTGGTGTTTTCCTCCTTATCTGTTTCTGAATTTCCCTGTTCTCCTGTTTTTCTATCTATCCCTATTGCTCCTCGGGGTTCTTCTCGATTTTCTAACTTTTTGTGTACTTCTTTCCCTACTTCATCTATTAATATTGTTTCTGAAGGATTTCCACCATAACTTGTACTTGGTTGTTCATCTAACTCAATTTCTTGCTCAGTTTCTTCTCTAATTGGTTTATAACCCCAAGTTCTCTTTCGGAATTCTTCCCAATTTGCAGCTGAATCATCAGATCCTGAAGTTGTGTCAGATATTTCCAGATGTCGACTTACAGGTCGATCTTCAAGTTCTGGAACTTCTGAATTTCTTTCTTCTTCTTCTTCTTGTTCCTCTTCTTCTATAGAGGTGTTTTCCGTTGGGGTCTCCAGATGTCGACTTTCAGGTCGATCTTCAAGTTCTGGCACCCTTTCTTTTATCTTGGTTGTTCCCGCCGTTAAACTTTTATCCCACACTTCCAGACGCCGACTCACATGTCGATCTGTAGGTTCTGGAATTCTGATTGTGTGGCTGGCATGAACCCAGTTCTTCACTCCTGCACACTTGACAGCAGTCGTTGTTACTAGGATTACCTGTCTTGGCTCATCCCAACGCGGAACTAGACAGTTTCTTCTCCTGTGGACTTTAATACGGACCCAGTCTCCTGGATTCAAGTCGTGGGCTGGTTTTCTTTCAAGAGTGGTCGCATCCGGTCCAACCTGATGAAACACAGAACGCACCACATCAGCCAGTCCTTTGCAATAATCCAGTATTAGATCATCAGTTATTGTTAATAACTTGTTGACTGGTACGTGGGCTTGTCTCATTGCTCGTCCCATGATCATTTCATGAGGACTGAGTCCCGTTTTCTTTTCAGGGATGCTTCTGATGGTCATCAGAACAAGAGGCAGTGCATCTGGCCATTTGAGTCCTGTAGCTTGACACATTTTCCCCAATCTGTTTTTAATTGTTCCATTTATCTGCTCTACTACCCCAGAAGCCTCTGGTCTGTAAGCACAATGTAATTTTTGTTTAATACTCAGTGCTTCACAAATCAATTGGATCAACTCATTTTGAAAATGTGTTCCTCTATCTGTCTCAACTGTGACTGGAAAACCATACCTCGGAATGAACTCTCGTAGCATAAGTTTTGCCACTGTTGTTCCATCATTCCTTCTTGTGGGGTATGCCTCCACCCAACGAGAGAACAAACAGACGACCACCAGAACATATCTTAATCTGTTACTAGGGGGCATCTCAATGAAATCCATCTGTATCCTTGTGAATGGACCTCCTTCTCGTCCTATTGTTCCTAGACTCACTACGGTTTTCCTTCCTGGGTTAAACTGTTGACAAATAAGACATCTTTGACAAAGACTTTCAGCAATGGCTCTGAATTTTGGGTTATACCAGGTCTGTCTAAAAAGTCTGATCATTGCATCTCTCCCAATATGAGCTTGTCCATGGTACATCCGTGCCATGTCTGCAATCATGCTATCAGGCATAACTGGTCTTTCATCTCTGTATACCCACACTCCATTATCTTCCTGTCTTCTACATCCTGCTTTAATCCAGTAATCCTTTTCCTCATCTCTTGCTGTTTCTTGTAACTGCCTTACTTCATCCCATGTTTCGACTGCGTTAGTGAAAAGCAAAGGACAAGAGACATGCTCCCTTTCTCTATTTTTGTTCAGGGACGCCATGTTTTCCGCACAATATCTAGCGATCTCATCAGCATAATTATTGCCGACCGCTATGTAGTCTTCGTTTTTCTTATGCGCCTTGCACTTCACTACAGCTATTTGTTTAGGCAGCTGTATCGCCTCAAGCAGTTTTTTAACATAATCTCCATTTCTGATAGGTGTTCCTGCAGATGTCAAAAATCCTCTTTGTGACCAAATCTGGCCAAAATCATGTACGATGCCGAAACCATATTGGCTATCGGTCACAATCGTGATTCGTACATTTTTTCCCAATTTACATGCTTGAATCAAAGCAATTAGTTCCGCAACTTGGGCTGACCTAACTCCTTTCAGACAAGACGCTTCCATCACAGTTGCCACTGTGCATACTGCATAAGCTGCGCTTAACACTCCTTCCTTTGTGCGTAAACATGAACCATCTACAAACATGACATAATCGGATTCCTTTAACGGTTCATCTTTTATGTCAGCTCTTGGTTTTGTGCAATATTCCAGCACATTCAGACAATCATGATCTACTTCATCTTGTTCAATTATACTCTCTTCATCTGGCAATGATGTCGAAGGATTTACATTTATGCATCTATCTATGGTCACATTTTCTGCACTCAAGATGACTTTTTCGTACTTAGTCAGCCGACTATGTGTCATGTACTGTGTTTTTGTTCTTGTCAAAAGAATTTCTACTGAATGGGGAACATATACTCTCAGTGGATACCCCATCACTATACCTTCACTTTGTTCCAGACTTACACAAGTAGCAGCAACTGCTTTCAAACATCCAGGCAATGCTTTTGCTATAGGATCTAAAACAGCTGAAAAGTAAGCTATAGGCCTCTTCATGGTGCCGTGTTTTTGTACCAGTACTGAAAATGCACATCCATCTCTTTCACTGCAGTATAACTCAAAATCCTTCTCATAATCAGGCATGCCTAATGCAGGGGCCTCACACAGTTTCTTTTTCAATTCTTTGAAAGATTTCATTTCTTCTTTGTTTAACTCAAAAGGGTCTTTTACATCTTTCTTTGTCAGTTTTTGTAATGGTTTTGCAATCAAAGAAAATCCACTTATCCATTGTCGACAATATCCAACCATTCCCAAAAACATTCTTACCTCTCTTTGAGTCATTGGTGCTCTCATTCCTTGAATCATTCTTACTCTTTCTGTCGCTATTTTCCGCACTCCTTTCTCAATTTTATGCCCTAAATACTGGACTTCTTTCTGACAAAACTGTAATTTTGAAGGGGACACCTTATGTCCTCTTTTCTCCAAATGGTTCAGTAAAGCAATTGTGTCACTTACACATGCCTCTTTGGTTTTCGATGCTACCAATAGGTCATCGATATACTGCACCATCACTGATTTTTCTGGCATTTTTAAATCTTCCAGAGATCTCTTTAGAATCTGATTAAAAATTGAGGGGCTTTCTGTATACCCCTGTGGAATTCGGCACCATGCCAAAATACGCTCTCCGAAACGGAATGCAAATAATGGCTGGCTATCTGGATGCAAAGGAATAGAGAAAAATGCATGACACAAATCTATCACAGTGTACCACTCAGCTTCATGCGGAATTTGATATAGAATCACTGCAGGGTTTGGCACTATTGGACAGCATGGTACAACTATTTTGTTGATCTTTCTCAAATCCTGTACTATTCTGTATGTTCCATTTGGCTTTTTCAGTCCCATAATAGGTGAATTACATGGACTGCTCATGATTTCTTTCAGAATTCCCTGTTCAATCATCTTATTTATCACAGGAGTTATTCCTTCAATTATTTCTGGAGTTAATTTGTACTGTGGCGTGTTTGGATAACTTATCCCTTCTTTCACTGTCACTTTTACGGGATCAACTTCTCTCATTAATCCAATGTCCTCTCCTGTAAAATCCCACACACTTTCTTTTACTGCACCTTTTAGTTCTTCTGGAAGTTTTTCTGCATCAAATGCAGGAAATAAACCATTCGTTTCAGGTTCTTGATTCATCAAAGTTACTTTATACAAAACATCTTCATCCGAAGTCTGAAAACCTATTCCTTCTGGTGTACAATAAATCGTGCAATTCATTTTACACAAAAGGTCACGACCTAGAAGATTTACAGGACTACAATCGCACACTACAAATTTATGCATTTTTCTAAAAGAACCAATTTTTACTTCTACCAATTCAGTAAGTGGGGTTTTAATCTGCTGATTGGCTACTCCTACCACTTGGATGCATTCACCTGAGAGAGGAAGGTTCGGAATTTCCACTGACCTAACAGTAGAACGGGTAGCTCCAGTATCGACAAGGAATGTTACGTTTGCTCCATTCACTTCTCCATCCACAAAGGGACCAGACTGATCTACCTCTAGAGTTGCGCCAAGCACGCACTCTTTCCCCTCTCTTGCGCACCGTCAGAAACTTTCATCCGGGTCATCCTCACTCTGATGCAACCAATACTGGGAAATGTTAGCTGCTCTCGGCAACTGTGTTACCTGCTCTCCTCCGTAGAATCCTGTTTCTGTACTGTATCTTTGCTGGTTAACAGTGTTGGGAAGTGGTGGTTGTGGCACCTGACTTTGTTGAACAACTACCTCATTCTGCACCTGTGGAGTTAATGATTGATGTTCCGGATTAGGTTTAGGTGGGAACTTACACTCATTTCTCCAATGCCCTAATTTTCCGCAATTATGACATGGCCATTTCTTCTTTGCCTCTTCTAGACTCACTTGTCCTTTTCCTTTACCTATATTTGGTCGCATCTTATTCTGTCCTGATTCGTTTCCATTATTATTATCCAATTGGGCTTCTTGTTTTTCTGCCACTTTCACTTGTGCCCACATTGCTTTTTCTTTCAACTTACGCTGTTTACTCTCTATTTCATCACTACAATACTTAGCATACCTCAGCACCTCATCTACACTTGCATTCTGCCAGTTTATCATATGTTGCTTAATCATATCGCTTATTTCTTGTTTCAAGCCAAATACAAATCGGTATACAAAATGACTCATATCCTTCTCACTTAATTCCTCATAACCACTATACTGTTTGAAAACCAACAACAATCGCTCATAATATGCATGTACACTCTCCTTATTTTCCTGTGTAGTTCAATCAATCTTAACCCAATCTGTCTCTTTTGGAGGAATCTTATTTTTCAAAAAGGTAATCACCTTGTCGTATTTCTTCATCACATCTGGTCCTGGAGCTCCTGTCTTAGGATCTCTTGGATATTCTGTAGTTGGCCAGTCAACTGTAATCTTACATTCTGACCACAGATCCGTTGGTACCACTATGTCAAACAATCCATCCAAATCTATCCACAACACTTTCGAGACCTTTACAAACCTTTCTACCTGTCGGTACCACTCAACTGGCTTTTCTCTTAACTTTGGAAAGTCATTTGTAAATGACAGGATGTCCTGCCTAGTCCAGGGAACATGCACATAACTACCACCTGGAGTTTCTCTCATAGGGTACTCTTTAACAACATGTTCCTTTTCTGTTATCATAAAAGCCAATGAACCTTTGTCTACGCTTTTCTCATTCTTCTTTGTCCATCTAACCTTCCATCTGTCTACATCACCCCATTTTCTCAACAAAACAATCAACTCTTTTATCTGTGTCAACCTTCCTGCTGTATTCAAATTTTCAATATCTTTTTCACAAAAATCTACTCTGTATGGTTTCTGCAACGTTTTTACTTTTGCAAAATCTATTCCAATCTCACCGGCCACTTCTTCTAGTTTGTCATGTAAATTCTTTGCCCTCCATGTTATACTTTTGCACAGAAACATTATTTCATCATCCTGATAATTCTTTATCTTTTCTGTACCAATCGTTCCTAGAATTAATTCTTCCATGTCAATTTTCAATCTGATCACATCTAATGGTTTTTCTTCTGTTTCTTTTATTTTAAAAGCTTTTATCCACTCATTTAACTCATCAGGAGTCGGACCTATAGGAGTACTATTTATTTCTGTCCAATTTCCACTCTTTTCAGGTGTCACTGTTGCAGATTCAGTTACCATAGGCATTTTCCTACCGCTACACTCATTCACTGTCAAATTTTCAGGTGGACTTGGTCTGTAAGCACTAGTCAAATTGCTCGTTCCTGGACTTGTTTCCATTCTTTCCTTTTCTCTTTGGAATTGCGAACTCAAGGGAATCACCAAAGATCGTTCATCAATTTTCTGATTCTCGAAAACTGGTATTACTGGACCTATTGTTACGGGTACGGTAACTGCTTCCATATTCTTGGTTAATTCTCTAATTTTCTCAGTTAATTCTTTTGTTGTCCTTGCCAATTCTCTTGCACTATCATTTTCTATTCCCTCATTTTGGGAAGTTCTTATTTGTTCTTGTGACCTATTTATTTCTTGTCTTTTTTCTGGACTTTTATTTCGCATAGTTTCTATTGGTGGCGCATTTGGTGTCACCACTGTAGAATTCTGCTGATACGGAGGTGGATTTTTATTTAATATATCTTCCAGCAACTCGTCATCCGTTTCGCTCTCATGCATATACTTTTCTCTCTCTAAATGTTTCTTTTTCTCAGTCCGTTTTTTCTTAGTCCCTTCCTCAACTGTAAAAGCTGGAAACAAACCTCCTGTCATGTTAGCACATCTCCATCGTTTTATTCTGTCCTCATGATTCATTCCCCACAATCTTCCGGGCACGAACTCATAACCTTTCATACCTCTGAATCTTTCTTTCTCGTACATCTCATCTTCCCATTCTGTTAAAGCCTCAAACTGTGTCGGTCTAGGTCTAGGTTCCAATTTAAGCATCTTTTCTTTTAAATTCCGTAAAATCGCTACATTAAAAGAACCATTTTCAGGAAAAGCCAATGCTCCATCATTCTTTGTATATTTTACCCAATTATCCAACCATATGCACGTATGATATCCATATTTCAGCATCATATGTGAAGCTGCTGATTTCGGCGGAGGAATTACTTGTCCCTCTCTAGTCACAACCTTTTTGTCTTTCTTAAAGAAATTCTTTAATTTCGTTGTCCATGACGTTCTCTCCCTTTCATACTCGTAATACGGCATGTTTTCTATTTGTTTTCTCTTTACTCTAACGCTGTTTCTGTGTACGGAACTTCGTCCAATTACAGCGCGATTCACATTAACGTACCAATCAGAACAATTTCCACCGTCCGCGAACCAACCAATCCTAGCGCGGCACTTTTTCTACGTCACTCCTGCTCTGTATTCACGTGACTAGTGCACTAACCAATCCTAGCGCGGCACTTTTCCACGTCACTTCTACTCTTTACCCCTCCTTTACAAAATTTATCGGCAATTTTCTTTTTACTGTTTTTCTTCGTTAGTTACAACAAATAAACAATTCCATAGTCTGATTCGCTAAACAAAGTGACAGCCTTGTCCTTTTACACAAGAATCCTGTTTTTCCAGTAGGCAGCGCTTACCTCTACCCTACCACAGAATTATTTACTTTCGCCGATAAAGTAGCACTTCCCTCTACCTTACCCTTCTTTCAAACAAACAATTTACTCGTTTCTCTGGGGATAAGACACATGTGGAGACTAGGCTCCTGAGAATTAAGGCCAAAGTTTCACAAGTAAACGTGATTTGCTATTTCATTTACACACTTTTCACACCGAAATCCCTAACATAACACAACCTGCGTTATAACCAAAATGAATTCAGACCATGTACCAAATTCCATGTGACTTCTCTTGCCACACGTGTTCCACTTCCTATATCCCAGAAGCGTGAAAACTTACATATAACATAACGCGACTCAACATATAGTGTTAGTCATCAAATAATCAATAATCAATAAACAATAATCACTAAACTAATCTATAGAAAACCATAACTCTGCTACCAAGAAATCTGATGCAGCGCGTACAATAAAAACTATTCTCCTCCTAGGTTACTTATAGGTCATCCAGGGGCAAACTATATTTCTCATATCCACATGACGATGGGGCCCATAAACATCGCCTAACACACACACACTCCTGGATTTCCTTTTACACCTTTATGAAATTCTGTACTCCTAGGAGAAGCATGAGAACTAAATGGAGAACACCATTTTTGTGTACCGCTGGAAGAGCAAGGATATCTATTTACCTTAATTTGTCACTTTCTTTTAGTTATTTCTTAAGATATTCCTGCTCATTGTTTTGTCGATGAATCATTCATTTAAGAAATTAGTTCATAGTGATTAAGACCAGCTGAATCACAATCAACCAATTACTCATGTCACAATCATTTAGGAAAATAACCACTGAGTCATTTTGGGTTTAAAGAATCTTAAATTTTATATAATTTTAAAAGCATGGAAAGAATTTAATACTTTATTCAATTATTCATTTTTAAATTCACAATTTTATTAAGCATAACCAACTTATTGCAGAAAAGGAAATTTTGTCATGAAGCCAAAACCCTAGTTACCTGCCTAGCTTCCTAATTTAGCCTAAAGATTTCTAACCTAACTTTGGGATTAGAAATAGCCTGATTCTCATACTCAACTGTAAAGTTAAGACAGCAACTTCAACTCGTCAGCATCAGCTACCTGCAACCCGTCTCCTCTACTGCAACCACGACTCTCGAACTGCTTGGAACTCTGACTGGAACTCTCTGGAACTTCCCTGGAACTGACCCCTCCCACTAAGAGTAGGCCCTCTTATACCCCAATTCTAACTTTGCTAACTAACTGTTGCAACATTAATATCACGCTTTTCTTTCATTGGTCCATGCATGTCAGCTTATTCATTCTTTAATCAAGTTCTCTTGGATTCAAGGGTCCTTGGATCATTTCCTTTCCCATACGCTTAAACATTTCCATCCGATTCGATCAGTCCATTTGTATCTTCTTTTGACACATTCAAGAACTCCGCAGTCATTGTCCTTTCTCTTGGGCTCCTTTCCCACGGACTCTCTCCTGATCATCACGGCACACTAACAGTTCAATTAGGTCACACCAGCCTTGACCATTTCTTGCATCCTAGCCTCTCAGAGACATCACGAGGCTCCAGATTTCTTCAATCTCATCCCGTACCACGTGTCCCCTTGCGCCTGCGCACATCTTCCCACTGGCGGCCATTTTATCTCGCCACTCGGTTCTACTTTAGAAGCACTAATTTGAGGCAAATAAAACATAATTAAAATAGAGAAAAATATCCCTTTCGTTTCCCTCCCGTCTACGTACCCCAATTAGTTGTTACCTAGCAAAAAGCGACATTTAAGCTGCTCCTTACTTACCATCACTATTGTTTTTGCAACGACACATTTTATTTCTATGAAGCACAAACATGCATTTATTTTATTTAGTACGCTTTTTATTCTTACGTTATGATTAGACACACGGACATTCATTAGTAGATTATTTAGCACATACATTGGCATATTACCATTCCCACATATACAATGTTGATTAATACATTTAAACGAACATTTTTAATTAATTAATTATATAATTTGTTAGGGGTTAAAATTTTTATTTTTACTGCTCCATCAGCGTACAGTCTTCACGAGACGGATAACAGCCTCAAACAAAGTAATAACTCCTCAAATTCCGGTGAACTCCTCAGGCTCAGATGAACTGTGCAATGATCAGCAGGGAAAGAACTCCACAAGCACAGCCAGGCACGACAGGCAGCTCACGCCGGCAGGTTACAACAACGTACTAACGGAAGCAAATTGCCGCTTGAAAGTAAACGAGGCAAGAAAAGCAAGGCTCCCAAAGTTCCTTTCTCATGAAGATTCCTCGAACTGGCGCAGGGGAGAAAAGCAGCCAGACGATCCAAAAAGGCGAAACCTCACGGAAAACGAACAGCAGGAAAACGACAATAAAGGTAAGATTTGCATATGTGGATGCTCCGGGGTCTTTAAACAAAAATCCCACTAATCGTCACCAATATGTCGTAGTAAGAGATCCACAGCATAGATGAAGTTTAAGAGTAGTTTATTGGAGCATCCACCTTCTGAAGAGCAGCAGTGTAACTGACTAGAAACTGCTCTACAGAATGTGGAACGAATAACAACATATTCAAATAAATACAGACAGCATCACAGATAAAGGAATACAGTGACGACAGTAGAATACATAATAAAGAAACATTCTACTATCACAAACTCCCACACCCTTGGCTTGGATGCTAAAAGTCATTGTGCACAATATCCCAAACAACACAGCAAGCAATTAAAATATGTGTCTGTAGTGCTAAAGAGTCCTTTTGGAAGTCTCTAGAGGGTCGGGCAATGAGTGATGTAGTGATAAAAACAGTCTACAAGCTATCTGTGCCTGGGCCCAAAGTTGGAGCTAGTACACCAAGAGTCCCACATCACCTATATAGGAACAACTAGGGACTTCTGAGTCCCTCCCACCCAGCTTCAGCACTCGCTACAGTGTCCCCCCTCACGCACCATTCGAGCAACATCATATATCTGGCATCTCCTTAAGCTTAAGAGGTGATCCCACCGGCGTGATTATGGACTCCCCCATGGAAGCCACTGAGTGGGGGCCCCCCAGCTCTGAGTCCAGGTCTGTGTCTGGGGTCAGGACCTGAAAGTGGTTGGCCCTATGAGTGGAGACTGCTGCCACCACCTGCGCTCGCTCCTGAGCACCTTTTCCACAGTGGGGCGGGATCGTGGTTTGCGTGGGCGGCATCAGCGTGTGGGTCACCCATCAGTCCAGCCCAACAAACCATCCCCAGAAGCATCCAGTGGTTCGTGTACCCCCTTAGAGCGCAGCCACATCCAGGCTTCCTCTGGGGATGGGAAGAAGTGTGTTGTGTCAGTATCCATAATTCAAAGCCCGGCTGGGAATAACAAAGCATATCACAAACCCAAGGGGCCCGATTCACAGAACTAACTTAAGACAAAATCCTAAACTTACTACCATTTTGGTATTCACAGAAGGCACTTACTCATTTTGGTATTCACAGAAGGCACTTACTCATTTCGGTATTCACAGAAGTTAGGAGTCCTAACTTTAGGACTCCTAAATGCCTTCTGTGAATACCGAAGAATCTTAAAGTTAGGATTTTCTCAGTTTAGGAGTAGTAAAGTTTACTACTCCTAAACTGAGAAAATCCTAACTTTAAGACTTTCGGTATTCACAGAAGGCATTTAGGAGTCCTAAAGTTAGGAGTCCTAACTTTACTACTCCTAAACTGAGAAAAATCCTAACTTAAGACTTTCGGTCTGTGAATACCAAAATGAGTAAGTGCCTTCTGTGAATACCAAAATGGTAGTAAGTTTAGGATTTTGTCTTAAGTTAGTTCTGTGAATCTGGCCCAAGGTGCGTAACTGTGCCTTGACCGCACAAAAGGTGTTGTTACGTCTCTGAACCTCCACCGTGTAGTCTGTATAGGCCGTGATGTTGTTGCCTTTGTAGGTCCAGGGGCCTTTCGAAGGGAAATTTGTGACAAAAGATCTCTGTCCCTAAAGTTGAGTAGGCGCTCTATGACCAGGTTCGGCAGAGCCCCCGGTGGGGGGCGGCCAAGGATCCTATGGGCCCTCTCGATAGGGAAGAACATTTGAATCCAGTTAGCCAGGACCATGTTTGTCAGCCAGTCTTCCAAATACAGCTCAACATTTGGAACCTTTGACCCTTCAGGAAAGCAGAGGAAACAAATATTGTTTTTGCCGTGAGAGCCCTTCAGCATCTTCCGCCCTTGCCTTGAGGTCCCGCACCTCAGTTTGCAATGCTTTCAGTTGGTCCTACATGACTGCCAAAGAGGGTCTTAATGAAGTCAGGGAGGATTCCACCTGCTCTGTGAGCTTGGCATGATCAGCCCGAAGCAACCCAGTTGTATCGCCCCAAGTTGGACTTCCATAGCAGTTTTGGAGTCATGGATGGACTGTAGGAACTTATCGAATATCCCAGTATGCTTCTCTAGTGTGTATTCCAACTGGTAAATTGGGTCAACTGGTGCAAGAGAGGCCATCAGCATGGCCATAATCAATTTCTAGTGTGGGTGTTTGGGGCCCTTAGGCCAGACCATGCCTCAACAGCCTACTCCTGCGGCGTCTAAGGAGCGCGGACACAAGGGGTCAGGCCCTGCAGGTTAGCATCTCGCTATGTGCCGCCCCCATCATGGTGCCCTTGATCCTCTGGGCAGTAATGTGGCTCCACAGGCACTCCCTATAATGCCAGCACAGCACACCCTCCAGCCGCACTACAGTGGAAAATAAAGTACTAAGTGCCCAAGGTGGTAGGAGCACATTGAGTCCGGGGGGGAGGGTAGCTATATGGGCTTCAAGTCCCGAAAGTTCAAGCAGTATGAGTTGGCCGGCACATGGGACTCAGCAGCGTGACAGCAAGCATGTAAGTCCGGGGTCCCATAGGGCAGTGTCCACATGGAAGGTGATAGGTGGTATGGGGAGGTATGGAGACAAAGAGATGTGTGGCCTCTGTTGCCAGGCCGCCCGCAGCACCCACCAGTGTGTTAGAAGTCTCAGCTGCCCTCACCTCTGCAGTCCTTGCCCAGGACCTCGCCGCGTGGCAGTGTCGCTCCCCACTAGGTCTCCTGCAGCCCACAAAAAAAGGGATCATGGCCCCCAGAACAAGAGCGTGATGCCCAGGGGCGGCCTGCACGGATCAGGTGTAGCGGGCGGGGGGAGGAGGAAGGGGAAAGTAAAAAAATTTAAAACAAACCACTTACCTTCTCGCCGCATCACGCGTCTCTGCTCCGTCTCTCCTCCACGTTGGAACAGGAACCAGGAAGCACACCAGGCTCCCCTGACCAATCACAACGCTGCAATGCAGCGTTGTGATTGGTAAGAACCCAGGCTCCCTTGACCAATCATAATGCTGTAATGCAGCGTTGTGATTGGTCTGAACACTGTGGTTCGGCGCTCAGAGGAGAACTGGGGGCCTGGTCATGTTCTCCACCCAGGCTGTAATGCAGCTTGGGTGCAGAACATGCAAAGTGCACATGACTGTTTGGCCGGCCCCAGGGGCACTCCTCTCCTGCCCTGCTCTGAGAGCAGATCAGCCCCGCCCGCCTGCAAAGCAGCTGGAACAAATAAAATGATAATAACTTAGAGTTATTTTCATTTTACTTTTTCTTTGTTACATTGCTTAAAAGCAGTGGGCGACGCTCCTCCGTCTTAGCAGGGAAGCCGCCACTAGTGGTGCCCCTCACAGGCCTCACGCCTCACCACCGGCACCCTCGTCAATGGCAAGTAAAAGTGGAAGTCAAAGAAGGGCCACCAGCCCTCCTCGGCAACAATGAACACTTCATTTAGGACCAGCCACCCACTCTCTCAGAATGTTTTACCGGCAAGCACCCCCTACTCAGGAGGTGTTGGTTGGCCGGCACTCAGGACTTCCCCAGGGTGACCCCTTTATGATTTGTTATGTTTCCTGCTCGGTTGAGTTTACTTTGTTTAAGTTCATACAGGGTAATTTGCTGGCTGGTTGGGGTGGCTGGTGTAGGTGGGGGAGGGATATTAGATATATAGTGTATGTAAACATGCGAAATACCAATAGAATGATGTTCATTGACATGTTATATGCCCAGTTAAAGCAACAAATGTGCTCTGTCAGCTGGGGCATGCCCCGGCCAAATAACCCATAACGCAAACAGTCTTAACCCACCCCTGTCAATTCAATTTATGACATGGACTGTCCAGAGAATAAATAATCTCTGCAAAGTACGGCTTGTACTGACATATTTGGACAAACATAACATCCACATAGCCCTACTGCAGGAGGCACGTTTGTATGCCTCGATATTCTTTTAAATGGAGTCACCATAGATCACTGGCTAACTATCCCACTTATGTCAAGGAAACCGCAATTCTAGTTAAACAAGGCACTCCATTCTAGTGCCTGTATGAGTCAAATGATACACAGGGCCGATATAATATAATTCAGGTACTTATATGCTGGAAGCACATTACTTTCATTAGCAGCTATGGCCCTAATTCCGATAATTCAGAATTCCTGAGGAGATTATGGGCAGAATGTATTGCGCTCTCCCCTTAAATGATACAATGGGGGGAAGCTTTAATATAGTATTTGATGGGCAGCTCAATTGCTCTAATTTCGTTGGCGGCCACTGCACTGAAAGGTATCACGGAGGAGGGAGACTTGGTGGACATTTGGAGGCACTGATTCCCAGGCGTTAAGGAAGGGGCACACTTCTCCACAACACACTGGTCCTGGGCAAGACTGAACTATTGGGTGGGTACACGTGACATCTGTCTGTAGCTGTGCTGCCAGAGTTGACCTGCTCCCACACATACTGTTAGACCACTCAACAGTGGGCCTTAAGATTGCCCTACCTGCACCCAAACACTGAGCTTTCATGTGGTATGTATCCCCTTCCTCCTTGCTGGACACTGTCTATAATGATGAAGTTTGATTTGAAATAGAGGGCCTGTTCCAATCCAATGAACAGTCCATAACCTCGGTAGGCACATTGTGGGAAGCCTTTAAGGCATATATGTGAGGCAAATGCATGGCCAAACAATATGGAGTTTGTTGAGCTCTACAGGAACAATTGAACAAACTTAAAAGAGATTAACGCACGCTAGAGACTGCACATATATGCCAACAAGCAACTCAGTCTCTTGCTGAGATGAGAAACCTACTTACTGAACATACAGAGATGACAGAGCAGGAGGTTATGCATTTACATAAGTATGCTTCGGCCTGAGAGTATGGAGAGGCGGGCAGACCAAGCAGAACATTGGCCTCCCTCTATCAACCCAGGCAGTCCCCACAGGACATTACAGTACTACTACAAAACTAGGGTACATGCAAATATAACGCTGAGTCTATACTGGCGGAATTTGTGGCAATTCACACAGAATCATATACATCCTGCATGCACACCTCTTGGATGGACAATAGAGCATACTTTGATCACATAGCATTGTCATGGTTGGAGGGTCCCCACAGACAGCTACTAGAGGCATGATCACTATCAATGGGATCACAATAGTAATCTTTAGTCTCCCCACAAATAAACCCCAGGGGAATTATGGATTTACAACTGAATTTTATAAATCATACCTACTGCTATTAGCATCTATAGGCCAGGGCAGAGTTCGCAGAGTTCCGCGTAAGCGACAAAAAAACTCCACCAAGCTACGCGGAATTCTGTGAGCGGCGGAGTGGGCTACCTTTCGCCGACCGCAAAGATTTTTAGCGCCGGGTGTTTGTCCCACACTGTAAAATCAGTGCGAACAGCATCCAACATAGCACAAGAGGGCGCTGCTTCTTTCTGACGCTTGAGTAGAAGTTCTACTTAAGCTGCAGCTTCCTCATTGTGAAGGGATGGTTTCTCAACGCAAGCGGTAGCGACCATCCGCAACCGCCCCGTTGAGAAATCTCGCTGGGAAGTGGTCTAGCGTTGGATTTTTCTTGTACGTGCTCACCAACTTACCGTTAGCAAGTGCGAGCGAGGAACAAACTCTGGTACGCAGAGCGAAGTTTTTCGGTACTCAGCGAGCACCGCAGAGTGTGAAAACTCTGCAAACTCGCCAAATGGAGCAGAGTTCACCACCCAGGCCTAGTCATATCAGCCCCTGTCCCTTATAAATACAGATGCCAAGATATTGGCCAAAGTACTAGCCAACTGTTTGCTTCTCCTCCTCCCAGAACGGGTTCTACTGGACCAGGTGAGATTCATACCAGAACGATCCACAGCTTACAACCTGAGGATGATCTTTTCTCTCCTTCATCAATTAAAGCCAGATATGGAAGCAGTGGCATTGTTCTTAGAAACCACCAAGGCGGTGGGGTCTTTAGAGTCAGGCTTCCTTATCACGCTAGTAAATAGAATGGGTATGCCAACAAGTTTCCTGAAATCGATCCGGTTGCTGTATATGAATCCAACCACCAGAATTCAAATAATGGGCTACTATTGGGATGGGCACCTGCGAGGGCTGCCCACTCTCTTCAATGAAATCTTATAATTTCCTTATATGCGGACGACATTACATTATACCTAGGAGACCCAGCCCTATGAGTCCTGTCATATGTAAATGTTCCATATTCTGACCCCTACCCGGTATAATGATCAACCAGAACCAATCCACAATATTCCTGCTTACACAAATGACACATGTCTAAGAGATTGAGTTTCCTCTCCCATGGTGTACAACATAAATAAAATATTTAAGGGTATCGATTAGCTGAGACAGAAACAAGGTGATCACTGAGAATTATGGAAGAGCCATGGGACAAATTGAGTACCACAGTCCCTGATGAGGAGAATTTCCTTGATGAAAATGGTAGTCCTGCCTAAACTCCTCTACTTGTTCAATAACATCACCATAATACTAAATAAGCAATTCGTCAGGACCCTCAAATCACGTATGATCACATTGGCCTGGGCGGTTAGAGTGCACTGGGATATCCTTACACTGCCATATGAGTGAGGTGGCATGGCCGCACTGGACTTTGAACTCTATTACCTCTGTGCTCAGGCTCACTTCACCCAGTACTGTCTGCACCCACCTCCATATATGGCCATAGAGCGGCGGAATATGACGCCGCTTAACCACTCTTGCTGAGGGCAATGATAGGCCAGACACCTAAATGCAGTCGCAGTGAAATAGACTCTGTCGCAAGCTTGCAGTGGGAATAGGACAGGATCCGTGGAGACTTAACTGTCCAGTCCTTCATGCCCCTGAACAATCACTAACACACGACCCACTGATCAACCTGAGAAATGGCATGTCAGTTATTCAGGCATTGCAGAGGTGGGGTGTCCAGCGAATAGATGACCTTTTCCCAAACGGCAAATTCCTGGAACTGCCGGTCCCCCAGAGGGTGGGGAACCCCTACATTGGGCCCCTCCCCCTCCTACTGCCTCCGAGCCTTATGTAAAAGCCACTACCCAACATTTACCCCAGAACCCACCCCTTGCAAAACACTAACACTCCTCCTCAATACTAGTTCTACCAAGCATATCATCACTAAATTGCATTGCACGCTACAAAGTGAGGAGCCCGGTGTGGCGTCAAAGGCCATGGCAAGATGGGAACACGAACTGGGGAGCGAGATACCAACAAGGAATAGGGCTATTGGTGTGATCAGATAGGCCGCCTCCCACCCAATGGTCGGCTGCGATTGAAACAACTTACGTTCATCCACCAGACCTACCACATGCCACTCAGACTGTATAAGGCCAAGCTGCAAGACAATGCGAGATGTGCAAGGTACCTTGCACGGAGGCGGATTTTATTCATCTAGTATGGTTATGTCCTTTAATTAGTAGATACTGGATAGATGTATTTAGTACATTACCTGAAATGATCAGAGAGACTTTGGCATCATCTCCAAAGGTAGCATTGCTGGGGTATAATATGGATGTTACGGTGACTGTGCAGAGACTTATCTCTGTCGCCCTGTTGCTGGCTAAATTGACGGTGGTCTGTGCTTGGGGGAGGGCTCATGTACCAAGTAAAACAGTGGGTGGAAGACCTGGGCTTCCATAAGGAATGATTTGAACTCTATTATACTGTCCTTCCACCAACACAGAGTCTCAAGCATATATGGGGTCCATGACACCCCTACTTACTAACATGGGACACATCTATGCACTGACAATGAACAGCTTTGCAATGATGTCACTATTAAGTATACTGACTGTTGAGCACCACTTCTATCAGGAAGTGCTAGGCACAGATGCCCATTGCGAAAGAGATGTCTGTTCTTGTTGGACCACATATTTCAGAAGCATATGTGGGAACGGGGTGAGGGTAGGTTTGGGGGCTCCTTCTGAACTTTTTGTTTCTGATGATTGACGTACTGTTGTGGTAACTCTGTAGCAATAAAACTGCTAATAAAAAAAGGAAAAATGATAGCATCTTACGGATCATTCTGGCTACCTCTGCCATAATGGTGACCCATCCATGAGCTATTTTAGGCATTCTTGACAATATTCATTCTATCTTTGGCATAATGGTTTGTCATACTTGACATATTGTGGGCATTACTGGCAAAATTCCTACTTTCCTTGACTTAACAGTGGCTCAAGCTTGACATATTGTGAACATTGCTGGCATAATTTGCCTGTCCCTGGTACAGTGGTGATGCAGATCCCTGCCATACGCCTGAATCATGGGTACTTGATGATGACAATATATGCAAATCAAATGCAGGATATGTCCATGTGTGACAGTAGAACATGATTGTTTAGAGTCTACTAAAAATCTGGTATTTACGGACAATGCTATTAATTTTTCATGAAAACATTAAGCTTCTATTTGGGTGAAGTGACTTTATAGGACAAAGCAAAAGTTATGCATTTATTGGTGAAATATCAATATTGTTCCAAAACTGGCAATCTAATGTTTTGGAAAAATATGTTGTAATTTTGAAATATATTTAATGCCAGAATATGAGGGATAAGTCATGCTGTGTGTTGATAGGTTTATTACTGAGTTTGCTCCCTTGGTGCTAAAAGGCCTTTATGACTATGGCTGTTATATGCATACATGCACTCCATCATTTATGTTGATAAAAGCAATGGAGGTGTGGCCAACCGCCCAAGATGGCGGACGCAGAACACAAAAGCTCACAGACCCGGGCCCTGTAATCCAACTATTTAATGCTCCTGGCAGCAGCATCGGGCCACAAATATTATACACAAATGACTCCCTAGGACCAGGAATCTCCTCAGTGCAACGAAACAGCCAGGAGCGCCTGTGTGGACTGGCCCCTGCCACGAGGTGAGAATGGCTAGGTGGGCCGCGGGTGTTCTCGGCCTGCAGCTGAGCGCCGGGGGCCTCCAGGGAAGAAGTTTCCCGCTGTATGCTCCACTCACAAACTGCACCACAACCCGGAGGATGCCTGTGCCAGGCTGCTGCTGCCATAGAGAAGCGCGCACCAGGTGATACACAGACATCAGCCCGACAGCAGCACCACTGCACCTGGGCATTTCAACCAACCCTGCCAGAACCCAGGACCGCACTTATAATGGTGAGGTGTGCCAGGCTGGGGCTGGGTACTACCCGCTCCAGCCCCGGGGCATTGGCTGCACAGTTGTTGATTGAGGAGGCCAGCTACATTGGTACTGAACGCCCACAGTATCTGTATAGTGGCCCATGTGGCCTAGATTTAAGCGAGTGAGCACACTATAAGGCCCATACGTAACATCGCACCAACAGCCTGGGCATCAAATACTCCTCACATACCTGGGCAGTGTTTTGAGATGTGCTAAGAGGGAGGAGCACGCTGACTGTCGCTGGGTCAGGCATGAGTCTGGAGGTTCTCTGGCCTGGAAATCTCTGGGACATTTATCATACCTGCCTGATAGGCTGATGGCACAGAGACAGTAGAGAGTAACTGCGGCGGAAATACGGCATGTTTAAGAGCCTGAGAACCATACCCATGGAGGGATAGACTGAGTGGACCTGGCCCTGCTTAGCCAAAGTTCCCGGGCATCCCCTGCATGCACGGCTTAGCCTGCAGTCAATTATCTCGTTGTGCAGAAAGGTCAAGACGCATGCCGGGGGAGACCTTGCTCTTAGTCCCTAGATGAGCCAGTGAGGACACTCCCCTAGCACATTACATTACCAGCGCACTGAAACATGGTGAAGCCCACTCTAACTGACCGCGGGCTCCTGCACCCCTCCACACGGGACATCCCTGAGGGGACCACCCTGGCAATGTATCGGGACAGCTACATACTACCTGCACCAGGCCCGTAAATACAGAATTGATTTGGATGCCTCAACTGGATTTCCCACACCACTCTACTGCTTCATTGAAGAGTAACCACTACAGGCTTAAGCTGACATAACTACTAGCCTGCATGCCCCAAGGAAAGCGGGGAGCCCCCTACCACTTAGAAAGAGAAACTGGCTCTGAAGCCCTCCCCTGTTGTATGGCAATTAGGGGCTAACTGAAAGAGTTATGGGATGCACCAGAACCAAAACCATTAACCCTGCTGCCTACACTCGTTCCCAGGGTTCTCCCTCTGAGTGCTCATCAGACCTGACACCTGAAGACTGTATATCCCCCACCACGGCAGCACGCCCCATGGACAATTGGACATTATTCTTCAGTAGATACAAGACTCTAGAGTGGCCAATGAACAACGCCTTGGGATCATCACCACAGATATTAGGCCCCTTCAAGACGACCAACGCAAATTGGCCAACAGGGTCAAAACCAATAAGATGACACTCTCCACCCTGACGCCATGTCAAGCGGAACGCACATCTCTTGTGGCCCAGCTACGCCAGCAGGTGGATCAACTCCAGGAACGTGTGGATGATGCAGAAAGGAGGGCACGTAGAAATAATGTCCAAATAGTAGGCATACCAGAAAGGGCTGAGAGTCACCCATACCACTCAATACATAGAGAATTGGCTCTGGACTACAGTGGACTCGACTGGCTTATCAGACCTGTTCATGGTCGAGAGAACACACCGAGTACCCACAAAGAAACCCATACCAGGAGCACTGCCGAGACTCATCGTGGCTAGGATACTTAACTTCAAGGATTGTGACACACTACTACGTGCTGCACATGAAAATGCGCCCATCAACATGGAGAGCACAATGGTATCTCTGTTCCCCTACTATAGTCTGGCTGCCCAGCACCGATGCTCCTCCTTTCAAGAAGTGAAATGCTACTTACGCACAGTTGGGCTCACGTATGCTCTACTCTTCCCACCCAAAATTAAGGTGGTACATGACCAATGCACCATCTTTTTTGACACTCCAGAAACAGCATGGGACTGGCTGGAACAACAATTCCCTGAATCTCGGGGCGTGGTCCTCCACGGCCCTCACCACCTAAGGCCCAAAGGACACCTCGATGACAACAGCGAGGCGCGTCCCCTCGAGACCGAATAGGGGTAGTGCCATCTAGTTCCAACTCTTCACACTGCAGTGACTTAGACTCTGACCCCATTGGCAGCATGGCATTGCTCCATTCATTTACACCGTAGACGGCCAATGACCTACTGGGTTGACAGTTCTGAGTAACCTGGGAAATGGGTTTCTTACTCAACATGCCAATGTTTGTCACACATACCCACAGGGGTTTTCTATGAAAATTGTACTGTGATGATATGCCAAAGTTCCTTACGTATATGTATACTGTTTATACACTCTGTGGCTGGCTACCTCTACCTGCAGCTCTTTGAATGCTTCAGAACCTATTAGATGTAGCCATGATGCATATGATTCCCATTATTTATGACGATTGTATTTTAATTATTGCTGTGTCATATTGGGTTCCTGGGCCAGACAAAACATAAAACCTGGCATGACTCTGCCTCTTCGGCAAGGACTTTTTCATAGGTTTGGAACCATGCACCCCGAAAGCGTAGGCACATGGTTTTCTTTGGTTACTATGTTGTTGTTGTTTCTACTGTTTGATCGAATGAAGGAATATTGCTGGACCGAGTATTGGGGAAATATTTTTGATTGCTTGACAAAGTCACCTAACCTGTATGATTCGGGTAACACACTTAATTGTTTATACCATGTGTGAAATATCTACTGTAATAAGCTCTTATAACGCTCTTACATGGGACATGAGGTGCATGGGCTCGGTGTACAAAAGACACAGAATATTGGCCCAATTGCATAGGTGACGTCCACATATCATCTACTTACAAGAAACCCACCTCACTGCTTCTGAAGCCCAGAAGCTACGAAGAAAATGGAGGGGTCAACAATTCCACACATCCTACTCGGCTTTTTCACGGGGTGCTGCGATATGGGTCAGAGCAGGCGTCTCCTTTCGGTCCTAGACACTAAGATTGTTGCACAGGGTCACTATTTACTACTTAAGGAAACATTGGATGGTGCACCGATTGTACTTGGGAGCATATATGCGCCAAATACAGAACAGGATGTTTTCCTGACCCACCTGTCAACAGTGCTGATGGACTGGGCACAGTGCCCGTGGGTTTTGGGAGGGGATTTCAGTGTAGTTCTAGATATTACTATTAATTGCTCACATCCCCCCATGCCCGGTACTGGCCCGATGTGATAATCTGGGGTGTTGCAACAATGGGTGTCGGGCTGGGACCTCTTAGATGTATGGCATAGCCGTAACATTGATATGAGGGAATACTCATTCAATTCTCCCCTGCATACACTCCACACCTGCCTTGATATGTTCATGTGCGCTTCCCACCTTCAGCCTAACATTACCCATGCCACGTACCTGGGTAAAACACTATCAGACCACAATCCACTAGAAATTACAATCCCTACCTGGTGCTTGCAACCACTGTTCCTTGAGGATGTGGTATTCCGAGAGACGCTCCCCAACACGATTGACACATACTTCTCTGAAAACACCAGCACAGCCTCCTCTCTATTGGTGGAGTGGGAGGCCTTCAAAGTGGTAATACGAGGAACATCTATAAACATTTTGGTAGGTACTTGAAGACAGTCCTCCAAGAACTCGCACAGGTAGAAAACAGCCTGAGCCCATTAGAACGAGCAGCGGCAGAGGATGTAGATGCCGCAACTCAATTGCAAAATGCTAAGATCACCTACGCTGAACTCCTCAAACGTTTCCCCATAGTCGACTGAAGAACCTATGTGCAGAAAACGCACACTGAGGTGGACAAATCAGGTACGTTATTAGCTTGATTACTTAAACCAGAACCATCACACACCCATCCTATCGATAAATGCACCACACCAAGGCACAGTTGTGACGCAACTGGGTATCAACACAGAATTTTGTGACAACTACGCTACCTTCTATAGCGCCCCGCCACCCTCTGACCCCGCTGACATAGCCTCGTTCTTTCATCGGGCAACATTACCAGGGTATCTGCTACTGATAGGGAACACCTCAACACCCCCATAACGGCAGGCAAAATACGTGGGGTCATTAAAGAACTTGCTCATAACAGAACGCCGGGCTCAGATGGACTCCCAGTGGAATTTATTCCACTTATACCACACAACTGGTTTTGCAGCTAGAAAAACTGTACAATGCCTCCCTAGAGAAATGGGCACCTCTCCCTTCTACCAGACAATCGCTGGTCACCTCCATCCTAAAACCCTGGAAATCACCTACTGATCTGTGCTCTAGTAGACCCCTTTTGTTACTGAATACAGAATACAAAATCCTAGGTAAAGTGCTTGAGCACCAACTGCTCGCCCTACTTCCACACCTGCTTCACACAGACCAGTGTGGCTTCGTTCCGCGCCACAATACTCTAAACATACATTGTTTATTTCAAATTATGGATGCTGTTCAGGGGTACTTTCCATTTGCTGCTGTCTCTCCTAGTATATCTGACAAGCATTTGACACCCTCGGCTGGGACTTTATGTTGGCAGCACTTGCTAGATATGGGATACCCCCAGCCTATATTCGATGGGTGCAACTGTTGTATAGGGAGCCTATAGCCATGGCCAGAACAGGGCCATACATCTCAGCCTCTTACAGGGTATCTCTTGGGACTCAACAGGGTTGTCAGCTTTCACCACTCTTGTTTGTTTTGGCAGTGGGCCCTATTGCACAGCAAATCCATCAAGAAGCCGGAGATTGGGGAATCTCTATAGGCCGCACAATTCATTCCATATCTATGCCTAAGACATGATTTTATATCTGAAGTATCTCTGTGCTAGATTAGATGGTGTAGCCCAGTTGATGTCCACATTCGTATAGATGCTGATAATTCTTTTGCATTCTCCTATACAGACACCTATATGGAACACTTAATGCCGTGCACACCTCCTGATCCCCCAAATGGGAAGCAGACCTCACCCGAGAGCCAATGGACAGGGAATGGACCTCTTTAATGGAGTAAAAAATATCTTGCGCCACTTGAGATTTAGAATTCTCCAATTCTCCATATTACATAGGGCCTACCTCACACCACACAGGATCAACACGATGTTCCCCACAGCCTACTTAACTTGCCCTCGATGTCATGCATTAGACCCAGACCTTACACATATGCTATGGGCGTGTCCAATGCTGTCCAAATATTGGACGGGCGTTGGGGCAGCACTATCAGAACTGACCGGCTTGGACCTCTGGTACACGCTTGAATAATGTATCTTAGGTTTATATTGCCGACCCACAAGATCCAGAGTAACGACACGCTTTACAGACTCGACTTTACTGTTGGCACAGTGACTGTTGAGACGATTGAACTCTTCACAGTTTCCCTCTATTGTTCAATGGCGGGCGGTATTACACTGGGGCCTGGCTGAAAGCGGGCCATATACGTTGGGAGGAGTATAGAGGTTTGAGCAAAAGACTCATATCAATGTAATGGGACACATTATTGGAAACATTCAAATCACAGGACGACGTGACCGAAGGAGAGCAGTAACTACAAGGTTACTGAACACTGGCCCAGATACGGCACCACGCCGAAGATCCTAATTCATCTCTGATATGGCCCGATGTATTACATCACACACGTTCAAGTAGGGACACAATCTAGCCCCTACGACAGATCGTAAAGTAACATTAGAGATACTAAGAGCGCTCCACTAAGGTGCACACACTGACTCATAATTCTCAATGTATATTGCCCTCCACTTCTAACTCAATCAATAGATGACAACGTCTAGTTGAAAGGGGGTGGGGAGGTAAAAGATTCTTTGGATTGCAAGTAACTAATGCACACAATGTGATTTACACTGAGCAACTCAGTCGGAATTGCAACACTTTGCATAATGTCAAGAGTCCTGTTGACTGTAAAAAGAATATGTCTATTACCACTAAAATGCAATAAAGTTAATGGTAAAAAAAAAATATATATATATATATCCTCCAACACTTCCAGCTTGGACAGTCACCCAGCCAGACTACGACGATGCCGTTTCAGCAAAAGTAAGCTTTATTTTAGGCAAGTATCAGGGCTGTAATGCGTTTCGGCAGGATCTCCTGCCTTGTTCACACATATATATATATATATATATATATATTCACTGAAAAAACCGTAGGTTTCAGACATGTTATAGTTACAAATTAGCATTTAAAAAACCTTTGAAATTCACTGAAAAAACCATAGGTTTCAGGGACGTTATAGTTACAAATTAGCATTTAAAAAACCTTTGAAATTCACTGAGAAAAACCATAGGTTTTAGGGACAGTTATAGTTAGTTGGACATTGCACTCATACAAAACCCGTGAAATTCCCCCGTTATAGTTAGTCCAGCTAACTATAACTCGCGCCCCCGCAATGCACTGCTGATGACGTCACATATTACATCACTCATGACATGGTCAGTGACATCACTGATGACTCTCAAAAAAGGTTTTTTAAATTCTAATTTGTAACTATAACATGTCTGAAACCTACGGTTTTTTCAGTGAATTTCAAAGGTTTTGTAAATGACAATTTTTAAATGTATTAATTGTTATATACATTTTTTTCATACTGATTTCCAAATTTTTTAGAAACAATTTTTTTTTAAATATTTTATTTTTTAAATTACATTGTAATTACATTATACATTACATTACAAAAAATACTTTCTCAGAATGAATTACTTTAGTTTAAATACTTTGCACATAGGCAATAGACTTTTAAGTACAGTAGTTACAGTTGTTGCAATGGGCAACACATTTTCAAACACAATGCAACATTCAGCTCAATGTGAATTTCTAGTTAAATGCAATTAGTTACTTTATGGATTACTTTTCTAACCACAGGACTGGATCCTAGATTCAGTCCTGGGACATCTCCTGTAAACAGTTGAGTAAAAGCGTTTTGGTTACAGTCGTGATTTTTAAGGAATATTATTGTACTTTAAAAGTTCACACTTAGAAACTTTTTCTCATAGAATCACCAATGTTATCCTATGGAAGGAAATTCACTTAGAAGTTAAAAACTGTTATCGTTACTTTTTCTTACTCAGTGTTGGATCCTGGATCCAGCACTGGTGCATCTCCTGTAAACAGTTGAAAGAATGCGTTTAAGTCATACAGGCGATTTTTTAGGAATATTTGTAGTTTGTGAAAATCGACACTTTGAAACTTTTCTGCTGAAAACCAGACAATGGATTCCTATGGAAGAAAATATAAGTTACTGGTAAGTACGGTTAAAATTACTTTTCAGGGTCAGTGCTGGGCTAAAAGATGCAGCACTGGGTTCTCTCCTGATAACAGGTGAGTAAATTGGAATTCGTACTTTGGTTGATTTTAGAGGAATATTATAAAGTTCCAAAACTCCACACTTAGAAGAATTTCCAAGTGAAACCAGTCAATGTTAGCCTATGGAAGGAAATTCAAGTTACTGGTAAGTACGGTTAAAATTACTTTTCAGGATTAGTACTGGGCTGAAAGATACAGCACTGAGGTCTCTCCTGATAACAGGTGAGTAAATCGGAATTCGTATTTCGGCTGATTTTAGAGGAATATTTTAAAGTTCCAAAACTCCACACTTAGAAGAATTTCCAAGTGAAAACAGTCAATGTTAGCCTATAGAAGGAAATTCAAGTTACTGGTAAGTACGGTTAAAATTACTTTTCAGGACCAGTACTGGGCTGAAAGATACAGCACTGAGGTCTCTCCTTATAACAGGTGAGTAAATCGGAATTCGTATTTCGGCTGATTTTAGAGGAATATTTGTATGTTTCAAAAATCAACACTTAGAAACTTTTTCAACAAAAAGCAGGCAATGATATCCTATGGAAGGAAATTCAAGTTACTGGTAAGTACGGTTAAAATTACTTTTCAGGACCAGTACTGGGCTGAAAGATGCAGCACTGAGGTCTCTCCTTATAACAGGTGAGTAAATAGGAATTCGTATTTCGGATGATTTTAGAAGAATATTTGCACAATGGTGAAGGGAGGGGGCGGGGCCTGAGGTGACATCTGTGCAAACGCGCCCCGTGGCGCGTTTTAAGTTGGGGGATTAAGTCCCCTTGAATCCTGAGGGTCCCTAGGGGCCAACTAGCCCACCAGGAACCTCCAATATGCGCCAGGGGGCTGCGTTGCAGAGACGTGTAGAGAGGCCACACCCCTTTTACACCTCTCTGCAACGCAGCTCTGTGGCGCTTTCTGGATGTACCTGTTGGGCTAGTTGGCCCCCAGGGACCCTCAGGATTGAAGGGGATTTAATTCCCCATCTTAAAACGCGCCACATGTCACCTGAAGCCCCGCCCCCTCCCTTCACCACTGTGCAAACGCGCCCCGTGGCGCGTTTAAGTTGGGGAATTAAGTCCCCTTGAATCCTGAGGGTCCCCGGAGTCCAACTAGCCCACCATATACCTCCAAAAAGCGCCACAGAGCTGCGTTGCAGAGAGGTGTAAAAAGGGGAGTGGCCTCTGCACACCTCTCTGCAAGGCAGCCCCCTGGCGCGTACTGGAGGTTCCTGGTGGGCTAGTTGAACCCAGGGACCCCCAGTATTCAAGGGGAATTCGTTCCCCCTCTGCAAACGCGCCAGGGGGCGTGTTTGCAGAGTGGTGAAGGAAGGGGGTGGGGCCTGCGGGCCCGATCGTTTTAAAAATATTTTTTTGTCCCTTGAAGGGGGCTCTGTGGCCCCCTTCCTTTTTCCAGTTTTTATGCCCTGGGGACCCCATCCCCCAGGGCCTTACCCTCTTTTAAATTACAAATTTAAAAAAAACGGGAAGGGGGCCGCGTGGCCCCCCTTCCCTGGGCCTGTATTGGCCCCGGGGACCCCATCCCCCGGGGCATGGCCTCGATTTTTTTTTTTTCGTAGGGAGGGGGGCTGCGTGGCCCCCCTCCTCAGGCCATTTAAGGCCCCGGGGACCCCATCCCCCGGGGCCGGCCTTTCCGTTTTTTTTTTTACTTTTTATTTTTTATTTTTTGGGGAGGGGGGCCGCGTGGCCCCTCCCGGGCCACTACTTGCCCCGGGGACCCCATCCCCCGGGGCTGGCCCTCTCGTTGGGGACTGTGGGGGTCCCCAATCCCCCACAGTCCCGCCGGCTCCCCGTGTCCTACGGGAGCCGGCATTGCTTTACACATGGGGAGCAGCTAACATGCTGCTCCCCATGTGGAAAGCTATCGGCTTTGGATATTGGAAGAGAGAGCAGGTTTCCCTGCTCTCTTCCAATATCCAAAGCAGTTTGCAATGACAGGACGGGAGCCGCGAGGCTCCCGTCCTGTCATTGCAAACAGCAGTGTCCCGGGGGTAGGCACCCCGGGACACTGCAGGAGCCGGCCCTGGGGGTGGTGGTCCCCAGGGCCATCAAGGGCTCCAGGAGGGGGGCCGCGCGGCCCCCCTCCCATTCAGTTCACAGCCCCGGGGAGGTGGTGGTCCCCGGGGCTCTGGGTCCGTAACGGACCCCCATATTTAAATGTTTAGTGCCCCGGGGAGGTGGCGGTCCCCGGGGCGTGTGGGGGGGCTGGAGCCCCCCCCACACAGGTTTTTTAATTAATAAAAAAAAGCCCCGGGGAGGTGGTGGTCCCCAGGGCTTGGGGGGCCCTTTGAGGCACCCCACACATTAAATTATCCCCCCCCCCACCATGCCCCCGGGACTTGGGCCACCCGGGGGCAAAATACAATCGAAGCGCGGGAGACCGCGCTTCGATTTTTTTTTTTTCGGCAGGATTCGCGCACCCTGAGCGCATCCTGCCGATTTTTAAAAAATTATTATTTTTTTTTTTTGCCCAGGGGGTCCTTGTGGGACCCCCTGAGCAACCTAGGGGTCAGGGTGTTTCTACCCTGCCCCCTTTGTGCGCTTTGCGCACTTGTTTCTGTCCCTCGGTTCTACCGAGGGACAAAATGGCTGCCAACATTTCCTGAATCGGAATGTTGACAGCCAGCTTACAGCCAATTAACATGCAGCTCGTGATCGGGAGGGTACGCGGACCCTACTCGGCCATAGATATCACTATCTTTTTACTTTTGATTTTCTCAGCAACTACTGAACGGATTTACACCATTTAACAAAAGGGTTCTTTCTGAACCAAGAACTACCTCTTTGCCAAATTTGGTGTAATTCCGTTCAGCAGTTCGGGCTGTAGCCGTGTCTAAAGTTTCCTATGGAAAATTGCATGGGGAAAACGCGTTTTGGGACCCCCCTTTTTCTCGGCCCCCGCTTGACTAATCCCCCGAGACTTTCAGGGTAGGAGCGGACCGGAGCGGGCCACAAAGTTTGAAAATTTTGCGAAGATACGTCAACCGGCAAGAGAGTTATTTCAAATAGAATGTCGCGGATTTCCTATGGATAATAGGTTGTAACTATAACTATCTACTGGCGACCGCCAGTAGATAATATATATATATATATATGCAGCCTGGGTCATGTGGAATTGGGAAGAGCAGCCTAACCGCCAGTGGTGCAGGATTGAAAGCGATGCCACATCACGCCTTGGCGGTTAGGCTGCTCTTCCCAATTCCACATGACCCAGGCTGCAGCGCTATGAAGTGGAAGAGCCCCCGAGCACTACATCGGAACAACCAAGGAAGGATGGTTGTTTGTTTCTGAATTTGTTCGACGCTGGGAGCGGAAAGGCTACCCTTGGCGGGAACTTTCAGGGTTACAGAAGCCCTCTGGATTTGACATTTTTGAAATGCTCGGAGCCAGGCACAGCTCAAGATAAAGTCGAGCTGTGATTCTCAGGAGTCTATTATTCACCATTTAAAAAAGACAGCATTTGCATATGATGCCGGTTCCAGCAGTGTGAATGAGAGGAATACTGAGGTGAGCTCCGTGAAACAGTGAGCATATTTGTTGCTAACAAAGCTCAAATGAATGTGGCTAAACATTAAGGGTGAATAGTAAAATAATGCTGAATACAAACCTGCATTGATGACATTTTGCCATGACATTTGAGTGAAAAACGAACGTTAAACTGTTTCTACAAAGCTAAAAAGAATAAACTACACCCTTTTTTTATTTACTGCTGGAACAGAAAAACTTTATTGTTTTAAACTTCCCTTCAGGTGATTGCATCAAGACTGCTTGAAAGGACAGAAAGTGTAGTAACTTTTCTATGTTTCTTTATTTGCAACACCTGAGGAGTGGATATATAAACACATAACTTTGTAGGCATTTGTTGGTTGATAAAGGCTGAATCTTCAGCCAAAACGCGTTCCAGTGTTTGTAATGCTGTCTGCATATTAAAAGATCATGACGGAGAAATGAGTGCAGGACCCGTTTTTTGAGGGAGAATGGGCAAGCTAGTATATATATATATATATATAAATATATATATATATATATATATATATATATATATAAAGCATTCTTTATTATTATCACTCCTGTTGTCTGCGTCCTGAGCGTGCACAAGTGGGGTAATAATCAGACTGAGCCTGAAATTTCTATGTGATTGTACAGTAGCTTAGCTGTTTGAGTCTTGTCAAAGAAATCTGATTATACCCAAATCAGAGCCTGCAAAATGGTATTGACAAAATGCAAATTAGTAATCTGTGAGTCAAGGATTCAACTGGTCAGAGGTTCCTTCAGCAACAGTTAGTGGAAAAACCTTGTAAACAGAAGCCAAGATGCAAATGTATACCCTAAGATACTCAGGTTCCAAGAATAGTCATGTCTATGTTTTACAATAAGCACCAGCAGGTGCCTAGTCTGAAATCATGGGAATGAAAAAGGATGGCATCCAAATAGTAGCAGAAGTGTAAACAGCTCCAGTGAGCAAGCTTTTCCCTATTTTGCACAGCTCAGGAGCCAGGATGCAATGGTGGCTCCACATCAAAGATGGTCACTGCCTGCGGGTAATGTTAACCTGAGCAAGAAAACATGGCTGAAACAGGGTACCGTAATGCAATTAAATATAATTTATGTTTTCACAGTCAGTAAAATGTTTCTAGCTTTTGTTACTTTGGGTTAATATTGTGAAATTTCTATTGATTTACATTTTTTTCACTGTGCCCCTTCCAAGTAGAAATTCACTCATACAATCAAACTGAGAATCTATACCGAAGTGATGGAAAATTAAGTGACGAAAGATGCCATACACACTTTTGACCACCTGTAATATATGCACATCTTTAGCCAATTTTTAGGGAATTTGTGCTGAAAAAACACTACACAAAGTAAGCTTTCTTCCATGTGTAATATATGGCAAAATATATCCTCATATGTGTTGCAATACACAAAGTAAGCTTTTTTCCATGTGTAATATATGGCAAAATATATCCTCATATGTGTTGCAATACACAGAGCAGTTTTGTGGCCGTTTTGATGTTATGGTACTCCAAGGTGATTTACAGTATCCTAGAGGACAGGAGTATAATAATCTGTATAAGCGGGTCTTCCTAGATTCCCAGCCTAACCAAGAGAGCTCATCAGTTGTTCTGAGGTGAAAACACTTCTCTTAATTCTATTTTTTAATTGGATTCTTGGACTTTTTACGTGAATGGTTCTACTGCCAAAGTAGGCCTACATGTCCCAGAAGGAAAAGCATAAAATAGGCTAGGATGTTTTACAACACCTGTGGACAATGTGAGAGCTATGAAATCAAATTTGTAAGTAATGTGTTTGGTTGAGGAGATGGAAGCCCTACTCAGGCACCAACCACAATCCTTGCTAGGATGAATCGCAAATTCACTAAATTAACCTGTGCTTATCCCTTTGGTACCTTGGCACAAAAGCAGTCAGATTTTACAAAATGTAAAGTATTTATGCTACACACCAAGAGTAATAAAGTAAAAACACAACACAATAAAAGTCTCAAACCAAAACAGAGTACATTTTAATAAGTAAAATATTAAAACGACAAAAATCTAATCAGTAGAACTGGAGATATGCAATTTCCAAGATTTAAGTTAATAAGCGACTAAAAGCACAAAGCTCCAACTGAGGGTATCTGGTCGCGCTCGACCAGGAGAAAGTCACAGGTTCAGGCCGGCAGCGAAGGAGTGCAGGCCGGGCACAGGACCAAGTTTGGCCAGCTACGAGTTGTACCTTATGACCTTGGTGCAAGGTCTTTGTGTCGCACAGTGTCAGTTCCGATGAGGATTTCAGTTGTGCAGCGAGGTCTTGTGAGGCTTTGCGTCACTCAGCGTTGGTTCTGATAAAGCTTGCAACTATGTGGCAAAGCCCTGCGGGGCTTTGCGTCGCTCAGCGTCAGTTCCGATGGAGCTTTCACCTGTGTAGCGAGACTTTGCTGGGCTTCGCTTTGCGCCAGACTTGATGGAACCTTGAGTTATGCCAATATGAGTTCTCTGTGATGTCAGCCAAGGGTCAAGGACCTGAGGAGGCACCTCTTGGAGATCAGGAACTCACTCCATCAGAGGCCATCAGGGCTCAGGCAGGTCCATTTGCAAGTCCTGTGCAGCAGGTCAGGTGGGCAGTGCAGGGAGGACTCTGGAGCTTGTTGTGTCCCTTTAGCTATGAACAGAGGTCAGCCAACTGACCCTTGGAGTCACTGAAGAAGCCTGGGGACAAGGAGATAGTCCAGGTCTCCTTCAGCAAGGCAGGCCTCAAGCAGTAGGACAGTCCTCTGGTAGAAGCAGAGCAGTCCTGTGGGGTCCAGGCAAGCCTCTAGCAGCAGGGCTGTCCTCTGGGGAACAAGACAGTCCCTCTGGAGTTTTCCTCAGGTCCAGGAGTGTACTGAAGAGTGGTTCAGAGTTTCCAATATTTATTCCTGGTGCCAAGCTTTGAAGTGGGGGAACAATCTGGCCTACCCACATGTCTGGTTCTGGAAAGTTCAATCCTTACACTGCCAAGGCTCCAAAACGACTAGGGTCACAAAAGACTAGTGTTCGGTTTCTTTGTCTGTGCTGGAGACAGCCCCTATTTAAGTACAAGCAGGGCAGGGAAAAACTCCACCCCCACCCATTCTGTCAGGATGGCCAATCCTGTCCAGACCTAAGCCTTATTGTCTCACTGTCTGGGAGGAATAAACAAAGCCTAGCAGCAGGACCATGTGAACCAGGACACCGGCAGCAGGCACCCAATGGTTAGGACAAGAAAATGCTAACTTTCTAAAAGTGGCTTTTTCAGAAATGTGACCTAAAATCTGACTTTACCATTAAAGAGGGGTTTAAATTACAATTCATTTGAATGTAAACATGGCATTCCTACCTGCTCCCAATCAAATGTTAGCACTTATTAAATGTATTAAGGTAGCCCAATGTTATCTTATGAGAGAGATAGTCCTTACAGTAGTGAAAAACTAATTTAGTACCAGGACATGTAAACCTTAAAAGCACATGTCCTACTTTTTAAATACAATGCAGCCTGCCCTATGGGTGGTTCAGGGCCTACCCTTTGGGTGACGGATATGTATTAAAAAGGAAGGTTTAGGCCTGGCAAAAATAATTTTTTTGTCGAGTACAGATTTTGATTTGGCAGAAGTTGTGTACTTCCACTGAAAAGAGTCCTTGTAATGCAATTTTTGCCTTGTGGGAAAGCTTATGCTTAACACAGAAGGACTGAGTTGGTTATGGTGACAAGCCATTGTCAAAGGCTATACTTTGTATCTGATGATTATGAAAAGGTTTGACAAAGGCAGTAGGCCTGACTTATTAATCGTGAAAAGCATATGTTAAAGCCAATAGGCCTTTAAGGGTAGATTACGCTGTGTTAAAGCTTGTAGACATATATTTTGTTACAAGGAATCTCACAGGTTGCCATAGTAGACAAGGATTTTGGTGTTGGTTACTTCCTTTGACAAAGCCTGAGAGTAAAGGATTTGCACTGTGATAATTCTTGCTAGGTAGTTGTCTGCCATGTCCTTGAAATAATGATTGCAATTGAGTTGGGTAACAATAAACCATTTAGTTGGGTAACCAACATACCATTGAGTTGGGTGACAATAAACATCTGCTATTGAGCGGCAAGATACCCTTGGGTGAACATGCACTTTACAAATACACATGTTAAATAAAAAAATATAAAAAACTCTACACTCTTAGATGGTCATTGTGTCAGCCCTCTTTTGTCTGTTCGAGTGTCATTCACATTCTGTTTCTTCCCGTACCAGCATACAGCATTGCGCAATTTGTTAGTCCATTTCTGCCATTGGCTCTACTGATCCGTAAGTAGTCAAACTTTTCCTACTCACATCCGCCTGAAAAAGACTGCACTTCAGTGTCTGGTCTTGAGACCAGTCCTTGGGTTTTCATTTTTAGGTCTCGGGCCTAGCGTTGCAGTGCGCAGCCCTGCTCGCGCAGCCCGAGACCTCTTGTATGGGCTTTTGAAAGCTGCCCACACGCTCGAGCGTGTGGTTTTGCTTTCGGCAACGGCCATTGGCTTTAGCGTGTTTTTTTTTTTTTAAAGTAATGCACGCAATTGGGCAAAGGCGGGCGCATGTCCCGCCTTTGCTCCGCCCATTCCCATCGGTGGCTAGCACGCGCAGCAGCGCGCGTTCGCCTCGCTGCCGCGCTCCCTTTCCCCCTGCTCCTCTGTGGTGCGCGCGCACCACTGGTTCTTTATTTTCATCCATATCCACCCTCTCTCACTCTTTCTTTGCATGCCACTCCCTCAATGTTTGTCTCCACCTTTTTCTTCGTCTTTCCTTTCAACTCTCTCCTGCTGCCCTTGGTTGTTTTTCATTCATTGAGTTTCGCCCTGACAGTTTCACTTTATATATCTCCGGAGGTTACTCCAGGCCGGCACATGCAGTGTGTAGACTTTGTTCCCAAGCCTGGGGTTGTTTGTTCATCCGTGTCTTCAAGTCTACGTGAGTCTGATAACGTTCATCGGTCTCTGGGTGTCTGATAGCGCCCTTTGGTCTGTGGCCGTCTCTCGGCGTGTGACACTCTCTGTACCTCATGGGTGACTACCACCGACCACTAGCATTTGGGTGTTCATAGTGTCTGCAGATCCGTGATAAGTATCCATCCAATCCACACGTTGGGGGCTCATGGCTCTGTAGGTCTCTGTGTGCCAGACACCGTCCGTTGATCTCTTTATGTCTGGCAGTCTGTTGGCCCCTGGGTGTCTGATAGTGTCTATTGGTCTCTGGGTGTCTGTTATTATGTCTAGTTGTTTGGTAGTGTCCATAGGTCACTGGTACTATATCTCGACTCATGGGCATCTAATAGTATCTGTAGTCGTTTGGTTTCCAGGCACCGTCCACTGGTGTCTTGATATTGTGTGTAGGAGTTTGGCAGTGTCTATGGGTCATTGATAGTATGCTTTGGCTGGTGGGTGCCTAACAGTATCTGTAGGTTTGTGGGCAGCAGGTAGGGTAAATTGTCTTTGGGTCTGATTGTATCTGTTTGTTCCTGTGCATCTGAAAATGAACACGGGGCATCAGAAGTCTGATAACGTGTAGAGATTTCAGCTGTCTGATAGTGTCTATTGGTATTTGCATGTCTGATTGTATCCTTTGGTCTCTAGATGTCATAAACCATCTTGAGGCCTATGGGTGTCTGGCAGCGTTGGTAGGAGTGTGTCTGATAGTGTCTGCTGCCCCCTGAGTGTTTGCTTGTGCCTGTTGGTCTGTGAGGCCCGAAGCTGTTTAATGGTATTTCTGTGTGTAATAGTGACTGTTGTCAGAAAGTGTGTTGATCTTTTTTGTGTTTAAACATTTATGGTGGTATGTGGGTGTCTGGCAACATACAGAGGGCCTTTGATGTCTGATAGTGTCCTTTGAGTGACTGATACTGGTAGCATACCTCTGGATATTTTATAGTGTCTTTTGGTTAAGTCTTATTGGTCTCTGGGTGCCGTTGTGTCTAACAGTGTCTGTTGGCCTCTGGAAGTTAGAGAGTGCATGTCAGTATTTTTGTGTTTGGATGAGTTTAAGCTATTGCCATCGTAAATAACAATGACTTTTATTTATGTTTTTAAAATCAACACATAAATAAAAGGCAATGTCATTTACAATGGCAATAGCTCAAACTTGCGTAAATCCGAGACCTATTGCATTGCAAATGCTTGTTTTCCTTTTGAGGCCCCATTTCATTTAATTCCTTTTTCTCCTTTTTTCCTTTTTTTAAGAGCATCCTGCAGCTCCTGAGCCAGTCCTACTGGGCCACTGGCTTACTTCTTTGGATCAGTAGAACAAAGATACACTATACACTTTCAAAGCTGGTCATCCAGCGCGATGTTTACTGAACAGCCATCTTGGATTGATATTGTGCCTTTTGTACTATTGTTTTTACCAACTTAGTTTGACTGTACACATCTATGTTTCATTTTCTACCTATTTTTTTATTGTAAGCATGTGGCCGTGCCATTTAGGCTGTGGCAGTTTTTAGTTTTTCTACTTTAATTCTATTATTTTAGATTGCACATGCTTTTTGACTTTGTGTGTATATTTTATTGTGGATGGATGAGTGAATGAATGCAAGAATATGCCAGGGGATACATAGGTGCAAGAATGAGTAACGGCGTCCATGTCTGATGAGATAGTGAGTGCCTAAACACAAGAGTGACTGAGGGGTCATTATCAGTTACAAGCCAGACCTATATGCATTGCCAATGATTGCTCCTATTATAATTGCACTCAGACATCAGAGCGTGCTGGCAAAGAAATAAAAGCCTTTTCATTAACCCTTTACAGATGAAGAAGAAGGGTGACAAAGAGATTGTGAAATAAATGGAGAGCAAAACAAGCCAAGATAAAACATGTTCATTGCAAGAAAAACAGTGTTGAGTGCAGGATTATCATTGTTGACTATAAGATAAACAATGTTGAGTGCAGGATTATCATTGTTGACTATAAGATAAACAATGTTGAATGCAGGATAACCAATGTAAAATACAGGACAAAAAAATCTCAGAGATCCCTACTGTGTAGGCAGGGATCATTCTGACAATAGTGGTCTTGGCGGTGCAGCCGAAGCACTTTTGGCAAAACTGAAATCCTAGCGGGCCACCGTGCCATGGCAGCCAGTTGGCATCCATTTCTGTTTAACAGAAACAAACCCCTACAGCGGTGGTTTCTTTATGCGAAACAACATATCAATGTCCTGAGGAGCGTGGCGTTCTTGCACCACACTCTAAGAGGCACACATAAACATAAAACTTTGCATCACATTCTGGATCACAATTGGGAGGGGGCATTAAAGGTTCTTTCTGACCCTACTTGTGATCTCGAATGCAATGTACCGGTGCTCTGTAACCACAATTGCTGTCGCAAACCATTGATCAGTCACCAACACATTAGCTGGGGAGTAGTAACTGATTTGTCCCATAAGGCAGGTTCCCTTTGAGAATCATGGAGAGCAGCCTTGGGGAAAACTCCCACCTATATATTCCCTAGATGTGAACTTTTTTTATTTACAGGAAACCTGTTCTTATAAGGGGCAGAGACAGGGCTCCTTGAAAACAATGTTCACATCCACAGAATGCAAACGCGGGAATGGAGGTCTGCTGTCCCTTGCAGGCATCCATCACTGCATTTGCAGCAATTCATAGGGGCATCACAAAACGCCTCTGCCTCATTAATACTAACGAAGCACAAGGCATCGTGTGATGCCCCAATGAATGGCTGCAAATGAGGCACGAGGTGTTGCGAACTCCTGCAAAAATACATTTTGCAGTGCGACTGATTAGTACATCAATCACATTGCAAAATGATGCCTGATTTACTCTCCTACAGGGAAAAGCTCCATACACCAAATAGATCATGTCTTACACCCCACAACCTATAGAGGCTGAGGGGAAGAGACTTCATCCCTTATGCACATCCCAATGACCCTGTACTGCACTGAAGTGTTTGGGGGTTCAATTCATGTATAGTGATTCAAACATTCTATGGGTCCTGTAAAATAAGAGCCACAGTCCAATCCTTCACTCCAATATTTTGGGAAATAAATAAAGAGTGCCTTGTTCCATAAAGGGTGTTACACTCTCAATGGCCTGGAGGCGCTCTTGTTCCCGGTTACATTGCATCTTACTTAGATGGTGCAGGGAGTTTCCCGTTTACCCAAGGTTGCCCTAATACCAGGGATGAGTTCTTCAAGACTAACATGTCGAGATTGTATGAGCCAAATGTTTTCCCTGTTATTCCACCAGGAGACCTTGTCTTGTTGCATCACACAAAACCTCAAGGCGCAATACCAGTGAGCAGCAGTGTTCTTGGTAAACTCATACTTCCGATGGGCACCTGTAGCTCTTTAACCAGACCCATCAGTATAAATAGATCCCTCATAATCAGGTACATAGACAGACAGTAGTTTCAGCTTTTTTATTATAAGTATACATCACATGTGAAATCCCCATTACCTAGATGCATCTTACTCAGCCTTCACTTCTAATAATCTACCAGTCACTGGAGGAAACCCAGGTTGTGAACATGCCACACACTAACATCACCCACTCCATGCAGCTTCTCACTCATGGAGGGAATAGGGACACACAGGGTCCAGTGTGGTACCAGAAAATCATAGTCAGAATATCATCTGATAGTACTTTCATCCCCTAAATATCCCTCTGGGATGATATTTTTGTAAATGATATTCAGGGCAGCATATTAATGCCAGATGCTATTTCTGTACCACACAAAATTTCTGCATACGATACTTTGATAGGGTACCATACTTTGGGCCAGATTTAAAACCTTTTGCACTGGGTTTGTGTCACAAAAGTGACACAAACCTGCACTAAATGTTTTTGTTTGATTTACTTTCCAGCGCAAAGCTTGCTTTGCACTGGAAAGCTGCCTGGAAGTACAGCAAAGAAGTGCAAAGTACTGTTTTGCATTAGTCTGTGTCAAGGGGGCGTTCCATGGGTGGGACATGGGCGCTCCCATGCAATCACCTATGGGTTTTGGCAGTGTTAGAAATGGGATTCTTGGTAGGCTAGGGCGCGGGCCAAAGCCAGGCAAAGACCACCACTCTAGTCAGGATAAGGGAGTTACACTTCTAAAATAACCCCTGCTCACCCCCTTGGTAGCTTGGCACGAGCAGCCAGGCCTATCTTAGAGGCAGTGTGTAAAGCATTTGCACATAACCAACAGTAATACAGTGTACGCACTACAAAAGGACACCACACCAGTTTAGAAAAATATCCAATATTTTTATATAATTAAAACAAGACCAAAAACGATAAAGAACCACAATACTCTACTTAAAAGTTCACAATTCAAAAATACGCTGATTAAAAGAGGGCATATTAGCAAGACCGGCGATAAAATTATCGCCGTTTTAGCGGCAGGAAACTGCCGCTAAAACGGCGATAATGGGCTTGCTAATATGCGTTATAGAATTCCAATAGAAGCCCAGGTTAGATGTGCAGGACATCTAACCTGGGCTCTATTGGAATTCTATAACGCATATTAGCAAGCCCATTATCGCCGTTTTAGCGGCAGTTTCCTGACGCTAAAACGGCGATAATTTTATCGCCGGTCTTGCTAATATGCCCCAGAGTTCCTTGTGTGGATAGAGCCGTCCGAGCTGCCACGGCGTCGTGAACACACAAATCCAAAACAGTTCTGGCTGACCGCGGGGTTGCAGGCAAGCTACGGTGTCGGGAAGACCCGCAAACAGTACCTTTCAGAGATGCAGGGCGATGGGGTCCTCGAAGTCACACGCGTTGCAGGTCGATCTCCTCTCTGATGGAGTCAGGAGCGCTGGCGTCGGCAGGCGTCGGGTGCTGCAGTGCGAAGTGCAGCGGTGCAGCGTGCGGTGCCCTCAGGTCGCGGTGCGAGCAGCGGCTCGGTGGCGGCGTCAGATGGCGTCATCGGTGAGACCAGGGTCGCGGTGCGAGATGAAGGCGGTGCTCGTCACGGTAATGGCAGATCACGGTGCAAGCAGCGGCGTTGTCGTTGCTGAAGCGCTGTCGTCGGCTGACGAACTGGAGTCGATGGCGCCGGCGTCGGTAGGCCAAGGCTGCGGTGTGGGATGAGGGCGGTGCGCCGTGTAACTTACGAGCGGTGCCCCGAACCACGGTGCAAGCAGCGGCGTCGATCTCGGCGGGAAGTGGTGGCGTGAGGCAGGCCAAGGCGTCCTCGTGAAGCCAGGTGGTGCGGAGTGCGGTGCCCACAGGTCGCGGTGCGAGCAGCGGCTCGGTGGCGGCGTCAACAGGCGTCGTCGGTGAGACCAGGGTCGCGGTGCCCTCTGCGGTGCCAAAGCTTCGGCGTGAAGCGAGGCGGTGCGGAGTGCGGTGCCCACAGGTCACGGTGCAAGCAGCGGCTCGGTGGCGGCGTCAACAGGCATCGTCGGTGAGACCAGGGTTGTGGTGCAGCTTTGCGGCGGTGCCCTCTGCGTTGCCTTCAGGACACTGATTCGGCAGTGGCGTCATAGACGTTGTCGAGTTGGTGTTCTTCGGGTTGCAGCACAAAACACACAGTCCCCAGTGCTGCGGGTCGAAGAACTTGAAGTCTTTGCTGTTCCTGAGACTTCGTGAACAGGGGGCAAGCTCTACCTCAAGCCCTTGGAGAGACTCACAAATTTAGGTTGCAGAAAGTCCAGTCCAAGCCTTTCACTACCCAAGACAAAAGCAGCCACTGCAGGTCAGCCCAGCAAAGCACCCAGCAAAGCAGTCATTCCTTTTTGCAGCTTCTCCGGCTCTTCTTCTTGGCAGTCTTCTTGTCCAGATGAGTTCTAAAGTTCAGGGGTCTGGGACCCAGCATTTATGTCCAAAAATCCTTTGATCTCTTAGGCAGAGAGGGCCTGTGCCCGGTCAGGACCAGTTCTGCCTTCTCTGGTGTGAATTCCTGGCAGGAGGTGGAGACGGCATTTGTCAGAGGCAGAGCAGGCCCTTGGAGGTGCAAGGAAATCTCCTCCCCCTTCCCCCATCGTAACCCAGGTCTCTTCAGCCCTTTCCTGACCTACCTAGACCATCTGGCGCCCCTCCTGCTCCCCCAGCCTTCTGTCATCCAAAACCCAGACAGGCAATCCACATTCCAGCAGAGGCACACGGTATGATTGAGCAAGAAAATACCTACTTTCTAAAAGTGGTATTTTCAAACACAGAATGTAAAAATCACCTTCACTAAAAGATGCATCTTTAGATTCTGCGTTCAGGCATACTAAATTCTATTTTCTTACCGAATTCCCTGGGCCAGTTATGTTTATAAGATGTTATAAACAAACCTCCCATTCTATCCTATGGGGAACTGGTAGCCTTGCAATAGTGAAAAACTAAATTGGCTGTAATTCACTATCAGGACATGCCACACACACCAGGGCATGTCCCCCTTTCACTTACACTGCACCCTGCCCACAGGGGTACCTTGGGCCTACCTGAGGGGTGTCTGACATGCAAGAAAAGGGAAGGTTAGGGACCGGCCAGTGTGTGCACTGGCCAAGTTGACATGGCAGTTACAAACTGCGCGTAGACTCTGCAATGGCAGGTCTGAGGTACCTTTTCAGGGCTACTCACGTGGGTGGCACAATCAGTGCTGCAGGCCCACTAGTAGCATTCGATTTACAGGCCCTGGCACACTCAGTGCACTTTACTGGGGACTAACAAGTAAATCAAAGATCCAATCATGGAAACACCAATCCATAACACATTTTACCACAGGAGCACTTGCACTTTACCACTGATCAGCAGTGAGAAAAGTGCGCAGAAACTACGAAGCCAGCACATACAGAGTCAAAAACCGAGAGGTCAAAAAGCAAAAAACTCAGGGGAAACACGCCAAAAGATGCCAAGTCTAACACATGTCCCCTCCAGCTGAAAGTAGGGAGAACTACCCAACCTCCTGGGAGTTCTCTTCACTAAGGCGGAAGAACCTGGACAGACCATCTGCATTGGCGTGTTCTGTGCCAGGGCGGTGTTCCACCGTAAAGTCCATTCCCTGTAGGGAGATGGACCACCTCAGCAGTTTCGGATTCTCACCCCTCATTTGCATCAACCATCTGAGGGGCCTGTGGTCTGTCTGAACCCGGAAGTGAGTCCCAAACAGGTAGGGCGTCAGCTTCTTCAGCGCCCAGACCACAGCGAAAGCTTCCCTTTCTATGGCACTCCACCTCTGCTCCCTGGGGAGTAGTGTCCGGCTAAGTAAGACTACAGGCTGGTCTAGGCCCCCTTCCTTCAGTTGTGAGAGCACCGCTCCCACTCCATGCTCTGAAGCGTCAGTCTGCACAACGAATTCCTTGGAGAAGTCGGGTGCCTTGAGCACGGGGGCCATGCACATGGCGGCCTTCAGGGCATCAAAAGCCTTCTGGCAGGACTCAGTCCAGATCACCTTCTTGGGCTGCTTCCTGGAAGTCAGCTCTGTTAAGGGGGCAACAATGGTGCCATACCCCTTCACAAACCTTCGGTAGTACCCGGTGTGTCCTAGGAAGGCCCTCACCTCTGTCTGGGTCTTGGGGGGCTCCCAAGCCAGAATGGTGTCAATCTTGGGCTGTAGGGGCGCCACCTGGCCGCTTCCTACCTGGTGTCCCAAGTACACCACCGAACCCTGCCCGATCTGGCACTTACTGGCCTTGATCGTGAGGCCTGCCCTCCGCAGCACCTTCAACACTTCACCGAGGTGCTGCAAGTGTTCTTCCCAGCTGGAACTGAACACTGCGATGTCATCCAGGTAGGCGGCACTGAAATCCTCCAGCCCAGCCAACACCTGGTTGACCAACCTCTGGAAGGTGGCAGGGGCATTCTTCAACCCAAAGGGCATCACCCGGAACTGGTAATGTCCTTCTGGGGTTGAAAATGCTGACCTCTCCTTGGCCCCATCGGTTAAGGCGATCTGCCAGTACCCAGACGTTAAATCAAACGTGCTGAGGAACTTGGCAGCTCCCAACCGATCAATGAGCTCATCAGCTCTGGGGATGGGGTGTGCATCAGTCCTGGTGACGGCATTGAGACCACGGTAGTCCACACAGAACCGTAGTTCTGGAGCGGCACCGGGTGCAGCAGCCTTTGGGACCAAGACCACTGGGCTGGCCCAAGGACTGTTGGAAGGCTCGATCACACCTAACGCCAACATCTTAGAGACCTCCTCTTTAATGCTGGCCTTGACCCGGTCAGTCAACCTGTAAATCTTGTGTTTCACAGGAGGGTTGTCCCCAGTGTCCACGTCATGGGTACACCAGTGAGTGACACCTGGGGTCAGGGAGAACAGGGGGGCAAACTGTCCCAACAACTGGTGACAATCGCTCTGCTGTTCTGGGCTCAGTGTAGGGGAGAGGATCACACCTTCCACTGACCCATCGTGCTCCTTGGTAGACAGGAGGTCAGGGAGAGGTTCACTTTCCTCTTCCGTTCCATCATCTGTCGCCAAGAGCATGCTCACTTCGGACCTCTCGAAGTGGGGTTTGAGGCGGTTCACGTGGAGGACCCTCAAAGGGTTCCTTGGAGCCTGAAAATCCACCAGGTAGGTGACGTCACTTTTGCGCTCCACCACCTCAAATGGCCCAGTCCACTTGTCCTGCAAGGCACAAGGTTCCACGGGGGCCATGACCCACACTTTCTGCCCAGGTTGAAATTCGACCACAGTGGCATTCTGGTCATACCACTTCTTCATTTCTTCCTGGCTTGCTTCCAGGTTCGCCTGAGCGAGTTTCCTGAAGCGGGCAGTTTGGTTTCTGAAGGCCAGCATGTAACTAAACACATCCTGGGGAGTTTTCCTGGGAGATGCCTCCCAGCCTTCCTTCACCAAACTCAGAGGTCCTCTCACAGGGTGACCATACAGGAGCTCAAAGGGACTGAACCCAAGAGACTTCTGTGGCACCTCCCTGTACGCAAAGAGAAGGCATGGCAAGAGGACGTCCCACTTACACCTCATGGGTTCTGTTAGACCCTTAATCATGCCCTTCAAGGTCTGGTTGAATCTCTCCACCAAGCCGTTACCTTGTGGGTGGGAAGGGGTGGTGAACTTGTAAGTTACACCACACTCCTTCCACAGGGATGTCATATACTTGGATATGAAGTTGGTCCCTCTGTCAGAAACCACCTCTCTGGGGAACCCCAAGCGGGAAAAGAGCCCCATTAACGCCCGGCCCACCACTGGCGCCGTCGTTGTCCTGAGAGGGATTGCCTCCGGGTACCGGGTGGCATGGTCCACCAAGACCAGGATGTACCTGTTGCCCAGGGCTGTCTTGGGATCCAGTGGCCCCACAATGTCCATCCCTACCCAAGGGTGTTCCAACAACTGGAAAAGGCTGGAGAGGAGCTTTGACCTTTCTCCCACTCTTACCACTTGCCTGGCAAGTTTGGCAAGACCTGCAATGTCCATCTGACTGCCTTTGCATTTGGGGCCAGAAGAAGTGGGTGACAAGCCTGTCAAAGGTCTTGTCCTGCCCCAAATGTCCTGCCAAAGGCACGTCATGAGCCAGACCCAGTAGGAAGGTCCTGAAGCACTGGGGTACCACCAGCACACGGGCTGACCCAGGCTCAGCGACCTTAGGCTCACTGTACAGGAGACCATTCTGCCAGTAGATCCAATGTGATCCGGACTGATCACCTGCTGCCTGGTCTGCAGCCTGCCGCCGCAGACCCTCCAGAGAAGGGCACTCTTTCTGCTCCTTGCAGAATTCCTCCCTGGTGGGACCCCCTTCTTGCTGCCAATGGGTCAGCTCAGAGATGTCCCCCAGTTCAGCTACCTGTTCCCCGGTAGGCACCGGGGCGTCCCCCTCAAGGTCCACCTCCTCCCGGTCCGTGGGAACTTCAGGGGCCGGTTTCCCGCGCCCCTTGCCCTTTCTCTTGGCAGGGACTTGGGCCACTGTTTCAGGCTCCAAGTCCTCTTGATCACCCTTTCTGGCTGCCATTGACCGAGTGGACACGCATGTCCACTCTGGCAACCCAAGCATCTCCAAGTGAGACCTGAGCTCAACATCCTTCCATAAGGACTGCTCCAGGTCGTTACCTAGCAGACAATCTACAGGCATGGAAGGGCTCACAACCACCCTCAAGGGACCTGAGACCCCCCACTCGAAGGGAACCTGCGCCACCAGACACTGGCGCTCTGAATTGTCTACAGCAATTACTTGGTGGAATGCCCCTGGGACTACCTGCTCCTCAGAGACCAGGTGACACCGGACTGAGGTCACACTGGCTCCAGTATCTCTGAGAGCCTCTACCCTTTTCCCATTGATGGTCACCCAGGTGCTGTATTTCTTTGTGTTAGGGGGCACCTGGTGTCCTTGGACCATCTCACTGTCCCCAAGTGAGACGAGGGTCATTTCTGCGGGATCCCCATCCTCCTGTGGGTACTCCTCCTCCCCAAGCGCTTCACTAGCCAACACCTTGGACTGCCCACCGGTGGGTGGCTGAGCCCCCTTTGGACACTTGGGGTCCCCCTTCATGTGGCCCACCTGGTCACATGCAAAACACCTGCGGGGGCCGGTCTCAGAAGGCTTTCCTGATGAGACCCCTGGCTTCTTATCTCCGGGGGGATGGGAACCTTTACCCTGGGTGTTAATTTGGGGCCCTTTAGAGAACTCCTGTGTTTTACCTTTGTCCCCCCCACTTTTCTGCTGGGGACCCTGCCCACCTTTGGCTGAGTCTCCCCCAAACGCTTTCTTGTGGACCCTGTTACTCACCCAGCGGTCCGCCTCCATAGCTAGCTTCCTGGGGTCAGTCAGCTAACTATCAACTAGGTGCTGGCGCAGATCTGCAAAACATAGACTAGACAAGTGCTCCCATGCAATCAAATTGTAGAGCCCCCGAAAATCTGTCACATTACTGCCCTTCACCCAGCCATCCAGTGACCGGCAAAACACATCCACACATTCCAACCAAGGGTTGGCATCAGACTTCTTACTGGACCTGAACTGGTCCCTGTACTTTTCAGGAGTAAGACCATACTTAGTGAGAAGGGCGTCCTTCATGTCTGGATAGGTGAGGTGATACCCCTTACCCAAAGCTATTAACGTATCCCTTGCTTCTTCTGGGAAGAGAGGCCACAATCCTGCTCCCCAATTCTCCTCGGGACCCCATTCATGTGAATTGCTGCCTCGTACCCCTGAAACCACCTTTGTATGTCATCCCCCTTTTTGAATTCTTTGCCTACATTTTTAGGGATGTGCACAATTCTGTCTGCCTGTCTTGACGAGTTGCTGCCACCTTCTGAACTGGCTCTATTCCTTAGCTCCAGTTCTTTAAGACTTCGCTCATGATCTAAGATCATCTTCCTTTCCTCCATGGCTATTCTTTTATCCTCCCTTTCACTTTCCATCCTGAGGTTCTCCAACTCGAACTTCCTTGCTTCCCGCCTGTCCTCCAGCTCCTCTGGGGACAGGCCACTGCTGCCTGGTCGGAAGGGTTCCCCCTCCCAACAGCACATCCACCCTAGGACTAGGCTCCCCCGCCTCTCCACTAAGGTCACCAGATTGCCCACTTGCGTCTCTGGCTGCTACCCAGGCCCTCAGCGCCTTTTGTAGCTCGTCCTTCCTAGTGAGGCCTCTGACTTGGACTTTTAGGTTTTTGCAAACGGACTTCAATTCTCTCACAGTGTAGAGCTCCAACCTATCCTCCTCAAAGGCAATGTCCATGGATGCAACGGATGATGCTATTGATTCCGGCATGGTGAAGTAGAAAGTTCACCTGGCAAGATCACAAAAATCGGCCAAAAAGAAAATGGGTTAGTATGTGGTACGTAATGGTCTGCGATATGGTAGTAGTGCACACCAATCACTGTTAGTCAAGTGCAAACGCAAGTCCTATCCTCACCGCTGACAACCAATGTTAGAAATGGGATTCTTGGTAGGCTAGGGCGCGGGCCAAAGCCAGGCAAAGACCACCACTCTAGTCAGGATAAGGGAGTTACACTTCTAAAATAACCCCTGCTCACCCCCTTGGTAGCTTGGCACGAGCAGCCAGGCCTATCTTGGAGGCAGTGTGTAAAGCATTTGCACATAACCAACAGTAATACAGTGTATGCACTACAAAAGGACACCACACCAGTTTTGAAAAATATCCAATATTTTTATATAATTAAAACAAGACCAAAAACGATAAAGAACCACAATACTATACTTAAAGTTCCCAATTCAAAAATACGCTGATTAAAAAGAGTTCCTTGTGTGGATAGCACCGTCCGGGCTACCACGGCGTCGTGAACACACAAATCCAAAACAGTTCTGGCTGACCGCGGGGTTGCAGGCCAGTTACGGTGTCGGGAAGACCCGCAAACAGTACCTTTCAGAGATGCAGGGCGATGGGGCCCTCGAAGTCACACGCGTTGCAGGTCGATCTCCTCTCTGAGGGAGTCAGGAGCGCTGGCATCGGCAGGCGTCGGGTGCTGTGGTGCGAAGTGCAGCAGTGCGGCGTGCGGTGCCCTCAGGTCGCGGTACGAGCAGCGGCTCGGTGGCGGCGTCAGATGGCGTCGTCGGTGAGACCAGGGTTGCAGTGCAAGATGAAGGCGGTGCTCGTCACGGTGCTGGCAGATCACGGTGCAAGTAGCGGCGTTGTCGTTGCTGAAGCGCTGTCGTCGGCTGACGAACTGGAGTCAATGGCGCCGGCGTCGGTAGGCCAAGGCTGCGGTGTGGGATGAGGGCGGTGCGTTGTGTAACTTACGAGCGGTGCCCCCGAACCACGGTGCAAGCAGCGGCGTCGATCTCGGCGGGAAGTGGCGGCGTCAGGCAGGCCAAGGCGTCCTCGTGAAGCCAGGCGGTGCGGAGTGCAGTGCCCACAGGTCGTGGTGCGAGCAGCGGCTCGGTGGCGGCATCAACAGGCGTCGTCGGTGAGACCAGGGTCACGGTGCGGCATTGCGGCGGTGCCCTCTGCGGTGCCAAAGCTTCGGCGTGAAGCGAGGCGGTGCGGAGTGCAGTGCCCACAGGTCGCGGTGCAAGCAGCGGCTCGGTGGCGGCGTCAACAGGCGTCGTCGGTAAGACCAGGGTTGCTGTGCGGCGGTGCCCTCTGCGTTGCCTTCAGGACACGGAGTCGGCAGTGGCGTCGTAGACGTCGTCGAGTTGGTGTTCTTCGGGTTGCAGCACAAAACACACAGTCCCCAGTGCTGCGGGTCGAAGAACTTGAAGTCTTTGCTGTTCCTGAGACTTCGTGAACAGGGGGCAAGCTCTACCTCAAGCCCTTGGAGAGACTCACAAATTTAGGTTGCAGAAAGTCCAGTCCAAGCCTTTCACTACCCAAGACAAAAGCAGCCACTGCAGGTCAGCCCAGCAAAGCACCCAGCAAAGCAGTTGTTCCTTTTTGCAGCTTCTCCGGCTCTTCTTCTTGGCAGTCTTCTTGTCCAGATGAGTTCTAAAGTTCAGGGGTCTGGGACCCAGCATTTATGTCCAAAAATCCTTTGATCTCTTAGGCAGAGAGGGCCTGTGCCCGGTCAGGACCAGTTCTGCCTTCTCTGGTGTGAATTCCTGGCAGGAGGTGGAGACAGCATTTGTCAGAGGCAGAGCAGGCCCTTTGAGGTGCAAGGAAATCTCCTCCCCCTTCGTAACCCAGGTCTCTTCAGCCCTTTCCTGACCTACCTAGACCATCTGGCGCCCCTCCTGCTCCCCCAGCCTTCTGTCATCCAAAACCCAGACAGGCCATCCACATTCCAGCAGAGGCAGACGGGATGACTGAGCAAGAAAATACCTACTTTCTAAAAGTGGTATTTTCAAACACAGAATGTAAAAATCACCTTCACTAAAAGATGCATCTTTAGATTCTGCGTTCAGGCATACTAAATTCTATTTTCTTACCGAATTCCCTGGGCCAGTTATGTTTATAAGATGTTATAAACAAACCTCCCATGCTATCCTATGGGGAACTGGTAGCCTTGCAATAGTGAAAAACGAAATTGGCTGTAATTCACTATCAGGACATGCCACACACACACACCAGGGCATGTCCCCCCTTTCACTTACACTGCACCCTGCCCACAGGGGTACCTTGGGCCTACCTGAGGGGTGTCTGACATGCAAGAAAAGGGAAGGTTAGGGACCGGCCAGTGTGTGCACTGGCCAAGTCGACATGGCAGTTACAAACTGCGCGTAGACTCTGCAATGGCAAGTCTGAGGTACCTTTTCAGGGCTACTCACGTGGGTGGCACAATCAGTGCTGCAGGCCCACTAGTAGCATTCGATTTACAGGCCCTGGCACACTCAGTGCACTTTACTGGGGACTAACAAGTAAATCAAAGATCCAATCATGGAAACACCAATCCATAACATATTTTACCACAGGAGCACTTGCACTTTACCACTGATCAGCAGTGAGAAAAGTGCGCAGAAACACGAAGCCAGCACATACAGAGTCAAAAACCGAGAGGTCAGAAAGCAAAAAACTCAGGGGAAACACGCCAAAAGATGCCAAGTCTAACAGGCAGGAACTATATCTAGTAACTACCTAGTAAGTACCTATCTAGTAAGCACCAAAAATGAATGCCGCACCTGCACAGCAGAACTAATATAAAAAGAAGCACGACTGGCAAGTTTCAAATAAAGAAGATGGTATACCGGCTGAAAGTGCATCTGTAAGTAACTTTCGTGTTATACCCTTTTTTTTTTTTTAAAGTTTTAGATAGCGCTAGCTTGACCCTTGGGTATCAGAGCGCTTTACATACACACAGTAAAGACAAGAAAAATTGCATTACATAGTAGGAAGGCGGTAAGGAAGCAAAACAGAGATAAAAAATACAACATGAAAAATAGGTAAACAGTGCAGGGGAGGGAGAGAAAACAAATGAAGGTGACTAACACAGTCCGGTCACCAACTATCCTTGAATGTCAAGAGAGAGAGGAGTCAACTCGGATATTGAAGTCTAGGTTCGTTGACGTTGGACGGGAAAGTATTTGTTGAGGAGATGGAGTTTCAGGTCCCTTTTGAAACAGGAGAAGGAGGGGTTGCATCTGAGGTCTCTAGGGAGAGCGTTCCACATCCTGGGAGCGTTGCCAGAAAATGATCGGTACTGAGTTGTTTTCTTTTTCAGTTTCAGAGGGATAAGAAGGAGTGAGTTGGAGCTTCTCAGAGTTCTGGATTTTCCTGCTTTTACCAGTTTGTTGTTTAGGTAGTTGGGGGACGGAGAGTGAAGGGTTTTGTGTGTGATGCAGGCCAGTTTGTAAATACACCTCCCTTCCATGGGAAGCCAGTTGAGGGAGTTGAGAGCTGGTGTGATGTGTTCAAATCTTTTTACCCCAGATATGAGTCGAGCGGCCATGTTCAGCACTGCCCTTAGCGGGGCTAGGTGAGATTTTGGAGTCCCTGTTAGGATGGCGTTCCCGTAGTCGATTTTAGAGAGAACTAGGGATTGAACTATTGTCTTGAGGTCATCATGGGGAAGAAAAGGTTTCAATTTCTTGAGGTGTTTTAGTGAGAAAAGCGCACCTTTTGCAGAGTTTTTGATGTGGGCCTCCATTGATAAGTTCTTGTCAAGGGTAATGCCTAGAGACTTAACTGAGTCGGATAGGACGAGGGGGCAGTTTAGGGCATCCAGATTCTTGAGCCACTCTTGGATTGGACGGTGGTTACTTTTTGGAGAGAATAGAATTAATTCCGTTTTATCTAGGTTGAGCTTTAAGTGGTTAGCGTTGAACCAAGTTTGGATCTCGGTTAGAGTGACATTGAGGTGTCGGATGTCGCTGGGTGATTTGATTTTGTAATAGATTTGGGTGTCATCTGCGTAAAGGTGGTAATTCACTCCTGCTTTTTTCAAGATGATTGTGAGGGGCTCCATGAAGAGATTGAAGAGGGAAGGGGAGAGGATCGAGCCTTGCGGGACCCCAAGTGTGACTTTTGTTGGCTTCGAGAGATAGGAGTTGATTTTAATTTGATGCGAGCGGTGCTGAAGGAAGGAGGTGAACCATTTTAGTACTGTGCCATTAATGCCAGAGCGCCTCTTCAAAGTCTCAAGTAAAGCTGGATGATTTACTGTGTCGAATGCCGCAGATAGGTCAATGAGGATGAGTAGATAGGCTTCACCTTCATCTAAGGCCCTGTGAATATCGTCAGAGATGTTGAGCATAGCTGTTTCAGTGCTACAGCCTTTCCTGAATCCTGATTGAAAGGTGTTGAGGAGGTTGAACTCATCAATGTGTTTGTTGAGTTGGTGGAGAAAGCATTTCTCCAATGCTTTTGCAAGGAACGGGAGGTTGGAGATAGGTCTGAGGTTGTTGAGATCGTTAGGGTCGGCCCCCGGTTTCTTGAGTATGGGTGTGATTTGTCCTAGTTGAAGGGAGTCTGGGACACAGCCTGAAATGAGAGAGGAGTTGATGATTTTTGTCCAGAAAGGGGTAATGGTGTGGTTGAGTTCTTTTATAATTGTGGATGGGAGGGGGTCCATAGTGTGGGAAGAAGGTTTTAGGCTTGCAATTATACTGAAGACCTCGTTTTCCGACATTAGCTCGAAGTCGGACCAGTGCGCATTGTTTTTTAGCTGGAGGCAGACCTGATTGTCCTTGGTAAGAATTCTTTCTGATTGGTCAAGGGTGATTAAAGGGGGACAGGTTACGAGGGAAGGAGGATTTGAGGTTTGGATGAAGGATTGATCAATTTTTGAGACTTTATTAGAGAAGAAGGTGGCAATTTCTTCACATCGCTCTTTGGTGGCTTTGATTTCGTGAGAGGGAGTGCAGTTTGTTTGGCTTTTGACAATGTTGAAGAGTTCTCTCGGTCTGTTTTTCGCCAGATCTAGTTGGCTGCGGAAGAAAGACGCCTTTTCTCTAAAAATGTGTTTTTTGTATGCCAGCCGAGCAGATCTAAGTTGCGCTAGGTGCAAGGTCGAAGGGTTTAGTCTCCAAGACCTTTCCGTTTGTCTGAGTTGACGCCTTTCGTTATTAAGATCCACGTTGAACCAGGGTTTAGATTTGATTCACCTCATTTGTTTGAGTTTGAGTGGAGCTACTTGGTCTAAAACCTCTGTCATTGTTGAATTAAAGTGTGTAGTGAGGTCATCGGCCGTCCAGGTGGAGGGTTGGAGTTGTAGATGGGCATGAATCCTGGATTCAAGTTCGGTTATAGGGACTTCTTTGATGTTTCTGGTCCAGTGCTTAGGTTTGTCATCACAAATAGGTTGGTGGCTGACAAGTGCGTCAAACTTGAACAGAATGAGGTGGTGGTCGGACCAGTCAATGGGAGAAATCGCTTTCAGAGAGACCAGTTCATTTTTGGTAATGATCGCATCCAGCGTTGCACCTTTGATGTGAGTTGGTTCATTTCAGAGTTGTTTGAGGTTGTGTATTTCCAGTAGGTTGAATAGGTTCTGGACAGTGGAGTCTTCTGGGTCGTTCCAGTGGATATTGAGGTCACCCAGGAACACGTCTTTTGTGTCTGTCAGGGAGAAACGTGTTATTAGGTCTGTTAGTTCTTCGGTGAAGAGGGCACGCTCTCCAGGAGGATGGTAGATGGTGTGAAATTTGATGGGTGAGGTGCCCTTGGCAGTGAGTTCGACACCCAGGTATTCTAACGATAGGTATTCTGCAGGTTTAAGTTTGGTCATCTGTATTCCAGCTTTGTGAATGATGGCTAGTCCTCCACCAGTTTTGATCGGCCTGTCTTGTCTGATGATGTTGTACCCTGGAGGGGTGAGAATGTCAAGAATGGGGGTGGAGTGGACATTGAGCCAGGATTCTGTGAGGAAAGCGATGTCTATTTCTTCAGCGAGTAGAACTTCAGCAATGTCTGTGGCGTGTTGTACTGCTGATCTGCAGTTGAGGAGCATGCAAGAGAGAGGGCGGTGAGCCTCGATGATGGGGGAGCCGAGTGGATAGAGGTGTATTGAGCAGGAGGTCTAGGCGAGTGGACAGTTTTAGGGATTCTGTTAGTGCCAACAATAACAGGGATGGTGAAAGGGGCAGTGTTCTGGCTCAAAGCGAGGTAAGAGTAGTTGATCTCATCAGGTTTTGGTACCGAAAAGGGGTGGCGATCCCGGTTCGGTCTAAGTGCCTGACTCGCCGACGGAATGGAGGGCCGAGGGGTGCTCTGTGTGGCCATGGGAGAGGTATTGAGGGGGGAAGGAGCAAATCTACCCGAGGAGTGGGAGCACGGTGGCTTGATCCTGTTGAGAAGGTCTTGTTGTAAGTATAGGAAATCGGCAGCAAGGGAGTTAATTTTCCGCTCCATTCTGTTCAGTTGCTGTGTTATTGAGCTGAAAAAGCTTAATGTTTTTGGCAGGGGCCGAGAATGGCTTGGGTCTTTGGAAGGAGAGAGAACAGGGGTCAGGGATTGGACGGAATCAGTAGGATTAGGAGAGGGGAGAGGTTGGACGCGGGGAGCCGGGTTAGTAATGCTACCATTCAAGGTGTTCGGAGGAGGAGTAGTGGGTCTAATGTCCAAGGGAGGAGGGAGAGAAATTTTAGGTAGGAAGTCAGAGTTCCGGGGAATGTCAGTGAGATTAGCGGTGGAGACAGGTTGTGTATGTGGGACGGCGGAAGGGGAGTGGGCAGTGATAATAGGGAGGAAAGTGTCCGCTGGATTGGTGATGACGTTGGACATGGGGATGTCACGGGGATTGTTAGTGAGATTAGCGGTGGAGACAGGTTGTGCATGTGGATGTGGGACAGCGGAAGGGGAGTGGGCAGTGGTAGTAGGAGGGTGAGTGTCCGCTGGATTGGAGATGACGTTGGACATGGGGGTAGTAAGGGCCGGGGGAAAAGGGTCAGTGTTGGAGGAAGGGGTAGTTTGTGAGGGAGGGTTCAGATTATCGGGGGTCGAGAGGGGAGTGCCTGTGGTGATTTCAGTCGCGGGAGGGCTGTGGTTAGTGTCCGAGCTATCTAGATCGAGATCAGCCTTGTGGTGTTTGGTAGTTGTGAGTTTGCTGTTCCTGGTGTGATCAGTAGATGTAATAATGGTGGGTGTTTGGCGACGGAGAGTAATGATAGGGGTAGTGTGATTGTAGTGAGTGATGGTGGATGTCCATGAGTTCAAGAGTGGGTCTTCAGGGCAGGGAGATTGGATCGGTTCCACATTATTAGTGAGGGCGGAGGGGGATAGGGGAGATAGGGTTTGATGGCTCAGTTGAGTTAACGAGGAGAGTAGTGTAGGGAAGTGGTGGTCAAAAGTGGTGAGGTGCGGGTCGGTGGCCTGTATGAGAATGGTTCCAGTTCTGTAGATGGAAATGGTGAGTTCCCCTTTGAAGGTAGGGGAGATGGTTGTGGAGATTTTTTCACCATAGGGAATGATTACTGACTTGGCGACTTGAAGGTGAAGAAAGAAGGTGTTTTTCCACTTAGTCGGGCGATTAGTGTAAAAGATGAAGTTAGTTTTCGTGTTGCCGTTGGTCGCTGTGTGGTAGTTATCTACTATGAGTGTTTCCGGGTGTTGTTTTAGAGTACTGTGCTTGAAGTTCTTTTTAGCATTACTGGTCATTTTGTCTGGGTAGTTAATGGGCCAGGAGTTGGGTCCGTAACGCACGAGATTAGAGTTCCGGGTGGGGTTAGGTGGGCGCATGGTTGATGGAAGAGAGATCAGTATATGAGTTGAAGGGAGGAGAGCTTACTTCCTTGAAGGTCAAACCGATTAGCAGTCAGGAGCAGTCAGTTATAGACAATCATAGACCTAACATAGGCGAAAGGCGATACTTTCCGCTGTTGGGTTGTTCGGAATGAGAGCGAGATCAGGGCAATAGAGGCGCCAGGCGCGCTCTTATATAAAGCCCAGTCGCAATCAGGAAAGGCGATACTTTCCGCTGTTGGGTCGTTTCGGCTTAGAGCGAGATCAGGGCAATAGAAGCGCCAGGCGCGATCCTATAGAAAGCCCAGTCGCAATCAGGAATCAAGCAGCAGACTGGGGTGGAAGTTATAAGACATTTATATGCAGTATATACAGTAAACTCTAAGTTCAAAGTTAGGAAGCAGAAGTATTTTCCCTCATTAAACTACAAAGTCATGGGTCACAGCAGAGGCTTCCTTTCTCACTCAGTGCGCCTCAGAGTCAAGGGATTTGCACTGCATGCATGCAGTGCGCAAAGCAGGGAGAGGCTTCCTTTCTCCTCCCATTACAAAGCTTATGTTAAGTGCAATGTGCGTGACCCGTATGTTCAGTGCTGTGTCAGTTTCCTGCATATTTACATCCACATTGGCAGGAAACCGTCAGAGATATAGGGGCTGAGCAGAGCTTTTTGACCCCGGGTGTGATTACGATCAGTTGGGACTGTGTACAAGAAGGGTAAGAAGTTCCTCTAATAATAAAAAGAAAAGGCGAGGAGATACTCTGAAGGGGTTAGGTCAACTATGACCACCCTAAGAAAAGAAAGGAAGGGGGAATCCCCTAAACGGAACTAGGGCTCTCACACACCTAGCAAGCTAGGTGTCATGCTTCATCACATTTTCTGGCAAGGCACTCGTTCCTCCTGTGAAGAATTCGTGGGGTGGATAAACAATCAAAATAACTATCTCAGATTTTCCCATACTATTTCAGAAACCACTGTACCGTTTCTTGATTTGAATATCTCTCTGGTTGAGGGTTCCCTCAACACCACTCTGTATAGGAAGCCCACTGACTGTAACAGCTTACTTCTATATAAGAGTCACCATCCCAAGGCACTAAGAGACAATCTACCCTTTGGCCAGTTCTTGCGTATTAGACGTAACTGCAAGCTGGTGACTGACTATAAGAATGAAGCCTGTACCTTGGCATCCAATCTAAAGTCTAGAGGCTACCCGGAGAAAAAAGTGAGGGACTCTTTGAATAGAGCTAGGAATAACCCAAGGGAATCTCTCCTTGAGGTACACCAAAAACCCGTTACTGACACACTTACATGTGTCACTTCGTTTACCCCTGATTCAGCTAGAATCAAAAAAATCATTCTAAGACATTGGGGTATATTGGGCACAGGTGATCTATGCATACCGAAGCCAAGATTTGCTTATAAGAGGACATGCAACCTAAAAGATATCCTGATACAAACAAGACCTAAACAGACGACACCTAACACACAGAATACCCTGTGGGGACTCCCAGCAGTGACAGGACACCACCCTTGTGGTTCCTGCGCAGTATGCACACTCACTACCGCGGCCAAAGAGATATCCCTATCAAACAATTTCAAATGGACTCTTAAGAGACACACTAATTGCAACACTAATCGTTGCATATATATGATTATCTGCCCATGTGGCTTGAAATACATAGGGATGACAATGCGAACAGTTAAGACCAGGATAACTGAACATAAGAGCAACATACGATGCCAGAGGGTTACCACTAGGCTTTACACACACTTTAAAGAGTCACAACACCCCCAGGCTCATTACGCTGGACTGTTTTGGAGGCACATCCACAGATATCCAAGTCATCATTATTCAGAATTGAGCAGAGATGGGTCCACAGACTTGCTACCCATATTGATGGGCTCAATGATGATATTCCTTGGGGTTCTCTCATCTAGATTGGATTCACCTATGGAGGATATGGCTTTTTATTTTTATTTTTATTTCTAGTAGTCCTTGGATTTTGCTAGGACATTACCTAGACGCCAGTACCCTACTGACTTAGTGCACCCACTATTGTGAGCCTTAATCAGTACCTCATACACCTACCTATATGTCTTCTGTTACATGACATAGGTACTGACTCCCTGGGCTGTTACCCTGTATCTTGCTGGACTAAGTGCCCCTACTTCAGAGTGCTTGATTTTACATACCGCACTCCTCTTGGGCACTCCGTCTTCACAGGGCATAAGGACTGCTCTTACCTAAAATAGCAGCCATTATATGCATCATTCCAACTAATGTCACTAAAACTGATGATTGTCACCATTTGATGAACAACGCGATTTTGCTACTGTGGAGGGGACATAGTTGATCATCTCATATATATGTACACTATGGGATGATTGACCACTCGAAGATGGCTGATCTGCACACACTAGATTAGATAGAATTTTACATACCCATTACTTATATATAACGAGATCAGGTTTTCGATCTGGGCATCTCGTTGCTTACGGTTTGATCATAGCTTATACACTATTGATATAGCGCCATGATTTTAGCCATTCCCTGTTCAAGGTTTATGAATTTTTTAATTTTTTATTCCTTGTACACATGCTGCGGCTTTTGCGCAGTAGATATAAACATCGCACTTATATTAACTTTAGGGCTCTCACTGATATCCCTTGCCGTTCTGGGATTTTACATATTGCAATTCCAGTTTTTGCACCACTCTAAGATGGCCACCTAACCAACAGCTTTTCTCAGATGAACTGTAAACAGTTACCGACTACTCGCGAGCTTACACGCGAGACTACGCTTCCTCACGCGCCCCCTCCCACACCGACCGTCAGTGATGTCTACATTAGAGCTTGAGTCCCGACACCGTGTACCATCCCGTTTTTCGGCGGCAGGGTAGGTCGCAGGCAGAATGCGCTTGAACGCTGGTAAGCAGTTACTTTTTGACTCCCTGTTTGGACACTCTATCTGTTTTGGACCATGACGGAGGTGAGTCGTACTGTTGGGTAAATTCGAGTCATCGGATTCTCTGTTAAATAATAATTTTTCTCCCCCCTTTGTGGCGATCAACTCTCGGAGTTTCCTCGAATAACGGCTTACACTCCTGGTGATGTTATTCGTTGGTGGGCGTATTCCTATAACAGTGCTCCCTCCTGCGTCTACACTTCATAGTAGTTGTGCCCTTATATACTTGGCCTATACGGGATTACTGTTGACCCCCAGGGGTGAGGACATTATTTCCGAACCCCCACCCTACGCTCATTACTCACCAATGGATCCAGCAGCTTAGTCGTGTTGCAAGTCTCGTAATATTGAGCTTCTTCATTTTACCCCTTTACCCTGTATATATATATATAGTTTTTCTCATATTTTTTGTCGTGTTTTATCCATCTTCACAGGACCCACATTGGTGTCCTAGTTGACCGCCGGACGCTGTTGCAAGTAATTACTAGACAACAGTTTAGGTGAGCTTTGCCGCCGCTCTGGCCTGTGTTGTGGTTTTTAATCTATTTTGAACCTGGTGGTTTTATCGTATATCTCCCTTTTATCAAATATTTTCAGTGCATGAGAACTTTGTATTTTATTCTGTACCCTATTTCTCACCTAGCACACGGTGGTGTCAGTGTAAGTGTGACTACCTTTTCACCTAAGCACAACGTGCCACATTGGCACTGTAAGATACGGTCCAGGAGATACGCCTTTGTGCATTATTTGTATTGTTGTACCAACATATCTACTTTTTCTCCTTTTTGTTTTTTGCAGGTTATTGACCTGAGTACGTGGTATGTAAGTTTCACTTTACCACGTTGTGTAGAATAGCATTTGTTTTGATCCTGAAGAAGTGCCCAGATCCTTCTGACACAGTTGGCACGAAACATGTTGATCCGTCCAGAGTAAGACACAGATAGCTAGATACTTTACTTCATATTTATTGTCACTCTCTTTAGATTTTTAATCAGGCAGTTTACCTTCCGAATAAATGACTGCTAGGACTGACTGACCTGTTTTAACTCACTTTCCCTTTCCTTCACATCTACACACACTAGGCCTCTCACCCCCACTGCACCCACCGGCAGGAACAGAAGATCCCCGCCAAAGAGCCCCGTACTGGGTGCCCATCAGGTATTGCAGCGCCGACCAGACGAGGGGCAGGCTCATATGATGAAGCATGACACCTAGCTTGCTAGGTGTGTGAGAGCCCTAGTTCCGTTTAGGGGATTCCCCCTTCCTTTCTTTTCTTAGGGTGGTCATAGTTGACCTAACCCCTTCAGAGTATCTCCTCGCCTTTTCTTTTTATTATTAGAGGAACTTCTTACCCTTCTTGTACACAGTACCTACTGGGGCATGTACGTTGGACCTCTTTAAACTTGCCCCTCTGTCCCCCCTTGTTGGAATTATGATCAGTTGGGACTCCCAGATGCAACAGGATAATGGTAGAGCCCAGCGCGGCACCGTGAGCTCCTTTTAGACTTCCCGGGTCTGGCGGTGAGAGGTGTGTGTGGGCGGATCCAGCGCCGTGCATCTGGTGCGCTCGGTCCGCTTCAGCCTCCTTCCTCTCCCCTATTCTCGTATCGTTCACCGTTCATCAGCTGATATGGCGGGGCGAGCGAGCGCAGGCGAACCTACCACTGCGAGCGGCACCGGAAGCTCTCTTCAGCTTCCCATGCCTGGCGCTGCGGTGAGTGGTCTTCGCTCTTCGGTCGATGAGGCAGGGGGGGGAGAGCGCGCAGGCGAGCCCACCACTGTGAGCAGAACCGGGAACTCTCTACCACCTCCCAGGCCCGGCGCTACGGCAAGAGGTGTGCGATCTTCGGCCGATGCGGCAGGGGCGAGAAAGCGCGGGCGGACCAACCCCAGTGCAGGGCAGAACAGCCCGAGGGCCCTTCTCCTTCTGAGCCGGCTCACCTGGAAGGGCACACGGGTTCCTCATGACGTTCCGTTCCGGAGCGGAGATTGGTGATCGACGTGGTTCTCTGGATCTGGCTCGCCCCCATGTCGGCAAGGTATCACCGCTGGGATGCAGTCACAAGCCGGGGGCTGGCGCGTCGCTGACGAACTTTGCATCGACGATGAGACCGGGGGTAAGTCCTCCCGGTATGTTGAGGTGGTAGGTCTTAGCTAGGACCGAGACCACGCGTTGTAGCGATGAGGATGTTCAAGTGGTGGCGGTGCTCCACGAAGCGGTCCTCTGGGCAAAACAGAGATTTTTACTCCTTAGAGTGATCTCCTGCCTCGGGAGCTCGCTTCTGGAGCGCCTTCCCCTCCGGCGGCCATCTTGACATCCCTGGCAACACAAATGTCTCATCATATTAGCCAGACATAATTAGACCACTACATGGACCACTGGTCAGAGGTGCCGATGCCCGTGCTGTTGGGATGAGGCACCCTTTCATCAGTAATACCAAAAAATCCATCAACCCCTAGAAGAGCAGATGTCAGGGTGAATGAGAAGCCCTGGAAATGGCACTTGTATTAATGTCTTGTATAAAAATCAGACCATACTATCAAGAGCACACACTCACTACAATATTGACCAGGTATGTATTGAAAACCATTTTCTTTCTGCAACTGAAATGTTTTGTTTTAGAGGTGCAGCAGATGCAAACAGTCTGATTAATTGAATACATGTAGTGTTCAGGCAGTAAGAGGACTTCTTTAAGACAATGTCCATAGAATAAATGCCACACATCACATACAGGCAGATTAACAATTATTATATTACAAACACATTTCTTTTAAAAGTACATTGCACAGTGGCATTGTTTTTAGCCTTTGTGGTTAAACCAGGATAGGCTTGAGGAACATTTTTAAACAAGCAGTGGCAATGCCAATATGTCTGCCTTCAAATGAATGCTGCATTCTAATGTGAAGCAATAGAAATAAATGGCATTTGAATAGATATGTTTTTGCCTGGAATCTAAGAACAGTATAATATTATCAGTGTGGGTTAAAACGTCAGAAGACAGTTGCACTGTCAAGCCAGACCTAAAAAAAACATGCACATTAATAACTGCTCACCTCCCATTTGTGTTACTGCTAGAGAAAAACAACATAAATTATCTAGCCATCTAAGACATTTTAATAGCATTACAATGTAGGTACCCCTGAAAGTTCAACCTCAGGCAGCTGGATAAACAAATAAAAGGATCACAGCTGCATGGAGGGCAAGCACTTTTTTAGTGGAAGCACACAACTTCTGCCTAATCAAAACATGTACTCCTGGCCACCAACCTGTGGGCGGTGTCAGTAATGTGAATAAAAATGCAAATTTGCATATTGTGGCTGTCATAGGAAATAATCGCACTAAATGGTTAGCACGTTGTCTATGTAAAAATAACAGAGGTGTTGTGACATTTGACAAAATTAAAGTTGATTTCCTTAATAATATGTGGCAGAAGAATACTTCCAACATGGCACCCAAAAGTTGATGAAGTGGTGAGACAAGACACAGACACGTTTTTCAGGAAGTCAGATTTGTCTCATGAGTTGTTGGAGGAAGTAGTCCCCGTGAAAGTTATATTAAGAGAAAAAATTGGCAGCTGCTTGCTTCCCAAACCAGTTAATCTCTTTCCTCAGACTGCCATCTCTGTTTGTATGCTACAAAAGTACTTTCCATTCGAAGATATCATTTCCTGTTATCTTGTTTTGTACCTTGACCTCAAGACCATGGTAGGATTGTTTTGAATTCTTTTTGGGATGAAGTTAAATGTGTGAACCTTCAGCAATTGGAGCAAAACATTTAAACTGAAGATTTCTGATTTCATGAAGCCTTTGTTTAAAATAAGTGCTTGAACCAAGCTGTCCCAAGGTGAAAGAAGCTGGACAGACATTCCTGAGTCTCTTAAATCTTCATTTTCTGTATAATGTCTGATAAGTAACTGCAAGTGTATATTTGTTTTGTGAACATTATTAATTTAGAGTTTACTTTTAAGAGGGACCAAAGGCCATAAATCTTGACATCAAGAGAAAGACTGTCTGAACTTGCAGATGAACTTTGCTTAATTTGTGAAAGCATTGCAAGCCATAAATCATGGCATTTGGAAGGACACTGAATGAACTTCAAGTCTTTGGAGATTTATTTAGAAATGTTCTGTGCTGTCTCTTGGCAATATCGGTGTGAGAAGAGAATTATTTGTTTAACATATTTTGTGCTATGAACCAATTATTTTCTTTCAAATATCCTTGGCATAGAGGTGGGTGTAAACACACTTATTGACAATTTGAGTGCATTAAATTTTGTTCACACAATACAAGGGTATGTTTATTTTGCAGATTGCCATATTTGATGAATACAATAGAGAAGAGATAGATGAGAAAATATATGTAAATCTGCAGGTCTTGCAGTGTTCAAAGTGAGAGAATTTTCCAAGTTACAATTATACGCTTTAGTAAAATACTGTTCTTTTATTGAGACATACATCTGAACCAGGTGTCTTTTTTCTCTTCCAAATCCCCTTAGCCCCCGGGACACCACCATGCCAACAGGGAATTTCTTTTGGGCGGTGGATTCTGATGGGGGAAGTTGGAAGCTACTGCGGAGGTTGTGGCGTCCCTACAAGACAGGTACATCTTGACAGGCGGAGCCAATGCCCCTCTCCTGGTGATTCTCACATCATTTTCTGGTGAGAGCTGAGCTGCCAAGCCAGACCATAAAAATATGTTTCTATAGCATCCGCTTTCAAATGAAATAAACAACATCTGTTCATAGACACTATGGGGCTGATTACGATGGCGGACGGACTGGAGTCCGTCCGCCATCGTGGTGGTAACCGGGACCGTCCGCAATACATGCGGCGGTTCCGCACACCAAATTATGATGCGACCGCCACCGTGGCGGACACATCTTGCATTTTAACATTGCGAAGGTTGCTGCTGACAGCAGCACCCGCCGCAATGTTGAAAATGCATGTTGTGCATTTCACTACACTACGTGGCAGGCACCACACGGTGCCTGCCACTTAGTGCACTGAAATGTAGGGGGGTACCATGGGTACCCCCCAGTGCACAAACACCTCCCCCAACACAAGGGGGGCCCGCAACGGGCCCCCGAAACAAATCCCCGCCAGCCTTTCAATGGCGGTTTACCCGCCACGGAAAGGCTGGCTTCCGCCAGCATCGTAATTCGGTGGACGGAGCCTGCTAGGCTCCGCCACCATTTTAAGCATGCTGACCGCTCAGCCAGGCAATTGTAACGATTGCCTGTGGCGGTTCCGTGGCAGATGGTCTTTGCGACCGCTGTGATCCGAAAGCGATTCCCACTGCCATCGTAATTCGGCAGTGGGAAAATTGCTGTCAATTGACGGAAGGATCGCCACCGCCGGGTTGGCGGTGACGATCCTTCCGCCATCGTAATCAGCCCCTAAATTAGGTATAAAGTGCACCACAGCAGAAGCTGGCCTATTGACAAGTCTCTCACATGTAACATTTTCTAATCTAGAGTGTGTGTGTATGTATGTGCACAGGTGTGTGTGCATGTTTTTGTGTGAGTACAAATAAAGCATCTTTTTGGGTAAAATTTGAATGATCTTAAAAGTATGGTCACGGTCCAAGAAACCTCTGAGACATCATGGCACCAGCCTGCACAAATGCTTAGCTTGCCAAAGGGCAAGTCACGTGCAAGGATGTGGAAGGGAAATGTCTAACTTGCAAACAGGACAGAAATATGCTAAGAGCGATCAGCTTTGAAAACTAAGATCTAACAGCATCTGCCGTATTGTACTGGAGAACCTTTAACCCTTAAATTTGGTAGTTACTACTGCAGTGTGCAGAATAGACACATGCAGCTCCCTGAAGACTGGAAGTATGTATGAGTTTATTTAATCTAAGATGCACTAGTTTATATCCAGCTGTGGACTCCTGAGAAAGACCAGAAGGCGCGGTTGTCTTGTGTGGTGGCAGACATTTCGAAGCTGTGGTTCCCTTGATGTTGTAGACTCTGGCTTTCCTACTGTTTCTTTGTGTCATGTGCATTGTGGTCTCTCAAACATTTTTATAGTTCCTGTTAGCACTTGTTGAGGTCCTCACTTGACTGGCGTCCCACCAATCCCCAGCCCCTGATCAATAGAAACAAAAGGCATAATCTGGAGATGGTTGTAAATGAGATATGCACCATAACTCAGTGGATATCCTGTTCCACCCACCTACCAGTACCCTTGCCCCTGCCACAGTTGGGGAAGTGCAGGTTTCTATTGGCAGTGCCCCAGCAGCCTCTGCTGTCTGAAACCCTCGATTGGCGGTGGCCATCTGCCTACTTTATGACATCATAATGAACACCCTATCTAGGGCGGGACTTCAGATGTTGTTTTATTTTTTTCCATTTTCAGGGTCACCATGACGTGCCCAGTATTTACAAATGGGGGAAATGAACAAATGTCTCAGAAGCGCTGGGAGTGAAACTTCAAACACACTAGGGACTTTTCGCTTTTTTAAGCAACAAACCAATTTGGGGGATTGTTTCTGAACAACAACAACAATGGCAAAGTGGGCCACTTTGAAATGGTGGCCCACACAGCATTCAATTTCTGCAGGTCCAAGTTGCTTGGGAACCTTCCGTCTAGTCCTAAACTACCTCCAAATTGATGAACAGAAAGTAAGCAGGCACCTCAGTTTCTTTCTTTGATAGTGCAAGTATTCTTGTTAGTGGAATGAAACCAACAATAGAATGAATATCAGAGTCCTTTAGCTTCACATTCATTAGTTTTTTGTTCTTTTCTTACTTGTACAAAGCATATCAAATTTCTCTAATTCATAGATGTTCTTCTCTTTGAGGAATACCCTTTGTTTCACATAGGGGAGAGGTACCTTGTGCATTTTCTCTTAGATGCAACTAAGATTTTTTGTTAATGGTAGAGATATTATGTATGCGAGATGGGATGATCACAAAACAAAATATGTGTTGGTGATTTGCGGTGCATTTGTTGTTATATAATCTGCATTCACAATAGGTGAAAAACAGAAAATTAGTCAATGTACTAAACACCAGCAAGCTTTTATTTTTATGGGATAGTACAAAGTACTGCATTGCTCTTTAGTGACGAAGGTTTAGCCTGCAGGGGGCGACAGACCAAGAATATATTAATATATATATAATAATGGTATTATTACTATTGTGAGGGAGGTCAGTGGCTGAGTCGTTATATAATCTTCTTTATTTAGAACTACCCCTTAATCAGGAATGGCATGTACTTGATGTGTGGGCTTTAAAGTAACTTGTCATCGGTGTTAAAAGCAGGAGCGACCACTCGTACTGTGAAGTGGTGGGGCGGGTGGAGGGGGGAACACAAAAAGGACAATTACAAAATAAATAAAATTGCACGTACCTGCTCTGACGGCCGCTTTCCTCCCGATCCTCGCTTCCTTGTCAGGAGCCTGGTGCACACTGCGCAGGCTCCCAGCTCCCAATCCCAATGCTATTACCAGCATGTAAGCAGCGCTGGGATTGGTCTGAGTGCCTCGGTTCGGCGCTCAGACATAGACTGGGAGCCTGTGTTGATTTCTGCACCCAGCTGTACAACACAACTAGGTGGAGAAAGGCAAAGTGTGCATGACGGTTTGGCCGGCCATCTGGCGCCTGCCAAACCATCATGCGCATTTAGCAGTGCCCACCCCTCCCCCCTCCTCCCTGGTGTTGCAGCATCACTGTGGCTGTGCCGGCCCCTCCCTTGGCTCGGCTGGCACGCAGCATGCAGGACGCAAAATAAAATGATAATAAAAATGTTTTATTATCATTTTATTTATGTTTCTACCTCTGCTGGCTTGCAGCAGGGGGGGCGACGCTGTGTCTTTAGAGTGTTTGGCCCTCCCTGTTTGACAGAATTCATTCCCAGCTGGGCTGGTCATTAGCTTGTAGGAAGATGACCAAATTACTTACTCGTAATCTTCACTACGCTTAGGATAGTCCTCCTCGCCATAGGAATTACTAGTGACGGGGTCCCACCTCCTGACAACGCCACCCAAGTGTTTCTTCTATTTTTATAATAAAACTGAACAACCAATGAGCATAAAGGTCCCACCAACCCGTTGCTCTTCCTGTTGTTATATAAGCCACATATATTTGTGTACTAGGAAGAGATGGAGGGCGGGATGCTAAGACAAGAACTATTTTAAGAGTAATGAAGATTACTCGTAAGTAATTTGTTCATTAATCCTACATCTGCCCTCCTCGTCATAGCCATTACTTATGAGGATACTATGAATTCAATGACCCAATTATATGATGCAGAAAATATAGATATTTTAACAACTGAAAAACCAAGATAGCCAGTATCATTAGCAAAGACATCTAAATTGTAATGAGAAAGAAATGTATTAGAAGGCGCCCATGTGACTGCTCTAAAAATCTCTTGGAGTGAAACTCCTTCTGCTTCAGCCCATGAAGCTGCAACTACTCTAGTTGATCTTGTCATTCCCTGGTAATTCCAACCCTACTGATGCATAAGATTGGGATAAGGATTGTCTTACCCATCTACTGAAGCTGGAAGTAGAACCTTTCTTTCCCGTACAAGCTGATTTGTAGGAGAGTAATAGGAACTGGGAGTATCTGAATGACTTTGTTTTGTCTAAATATATCAACAAAGTCCTCCTTATGTCTAAGGAATAAGGAATTCCATGAGAGAATTGAAAAACCGAAAGAATATTTTCATGACTTGTATTAACAGAAGACTGAATTTCAGGTCTGAATTTTGGATATGGGTTTATAACCACAGGTTGGAAAAAAAGTAAGAACAGAAAAGTAATTAATAAAGAAGTTAATTCTCCCCAACTCCTTTCAAAAGTGCTTGCAATCTAGAATGCTACTTTAGCATGAGACGTTAGCTTGCTCTAACAACTCAAATGGTTCCTTCTGTAACCCCTCTAAAACAGTGGAAAGATCCCAAAAAGGAATCGGAGAGGACACCATTGTTTTTTTCAATCTGAAACTCTTGAGAAGCAATTTAACCAACAAAAAGAGGTACGAAATATTCCCCCTTGAATCTCTGCAAGAATTATTTGCTGCCCATTGAAAACTCAAAGTAGATGGAGGCAAACCTTCAGCAAATCCATCTCTTAAAAAATGCAACATTTTAATAAGGATCATCCAACACTGGATCTACCCCCACAACTGTACACCTGGAACAATAATATTTCCAGTGTTTGGCATATGCCTGTAAGGTGGAGATTTCTGTACCACCTGTACATCACATGCTCCTTCTCATGAGCATTCCAGTTGCTGCAACACAGAACTCTCAACTTCCACGACATCAATCTCAACTGATGGATTTCATTGGACGTTAGATCAGGAAACTGAAAAGGGTTCAGAGTAAAATGAAGGGCTAGGTGAGGTTCTACCGCTAGATGTGTCAATAACGGAAACTGCTGTATCCTCGGCCAATGCAGAGCTATGAGAATGACTACTACCCTTTCCCTCTGAATCCTCTGAAGTACCTTCTGGAGGAAGGGAAAAAAAGGAAAAGTATAGAGCATCTCTTGTGGCATGGGAGAGTTAAAACATCTATTCCCCAAGTCTCCTGACATACCTTTTCTGTACAGAAGAGAAGAGCATTCAATGTGGATGCGAACATGTCTATCATGGGATGACCAAAACGATTTGATACTAGCTGAAAAGCTTGGATGATCCGGTGGCTGTCTATTGATGAGGGAATGTTGTGGCTACGGCTGTCTGCCTGAAGATTGGATAACCCTGAAACTAAACAGCCCAGATGGGAACAAGATTGATTCCTCCCACGTCAGTATCTTGTTGGCTAGAGTCGCTAGAACCTGGGACCATGTCTGTGTATGTAAGCTTTTGCAGCTTGGTTGTCTGTCCTGATCAGTACATATTTCTGGAAGAGAGAAGTTGCAAAAGCTATCAGGGGCCTTCTTATTGCCACTAACTCTCTCCAGTTGGAGGAGTTGTGTGATTCTGAATTTAACCACCTGCCCTGGGCTTCCTGATCCCCCAAAGTTGCTCCTCAACCCCACTGACTGGCATCTTCTGTTATGAAAAGAGGGATGGGCCCCACCATCTGAACTCCTTCTCACAGATTCTGGTGAGATAACCACCACTGGAGAGCATGATGTACATCAGGGGCCACTGGAATCTCAATCTTTTAGTCTAAGAAAGCCGGTCACTAGAGAGTCAGGACATGATGTAGCAGTGGTTTTAGATGGAAATGGGACCACAAAACAACCTGAGACTTCCCCCCTCCAGTTGGGCTTGGGTAAAATTGCTTTGTGGATGCAGGCTAATTACCTTAAGCTCAACGGAGAGAAGACCGAGGTCTTGATTTTGGGGAAAAGCAAGGATCTTTGGGGCCCCCAGCACTGGTCTAGTGAAATGGGTGCTCTTCCTCAGCCCTCCCGCCAAGTTCGTAACTTGGGTTTCATCATCGATGATTCATTAACTATGCAACATCAAGCTGTTAAGGTGGCTGCTACATGTTTTACCATCTTGAAATGGCTAAAAATATTATTTGGATATTGCCGGAGCATACCCAGAGAACCGTAGTCCAGGCGCTTGTCACCTCTAGACTGGACTACGTAACATTCTTTACCTGGGGACCAATAAAGAGGTGACTCGTACGCTGCAGATGGTTCAGAACTCTGCCGCAAGATTGCTATGCCAGGTTCCTAGAGTTATCTCTGTTTCCGGCCATCTGTGTGAGCTTCACTGGCTCAGGGTGGAGAACCAAATTAAGTTCAAAGCCCTGAGCTATATGTTCAAAATCAAAACAGGTGTGGCCCCACAGTATTTGCAGTCCTTGGTTTATCCCTATGTGCTTTCTCGTTGCCTTCGCTCATCCACTCAAGGGAAATTTTCTGTGCCCAGAGTCAGACTATCTCGGATGGGCGGTCGATCATTCGCCTGTCTTGGTCCCTCCTTATGGAACTCCCTCCCTATATCAATTCGGAATGAAACTGTGTATGTCCAATTCCGCAAATCCTTAAAAACTTGGCTTTTTAACCAATAATCATTAAGCTGATATCTGTTCCTTGTCCTGGTTGGCGCCGGGAAACCCTTTTTGGGTAGCTGTTGCACCTTATAAATTTAATTAATAATAATAATAATAATAATAACCTCCGTGCAGGAAAACATCAGTCCCTGTTCTTTCAAACTTTGCCTTGCTGAAGTTGATGGTAGCTGAAGTAGTTGATGAAGATGAAACTGCAGATTCATCATTCTGTCTTTCAGAGGAGATACTTTCGCTTTTTCTGAATCAAGCATGCTCCAAAGAATTTCCTCTGTCGAGCTGGAAGTAGCTGAGATTTCTCCTTGTTCAAGATCAGACCCTGAGAGGACAGCACTTGGATGTTCTGTAGCCCATCTTCCTCTGCCTTGGAAAAACAGATACTACAATTAATCAATCAACCGGATAAGGAAAAATATGCACCTCAAGCAAATTAAAATGTGCCACCACTGGTGCTAGTACCTTGGTGAAGCCCCTCAGGGAGGAGGAGAGGCCGAACGGCAACATTCTGAACTGGAAATGTTCATTCCTCACAGTGAAACAAGAAATCTCTGAGGATTTTTATTAATTAGGACGTAAAAATACACGCCCTGAAAGTCTAAAGTGACCATCTAGTCCCCTTGTGCTATCGCTTGGATTATCTGCTGCAGTGTCACCATCTTGAATGATATGTGTTTTACACACTTGTTGAGGTTCTTTAAATTCAATACTGGACAAAACCTTCTGTCCGATTTGGGCACCAAAAAACAGAATTAAATAGAAACCTTGCCAATATTTGTGTTCTGATCCAGGAATTATTGCATACTACTGCAGGAGATTTTGCACCCCTTGTTGAATCGCTTGCATTTTCGACGGATATTTGGGCAGTGGAGTCTGTACAAAGTATGGTGCTTGTGGAGGTGTGTGGAAGACAATTTGATAACATCGACGAACAAGGTCCAAAACCCACCTGTCCGTTATTAAAACCTGCCACCTTCTTCCTACAGTATAAGATTGATTGTCTTTTATTTTGTTGGGGCTTTTGTTGGGTTTCTGGGTTTACATCTGCAGTCAGGATATTCTCCCTGCCGCAGCTTCGAGCCTGGCCATGAAAGGGTTGGCTATATTTCTTTTGGTTTAAAGACTTTTTAGAACTATACAGCTGTAATACTTTCTTCTCTTTAGCAGCCTTTTTACTAGATCACTTAGTTGAGACAAAAACAATTTGTCTCCAGGCCACAATTGGCGACGCACAGCAATCGAGGCTCCTGGTGCCGTCCCTGAGGATCACAAGAAATCAAAAGAGACATCTAAAAGAAACTCTCTTTCCAGAGACATCTAAAAGAAACTCTCTTTCCATTCTTTTAGATACATATTCTCAGTAACTTCATGAATGCGAAGATCATCAGCTGCAAGGGATTTACCCAGCTTTTCCCTAATATGCTTCAACATATCCTGAATCTGCACATATCTGCCTCTAGGACCCACTTCAGAGTCCTCTTCATCTTCTGGAATAAGAATTTGCCTTTTTGCAGTTGGTTGAGACAAGACTGAAGTAACTGCCTCAACGATCATTGCCTGCATTATTAGTGCCAGAAACTCCAGCTGAGGTACTTGGTACTGACTTCATTGTCACAGTCATCTCGCTGAAGCAGAAGCTTCTGTTTATGTAGGTTGCAGACCTGCCAGCTTGAAGAACAATCTCACGGTGTAAGGAGGGGGCGAGGCCTTTTAATTTTTTTTTTTTAGAGTTTTATATAGCGCTAACTAGACCCGAAGATATCAGGTATCAGAGCGGGGGCGGGGGCTGGGCCTCATGCCGAGAAGTACCTATGAGGCACATTTGAACCCCACCGCAACCCCAAGCCCTCTGCCCCCAACCCCCAAAAAAAGCTTGTTGAGGTTGGTGCCGACGTCCTGGGGTGTTTTCACACCCTTTAATGGACGTCTGCAGTTCAAAGCCTCCAACAACGAGAGGAAAACCACTATTTATAGTGGTTTTCAGCTCGTTTTCTCTGCCACCATGTGGTATCGGCTCCTCATCGGGAGACCGAGTGATGGGAGCCGATATCATGTGTCACGCAATGGCACCGTGTGAGTTGGCAGGTATGAGGTTGCCTAGCAACCAAGTCTCATCTCACGAGAGCATGAAAGAAGGCAATAGAAACCAGCTTGAGCCTGCTGAGAGCCGCACACTCACACCGAGCATGGAGAATCGGTGTGACCACTCCGGCACAGGTTGTGACACACACAGGTAAGCACCCAGCCCCAGCTATGAGTACTTAGCAGAGAATGAGTGTCCCACTGAATGCATCACCGCCTGACCACTCCAGCAGATCGCGGTAAATATTTGGTTTAAAATTTACCGTTACAGTAAAACTTACCTTGATTTTACCTGTGATGCGGGTAGGGTTCTCCTGGAAGATCAAAGGAAAGACAAGCAAAGGGATGGGAGTGGCGGGTGGACCATTATGCTCATTGGTCGTTTAGTGCTTCTATGGGTGCATTTTTCCTGTGGCCTGTAAGTGTATAAGAAAGATACAGACTTCTGGAGTGCAGTGCTATATGGGATTTTTTTTTTATGGTCGCATTTTATCTGGCCTGAAAGTAAATAACAAGCAATAGGTCTCGCCTAAATAAGAGCTATTGGCTTTGGCAATGTGTTTCTGCCATGTTGTACACTGGTGTGGCTGCTGTTCAACATGGCTAAAAGTTAGTGGCATGGATGGTCCTTGAGTGGAGTGGGGGGAGTAAAGTGTTGTAGACTGAATTTGTTCGAGTAGAGTGTCATAGAGTGTAGTAAGGGGAGTAGGGTGTCATAGAGTTAAGTAGAGGGGAGTAGAGTTCAGTGGTTCAGTGGCAGAGAATGTTGTAGAGTGCAGTGTAATAGAGTGCAGTGTAATAGAGTGCAGTGTCGTACAGTTGAGTGGCGTAGAGTGGAGTGGTGTGGAATAGGGTGGAGTGGGCTGGAGTGGATTGAGGTAGTAGGGTGGAATGGATTGGGGTGGATTGTATTAGAGTAGGGTGGTTTGGAATGGGGTAAATAAGAGTGAAGTGGAGGGGGTGGATTGAACTGGAGGGGGTGGATTAGATTGGAGTGGGGTGGATTGGATTGAAGTGGGGTGGGGTGGGGTGGGTTGGACTGGAGTGGAGTGAATTGGAGTGTGGTGGGCTAGATGGATTGGATTGAGTGGGGTGGGCTGAACTGGGTGGATTGGTTAGGGGCTGAGTGGGGTGGATTGGAGTAGAGTGGGGAAGATTGGATTGCAGTGGAGTGGGTTGGACTGGATGGGTTGAATTAGATTGGAGTAGGGTGGATTGAAATGGGGTGGGCTGGAATGGAGTGGAGTCGGGTGGATTGGAGTGATTGTGATGGACTGGAGTGTGGTGTGGTGGAATGGAGTGGGGTGAATTGGATTGGCGTGGGGTGGGGTGTATTGGAGTGCAGTAGATTGAATTGCATTGGGGTGGATTGGACTGGAGTGAGGTGGATTGAATTGAATGAGGTGGACTGGATTGGGGTGGATTGGATTGAGATGGATTGGATTGGTGTGGGGTGAACTGGATGGGGTGGGGTGGATTGGATTGGGGTGGGGTGGATTGGAGTTGGGTGGGGTGAGGTGGATTGGAGTGGGGTAGATTGGAATTGGCTAGATTGGGGTGGATTGGATTTGGGGCAGAGTGTTTGTAAATGGATTGGGGCAAACTGGAGTGGTGCAGATTGGAGTGGGGCAGACTGGTTTGGATTGGAGCTGATTGGAGTCAGGCAGATTGTAGTGGGGCAGAATGTTTTGGATTGAAATGGGGCAGATTGCTTTGGATTGGAGTGAGGCAGATTGTTTTGGATTACATGGAGTGGATTGGATTGGAGTGGATTGGATTGGGGAGGGAATGGGGTGGATTGGATTGGAGAGACGTGAGGTGGATTGGATTGGAGTGGGGTAGATTGGATTGGCTGGATTCTGGTGGATTGGATTGGTGTGAGGTGGATTGGATTGGAGTGGGGTGGTTGTGGTGGACTGGACTGGGGTGGATTGGGGTGAGGTGTATTGGACTGGAGTGGAGTGGGGCAGATGGTTTTGGATTGGAATGAGGCAGATTGGAGTGGGGCAGATTCTTTTAGATTGAATGGGGTACATTGTTTTGGGTTGGAGTGAGGCAGATTGTTTTGGATTGGAGTGGGGTAGATTGGAGTGGGGTAGACTGTTTTGCATTGGAGTGGGGCAGATTGTTTTAGAGTAGAGTGGGGCAGATTGTTTTAGAGTAGAGTGGGGCAGATTGTTTTGGACTAGAGTGGGACAGATTGTTTTGGACTAGAGTGAGGCAGATTGTTTTGGAGTGGGGCAGATGGGAGTGGGGTCGATTGTATTGAATTGGAACGGAGAGGTTATTTTGGATTGGAGTGGGGTGAATTGGAATGGGGCAGATTGGAGTGCGGTGTGGTGGGAGGATTAGAGTGTGGTGAGTTGGAGTGGATTGGATTGAGGTGAGTGGCTTGGATTGGAGTGGGGTGGATTGGATTGGATTGGTTTGGTCTGTGGTGGATTGGATTGAGTGGAGCAGATTGGTGCGGGGTGAGGTGATTTGCCGTGGATTGGAGTGGAGTGGATTGGGGTGGGTGCAGAGTAAGAATATCAATGTAAAAATATCGACTTGCACAAATATCAAGGTAAAAATATTGTGGGTCAGAAATATCGTCAGACAAAATATCGTGGACAAGAATGTCGATTTTAGCTAAGTAATATCAATGTAAAAAATATCGAAGTGTTTAATATCATTTGTAAAAATATAGGGGCCCATTACGATGGCGGGCGGAAGCACAACCGCCGTGCTGGCGGATGCAAAAACCACCAGTTACCGCCCGCATGCCGCAGCCCACACGCCCGCCAAATTACGATGCGAAAAGCAGGCCAAACACCGCCGGCAAGCCAGCAACACCGTCCGCCATCAAAGTGCGCCCGCACACGTAGCGGCGCAGCACAACTGACACACACCGTCCGACGAAACACGTCCCGCCCGGCGCATAAATTACGATGCCGCAAACAAACGGCTCCCACGGCAAAGAGACACCGCACGTGAAAGAGAGGCGGAAACACGGACGCAGAGCACGGACAACGAAGAAGCGGCACCCGGGCATGAATCCAGCACTGCAGGCCCTTCCCATGCTTCTGCTGATGCACCACCAAGGACGCAACGTACCGCGGAGACGCAGGTAGGCACACACACAACAAGTGCACGCAAACAGCGCACACAGTGCAAGGGCGGAAAAAGCGGACAACCCCCCACCAGCGCGTGCACACTACACATCCACCATTGCATCCACATATGACACACAGGCCAAATCCTAACATCGCAGAACACATGTGTACACACCACCTGGGACTAGGAACCAACCACCCCGTCACGGCCCCAAAGCGCCGATGACGCCGCCACACATGCGCACAACGCAGAGGCCAACCGCAGCGCCATGCATGCGTCGCACACAGGGACAGGGACACAACCAAGCAGCACACACATCAGCCCCACCCCGAACGCACATGACACGTGACAGGCCGGCCACAGACATGTCCCCAACGCCCAATTCACGGACAACACCCAACGCCACACAACCGACGCACACATGTCAGTCAAGTCACGCAACAGCAGGACACACCCCAGTGTAACAAACATGGCGAAGCACACAGCGGCGGCAACACCAACTAGGAGAAGCAGGGCCCCTTCGGGAAGAGGAACGCCAGTACCACACTGAAAAACCCATACCACCCTGCCCATATGAACAAGACACATGAAACGGAACACCAAAGAACCCGGGGACCGACAACAGGTGGCCCAAGAATTACATCCACACACAAGGCCCAACGCAGAGCGGAAGGCAGGCTGCCGCCCACACAAGGGAGAGCAGACAGCACTGAATGACCTTCCATTCCAACACCGAAACCACAGCCCTACGACAGAAGCCGGTGAATACAGCCATTGTCCAAGAATAGACCAACACAGGCTTGCCGAGGAGACCGACCACAGGGCAGATAGCGCATATCACAGAAGCACACAACGGACGGGGAAGAAAGAAGAAAACACTCATGTCGGCCACATGCAAGTTAATTGGAAGGAGTCACACAGCACTGACCTTGAACTGTCTGAGAAGCATGTGGGAAGAGGGCCCGTGTCCTCCAAACAAGCCAACAGAACACAAGTCCTGTCTCCCCACGACTACACAGAGCTCACAGCAACCCCGGAGTGTGCACATTGCAGACTGCACACACAGCCGGAGCACGCCACCACAACGCACCGCTGCGAAATGGCAACCGCAACACACCTACCCAACTACGCCGAAGAGCTCAAGCTGTACCAAACCAGCACGATACATACATTGGGATGCGATCTCCTGTCCCTGCTGAACGTAAGTTACCGACTGACTTACCGCATCACATTGTTCAGCTGCGTCATGCCCGTCTTCTACTGTCGGAGGTGTCCCTACCAGCATCCCGTCGAGATATGCCTCTCCAACCCGGCATGTCTGAAGGCGGACCTGCTACCACTACTCCTCCCTCTGGACGCACACGACAGGGCCTGCTCTGCCTATGGGGGCATGGCGTATGTGGCCAACATCGCACGCGCACTGAAATGGAACCACTGTGCCTCCACACGACGGATCATCGAGAACAGCTACATCGAATGTCACCCAGCATGCCCCATCATGGTCCTCCAAGGGACAACCTACGAACAACACCTTGACAGCCACCATCCGCTTCATTGGCTGGCAAACATGTACACCACCAATGACATGGAAGCCCTGCTGGACGGCATCGCATACCTGACAACCTGTAAATACGTCGGACCACAACGCAGGTTCCCCGAGTGACCTATGAAGTCCAACCCCGCACCCATGCTCAGCTTCCGCACGGACTGGACAGTCACCACCACAACAGCCATACCAAACGACCGGCAACTGTAACCACACCATCAACGACATCGCCATGACATCGGATATGACCGGGACATGCACACTGTTCCCCATCACATCCAGGAACACCGCATGCATAGTGGGAGGCTGTGGCATGGGCTCTGTGCATCGCACCCACATGGACGGAACTGCACGAACAACCAGGACACGACATGGATCTAGCGCACATGGACACACACACCGCTCAGTGGACATGAATAGGTCGCCTGGAGTCTGTGGGTGCTGCACCCCTCCCACCCCCGCCCCGGGAATCCCATACCAGGACCTTTGCATGGACGACAAGTGCATACAACAACAACACGACCCCAGTGACTGTGACATGTCCAGTAACCACCACAGTGCAACAACAAGTGGCACGCCGCTGCATGCACGCAAGCACATGCCCTGATGTCATCTCACATGCACGCGTGCATGAGGAACAACCGCAGCAAACCTGTCACATGGAACTGAGATGGACTGTGCCCATGATGCCGAGCGGTCTGGTAGGCTACATGTATACCGTCTGTGTCAAAGTCCGCAGCTCCGCAGCTATACGTAAATGTACATTAGCACAGCCTTGGCCAAGCAGATGTAACCCCACACCCTATCCCATTTGTAATCATGCTCAGTATATCCTCAATATGTATTCCGCTGCCAGTAGTGTCCACTATACTGCATCACAGAGGACAGAAGACTCAATATAATGTTTGAAACCAGAACTGTCTCCGCTGACTCATTTCACAAGTACGAATGAGAGAGGATGAGAGTATGTGAAGTACACGGCAGTCGTGACATGACCATGTAGTCCACTGGTATTGGATGTCAACGCAAATGAGTAGCACTACTGTGGAAGACACACATGTGTCGTGTGAAGTCGTATGGACGCAGTGCTCAGGTGGGTGGGTGCGACGGGTAGATGCGCACATGCCAAGTTGGAGCACGCCGTGTTGGGAGGGCTCATGAACAGTACACCACCGCTTCCCTGGGCATTGTGAGAGGACACCTGTCGGGGGGAGTGAACACGTGTGTGCACAGCAGCCGGGCACACGTACAAAGCGGTACCAGGCGCACCTCAGCCCACCCTCTGTGGACGAGCTGGATCCTGTTGTGCGCCCGCCATGCCCCTTGACAAGGCACACACAGCCCCAGTCGACCAGGTGTAACCCCAACATAGTCAATCCGCACAGGCGATACAGGGCACGGGATGGCAGTGGAGCATGGTGTGTGAGAGGTCTCCTCGCGCTCCTCCTGCTCATATCACGCAGGCAATAGAACCTCAACGTCCAGCATGGCAAAAAGTCAAATGGAAGTGTAGGGGGACGCACCACAGCACGAGCAGCACTGACGTCACGGGAGGTGGCTCGCACCATCCCATCCATTGCCCATCATACCAACCACGACACATGCCATTGCGACTAAGTGCAAGCGCGTGCGCCACCACCCCTGAGCCCTCCCCAGAGAGGCCAAAGAGTGAATGTGTGGGCCATCAGCCACAGACGGATGCGGCATGGCCGCAAGGGCAGCCACAGCCACTGGGTGTCGCAGGTGGCGGATCCGGAAGGCGAAGACTGTGATGCATAGTCCATGCAGGCCGGGTCTCCATTTGGGGCACCACGCAGGTGGACGGCGTCCCGCCACACATCATACCCTGAGACAGCCCACTCGTGCAACTGGACCCACACATACACTCCTTGCCCTCTCTGGTGCGAGCTTGGGGCTGCCTGTGCAAGCGCTAGCCTCGCAGGTGAGCATGCATATTGGGGGGCGAGGGGAGGACATGAGGGCTGGGGCGAAGATGACTGTATCACTGTCAGTTAGTACAAGGGATGACCCAGATGTGGAAAGGAAGAGACGTGTCCCGTGTGTACTGCAACTAGTCGCCAATCCAACTACCCCCCATGTCCGGAATGTAAGCCCGCACCTAGGCCCGCCCATCCGCCACATCGAACATACCACCAGCACGACAACCTTCCCATTCGAAACACTGACTGGGGGTGGCGACCAGTGAACAATCATGTGTAGCCTACCCACGCGTACATGTGGGCCCTCCATGATCCATGTCACCTGCGGCAAAGACATGACATGCGCAATGAGGGAAGTGAGGAGAGCTGTCCGCCCCACGCGCAGAAGGTGCATCAGCTCCACAGACCCAGCAGCGAGTCCAGCAGGGGTCACATGTGCAGGGGCAGCTGTGCCTGGTGTGAAGGCACATGCATATAGACAGCACATCGACCAATGTGTAGTCTGCCCACATCCACAGTCCATCATCATGCGGACATAGGAATTGAACACAGGGCAACACATCTTAGTTGGTGCACCCACCGTGACCAACAATGCGCAATCATCGACGTACCCGCCCTGTGCATGGCCCCCACCCAACGGAGGCACATCCAGTGCCACCATCCCACACACACAAGCCTTCCACGGAACATGCTGTGTCCAATGGTCAGTACAGAGTCAGCGCCCATCTGGTGGATCCTGAACAGGAGACACATGCACACACATGCCAGCTCCCACTATGTACGTCTGCCACCTGGCACGTGCAATGTAACCTCTCACCTGTGACGTGTGACTGCAAGCACACAGCCGTCTTGGCATGGGGCTGTCAATGTGGACACCAGTCAATGTTTCGGGAGCTGTGATCCGTACAGTGCTGTACATAGGGTGCAGTGCTGACACCTACTACTGTCTCATATCCCCTCGTGCCACAGGTCCCACTTGTATTGGCCGCTCAGCCCGTGCCCACATCGTCGTCGTCGTGTGCCATACTCATCCAGCCTCGGAAGCAGTACCATGCACAGCAGACACTCATGTTGCCGTGGCGTTGCCGCTTGACGAATATGCAGTCAGTCCCCATCAGCACGCCCCGCAAGTCATTGGGGCCTAGATCCCCATGTGCATGCACATGGCAGTGGTATGTCTCACTTGCCATTGCCATTGTTGGGAGACCTGTGTAAGTGTATTGTGGCCGTGCCGTCCCAGCTTGACAGCTGGGCTGTGGCTCATGTGCTTGCTCAGTCATGTCAGTGATGTGTATGCGAAATTGCTATGTGCCGTGTTGCTTTGACATGTGTCCTCTGCCATTTAACCCAGGCGGAGACCGAACATTGACCGCCCATACCAATTGCTGGCGGACATGGACGATACAGAGGTAATCAGGAAGTTTCGGCTGGACAGGCCAACTCTGCATCGACTGTGTGCCATGTTAGAGCCCCATCTCCGTCCCCGCAGGGTGTATCCGACTGCTGTCACCCCCACGGCTAAGGTGATGGCCGCCATGCATTTCTTCGCCACTGGGTCATTCCAGCACACAGTGGGCAGTGGAGGAGGGATGTCCCAGCCCATGTTCAGCAAGGTGCTGAGGGATGTACTGGCAGCCATGATGCTGTACCGGAACAGGTACATCAGATTCCCCAGGGCTCGTGAATTGGCGGCAGTGAAGGGTGCATTCTATGCCCTTGGCAGAATCCCACACGTCGTGGGAGCCATTGACTGCACTCATGTTGGCCTTGTTCCACCACAGGCCACTGAGCACCTGTACCGCAACAGGAAGCACACGCACTCCCTGAATGTGCAAGTGGTGTGCCTTGCGGACATGGTGATCACCCACGTGTGTGCAAAGTTTCCAGGCTCGGCCCATGACGCACACATAATGCGCAACAGCATCTTGCCACGACTGATGGCCAATCTGCAACAGGATCGTGGCTGTATTGTCGGTGAGTATGTGGAGTGGTGTAGCGTGCTGGTTGTGCGATGCTGTCCCCTGTCCAGTTGGAATAGCAACGGTTCTCTGTGTCCCTCACACCCAGGTGACTCTGCGTATCCGAATGGGGCATGGCTGCTCAGTCCATTGAGGAATCCTCGCACCCCAGCAGACGATCGCTACAATGAGGCACATGGGAGGACCAGACGTGTGGTCGAGCGTACCTTTGGCCTCCTCAAGTCCAGGTTCAGGTGCCTGGACCGCACCGAGGGTGCACTGGCGTACTCCCCACAGAAGGTGTGCCAGATAGTGGTGGCGTGCTGCATGCTGCACAATCTGGCCATTCGGATGCAGATCCCCCTCATTGTGGATGACGGAGATCAACCAGGGCCCCAGCCCGCAGACCAGGACAGCTCGAGTGAGGTGGACAGCGGAGAGGAGGAAGCTGGGAATGTGCGCCAGCAGCTCATCGCCCGCTACTTCACTTGACGGTGAGTGTCCATGTACGACGGATGATGTGTCTGTATCTATGCAGGTGTGTGTGTGCTGTGTCAGGGTGGCCGTATGTTCACTGCGTGCAGTGTGTCAACGCTCCATGGCCAGGGTAGTATGCCACTGTTGGTGGCTGTGGCATTGTGCCCTATTGCTCTGTGCGATGTGTGTACATTGCTTGTAGTTGTTGACATGTACTGTGTGATGGGTGTGTGACACACTCATTGAATGTGCTCCTGTTCTGTCTCCCACCCCTAGGTCCCTACAGGCCCTCCGGATTCCATTTCCATGCCACGCATCAGGTGCCTTTCCGCCCAAGGTGGCCGTTGTATTCCGTACAATAAAGACACAGGGCACAAACAGCAGTTAGTGAAAAAGGTGCATTTATTACGAACTGTGACATGTGATTGTGTGTAAGGTGATGACAAAAGTGGTGCGTGCAGTGACAATGAGCTGTCGGTCATGGCTGCGTGATGATCAGGGTGTACCCACTGGTTCTATGTCCATAGTCCAACACACACATGCCATCCAGATGGCTGTGTGGAGTGGGATCGTAGAGCAAGTCAATGCAGTGGCTGGTCAAGGAAGGCTGGCGGAAGGCTGGCTGGCTGCCTCACTTGCGACTGGAGCGTGCGAAGTCCTCCCGGGAGATCTGTTTCCTCTTCGGACGGCCCCTTCCACGTTTGGGAGGGGGTGTGTGGTGGCGACCTGCTGGTGGTGGGTGAGGTGTGCTCACTGGCTGTGGACGCAGGGAAGTGGACACTGCTGCCCGAGCCTGCGCCCTAGCAGGTGGTGGCGGAGGTGGTGTTGCTGGCCTTGCCTGTGACCCCACCGCCACCACCAGCTGGCCCATGAGGTCCACGAGTTGGTCCATACGGGACACGAATTGGCCCATATGGGCGTCCATGGACCTCAGCACCCCCAGCACCTCCCGCGTGTCAGTAGCAGACCTGGCCCATTGTCCTTGGGCCTCTTCATAGGCCCCAAGGACTCTGTCCATTTGAGGCAGGGCATGGCTCCCAGGGGAGGCTGGCGTTTCCCTGACCCTGCTCCTCCTACCAGTCCTGCTGCCACCGGCCCTGCCCACTAGCCACATTGCTCACCACGGTCCTCGCTGTGGCTCCCAGGGTGTATCCAGTCGGCCGGGCCACCACCTGCGCTGGGGCTGGTGCCAGCGAAGACGTGGTGGTGGTGGAGGCGGTGGTGGTCGGTGCGGCGATGGTGGCGGTTGCGGCAGTGGTAGTGGCCGCAATGACCGTGGGTGTGGCCGCAACGACAGTGGCAGCAGGGGACTGGGACTGTTCAGCATCCCTGGATGATGGGTTGGTGGGTAGGAGGGGTCCTGGGGAGCGGCTGGGCCCTGCCACGCCAGATGGGCCAGCTTGGTGGTCCGTGTCCGAAGAGGTGGACAGATCCTCCAGATCCGTGTGTCCTCGTTGGGGGCTTGTAGGCTGGCTGTGCTGGCTGCTGTCTCCATCCCCAGCGTCCAGCAGTTCGTCACCTGTGGAGAGAATGAGATTTGTTATTGTGTTGCACCTGGCGAAGTATGTATTAGTCGTCTGACATTGGCAGTTCGTGCAATCTCGTACATGGGTTTCCCGGAGGCGAGTGTGTGGCTGTGGCATCTGTAGGTGTGTGTGCTAGGCAATGGGACTGTGTGCTGTGCACATGTGGCATGGGACGGATTGGCCATGCCGATGGGTGTGTTGCTTTGCCCCTACTCATTGTGACTCTGGTGTATGCGGGCTCCTGGCCCGTCCTGGGTCTGGTTTGTACTTTGCTTTTGGAGTTCAAATGGAACGCTTAGGAACGCATATGGCAACATGGGGGCCATGCCCCAGATTCGCATTTGGGATGGAATATGCTTTTGGGGTTCAAATGGAGCAGCTTAGGAACGCATATGGCAACATGGGGGCTATGCCCCAGATTCGCATTTGGGAGGGTATATGCTTTTGGGGTACATGCTGTGAGCCATGGGTGCCGAACGTGACATGTGTTGTGGCAGCATGACAGTGCATGGTCTGAGGTGTGTGCATGCCTGACATGCCCTGCATATTTGCTGTCTGTTGTGGTTACTGGACATGGCATTGGACGCATCGTTATGAGTGAGTGATAGTTGTGTGCCAGCCAACGTATTGCAGTTGTCCCATCTCCTTGGTGTGCGTGCTGCCCTGTGCCATGTGCATCACTGCAGTGCTCGGGGGAGTGTGGCCCATGTTGTGTGTTGTTGCTCACAGTGTGTCGTGCGCTTAATTGACTTCTGGCACATGGTTGGTCATGGGCATGTGTCTTAGCGTGACTGCTGTATGTGTGGCAGCTGTGCGGATGACATGCCTTTCATGAGACTGGGGCTGACGGATGGGATGGATGGTATGTTGTATGTGCATGGTGTGTCTGTGTGTTTGATGGGTTCAGTGGTGTTCGTGTGCATTTCTGTTGTTCCGCTCTGTTGCGTCTAGTGTTGTTTGTCTTACATAGGCGTAGTTGTGGGGTGTGTGGTTGACAGGCAGTAGGGGCTACATGGACAGGACTTCAATGGTGTTTCGGTTGTGTGTGATGAGTTGCACAGTGGCTGCCGTGTGGGACTATATTCAGTGTGGCTTGTGCATGCAGACGTGGCTCCTTGGGTGTTGCTATGTCTGTGATGGGTCATGTGGGGTGTGAGTCTGCTGTTCATGTCCGTGTGCACATTGTTCACTTGTTCGTGACGGTGGGCGGTGCTGCGTGTTCGTGTGCTACGTGACATGTCCCATGTGTTGGTGGTGTTATGGTCCTCATGCCTCCAGTAATCCAGCCCTGTCCAGTTTCCCACCTGCAAGTTGTTCGTGCGTGCACTGTACTGGATGCCACATGGCTCTTAGCGGGGGTGCTCCATGTTGCAGGTCTGTGGGGGTGGGGGGGTGTAGTGGGTCGTGGGGGTGGCTGTACACCCACTGACACCGATTGCTGTGGACCGTGATGTCTGCCTTTCGGCTGTCGTTGTGCACTGCGGTGGCTGACACGTGGGTGTGGGGTGTGGGGATGCTCCTCCTTGCTCTGCTGTGGGACTGGGGCCTGGTGTGTGTTGTACTTGGGCTGTCCACCGTCCCACCCACTGCACTTTGTGTTCCTGCCACTTACCTGTTACTTGTCAGTTGGTGCAGCTGTGCCTGACACATGGGTGTGGGGAGTGCTCCACCTTGCTGGTCTGTGGGAGTGGGGGCCTGGTGGGTGTTGTACTTCAGCTGTCCCCCTCCGACCCACTGCACTTTGTGTTCCTGCCACTTACCTGTTACTTGTCAGTTGGTGCAGCTGTGGCGGACACATGGGTGTGGCGGGTGCTCGTTGTGGCGCTTCTGGCATATTTGTGGACCTGTTGGTGGTTACGTGGCTGGCTTAGTGTACACATGTCCCCACGCATCTTACAGTTGTTCTGTTTGGGCTGTGTGTGGTGGTGTCTGTTGCATGTGTGTGTCGTGTATTGTGTGCTGGACATGGGGGTGTTTGTCCCTGGGAGCTGTGGCATGGTGGTAGTGCATGTGAGTACATAGCGGTGTGCTGGTATACATTAGTTTGTACCTACCAGCCTCCACTCCCCCTGCTAATCCGGCGAGGATCTCCGGATGGATTACGACTCGCACCTTCTCCTCCCACGCTTTGAAGGTCTTAAAGAGCGCGGGATTCCCTCCGCCAGTGACGGCAGCCAGCTCTCTGTTTTTGCCCTCCTTCTTCTTGACCAGGCTCTTTACGTCATTCCAACGTTTGTTTATCTCGGTTCTGTTCCTGGGCAGGGTCCCGACTGCATTGACCTGGTCTACGATCCGGGTCCACATTCTGTTTCTGGTGGCTAGTGGTGTGTGCTGGACCATGTTCCCATAGATTTGTGGGTACACCTTGATGATCTCGTCGACCATGACCGTCAGCTCCATGGGCGTGAACTTGGGCATCCTTTGTGGTGCCATGGTGTTTGTGGTGCTGGTGCGGTGTGTGTTGTGTAATGTGCAGGGGTTTGTGGTGCCGGTGTTTGGTGGTGGTGGTGGTGGTGGTGGTGGTGATGTGTGCGTTTCTGTGGTGTGCTGCTGTCCTTGCTGTGTCACTGTGTCCTCTCCTCTCCTCTCTGGTTTGCAATGTAGCAAGGGGTTGTGGTCTGTGGGAGTGCTGCTTTTGTACTCACCTATGTGGGTGTGTCCTCATGGTCTGTTGTTTTCAGGTGTGTTGTGTCTGGGGTTCTGGCCTTTGTATTTTTTGTTTGTCCGGGGGGTGTTTTCGGGATGTGTACTGTGCTTGTGTATTTGTACGTGCCTTGCTGTGTGGACTTGTTGGCCATGTTGTGTGCTATTGGTTTTGTGTGCGGATGGTTTCTGTGCAGGTACGTGGGCGCCATGGCTTCTGCCGTGTCGATTCTCATCGGCGTTGTTTGCGCTGGCGGGCGGTATTTTTGTTGTTTTCCGCGCTCATGGCGGTGCGATCGTAATTTCACGTGCGGTGTGTCGGCCGTGAGGGCGGGCGGTTTTGTGTTGTCGTGCGTGTTTCCGTCCGTGGCGGGCGGTTTGACTCCGACTCGGACGATGGCGGGCGGTATTTTGTATGATTTTTCCGCCGATGGCGGTTTCAGTTTGTGTACTCATAATGGCGTGGTCGGTGTTCAGGCGGTGTGTGCGGGCGGATTTTGCCGCATCCATGCCTGGCGGATTTTTACGCCGGGTATCGTAATGTGCCCCATAGTTGTTAAAAATATCGATTTTTTATTAATGTTATGTATTTTAGTATATATTTTATATGTGTGATGTTTGTTTTTTGTGTAAGAATTGTTTGTATTTTTATTATATGTGTTAAAATGTTAATAGTTATTAAAAAAATGTAATTGAATTTGCGTTTTTAGTTCCGTAGCGGGTTGTGGGTTTATAGGGGAATAGGGTGGGAAGTAATTTAATTATATAAAATTTATTGATTAATTATAGTAGTTATTAATTTCTTTTTATATGAAATTTGCATTTTTAGTTCTGTAGCGGTTGTGGGTTTTTTAGAGGAATAGGGTGGGAAGTAATTTAATTAGATCAAATGTATTGATTATTTATAGTAGTTATAGTAGTTATTAATTTTTTTATTTGAAATTTGCGTTTTTAGTTTCGTAGCGGGTTGTGGGTTTATAGGGGAATAGGGTGGGAAGTAATTTAATTAGATAAAATGTATTGAATAATTTTTATTTATTAATATTTGTTTAATTGTGATGTTATAGTGTTAAATGTGTAAATTAATTTAATAATAATTGTTTAATAATTAGTTGTGAGTTAATTTAGATTAATTAATTAGTAATTAATTATGGTAATTGTTTAATTAATTTTAGGTGTGTGTTGTGGTGTTTATAGATGTAAATGGTGTGAATGGTGGGAAGTAATTTTTTTTATTGATGAATTATTAATTGTTAATTAATTTAAATTAATTAATTAGTAATTAATTATGGTAATTGTGTAATTAATTTTAGGTGTGTGTTGTGGACATTATAGTGTTAAAGATTGTGTACTCAATGAGTGTTTATTATCTTTTTTTATTAATTATATATTTTAAATTCATTATTAATTATGCTAATTATGGAAATAATTTTAAATAAAAACATTGATGTCTTTTTTATTGGTGTGGTGTTATAGGGTAGGAAATAAAATAAATACATTTATGTTTTAAATAATTTGTTTGTTTGTGAATATTTGCTCCTTTTAAATAAATATTGTTTATAAATGTATTTATTAATTTTTTTACATCATTTTATTTTTTTTAAATTTATTTTGAGAGTTTTATATAAGCGCGAACCAGACCCTTGCGGGTATCAGAGCGCTTTACAAGGTAAGTGTCTTAGTTACATGTGTACAAGGTAGATTAAATAAAGTTCAGTGATAGTGAATGATAGTATAAACATCCTATCGTAGATACATGGGTATATGATACATAGCAAACATTCCCTATAAATCAAGCATAATATAGATACAATATATCGGGTACCTGGCTGGCCATTAGTCATTAAAAAGTTCCATGTAGAAGATACATTGGGTCGTATGATAGCAGTAGTCCATGCTCAGGTGGATTTAGCCATGAGAAGCGATTTCACTTCTTTTTGAAAGATGCAGTAGAAGGATTAAGTCTAGTTTCTGGGGATGATAGCAATGGACCAAGCTCAAGTGAATTTAGCCATGAGAAGCGATTTCACTTCTTTTTGAAAGATACAGTAGAAGTATTTAGTCTAGTTTCTGGGGGTAGAGCATTCCAAATTCTGGGCGCCATCCCTGAAAAGGTTCGGTTATATGTTTTCTTCTTGTTGAATCTTTGCGGTTTCAGTAGAAGGTTTTTAGCACTTCTCGAAGATCTGTCCCCACAAGAGGGCGTCAGTTTCTGTGCCAAATAGTAGGGAGCGTTATGATGAATGGCTTTATGTGTCATACATGCTATTTTCAAATGAATTCTGGCTTCAAAAGGTAGCCAATTAAGGGATTTTAGGCCAGGGGATATGTGGGAGCTTCTTTTGGAGCCAGTGATAAGTCTCGCTGCAGCGTTGATTGTGGCTCTTAGAGGGGCCGTTGCAGCTCCGGGCAGGCCGCAGAGAGAGACACTCCCGTAATCCACTCTTGGGATGACTAGAGCTTGTACTGCCAGCTTGAAGTCCTTTTCCGGCAGGAACGGTTTCATTTTTCTCAAAGTATTTATCTGAAAGTTTGCTCCTTTTGTTGCGTTGCTGATGTGTTTTTGCATATTGAGGTTTCTGTCCAGTGTTATTCCCAGCGATTTGGCTGAATCAACGATGAGAGGTTGGCAGTTGAGTGCAGTAAGGTGTTTGATCCAATGTTGCATTATGGGTACTTGGGCGGGAGGAGCGATTAGGAGGAATTCGGTTTTGAGGGCATTCAGTTTTAGATGGTTTTCTGCCAGCCAGGTCTGAGTTTTTCCAAGAGTAGTGTTGAGAGATTTGATGTCTTCTAGAGTGTGAATCTTAAGGTATAGTTGTGTGTCGTCAGCGTACATGTGGTATTGCACGTTAGACGAGTAGAGAATTTCAGTGAGTGGTTCCATGAATAGATTGAACAGTGTCGGAGATAGTGAAGATCCTTGTGGGACACCTAAAGAGACTGGGACGGGTTTGGACAAGGAGTGGTTGACCTTGAATCGTTGTGATCTGTTTTGGAGGAACGAAGTAAACCAATTTAGAATTGGTCCAGATAACCCCATCCTGTGTTTCAGAAGGTCTATCAGGTTATCGTGTTTGACGGTATCAAAGGCCGAGGAAAGGTCTAGCAAGATGAGTAAGCAGGCTCCGTTCTGATCTAGGATTTGTAGAGCGTCGTCAATTATATGGGTCATGGCTGATTCAGTGCTGTGACCTGCACGGAATCCTGATTGGTATTTGTTGAGTAGGTTGAAATGTTCAATATGACTTACCAGCTGGAGGTGTACACATTTTTCTAAGAGTTTGGCCAGGGTAGGGATGTTGGATATAGGGCGGTAATTGTTCAAGTCTGCCGGGTCCGCCGTAGGTTTCTTTAGAATGGGGGATACCTGCCCGGCTTTGAGGGTGTCGGGGATGCAACCTTGGCGTAAAGAGTTATTTATGATCTTGGTCCAGAGAGGCAGCAACAGCGGGGTGAAGTCTTTACGAGGTTTGCTGGGAGAGGGTCAGTGAAGTGATTGGCAGGGTTCAGGGCAATAAGCATTTTGAGAATAGCTTCTTCATTGTAGGTATTGAAGGATGACCAAGATGCATTATTTTTTAGGTCGAACTTTGATGAGATTCGATGTGGGGCATTTAGAAGTGATGGTGAGGGGTTCGTATGTGAGACAGAGTGTGTGATTAGATCGTTGAGCAGGTCCTTCTTTATGATATCGGTCTTCTGAGTGAAGAAGGAAGCAAATTCTTCACAGTTAGGTCGTGGGCCTAATTTATCTTGGGGGCGGAGAGGTGCATCCTTAGATTGAGTTTTGATTAACTCGAACAGTTTTTTGGGACGATTTTTCACCTGATCTAATTGGTGGCTGAAGAAGTCTGCTTTAGTGCGCTTGATCTTTCTGTAGTATGCGTTTCTCTTCTTTCTTAGTATCTTGAGGTGATTGGCGGATGGAGCTGATCTCCACCTGCGTTCAGTTATTCTTAGGGATCGTCTGTCCTCGTTGAGTCTTCCATCGTACCAAGGCTTAGAATCTTTTGTGGAGACTCTCTTTAGTTGAAGGGGCTACCTCATTTAGTATCATGTTCATGGAATTGAAGTAGTGGTTGGTGAGATCATGGACATCGGATATCCCTTCGGGGGAAGAAGTAAGTTGTAGCTGGAAGTTGTGATTATGTTAGGGTCAATGTTTTTCAAATCCCTCTTCCATACTTTAGGTCTTGTGGGCTGGACCGAGTTGAGTTTCACTGTTTCATTGATGAAGAAGGTGATAATATGATGATCAGACCAATCACATGGATGAATCGTGTCTAGCTGGATGGAATCAACTTTAGAGATTACTAGATCAATGCTGGAACCTTTATCGTGTGTAGGGCTGTTGCAAATTTGGGTGAGGTCGAGGTCAGAGAGGAAGTTTTTGAGAGTATTGACCCCTACATCATTGGGGTCATTCCAGTGGAGATTGAAGTCTCCGATAAATATTTGGGTATTTTGATGTCCGGCATTAGTAGAGACTATGTCCATGAAATGTTCGATAAAGGTGAGGTTATCACCTGGTGGATGATAGAGGGTGTGTAGCGCGCATATTGGTTTGCCATTGCTAGTGATGTCGAGGCATATGTATTCAAAAGAAGGGAATACAGGGGATATGGATCTGTTTACTGAGATATTATTCCGATGTATGCAGGCAATGCCACCCCCTGTCTTATCAATTCTATCCAGTCTGATGATGTGATAATTTGGGGGTACTAGTATGTCAATGATGGGTGTAGAGGATTCCTTTAACCAAGTTTCGGTTAAAATTAGTAAATCCGGTTCTTGTGTGAGAATGAGGTCAGCTATGTCGGCTGCGTGTCTTGAGGCCGATCTACAATTTAGTAGTATGCACTTAAGACGGGGCGTGATGTGGGATGTATTGGGTTCCTGAAAGAGGGGAACTTGTCTAAGGTTGTTTTCGATGATGCCTCTAGGGTTGTGTTTAGTAGACCTGTGAGCGTTGGGGGGAATAGTTGGGATTAGAGCCATTTTGGGCGCGTTATCTGGAGGCATAGTGTTGTGAATCCGTTGTGCAGGATCATAGGAGTGGAGTAGAGAGAGTAAATCTTCCTCCGATAGCAGATTAGTCCTGCGGATTGGGCGGGTTGATTTATTGTGAAAAGGAACTGATTTCCACCTGGGGGTCGAAGATTTCGAAGTGACTACTGCGTGGGTTAGGTGAAAGTTAGATTTAGTCTGTCGTGCAAATCTAGTGTTCCAGGGTTGGCTCAGAAGGACCTCAGATAAAGCTTGTAGTTCTTCTTTGATTTGTTGCAGCGAGAGTATGATCTCATCAAGTCTAGGATCTGGTGGGGGTGGGAGCAAGATTGGTGGATGTATTATAGGAGATGTGCATACGTCCCGTGGGCGGTAAGAGGGAGGCACGATTTCTATGTTGTTATGGGGAGTCCTATCTGGTTCCCTCTCCAGATCGGGGAGGGGTGGGCTGGGATGGGGAGTGGATATATGTGAGAAGTTGGCCTGGTATATGCTGTCCACTAATTATAGTGGGCACCTTGCACCAGTCCAAACAACCCCTTCTTGGAGATAGGTTAAAGACAACCTTTATTGAAAGCTATCCTAGTGGTAGCTATGGAGAGCAGCCTTCAGGCTAAGTCTTGAAGGAATGTAAAGCAGCTTGTTTTACCAGTCTATAATCTCTTGAGTGACCAAATGAAAGAGGACCACACCAGGTATATATATAAAATATATGTATTTAGTCTTAAACACACCCCTCTAGTCTCTTTATGAGGCTAGAGTTCGAAGTACATAAGTTAAAAGTCAAATATCAGCAGTATTTAGCACAATACACGTTTGAGCCCTAGGGGCGTACCAAACCATATACTAAAATAGTGGTATAAGAACCACGACTGAGCTAGACACAAGGCCTAGAGCCTGTAGAAGTGCTTGGACCCCAAGGAACCACCCAAGGTAGTGACACAGGGGACCCACGGGGACGCGTGCAGTGTGAGAACACAGCCGCGAGCCGCCGTTAACTTCTACGGGGAAAGTCGCGGTTGGAATTTTAAAAGGAAAGGACACTTAGAGGAGGACTTGGTGCAAATCCCTTTAGAACTAGGCAGTTCTAGAGTCAATACCCACGGGAGCACCGGAGTACTCGAGTTACCTCACCCAGGGAAGCCGGGTGCATAGGTGTCTTTTGGCGTCAGGTTTCGTCGTCGTTTTCAATGGCGATCTGCTGCAGCAGGCTGCTGGCGACCAAGTCGAAAGTGTCCGGGTGGATCCAAGAGTGGATCGAAGATCTGAAGGACCTGAAAGCAGAGGGGACAGAGTCTGGGTCACTAGCCAGTGACCAGGAAGTCGATGAGCAGATGCCCACCGATGTTGGGTGCTTCAGGTAGGTTGACGGTTGTCTTGACTCTTCATCCAAGAGGTCCAGGAGGCGTCGATGACGACCAGGAGCTGGATTCGAGCTGTCCCACGATGTCTGTCGATTGCTGCGGTGTCGGCGACCGTATTGGACCCAACAAGCCGCGGGAACGGCAAGTCACGTGGAAACAAAGAAAGGACGTTGATGCAGACCAGCAAGGTCTGGGGGACTCACCCAGCGAGGGTAAGTCAGGGCACGTCTGGAGCAACCAGGAAAGCACAAGCAGAAGAAGAGTTGCCTTCGGGAGGGCCCACTAGCCAACGGACTAGCGACCGCGAAGGAGCCTCAAGTGGACGCACTTGGAGCTGGCTCACAGGACACTCGTGGAGTGGAGGCCAGTGATCTTCGGTGCAGTCGGTGCTGGAGGCAGGGGCTACTCGGAGCCCAAAGCACAACTTCATGGGAGACCAGGAAGAGGATGCACTTGCAAAAGTTCTCGGTGTCCAGGGGTCATGGTTCCACGTTACCCACGACAGCTACGGGCCTCAGCTTCGCTGGGGACTCAGGGCAGCCTCGGGGAAATCTGGAAATCCACCTCTGATGTTGCAAAGCCTTCGGCGTCCGGCGGCAGCTTCAGCGATGCAGACCGGACAATTGCTTCTTAGGTGCCTGCCAAGCAGGAGAGTCACTCCTTGACCCCAAGGGAGATTCTTCAGTCCTCTAATCTTCAAGTAGAGCGTCGAAGGTCCAGGATTCGGCTTCAGAGTTTCGTCCAGGGTAATCTAAAGTCCTAAGGACTGGGGTCCCATACTTATACTAAGTTAGGGGTTGGACATACTCTGGGGACCCACCTATGGGAGGGTCAGGGAAGAGGGGTGGTTACACCCATTCCCTTTGTCCAGTTTCGCACCAGAGCAGGGGCTGGAAGCCCCTGAACCGGTTTGAACTGGGGTATGCACAGGGACACCAAATGTGCCCCCAGTGCTGGACTTCAAAGCACTCTGAGAGTGCACCCACCCAGCCCCAATACACATCAGCCTGTCTGGGAGGTGGTTACACCTCCCTGCAACAGGAAACCTATTGTCCAGGCCTCCCCTGCCGGAGTTTCGGTTAGCAGCAGGAGGCCAGACTCGTGTCTGTGGCTGCAGCATCCATTTTGTGATGCCAGGGCTCTGTAAAGTTAATACCGGGTATGCCGGTGTGGACATGTCTCTCCCTCTAGAAGGGTGGAATACTACCCCCACCGCCAGAACTGGCGGGGGGTAGTATTCCAAGATGTTTGACACCAAACACGACATGTTTCCGTGCAGCCATCCCAAAGTTAGCATTTAACGCTAGTTTATAATGCACTTAAGAGTATATGGTCAGGCTGCACCACAAACAGCACCAGAGGATTGACTCCGAACGCTGCAGAGGGGCTCTGCTCATGCAGGGGCACCCCTCACATAAAAACCAAGCACTCTGCCTTCAGGATTGTTAAGGCCTGCCATAGGAGTGACTTATCGGTTTATATGTGTGTGCAATGGTAGTGATATAGGTAGCCTATACCACTGTAAGGGGTGCATGCACCACCCTACCCAGGCTGCAGTAGCAGACCTGTGGTGTCATTTTGGAGTGCCTTCCAGGGGTGGCACAATACATGCTTCAGCTCCTGGTAGGCCTCTGGGGTGCCATTATAAGTCCCTAGTATATGGTATACTATGTACCCAGGGCATAGGCACCCCAGAATCCAATCAGAGAAGTACCTAAGGTACCTGGAATCCATTTAGAGAGGAAGCAGCTAGGCTGGGGTTCTGATTAGCAGGGCCCCAACCAGACTAAAGTCAAAATACAGTGAAGCATCAGCAAAAAGTGGGGGTAACCATAAGCGGCAGATCCTACTCTCCTACAACAACCCCCCCCCCCCCCAAACGCAGGGACATTAAACTAACCTTGACCAGTTGAGTCTTCATGTTCTAAGTGGAAATATCTGGAGAGTCCATCTGCATTGGCATGGTTACTCCCAGGTCTATGTTCCACTGTATAGTCCATCCCCTGTAGGGAAATGGACCACCTCAAAAGTTTGGGGTTTTCACCCTTCATCTGTTTTAGCCATAAGAGGGGCTTGTGGTCTGTTTGAACAAGGAAGTGAGTGCCAAACAAGTATGGCCTCAGCTTCTTCAGAGCCCAAACCACAGCAAAGGCCTCCTTCTCTATGGCTGACCAACGTTTCTCTCTGGGGGTCAGCCTTCTGCTAATAAAAGCTACTGGCTGATCCTGACCTTCATCATTCAACTGCGACAGTACAGCCCCTACCCCCAACTCAGATGCATCTGTTTGCACAAGGAACTTTTTGGAGTAATCAGGACTTTGCAGAATGGGAGCAGTGCACATGGCCTGCTTCAGGTCATCAAATGCCTTTTGACAGCTAACTGTCCACTGAACCTTTTTGGGCATTTTCTTAGAGGTTAAGTCATTCAGGGGTGTCACTATTGATCCATACCCCTTGACAAATTTTCTGTAGTACCCAGTCAGGCCTAAAAGGCTCTCACCTGAGTCTGGGTAGTTGGAGCAGTCCAGTCCATGATGGTCTGGATCTTGCTCTGCAATGGTTGAACCTGGCCTCCACCCACAAGGTGGCCCAGGTACACAACCTGACTCTGCCCTATCTGGCACTTTGTGGCCTTGATAGTTAGGCCTGCTTTCTGCAGGGCCTGCAAAACATTTCTGAGGTGGACCAGGTGATCCTCCCAGGTGGAGCTAAAGACAGCAATATCATCTAGATATGCTGCACTATAGGCTTCCAGACCTGTAAGGACTGTGTTCACCAACCTCTGAAAAGTGGCAGGTGCATTTTTCAAACCAAAGGGCATCACCACAAATTGGTAAAGCCCACCAGGGGTAGAAAATGAAGTTTTTGGCTTTGCATCAACAGCTAGTCTGATCTGCCAGTAGCCAGCTATTAGGTCAAATGTGCTTAGATACTTGGCTGAGGCCAAGGTATCTATTAGCTCATCTGCCCTGGGGATTGGGTGGGCATCAGTCCTAGTGACTGCATTGAGGCCTCTGTAGTCCACACAAAACCTCATCTCTCTCTTACCATCTTTGGTGTGAGGTTTTGGCACCAGGACCACTGGACTAGCCCAAGGGCTAGCTGAAGGCTCAATGACACCCAGCTCCAACATTTTCTGGACTTCTGTCCTGATACAGTCCCTGACCTGGTCAGGTTGCCTGTAAATCTTACTTTTAACAGGCAGACTGTCCCCAGTGTCCACTTCATGAGTGCACCAGGTGGTCTGACTTGGAGTCAGAGAGAACATGTGTCTGAACTGATTGAGCACCTGTCTACAATCAGTCTGCTGCTGGGCAGTGAGGCTGCCTGCCAAGGCTACACCATCCACTGACCCATCATCAGGGTTCTGTGAGAGCAGGTCTGGGAGAGGGTCACTCTCCTCCTCCTGTCCCTCATCAGTTGCCATGAGCAAGCCCATGTCAGCCCTGTCCACATATGGCTTCAGCCTGTTGACATGGAGCACCCTATGGGGGCTCCTGGGAGTTCCCAGGTCTACCAGATAGGTAACCTCTCCCTTCTGTTCAACAATGGTATGGGGGCCACTCCACTTATCTTGGAGGGCTGCTGGGGCCACTGGCTCCAGCACCCACACCCTCTGTCCTGGCTGGTAAACAGTCAGCACAGCCTTTTGGTCATGCCAGGCTTTCTGTAATTCCTGGCTGGCCTCAAGGTTTTTGGTTGCCTTTTTCATGTACTCAGCCATCCTGGAGCAGAGACCAAGTACATAGTCCACTATGTCCTGTTTAGGGGGTTTGAGAGGTAACTCCCAACCTTCCTTCACCAGACACAATGGACCCCTGACAGGATGGCCAAACAAAAGTTCAAAAGGGCTGTAGCCAACCCCCTTTTGAGGCACTTCCCTGTATGCAAATAAAAGGCAGGGCAAGAGTATGTCCCATTTTCGCCTAACCTTTTCTGGGAGCCCTTTAATCATGCCCTTCAAGGTTTTGTTGAATCTCTCAACTAAACCATTGCATTGTGGGTGATAGGGTGTGGTGAACTTATAAGTTACTCCACACTCCTTCCACATTGCAGTCAAGTAACTGGACATGAAGTTTGTATCTCTGTCAGATACTACCTCCTTAGGAAAGCCCACTCTTGAGAAAACTCCCAGGAGGGCCCTTGCCACCACAGGTGCTGTAGTGGTCCTAAGGGGAATGGCTTCTGGGTACCTGGTGGCATGGTCCACCACCACCAGGATAAACCTGTGCCCAGATGCTGTTTGGGGATCCATGGGACCAACTATGTCAATCCCTACCCTCTCAAAGGGAACCCCCACCACAGGTAGTGGTATCAGGGGGGCCTTTGTGGTGCCACCTGCCTTCCCACTGGCTTGGCAGGTTACACAGGAGCGACAAAACTCCTTGGTGTCTTCAGACATGTGGGGCCAGTGAAAGTGAGGGACAACTCTGTCCCAAGTCTTGTTCTGGCCCAGGTGACCTGCTAAGGAATGTCATGGGCTAGTGTCAATAGGAAGCCCCTGAACTTCAGAGGTATAACCAACCTCCCGGCTGCTCCAGACTTGGGGTCTCTACTCTCTGAGTACAGGAGTCCATCATCCCAATATATCTTATGGGTGCCACTAGCATTCCCAGCAGCCTCAGCAGCAGCTTGCTGTCTGAGGGGTTCAAGAGAGGGGCAGTTCAGCTGCTCCTGGCTCAGATCTGCCCTGGAAGGGCCCCTGTCCCCAAGAACTCAACCTGATCAGGTTCAAGATCCTCTGGGACAGTTCCTTCTTCAGGCCTGAGATCATCTTCCTCAAAAGACTGATCTTCCTCCTGAGCCAAGGGGGAAGGCACTGCCTTAACCCTACTGCTCCTCCTCTTGGGAGGCACCTGGTCCATTATTCCAGAATACAGGACCTGTTCAGCTTTTGACATTTTTGCCTGGGACCTAGTCACAGCAAAGACATGTGCAGGGATCCCTAGCATTTCTGCATGTTTCCTGAGCTCCACCTCTGCCCAAGCTGAGGTTTCAAGATCATTGCCAAGCAAGCATTCAACTGGTAGGTCTGCACTCACCACAACCTTCTTAAGGCCAGTTACCCCTCCCCAGGAGAAGTTAACAACTGCCAGAGAATGGTTTGTTCTGACATTGCTAGCATTGGTCACTTGGTACATTTCACCAAGTATAATCTGCCCAGGATCCACAAGATCTTGTGTCACCATGGTGACACTTGCTCCTGTGTCCCTGAATGCCAAAGCCTCTCTTCCATTAATTAAAGGCTGCTGTCTGTATTTGCCCAAATTATTGGGACTCACACAGGGGGACATATCCATGTCCCCATCACAGACTAGGACAGCCTGAGTTGGCACTCTGACTAGGCCAGAGCCCATCTCAGTACCCAGGGTCAACCCTACTACACCCTTATTCTGAGTACTTCCACCACCAATTGTAACTGGACTAGGGGGAACAGTTGCCTTAGGGGCAGTGGTGGTTGGATTAGAGTCTTTGGCCTTGGTGCAGTCACTGGTCCAGTGAGTTTTTTGCTTACAGATTTTGCACCAAGGTTTCTTTTGGCCTTTTCCTTTGTTGGATTGGGATTCCCCACCAGATGCAGATTTTTGGGGGCCTTGTGAAGACTTCTGGTCTTTACCCTTCTCCCCACCCTTATCAGAGTTTTTGGAATCTGACTTCTTCTGGTCACCACCTTGGTTCTGTACCTTCTGCTTCACCCTGGTTCTGACCCATTTGTCTGCCTTCTTTCCCAATTCTTGGGGAGAGGTCATATCAGAGTCCACCAGGTACTGATGCAACAGCTGATTTTGACAGTTATTAAGAATCTGCTCCCTCATGATAAGATTGTACAATCCCTTGAAGTCACATACCTTACTAACCAGTAACCAACCTTCCAGAGCCTTGGTAGCACAATCTACAAAGTCCACCCAGTCCTGTGTCTGTGCCTTTTGGGTATCTCTGAACTTTAACCTGTATTGTTCAGTGGTTAGGCCAAACCCATCTATCAGTGCACTCTTCAGGACTTGGTAATCATCAGCATCCTCTTCTCTTACAGTGAGGAGCTTGTCTCTACCTTTATCTGCAAAGGAGAGCCACAAGATTGCTGCCCACTGCTCCTGGGGGACCCTCTGAACTTTACAGGCCCTTTCCAGTGCAGTTATCCATTTGTGGATGTCATCCCCACTCTGGTAGGGAGGGACAATCTTGCTCAGGTTTCTATGGTCATAAGACCTTTCCCTACCACTAGGGAAGTTGCAGCCACCATGGGACTCTAGTCCCAACTTTCTTCTTTGTCTATGAAGCTCTAGGGACTCCCTGTCTATAGCCAACTGCTCTCTTCTGATTCTAAGTTGAGCTTCTCCATACTGGAGCAGTCTCTTTTTCTTCTCATTAGAGGATTCCCTCCTATGAGAAGAAACAGAGGTCCCTACTGAGGTGTCAGAATGGTTAGACTCCTGAGAAGGAGATCTAGACCTTCTAGGCACACTCACAACTCTTCCTGGGGGGACAAAGGTGAGGTCATTCTGATCCTCCTCTTCATCCACAGGAATAGCTGGATTTTTCAGGTCAAGGTCATTGTCACCTTCCTGGCCAGTTTCAGAGGGGGGGTTCTGGGTGAGTTCACCCCTGGCCCCTTCCTCATCTTCTGCCCCACCCTCTCTGCCTACCCTTGCAGACCCTATAGGTCTTCTGAGGTCCTCTAGCAGAAGCATCTCCATGAGACGTTGGGTGTTGGCACTTTTGCCTGTCTTCAGCTTCCTAATCTTGCACAACTCTCTCAATTCCATGAATGGGAGGTTGTCATATTTGGATGGCAGGAGCCCACTGGTTCCTGGTAGTGAAGTCATTACTAGTGAGGTGTGGTGTATGCACTACCTACTCTAGTGTGGCCTACTAAACTCTCTTGAGTTGTAGAAGGGGTGTGCTAGCCCTTAACACACAACTCTAAGTTCAGTAGAACTTACTGTATACTAAGCTTGTATTTATATGTACCTTAGGTACCTTTAGTGGTCTTCAGTTGATCAATTCAATTGAGATTATCTGGTAAAACAATAGCAAGCTGGAATCCCACACGCTGCACACCAATGTGAGAAGTTGGCCTGGTATTTGCTGTCCACTAATTATAGTGGGCACCTTGCACCAGTCCAAACAACCCCTTCTTGGAGATAGGTTAAAGACAACCTTTATTGAAAGCTATCCTAGTGGTAGCTATGGAGAGCAGCCTTCAGGCTAAGTCTTGAAGGAATGTAAAGCAGCTTGTTTTACCAGTCTATAATCTCTTGAGTGACCAAATGAAAGAGGACCACACCAGGTATATATATAAAATATATGTATTTAGTTTTAAACACACCCCTCTAGTCTCTTTATGAGGCTAGAGTTCGAAGTACATAAGTTAAAAGTCAAATATCAGCAGTATTTAGCACAATACACGTTTGAGCCCTAGGGGCGTACCAAACCATATACTAAAATAGTGGTATAAGAACCACGACTGAGCTAGACACAAGGCCTAGAGCCTGTAGAAGTGCTTGGACCCCAAGGAACCACCCAAGGTAGTGACACAGGGGACCCACGGGGGACGCGTGCAGTGTGAGAACACAGCCGCGAGCCGCTGTTAACTTCTATGGGGAAAGTCGCGGTTGGAATTTTAAAAGGAAAGAACACTTAGAGGAGGACTTGGAGCAAATCCCTTTAGAACTAGGCAGTTCTAGAGTCAATACCCACGGGAGCACCGGAGTACTCGAGTTACCTCACCCAGGGAAGCCGGGTGCATAGGTGTCTTTTGGCGTCGGGTTTCGTCGTCGTTTTCAATGGCGATCTGCTGCAGCAGGCTGCTGGCGACCAAGTCGAAAGTTTCCGGGTGGATCCAAGAGTGGATCGAAGATCTGAAGGACCTGAAAGCAGAGGGGACAGAGTCTGGGTCACTAGCCAGTGACCAGGAAGGCGATGAGCAGATGCCCACCGATGTTGGGTGCTTCAGGTAGGTTGACGGTTGTCTTGACTCTTCAGCCACGAGGTCCAGGAGGCGTCGACAATGAACAGGAGCTGGATTCGAGCTGTCCCACAACGTTTGTCGATTGCTGCAGTGTCGGCGACCGGATTGAACCCAACAAGCCTTGGCAACGGCAAGTCATGTGGAAACAAAGAAAGGATGTTGATGCAGACCAGCAAGGTCTGGGGGACTCACCCAGCAAGGGTAAGTCAGGGCACGTCTGGAGCAACCAGAAAAGCCCAAGCAGAAGAAGAGTTGCCTTCGGGAGGGCCCACTAGCCAACGGACTAGCGACCGCAAAGGAGCCTTAAGTGGATGCACTTGGAGCTGGCTCTCAGGACACTCGTGGAGTGGAGGCCAGTGATCTTTGGTGCAGTCGGTGCTGGAGGCGGGGGCTACTCAGAGCCCAAAGCACAACTTCGTGGGAGACCAGGAAGAGGATGCACTTGCAAAATTTCTTGGTGTCCAGGGGTCACGGTTTCACGTTACCCACGACAGCTACGGGCCTCAGCTTCGCTGGGGACTCAGGGCAGCCTCGGGGAAGTCCGGAAATCTACCTCTGATGTTGCAAAGCCTTCGGCGTCCAGTGGGAGCTTTAGCAATGCAGACCAGACAATTGCTTCTTAGGTGCCTGCCAAGCAGGGGAGTCACTCCTTGACCCCAAGGGAGATTCTTCAGTCCTCTAATCTTCAAGTAGAGCGTCGAAGGTCCAGGATTCGGCTTCAGAATTTCATCCAGGGTAATCTAAAGTCCTAAGGACTGGAATCCCATACTTATACTAAGTTAGGGGGTTGGACATACTCTGGGGACCCACCTATGAGAGGGTCAGGGAAGAGGGGTGGTTACACCCATTCCCTTTGTCTAGTTTCGTGCCAGAGCAGGGGCTGGAAGCCCCTGAACCGGTTTGAACTGGGGTATGCACAGGGACACCAAATGTGCCCCCAGTGCTGGACTTCAAAGCACTCTGAGAGTGCACCCACCCAGCCCCAATACACATCAGCCTGTCTGGGAGGTGGTTACACCTCCCTGCAACAGGAAACCTATTGTCCAGGCCTCCCCTGCCGGAGTTTCGGTTAGCAGCAGGAGGCCAGACTCGTGTCTGTGGCTGCAGCATCCATTTTGTGATGCCAGGGCTCTGTAAAGTTAATACCAGGTATGCCGGTGTGGACATGTCTCTCCCTCTAGAAGGGTGGAATGCTACCCCCACCGCCAGAACTGGCGGGGGGGTAGTATTCCAAGATGTTTGACACCAAACACGACATGTTTCCGTGCAGCCATCCCAAAGTTAGCATTTAACGCAAGGTTATAATGCACTTAAGAGTATATGGTCAGGCTGCACCACAAACAGCTCATGCAGGGGCACCCCCTCACATAAAAACCAAGCACTCTGCCTTCAGGATTGTTAAGGCCTGCCATAGGAGTGACTTATTGGTTTATATGTGTGTGCAATGGTAGTGATATAGGTAGCCTATACCACTGTAAGGGGTGCATGCACCACCCTACCCAGGCTGCAGTAGCAGACCTGTGGTGTCATTTTGGAGGGCCTTCCAGAGGTGGCACAATACATGCTTCAGCCCCTGGTAGGCCTCTGGGGTGCCCTTATAAGTCCCTAGTATATGGTATACTATGTACCCAGGGCATAGGCACCCCAGAATCCAATCAGAGAAGTACCTAAGGTACCTGGAATCCATTTAGAGAGGAAGCAGCTAGGCTGGGGTTCTGATAAGCAGGGCCCCAGCCAGACTAAAGTCAAAATACAGTGAAGCATCAGCAAAAAGTGGGGGTAACCATAAGAGGCAGATCCTACTCTCCTACAATATAGGAGGAGTAGAGGTGAGCGGTGGAGATGTGGTCGTGGGAGAGATGGTTTTGCAAGGGGTAGTGATGGCAATGGGGGGAGGTATATTCGCTCCAGGGGAGGATGCTAAGTCTGTTAAGGGTGTGAGTGCTGGAGCAGTAGTAAGGGGGGAGTGTCTTATGGTGGAATCTAGTGGGGAGGGGAGCTTAATTGTAGCTAATGATATCAGTGTGGTGGGGTGTGAGTCTGTGATGGGTGGAGATACTGGTACCGCAGGAAGGGGTGAGTGTCTTATGGGTGGGTCGAGCGTGGAGGGGGGGGGGTAGTATAGAGCTTGAATGTAAGTATTGGTCGGGATAATAGAGGAGCGTGGCTAGAGGTAGCATTTGGCGATGTGATAGGTTGCGTACTGGTGGTGGGAATTGCCTGGGGAGGGGTTTGGGGTTTTATCACTTGTTCTTTGATAATGGGGAAGATGTTATCCAACAGGTTTAGGCCTTGGTCTGTTGATTGCATGAGAATGGTTCCGTTATTATAGATAGTGATGGTTGCTGCCGCTTTGAAAATATGGGAGGGGGAGATAGAGATAATGAGACCATGTGCGGTTTTCCTAGAGGAGGAGATCGCAAATATATCTAGGAATGCTTTCCTCCATTGTGCTCTTCATTTAGTGTAAAAGATGATATCCGTGGTTATATGCCCTTTGTTTGTTGAGAAGTAGGGATCAGAGATGGGTGTTTCATGGTGTAATTTTATCATATTGTGTTTAAAGCGTTTGGATGCTTTTTAGAGAGGTTGGGGGTAGTGGATGGTGTAAGTATGTGCGCCTGTGAGCTCCATAATGGGTCAGGCACTGTTAGTATGGGATAGGGCGTTATGGCTTGGGAAGGAGGGGGGACACAAAGGAGGGTGATGGAGCAACTGTGGTGGTGGCTTGGGTATGGGTAGAGGGGAAGAAGGCGGAGGGAGGAGTATGGGTTGGTTCAAGTAACGCAGTAGTTGCACCGTGGCAGGCGAATGAAGGGTTGGGGGTAAGGCTGGAGCAGTAAAGAATGCGACGGAGAAACATAAAGATAAAGGGGCCGATTCCGATCTCGGCCGGTAGGGCTCCGAATCGGATTCGGCTTTACCGGATCCGATTCGGAGCCCTGTTTCCCGACCGAACCGTACGCGGGTCCGGCCGAGTGAGTACGATGCGAAATCGCCGACCGACTCGTCCGGGCGTCCCGACCGCTCCGACCGACTCGCTCCCGGCTCGAACCGCTCCGACCGACTCGCTCGGACTCGACTCGCACCGCGCAATGGAGACGTTTCCCGGCCGGGTAAGTACGATGCGCGCCGCGAGCAGTCCGACCGAGCCGCGCACTCCGGCTCGTAAGAGCAGTCGGAGCAGTACTTCGGGGGTCCGTGTCGGACCCCCCTGCATGCGTAGCCGCGCGAGTCGCACACCTGTGCATGTACGGCGCGAATCGCTTCGCCGCGTACCCGCTGTAGGGGGTGCCCTTGTCCGACTCGCACCCATTGAGTCAATGGGAGCCCGCGTACGCGTTGTACGACCGGCTCCCATTGACATCAATGGGAGTCCGACCGACTCGAGTCCGATAACATACGGACGCATCGTACTCGTTCGGTCGGACTGCACGGGTCCGATTCGGTCGGAAATCTCTCCGGGTCCGGCTCGGTCGGAGAAATTTCCGGCCCGAATCGGAATCGACCCCAAAGTAATTGAAGTTGACATTAAGATTCTGACCTGTATGAGTAGATAGGGAGATCAATGGGCGTGAGGGAGTCAGTCCAAGATGGCCACCTCATTTGGAGTGGACATCATAGCCAGCAAGATAGTCCTTTGTCTCTTTCCATTAACTGGGCTGAGCCAGGAGTGGTCCTATTTCAATTTCTGTTGCTCCGTTGGTGTTTTTAGTCCTTTTTCTATTCCTATCGTCTGCTTCCTTAGGGGGTCGATGTCGTTCTCTGCCTAGGGCAACAACAAGCTGGAGGCGGACCCCAAAGTGATGATATTTATGTGGGCCGCCATTTTACAGATTTGGACATCGAGGCAGATGCTGCCCGTAGTTAGTAAAAGTGGTGCCAGATGGCGGTCAGAGGCGGAGTTGGGTTGCGGGCTTCATCCGCACCTCGTTCCCATGAGCGGGAGAAATCACGTCGATGCAAAAACAATGCAAGTGCAACCGATTATAAAGGTTGCATCGCCGCAGTTATCGTGCTTGGGGGGGCCGAGTCGGGCTGCGGGCCTCATCCGCACCTCGCTCACATGTGTGGGATACAATGTATACAATGGATACAATGTATAATGCAAAGATCATACAGCTCCGTGAGCTGTGTCCATACAAGCAGCTGGGGGTTAAGGGCTCACTGAGCTCCCTCGATCCTTATGCACGTCCGTACCGTGACTGCCTCGCATCTGAACCCAATGCGTCCTCCAGCGCCAGCTGAGCCCTTCCTCTACTATCGCAGGGGGCAGCGCTGTTCAATCGTAGATCCAGTCCAGTCCAGGCTCCTCTCCGTTGTCGGCGATCCAGGTCGGCTCAGCCCAGCCGGAGTCAGAGCGGGCAGAGGTGGGAGGCGATGTGCTGTGGATGATCCGGTCAGCGCTTCACTTCGTCGATGAAGATCCGCAGCCAGTCAGCCCAGCCAGAGTCGGAGCGGGCAGAAGTGGGAGGCGATGCGCTGTGGGTGACCCGGTCAACACTCCACTTCGTCGATGCAGATCCGCAGCCCGTCAGTCCCACCGGAGTCAGAGGGGACAGAGGTGAGCGTCAGGGTTAACACTGATCACAATTCCAGTAGCTTTAATCGATATATGTTCTATTTCGTGTTCCGTTCCTATGTTCAGTTCCACTGGTCAACTGCCGCTAACAGGGATATTTATGGCAAGCAAATCCCAAGCGCTCGAAGCTCCTTTGGTGAGCTCCTACCAGTCGGCCATCTTCATATGGTTCTGGTCTGGTCTGTATAGCGCCTCAAATTCAATTCAAATCATATGTGTACCTTTTTGTTATATGTAATTAACATTATAATATGTGTTCTTTTTATATGTTTAATATATTTACTTGTATATTTTTAAAATATTGTTTATATATTTTTAAGATTATTTAATTTTTTTTAATTCTTTAAATGTTAATAGTAATTTTTGTTTCTCTGCTATCCAATAGTTTCCCTACTGTTGCACTCACTGGAGTGGGAATAGTAATTTTTACCCTTCCGCTATCCAATACTTTCCCTACTGTTGCACTCACTGGAGTGGGAATAGTAATTTTTACCCTTCCGCTATCCAGCACTTTCCCTACTGTTGCACTCACTGAAGTGGGAATAGTAATTTTTACCCTTTCGCTATCCAGCACTTTCCCTACTGTTGCACTCACTGGAGTGGGAACAGTAAATTTTACCCCTCCGCTATCCAGCACTTTCCCTACTGTTGCACTCTTTGGAGTGGGAATAGTAATTTTTACCCCTCCGCTATCCAGCACTTTCCCTACTGTTGCACTCATTGCAGTTGGAATAGTAAATTTAATTATTTTGCTATCCAACATTGTCCCTACTGTTGTATTTATTGTATTGCGAAATGTGCGTTTTAATTTTGTTTTAATAGTTTAATGTTTTAATTAATTACAGAATGTTTTTTAAATCTTAAATTATTGATATATGTATATATTTTATTTTTATATAATTTAAAAGCTTAAAAATTAAATAAAGATAATAGTTAATAAATTATTTTAAAGTAAATATATGTATATGTATAAATTATTATGTTTGCGTGTTTATATTTGTTTAATTAAGTTACATTTTTATATTTACTTAAAATGTATATTAAATTTAATTCATTTTGTTAAAGATAATATTAATATTTTATATATTTAATATATATTATTTTATTTTATTTATATTTTTTAATCGATATTTTTACATCTATATTTTTAATTTTGATATTTTTTATTCAATATTTTTGTACTTACCTCTTTAAGTATAGGGAGTCGATATTTTTACTATCTATATTTTTTTCTCGATATTTTTACCATCGATATTCTATTAATGAACCATTGGGGTGTATTGCATGATTATGTGTTAAAGTAGCATTTCAGAAATTACACATAAGAAAGAAACAATGTCGCTTTGCAATAAAATAATCCTCATCTTTTGAAAATGATCACGAGCAAAAACAAAAAAAACATGAGTTCAAAGTGAGAAAAGAAGACTTGGCAAAGTTAAAGAAACTTAACTATAGAAAATAAATCTTTGCAATTCTGTTGCTCCAACTGGGCAGATTTTTGTCAGTCACATGCCTTCTGTTTGCAGGGCTCTAAAAGTTAAACAGAACAAAATAGTACCTCAATCACGTCGGGAGCAGCGGATGGGCACTGATTAAGTTGAATCAATCAGTGCTTGGTCCCTGCTCCACAGAGAGGGATGGTAATAATGTTTACAGTGATTGTTAATCAAGGTTGATTTTTCTTTATTGAAATTAAATATTGCCTTTATACATGGTTATTATTGATTATTACATTTACACACAAAATTATGGTGTTTTTAAAATACGGTTAGTGGTTCTTGTGATATGGTGAACCCTTGATAATGCCAATAAGCATGTTTGATCTAAAGTGATACCCCCTTCATATTGTGATGTGTTGTCTGGTAGGGGTGGAGGAGCACTGTACTTTTGAGGGTCATGACCCTTCAGAGTCAAATGTGATTTCATAATATAACCCAAGGTATTTTTGACCTGCCATATGTACATATTTGTAAATAAATGTGTAGTATTTAGTGGTGTGTGTGTAATAAATGTACTTTTCCTTTTTCTAAAGAAAAGCACATAGTGGACAATCATTTTTTGAGTGTTACTATTGGGTGCCCACGCCACCCCTGAGTAGTCTTGTACTGATCAGCTTCGCTACCCTGAGAGGATCAAGTGCTACAATGGGGTGCTTGGTTCCCAGTAAGGGGAAATTGTGGACCTATTACTTGTGCAGGCCTAACATGCTGCACAACCAATAACCCAGTTTCCTACAGCTTACATTTACCAGATCAGTGTGGGCTGGACTATTCCCCCGCAATTTGTACTCAACATGGTTTCTATTTTTGTTGCAAGCAATGGCTAGTTAACGGAGCCTTGTTATACTCATCCATCGACCCGGCTGCCACCAACAAACTTTCCTACTCCATTGAGCGTCTTTCCGTTTTGCACCAGAAGGCACCATTTTTCGAGATCCTTGCCACCCTTCAATGGAATGTGACTTCTTCTCTTCCCAATCACTTCAGCCTAACTGAACTCCTCTTGCTTTAACACTTGCTACCTCAGTGCCATGCTACTCACCCATCTCGCAACCATCAAACACTCCCTTCAAATACATAGCCTCTTATATGGTAACTATCTAGGTATCTCATAAGAACTGAAACCTGGTTGAGTGATTCTTCATTAAGAATTGGCGGTGTGGCTCTCATCTACAAAGCTTCCTTGTTGCCTGCGTCATTGACCTCATGCTTCCAATCGTAGGAGAAAGCCTGAAGCTATAGGCACCAGGAGAACTGTCACACAAGCTCTCTTCACCAGCAGACTCGACTACAGCAACTCCCTCTATGCAGAAATTACTGCCCAGTAATTCCCCAGGCAGACGCCCATCACTCCTTACCTCAGGAAACTCCATTGGCTATCAGTCGCAAGGAGGCGCCAGTTCAAGCTACTCACCCATGCCTACAAGACACTTCACAACGAAGAACCGGCGTACCTCATCAAGCGAGTGAATGTCCACCAAACTACCAGGAAACTCCGTTCCAGATCCTTCTCCCTCACAGCCACCCAATGCATCTGCCGATCAAGCAGCGGAGGCCGATCCTTCTCCCACCTAGCAGCGAAGACCTGGAACACTCTCCCCCTGCACCTCAGAGCTTCACCATCACTCCAGCAGTTCAGGAAGGACCTCAAGACCTGGATGTTCAACCAATAAGCACAGGCAGCATGATCCAGCAGCCTGAAACGCACAGTGCCTCAAGACACGGGTGAAACACCTGCGTTTTACAAATCCTGATTGATTCATTGATTGATTGTAGTGTTGCCTCCCCAGTGCTTTTATCTTTCAATTTTCACCTTTAACTCATTTACTGCTAACTAGGCTCATCTTCTATTTTTGAAGATACTGTTGCACAACGCCTCATCTCCTAGTCTAATGTCCTTGGTGATTTCAATAATTTTATTACCCAATGCAGTTTAGCCTGCCCCCACACAATATCCCAAAACAAGTAAGCCCTGGGTCTAAAATTGCAGGTCTCTGGCCCCATCAGATCAAAAAGTCACACCCAGCCAATGACTTCTACAACTTAAACCTCCACAAGAGTGTCCACTTAATCTATGACCCTGACAGTACTTAGGGGCTCATTAGGATGGCGGGCGGACCTGAGTCCGACCGCCATCCTTGCGGTGTTTGGACCGCCCGCCAGACATGCGGCGGTCCCGCACCACGAGTTAGGATGCGACCGCCACCATGGCGGTCGCATTCTGAAATTTAACATTGCGGCAGATGCTGCTGACAGCAGCACCCGCTGCGATGTTAAAATCGCATGTCTAGCATTTCACTGCACCACGTGGCAGGCACCACACGGTGCCTGCCACTTGGTGCAGTGAAATGTAGGGGGGTACCATAGGTACCCCCCAAGTGCACCCCACCTCCCCCCGACACAAGGGGGGCCCGCAACGGGCCCCCGAACCCAATCCCCGCCAGCCTTTCCATGGCGGCCTCGCCGCCATGGAAAGGCCTTTCTTTTCCCACATCCTAATATGGCGGACGGTGCCTGCTAGGCACCGCCACCATATTAGTGGCCCTGCTCTGCCCGCCAGGCAATCGCTGCGATTGCAACAGGCGGAAAAGCGGCGGACCGACTTTGCGTCCACCGCGATACCCACCACCATCCTAATATGGCGGTGGGTAAATCTCATTGTGATGGCAGAACGATCGCCACCGCCGGCCCGGCGGTGGCGATCGTTCCGCCATCAAAATGAGCCCCTTAGTTCTTTGGCATACAAACATCCATTTAAAAAAAAATCTGGGTAGATCTTCAAATCTTCTTGTCTTCCTGGACAAGTTTGCTCATCTGAAGAAATCAAATGTTCCCTTGGAAAAAAGATTGGCTAAATGAGATCCTTAAATCTAAGCAACACTTTTGCTTGCTTCAATGGGCATAGTTTCATACTTATATCCAGACCGTCAAAGTTGACTTCCACATACATCTTAGAGGTCTCAAAAAACTAATCAAAACATAAAAATTGCCTTCTTTAGCAAAATAAGTTATAAGCCCCAACAATGCCGAAGAACTTTTTAGGGTCTTAGACAAACCTACCTCGTATTTCATTAATCTCCCCTCGCCACTCTTCATTAAAAACTATCAAATCAAATCAAATCATGTTTATTTCGATTAATTAAAACCATAAATTACACATCACAAATGATTTAAAAGGTTCACAAACAATTTTAAAACAATACCCGTGCTTGTTCTTCAATAATGTTTGAAAGATTCAACAAGATATAACCAATTCTTATATACTCTTTCTGCTACTTCTACCTAATATTTCACCGACCTATGCTTCTTCACCTGCCACCCAACTGTTGGCCTCCAGACCATTCACTTTTTGCTCAAGGTTCTCCCATCAACCAATTATCTTCCACAATCTTGCCTCCTTCATCCCAATCCAACTAAGACCCTTCTTAACTCTCCTTTGGTTTCAGGCTCCTTTCCCTCCATCCTCATTCCCTCTAAACTCCTGCAAAAAAACTGTTTATGATGAGCTACAGTCCATTAGTGAGGATGGAAACAGGATGATGTAGAGGCAACCGATTACATGGAACTGGCTTCTCCTGGCACCTCTAGCTCTCCCCACTTCTGGTCTTGGCTTCTGGAAAAGTGCAACAGAGGCATAGATTAGGTTCTTGAGCTTGATTCTTGAGAGATGATGGAGATGGCAGCAGCAGTAGGAATTGTATTGACTCTTCAGCACACACATTCGTTCTCCTGCTCCGTACAGGGACTTTTCTATGCTAGGCAGAACCAGGCATGTGGGCAGCAGTGCAGAAGGAAGTGATCTCACTGCACAACTTGATGCTGCAGTGATCAGTCTGACCAGCTTACATTCCTCCTGCATGACTGTCAACCAAGTCTAAAATAAGAGTGCAGGTCTCTCTCTTCCTAAGACTTTGTGAGTGTGCCTAATTTGGAGAGTTTGCCTTCTGTAGAGACTGAGTACTATGTATGATCAATCTTTGCCTGCAGTGATTCAAAAATATGGCAACTGTCTAAAGACTGAAAGACAATTCCCCAGACTATTCTACCATTCATCATTGTCATTGTTGTTTTATAGTCTGTTGCTGTTGCTATTATGCCTGCACCACCGTCAAAAGATGCAGAAGAAAGCATGAATTCTCCTGCATGCTTGGATGAGAAGCTAATCAAGTTGAGAAGATAAGTTTTTCGGGGTTTAATTCTTGGCGAATGCACCACATTCCTTCCCATGAAAAGACCCTGACACCTGCTCATTTGTAGCTATCAGTTAGTTTCATTTTCTGTCACATGTTCGTGCTTCCATTAGGTTATATTGAGAAAAATGGTAGACATATAATGAAAAAGGTGTGGATTTTAGCATTACATGCTCCAACTGATTATGGGTGGAAGCTCAAGTCCATTGAAACAGCAATGGCCTTGCATTATTTTTGCTTCCTTACTGGCGATTTTTAATTCATCGCATGTCAGACTTTATAGGTTTTCCAGAGTGTTGTGTGTTTCTTTTTCAGCCTGGTGCTTTGTATGCCGGTGATCAGACAAACAGGAGAGCACTGGACTGGATTCCACATAATAGCCCCATGCACCAGAAGTAAGGGAGAGATTTCCCAAGAGGGACTGGGGTGAATCATCGTCCAGCGTTGGACCTGGTGATTTGGACGGTCAGCGTAAGCACGTTGAACCAAATTTAAATTTACTGTATTCTACTTGCTTGCTTGTATGGCATATATTGTCCTGTGTTTACTTTAAATACTTTGAAAGTGCAGAAAAAGTCATCTGGGTTGGACTAGACAAGATAATACACTGGTTGGATGAGTAGAAATAAATGGAGTCCAGAGATAGAAATTCTGTGAGTGTAAATTCATAACATAGAGCGAGCCTGCTCTAGAAATAGTACTCGATGGGGAAAATACACAGGAGCCACAGGACAAGCCCATTTAGAATGAATATGTGAGAGAAAGAGGCACTTTTATCTTTGGGTCTGAGTGTACGTTACTCTTTGCCTCACCGCTCCCCATGAAACTGAGGGCACCCCAACCCTGTTCTGTTTCCTCTCCACCCTCTTGTATCACATGATGTGGGCTGGAAAATCTAAGCTTAGCGAGCCCCCAATGAAAGGAGCTCCTGCCCACACTGTGGACCACCAGTACAGTAAAGCCATGTGAAAGTATCTCAAGGAGTGGGTGGGAATCACTAACGAGGATAGGAAGAAGTTCTTTCCTGAACATGATACTTTTTAAATAAAGAATTTATGGAATTTGCAAAAGAAGCTGAAAGACCCCAAAAACAAGATAGGTGCCGAACAGTGGCCATTCTTTTTGCAATGCCATGAGCAAACCCGTAAATGAAAACATGAATCCTAAGTTGTTGGTATGAAAACTTCCCAGGAGAAGCTGGAGTACCAAATAAGCTGCTTAGGACGAGCGATCCTACTGCTCCCAGCATCTCTCTATCTCCTTCGCCAGATAACGTATCCACAGGAGAAAGAAACTGAAAGAGGAGTCCCAAGGAAGCAGGGTTTGCCAGACATGTTCCCCGTGCTGGCCGAGGAGGCTGGAGAGGCTGCGTCTGATGCACTAGGAAATGGAGCAGGACATGTGGGACCACTGGCGAATATAGCACAAGGAGGTTACTCACAAGCAACCACTGAGCCGCTACTGACTGACAGTAAAGCATCAGATATATGGGTGCAAGTTACTAGACAAGACACCAATTCTACTACAGTGTATCAGTCCAGAGCATGAGTGTGATCTGTTCCAGCAGAGCATAGAGACCCCTGAGATCGCAGCCCCACAATTACTGGCGAAAGCTTAAGACTGACAACAAATCAACTGGTTTCATGACTCTTCCCATCGCCTCATTCTAGTAACGCCGATGACCCCTCCCAGTCTGCTCCCAATACTTTTCCCCTTTTGAGGGATTACCCCATGGTAGGTGGTAGAGTCACGGTCCATTTCCCCGGGACCCTCTCTGACTTTATGAGTAACAGGAAACACTTTCCTAATTCAAGAGAGATTCCAAAGATTTAGAAGTTAAACCACATTCTCAACAACACAAAAAATCAACAAACAATATTTTCAGTTTATCTTTAGAAAAATTGTACTGTTATTAAGTAAACAATAAGAAATGTTTATTATCAACTGAAATATATATTATCTTAGACAGTTGTTTTTTGCTTCCAAAAGAAGAACTAAGGGGCCTATTACGATGGCGGGCGGACTTTGTCCGCCCGCCACCGCAACGGAGCACGGGACCGACTGCCGATGTTGCGGCAGTCCCGCCATGCAAATTAGGATGCGCCCGCCACACTGGCGGGCGCATCCTGGCCCTTTTAAATTGCGGGTGGATCTGCTGGCTGCAGCCCCGCTCGCAATGTGAAAGGATTGTGCACAGCATTGCCATGCACAACATGGCAGGCACCACGTGGTGCCTGCCACGTAGTGCATTGCAATGAGGGGGGTACCATAGGTACCCCCCATGTGCACCCCCCATCCCCCCGACACCATGGGGGCCCACAATGGGCCCCCATTATCAAACACCGCATGAGGGCCAATGACCGCACGCATCATAATATGAATGGCGGTGTCTTGCAGACACTGCCACCATATTGTGTCTCTTTTCCGCCCGGTCGAAAAGTCGACCGGCGGAAAAGCGGCGGACGGTCTTTCCGTCCGCCGCGGTGCCCCCGCCATACTAATATGGTGGGGGGGAGTACCAGGGACATTTGGCGGGCGGATCGCCCGCAATCGTAATGGGCCCCTTAACTCCCAAATGAATGTAATACTTTGTGGAATCTGACAAATGAAGTCTTCATTCTGGGAAAGACCTGGAGCCCTTTCAATATTAAACAGCAAAATGTATAATAAACAGCGCAATCCATCTCAGGTGCCTGAGAGGGCTGATAGTCATTGGAGGATGGGGTTGGTCTATCTCTAGGCAAAAATCTGATTATCCATAAATGCCTCTCCAACAATGCAGTAACTCTCAGTGCCATCTTATGGTTTTAAATACATGTCATTATTGATGCATATCAATAATCAATATAGGAAGTGAAGAGGTATTGCTCCAAGAGCAATAAGAGGTGGAAACGTCCTCCTCGAGTTAGTATGTATGAAACAAAAGGAACCACCCCAGAAATGTAAAAAAGTGTTCTCCCATATCAAGTGTGTTTCCTACAGTGGTGGGAAGCACACAGCTTTGTTAAAATACCCCTCACACACCAAAAGGGCCCTTGGTGTCATGCTTCATCATAGGGGTCTTCCCGTCCCGCTGCGGGACGGGGCGTGCTACAACCTGCGACTACGCGGGAGCACTGATCTTGGTAAAACAATACTATGTGTAGTGTGGCATATGAGTGGAAGGGTCAGGAGTGAGTGAAGGAGTGATTATAAGTTAAAAAACACCTGGCCCTTATGGAAGAAAAAATGTTAATATTCCGTGGGGCTGGTGTTTCTAAAAATGGGGAATGAGGTGGAGATAACTAGCTATAATGAGCTGTTTCTCCTATGTCGTCAACATGTTTCGAAGCCCTCCCCTGGCTTCTTCGTCAGGACCAAAAGATCCCTTCTACACTCAAATTATGTTCAACCAATGAGTACAGGTCGCGTATTTACAAGTAGATATTACTACATGAAAAGCATGTCAAATAATAATTAGGAAGACCCCTATGATGAAGCATGACACCAAGGGCCCTTTTGGTGTGTGAGGGGTATTTTAACAAAGCTGTGTGCTTCCCACCACTGTAGGAAACACACTTCATTATTGATGCATACCCTGATCCCTTACCAAGATGGCATTCTGATATGTTCTGATTCTGTACAAGCACACCCAACTAAGCTGAACAAAGTGTTCAGTATTCTAGAAGATCACAGTTTCACAGTGAAAAAGGAAAGGTTTAAATTCATGATGGAAGAGGTGGAGTACTTGGGGCACACATTTTCTGCTCAAGGGATAGAGCCCAAGGAAGATCCCATTGCAGCAATTGAGACATGTTCCCCACCTTCAGACAAACACCTACTAAGATCTTTCCTTGGGTTATGTGAGTACTACTCCCGATCGGTGCAGAATTTTACATTACAAATGGAACCTCTAAGAAAGCTGCTAAGGAGTGGGTCAAAATTTATATGGCAGGAGGAACAAAAGACCATTTTTGAGATGCTTAAATCACTGATCATAGGGGCTCCAGAGTTACAACCTTTCAAGGATTAGTTGTTTTCTATGGTGACTGTGGATGCCAGTTGTGCAGGCATAGAGGCGATTCTCAGCCAGATGGTGGGAGGAAAAGAAAATACAATTGCATTTGCTTCTAGGTGTCTTTCTTTGGCTGAGAAAAATTACAGCACCATCTAGACGGAGGCTTTGGCCTGTGTTTGGGGAGTCCTGCATTTTGCCACATACTTGTGGGGCAAAGAATTTGTGGTAGTTACGGACCACAAACCATTGATGTATTTGTGTAATGACAAAGGATTGAATAATACTAGTCCCAGACTTACTGCCCTTCTCTCTAGATTGTATGGGTTCAATTTCAGAATGAGGCATATACCGGGGGCAAGAACTGCAGAGCAGATTTTCTTTCACGCTCACGCTTTCTACTCATAAGGAGGAGGAATGTGGACAAGAAAATGAAATTGTGGTAGTATTGGTGGATGGTCTAATAGTGTCAGAGAATGTTGTTTCATGTCAAGACCACTTAGACTTATCAAAAAATGACAATTGTCAGATGATTCTTATACGCTACATCAGTAAAGGGTGGCCCAGGGAGGGGTTGATTCCCACTGAAATTAAGCCGTCATTTAAGGTCAAGGAAGACTTAAGCATGGAAGATGAACTGGTCATGAGGGGGTCCATGTTGCATTGAGTTGGTGAAATTGGCTCACAAAGAACATGTAGGTATCACATTTACAAGAAATAGATTGCATTTATACTATTGGTAGCCAAGTACGAACACTGACGTGGAGGTGGTGGTAAGAAGTTGTAGTGAATATTGTCAAGCTAACAAATCTACTGTCACCCAGAATGTACCTCTGTGCCCAGTATATCATGCAGAGCATCCGTGGGAAAAGCTGGCAATGGACTTTATTGGCCCTATAGATGGGTTGAATGAAGGTAAGAGATATGTTCTGGTAACAGTGGATTATCATTCGAAATGGGTCTCTTACAAGTTTTTGAGGGAGCTCAATAAAGAAAGTGTGATACATTTTCTCAAGGAGTTATTTCACAGAGAGGGAATTCCAATGTTTTTAGTCACTGATAACAGGGTGCACTTTGTTTCCCATTAAATTATTGATTTTATGAAGAGTTTAGGAATCAAACACCTGGCCACCGCTTTGTACAGCCCACAGGACAGTGGAATGGTTGAGAGAGTGAATAGAATGTTTAAGGAAACAAATCACATAGCTAATGCCTCTGGTTAATTGGTTCATGATGCAGTGGTAGAGAGGATTTGGTGCTACCATAAGACGACTCACTCTAGAACAGGTGTTGCTCCTTTTGTCTTATTGAAGGGGAGGTATTCCTCCAATGAGTTGTCACCTAAATGGGTAGTGGAAGAGACCAGGTTGGATGACAATGTCTAAATGTCTAATGGCTTCTGCCCCCCTTGGGGGCAGTTGGTCCTAGAATCACAAGGCCGATCTGCCCCGAAGGGGGGCAGAAACGGCCAAAATAAATGATCCCCAAAGGGGAGCGACCCTTGCCTAAGGGGCCACTCCCCAAAAACATATTTTAAAAAAAAAATACCTGGTGGCCTAGTGGGCACAGAACAATTTTTTTTAATTTGTATATATCCGATCTGCCCCCCCAAGGGAGGCAGAACTGACCAAACAAATTGCTCCCCCAAGGGGAGCGACCCTTGCCCAAGGGGCCGTTCCCCGACACAAAGGGCATTTAAAAAAAATAAATCCTGAGCATTCCTGCTGCACGATCGCGCCCCATGCGCGATTGTGCAGCAGGAATGCTTAAAGAGACATCGGAGGAAAGGAAAACACTTTCCTTTCCTCCGATGCCTCTTTTGAATACCCCCCCACCCTCCCCGAGGAGAAACTTACCTCCTCTCCTGCCGACGCGCTGGTAGCAAATGGCTTCCAGCCCGTCCGGTATCCTCTAATGACATCAGCGCGCCTCTCGCGCTGACGTCATTAGATGACGTGGAGGGGGGGGCAGGGGGAGCAGCAGAAGGGCTTCCCCTGCCTTCCCCGGTGGGGGCAGCATGAAGGGCGGCCCAGGGGGGGAGCGCCATCGCTTTCCCTGTGGGTGGGTGGGTGCTAGGACAGCCGGGAGCCGTCCGACGCACACGCCCACCGTGACGTGGGACGGCTCCCGGCCGTCCGACGCACGCAAGGGGCTAGAGAGAGATGTTGCTAGAGGTCCCTTTCAATTCCATCAAAGGGGTTAGACTGGGAACCAATGAACTGCCCAAGTGATTCATGTATGGTCTTGTGACCTGCTTGTCCAGATCTGCACTGCATGATTTCAGAGAAGAGAAGCAAAGGATAACGATCTTGTAAACAGCAGCTAGCTCCTTCTTCTGTTCTCTGATCGACCAGCGACTCTGGGCCAACAGATCTTCTAATGTAGCCCCTCATACACTGAATCTGTTGTCAGAACCAGGGGAAGAGAGGGTGACAAAGGGATAACCATGGCAGATGGGAAGGATTCAGCCATCGCAGCTGCCTCAAGGCAAAGACTGAGAGATAGTATTGTCATACTGCCATAGTGCTTTGACTTTGGATTTCAACAGGACAGTATATGGTTCACTAGAGGGTAGAGGTGCAGGCGAGGCTCAGTATTCACAGAGAAATGATCTCAGTATGGCCATTTCTGGGACTACGGAGCCTGGTAGGCACAATACTGGACCTTCCATGGAAGCAAACACTCCATACTGAGGTCTTCTCTCTGTGAGTGCCAGTTCCCTCAGATAGGGGTAACTTGAGACTTCTAAATACACACAGGTTCTTTGCACTGTGACTGTGTGGGTCACTAAATAGGGCATACCAGTATTTCCTGGCTTCGGTACAGCTCAACATGGAGATTAGCATTACTATATTGGTCCTGACTATTTGCCCCTGAACCAATTAGGGACAATACTAGGCAAGAAACAAGTAGATCTAAATTCGATCTCATGGAACATTATTTTCCCGAGATCTCCAATGTTTTTATCCTTAGCAAAGGCCTCCCATGATTTAAAAAAACATTTAGGGTTTTTTTTTAGTTAATGTTATATTCGTCTTTAGTCTCCTCTCTGGCCAATCTCCTCTGAATACACATCAAGTCCCAAATTTTGGACTCGAAGACTGATTTAGAAAAAGATATCTGGCAAAGTGTCCCCATGCTCCAAAACACCAGTGCTGTGTTTAACCTCCATATGTTCCACTCATCATAATTGAGAGTTTGAACTACCACTCCAGGACTGCACAGAAAATATACTTAGACTCCTATGAGGTTATTCATAGGACTGTGGTGAGCAGGTCTCACCAGAGTCTTGGCACGAAAGGGGCTTGTTCGCGGTCATGAAGAGTCCAGACTTTAGGATTTCAACTTTTTCTTGAGGAGGAGTGCGCTCTTAAGCCAGCCAAGGTCCAGGACCAGGGGAGGCACCTCTTGGCGATCAGGGTCTGACTCCAGCAGAGGCCAGCAGGGCTCAGGAAGGTCCAGTTGCATATCCAGGCAGATCCAGGTCAGCTGCGCAGATGCAGGGAGGCCTCTGGAGCTTGTTGAGTCCCTGTAGCTCAAACAGTAGGTCAACCAACTGACCCTTGGAGTCACTCAGGTTAGCCTGGGATGAAGGTAAGCAGGTCCAGTCTTCCTTCTCAGACAGCAAGGCAGTCCTCTGCCAGCAGGGCGGCCCTTCTTCTGTGAAGTCCACAGGTCCAGGAATGTTCTGATGAGTAGCACTGAAGGTCCAATACTTATTCCTGGTACCAGCCTTTGTGTGTAGGGGGACACCCTGCACTAGCCCCACATCTGGTTTTGTAAAGTTCTTCACTTCTCCTATTACAGTTTCAAACTGTCTGGGATGACAATAGGCTGGTGTCAGGGTCCTCTGGAGGCAAGCCTTTTGAAGTGTAAGTGGGGCAAAGCACAGCTCTGCCCCCAGCCATTGTGGACAGATGGCCCATCAATCAATCAATCAATCAGTATCTATAAAGTACGGCTAATCACCTGATATGGTATCCAGGCTCTTGCAGTCCCTGGGGGCTTATTCGAACAGCCAGGTCTTCAGAGCCATTCGGAATTCCGTAAGTGAGGTGATGGTCCGGAGCTGCTTGGGGAGGTTGTTCCAGGTCTTTGCTGTGATGTTGGAGAAGGAGCGTCCTCCACTTCTGCTTTGGTAGATGTGGGGAATATAGGCAAATGAAAGGGAGGCGGAGCGTAGTCTTCTTAATGATTGGTGAAAGTTCAGGTGGTGGGTAATGTAGGCAAGTCCTTGGTTGTATAGAGCCTTGTGTGCGTGGGTCAGCAGCTTGAATTGGCATCTCTTCTGTACGGGGAGCCAGTGGCGTTTCCTAAGGTGGGGTGTGATGTGAGTTCGTAGGGGAAGGGCGAGGATGAGTCTGGCTGCGGTGTTCTGTATGGTCTAAACACCTCTGTGGAAGGTGTGCAGCGATTTCTACATAGAGGGCATTGCCCTAGTCCAGTCAGCTGGTGATGAAGGCTTGTGTCACGGTGCGTCTCGTTTGTAGGGTAGCCACTTGAAGATCTTACGTAGCATGCACAGAGTGAAGAAGCAGGTGGAAGACACGGCGTTGATCTGTGATTTCATGGTGAGCTTTTTATCAATGATGATTTCAAGGTTTCTGGCGTGGTTGGAGGGAGTGGGTGCGGGTCCTAGGTCTGATGGCCACCAGGAGTCGTTCCATGTGTTGCTGCTGTTGCTAAAGTTCAGTACTTTTGTCTTGTCTGCTGCAGGCAGTTGTTCTTCATCCAGTCGGCAATGTTTGTCATGCATCTGTGGAAGTTGGTTCTGGGGGTGGTGGGGTCGTCGGTGAGTGAGAGGATGTGTTCAGTGTCGCCTGCGTAGGAAAACATGTTGTATCCTGTCCACATCTAGCCCACTTTGTGCCACTGTCTGGGAGGGATACACAAACCCCAACAGCTGAGCCATTCACAGTAATGTGACCCTGGACACTAGCAGAAGGCACAAATTGTTAGGACATGATAATGCCAACTTTCTAAAAGTGCCATTTTCAGAATGGTGATTTAAAATCTGACTCCACCATTAAAGAGGATTTAAAATTACAATTAAACAGCATATCTCTAACCACCCCAATCCAAAGTTATAGCTTATTACATGTAATTAGGTAACCCAGTGTTAGCCAATGGGAGAGATTGGCCTTACAGGAGTTTAAACGACTTTAGGAGTTTTTCAATAACAGAACATGTAAAAGTAAACCTACATGTCCTACTTTTTAAATACCATGCACCCTGACTATGAGCTTAAGAGCCTGCCTTAGGGGTGAATTATAAGTATTAAAAGAAAGTGTAAGGTCTGGCAAAAGGTTTATTTTGTCAGGTCGAAATGGCAGTTCAAAACTGCACTACAGTGGCAGGCCTGAGACACGTTTTACAGGGCTACTGTGGTGGGTGGCACAATGAGTGCTGCAGGCCCACTAGTAGCATTTAGTTTAGAGGCCCTGGGTACAGCTAGTACCAGTTTTCTAGGGACTTACAAGCAAATTAAAAAATGCCAATTAGGTGTAGTCTAATTTTACCATGTTTGAAGGAGAGAGCACAAGCACTTTAGCACTGTTTAGCAGTGGCAAAGTGCATTGAGTCCTAATGCAAACAAATGTTTGGGGGAATACCACGCTAAGGATGTCAGGTCTAACAGGCTCCTATGAAAATCAGGCTCTGCACTGGCAACAGGTGAGATTTTATTATATTCAAAAGGAATTTGTGCTTCTCCTGAGTCTCGCAGACCAGCTGAATTGCTTCCACAGCCTTAGAAAAAGAGGAAGCACAGATTACTCTGTCATCCAAGCAAGGCAAAAAGTATTTAATCCTTGAGTATGTACATTAGCCACTGGTGGAGCAAGAACTTTTGTGAAAACCCTCAGAATTGAGGCAAGACTGAATGGATGCACTCTGAATTGGAGCTCAGGGATGTTTTAATGCATTGGCAAAGTGGACTCCGGCCCAGGGCTCCAGCCTTTCAGGGGGCCCCTGACAGAGTCAGCTGTGTTCTGCAGAGTCTTGCCCTAATGACCATGAATATTTCTTAAACAGATTTTTTAAATACTGTTTTCCTTTAATTTATTTTTAATGTAGGTGATGTATGAGAGTCCAGTACAGACATTTTGCAGAGAAATGTTGTGCTTATGTTTCATACAACATCCATAAAAAAGTTTCTTTTAGATCCAAACAGGGCCTCACATATGAGAAATGGAAGGGTGTCACAGAGATTATATGCAGTAATATTGGTGAGCTGCTGCTGTGTTACAATATTGAAAACACACATAACTATCACTGAATATCAGATGTAAACACATTTAGAATTTGGACGGGTGTTCCTGTGCACTGTCAGGGACCTAGCCAAAGAGGGCACGAAAGAGCTGAAACTGGATCATAAATTCAAAGCTGTTCCAAACTGGAGCACCTAAAATACATTTGGCCCAGGGCCCCAAAAATCCTTAAGATGTCCCTGTTGGAGCTATTGTCCCAGAGAGAAGAATGTTCGGTAACATTGGGAATCATGATGGATTGGAATGTGTAAATAGGCGCCTACAAGATCCAATGAGGCTCGATACAGTCCTGTAATCACTAAGGGAATAATTCACTGGAGGGTGACCAATTTAAAACTGTGATACAGAATGAATGAATTCACTTTCTTTAAATCCAAAACGGGAGGGAAATCCCCTGAAGACTTTGACACCGGAAACAGCATCCCTGGCCTTTTTCCTCCTCCGGAACTTGAATTACTGATTCTCTTGTTCAACAAATCTTGGTTGCCTTTCTTCAACCTCTGATGCACTGGGCATCGATTAGTCGGAGTACAGATGAAAAAGGTGTCTTGTGGGCTTACAAAGTCTATGCAGTAACCTTTCTCCACAATTTGTAGAACCCAAGTGTCTGAGATTGAGGTTTGATTCTGTAGACATTCAGAAGCCTCCGGCCAACTCTCTTAGCATAATCATGACTTCAAACTGCCTGCCGCTGCAGAGGGAGAAATGATAGGTTGCTTCCGGAGTCAGGAAGGGAAGCGCCCCCAATCTCAACCTCTGCCTCACAAAGGCTGACCTGATTCTCTCAAAGTAGAAGCCTTAGGATCAAAGGCTTGGCAAAACCAAAATTCTCTGCCCCTCTTGGGCTGCTGAACTGAGGCAGCCAATTTGCGATTGTCTGCTGATTTTTTTTACCAGTTCCTCCAGCTGAGGCCCAAACAACTTTCATCCACTGGAGGGAAGATAACTCAGTAATGTTTGCTGAAAATTCACACAACCTCATCCAGGTAAGATATGATGAGAGGGTTGACACTGCTTCTGAGGCTGCCACACACAGCTCATCAAAGAGGCATCAGACAGGCACCTCACTTGGTGCTCCATCATGGAAAAGTGAGACGTAGAGTCTTTTCCTTGCTGGATCTTGTCCATCAAAGCTTAAACATTTTGCAGCAGGGATTAAACAGCATATGCGGCATAAGTTCTTGCCCCTGCGGCAAAATTTGATGCCGAGTGGGATATCTTTAGAGACCCTTTCAATCTTCTTGTCCTTGGCATCAATAGGAGAAGCATCCTTAGATAATCATTCCCTGTCATCAGTGAATATATCTACACTGATGCAGGAAAGACAACTTGAATCCTTCCAATTGATGCCTCTTAGACTTAGGAATCACCCCATTCACGTGAGAGCAGCCGTCTGATGGCCTTATGCACTGGGACAGAACCTAGGGCCAGATGTACAAACATTAGGAATACTGATTTCCTAATTGCTATTACCTATGAATCACAATTAAGAAATTGGTATTCCTAATTTATCCATTTTTTTTAACCCAAATAGTGATTCCTAGTAGGTCACAAATCGACCTACCTCATGAATTTTAATGAGGTAGGTCGCAATTTGTGGCCCATTAGGAATTGCCTCCATCACAAGGATGGTGGCCTGCTGGGTCAGCAGACCACCATGTCTGTGATTGTTTTTTAATAAAGCAATCTTTTTTTTTTATGCGGCCTGTTTTCCTTAAAGGAAAATGGGATGTGTTTAAAAAAAGAAAATGAAACGTTTGAGTTTCATTTTTTAAGAGCTGGCAGTGGTCCCTTGGATCACTGCTATTCTTTTTAAGTTTAAAGGAATTTTATTTGGTAAAAAGAGAAAATATAATACAATAATCAAAACACATTTCATAAAAATAGAATAGTATTGCTTGAGCTTATGGAGGGAGGGGAAAAAGGGGGAGAAAGATGGAAAAAAGGGAGGGGGAGGTAGGGTAAAGTCCATTTAAGTTATTATAAGCAAAAAACAATAGTTATGCATGAAAGATCTTACTACGTTAAATAAAACTATAACCATAGGATAAAAATATTAAAAGCAACAGTATTTATAAAGTCAGGGAGGTTTGGATACTTCCTCAGAGTAGGGGTTATGTGCAGATGATAGTGTAGCTGATACATCTAAGAACTCAGTAACGGGTAACCAAAGTATATCTCGTTTAATAGCAAGCGTGATTTAGTGTACATAAGCCTTATCTAATCTATGGTTGTAGCAAACTCCATACCACCATGCTTGAAAAGATACAGCAGAGGCATCTTTCCATGACTTAGTGATTTGCTGAAACGCAACAGCTATAAGTAAATCAATAATACGAATGTCAGTGACATGAGAGGACCAAACTTCGGAGATGCTACCTAGAAAAATATGGGAAAGAGAGAAAGGAATTTGAGTATGAAAAATAGAATTAATTTGTGGCCAAACTCGGGTCCAAAAAGTATGAATAGCTGGGCATTCAAATAACATATGCTTGAGATCTGCGAAGAGGGCAGTACAAGACCAACACGTAGAGGAGATGGCAGGGTCAATAGTATGTAGTTTAGCTGGAGTGATGAGAAGTCTATTATAAATAAAAAACAAAGTTTGAGTAGTGTTGGCTGCTCTAGAAGACTTCCTTACTTTAGTCCAGATCTTATTCCATTTTGGAATAGGAAAAGATTCTCCCAAATCAGATTCCCAACTACATTCCACCTGTGATTTATCACGAGTAATAGGGATGTCCATTAAATTTTTATAAATTAGGGATGCGGAGGGGGAGTTACATAAAAACGATTTTGTGATAGGAGGTGAAGAGGTGAGTATGCGATTAGAAGTTAAAGTATTATAAGAGGCTTGAGCAACTGCAATCAGAGACATATATTTGGATTGGTATGAAGAGGGAAGAGAAAAGCGGGATTGCATTATTGAAAAAGGAATACAAACACCATCTTGAAAAAGCTGATGAGTCCACTTAAGGCCATAAGATAACCAATCTTTCCAGAAAATAAACCTGTTGTTAAGTTTGATATTCTTATTATACCAAATTGATGAATTTAAGAATTGTGTACGGTCATCTTGAGCAGAAGAGAAGAGTGGTTGGAAGATAGTACGAGCGTTTTTGAGAATAGGAAGAGATAGCGAGAAAGGAACATGAGAAAGAGACATATTCTTCAAAAGAAAAAGGGTGAAAAGAGCATTTTTCAATATCTACCCACAGAGGGTAAAGGGTAGAATCAGTTCCATTATCAGACAGTAGAAAAGAAGACTGTTTAAGAAAAAATGCAGTGTGATAGGAGTGAAAATCAGGAAAATTGACTCCACCCATGTGTTTAGGTTTATTGAGTTTACAAAGAGACATTCTAGCTGTTCTGTTCTGCCATAAAAATATCGAAAGAGTACTATATATGTTTTTGTAGAAAGATTTAGGAATATTAATTGGAATATTGGATAAATAAAACAATATTACCGGAACAAGCATCATTTTTATAGAGTCGAATCTACCCCACCAGGATAAAAATAAAGGGTGCCAACGTGACGTGGAAGTAGTTAAAAGTGATAGTAATTCTTTTAGATTTGAAACAACCGTATCTCTAATAGAAGGATTAAACCATAGTCCAAGATATTTAATTTTAACTGGATTCCAGTGAAAAGAAGAAGATGAAAAGTCAGCATGAAAGCAGAATTTGTTTAGTGGAAGGATTTCGCACTTGTCTGCATTAAGTTTATAACCTGAAACAAGAGTAAAATCATTTACCTCTGAGAGAAATGCTGGTAAGGAAGTTTGTGGATTGGAAATAAATAATAAGATGTCATCTGCATAGACTGAGAGTTTTAACTGATTGATACCATAGGAGAAACCTGTAATGTTTGCATTCGATCGAATTTTTGTAAAAAAGGTTCTAGGGCAAGGATAAGTAAAAGTGGAGAAAGGGGCAACCTTGTCGAACTCCTCTATGAAGAGGAAAAGAAGGAGATACAAGTCTGTTAGCTAGAATGAAAGACCTAGAAGAGGAATAAAGCAGAGAGACATAATTGATTAATTTTGGGCCAAAACCGAACCAAGCAAGTGTTGAAAAGATAAAGGACCAACTGACTCTATCGAAAGCTTTTTCGGCGTCTAGTAAAATTGCTGCTAATGATTTTTTTATATGATTTGGATTTACTTAAGACGTTAAAAAATAATCGGGTCTTATCGGATAAGTGCCTTCCCTTAATGAAACCACACTGTTCCTTTCCAATCAAGTGGGGCAATAAACAATCCAAACGAAGGGCAAGAATTTTCGCAAATATTTTATAATCTAAATTAATTAAAGAAATGGGTCTGTAATTTTTACACAGTGTGTGATCTTTGTTGTCTTTAGGGAGAAGACAAATTAAAGCCACCTGAAAAGATCCTCCCGATTGCTGGGTGGAGATAAAATATAAAAATAATTGATGTGATTTGGGAATAAGAAGTTGGGAAAAATGCGTGTAGAATTCAATAATGAAACCATCCGGTCCTGGGGCTTTCCCCTTTTTAATAGACTGAATAGCGGTAAGGATGTCAGAGGGTTGAATATCAGCTTCTAAAGAAGAGAAATCTACATCAGGAGAAGAAGGTGGGGAAATAGAAGATAAATATTGAGCAATATCAGATTGTAGAGAAGGAGATTCAGGAGTATAAAGGTTTTGGTAAAAATTTGTAAGTTCCAAAAGAATGTCCTCATTCTTATGAACCATAATATTGGTTGAAGTTAAAATTGATTCAATTTTAGTGCGTTCTTTTTTGATCTTAAGATAATTGGCAAGAAGATTACCAGCTTTATTTTGAGCACTATAATACTTAGCACTAGACTTAAGTAAATATACATTAGCAGATTCAGTTGAAAGTTTATTAAAAGCAAATTTGGCTTTAATAAGTTCACTCAAATCAAAGTGGGCCCGTGTAGAATAATAAGAGTGTTCCAATTGCTTAATACTTGAATTAAGTAGTTGTATGGTTTGAGAGGAAGATCTCCGCTTCTGAGCAACAAACGAAATAATGAAGTCTCTAGAGGCAGCTTTAAAGGTGTCCCAAATAAGTTGAGGAGAGGCATGAGGAGATATATTTTCTATAAAAAAGGTGTCAGCAAATTTCTGAAATGCAGGTGTAAATTTAGGATCCAAGAGAAGGGAATTGTTAAATCTCCATCTCCGAGTTCCTTCAATGGGGGGAGTAAGTCTAGATCTAAGGAGACAGGGGCATGGTCTGAAATCAAGATAGATCCTATGTCAGGATGGGAAAGGTGTTGGGAAAGGGCTTTAGAGATAAATAAGTAATCTATACGTGACTGAGAGGAATGGACCGGAGAGAAGTAAGTATATTCTTGGAGAGTGGGGTGACATAATCTCCAAGCATCAACAAGGGATCTTTGAGCTATAGTAGAGGTAAATTGAGTGTGAATGGAAGAGGGAATAAATTTGGAATTAGAATGTCTATCTATAAAAGGATCGACAACCATATTACAATCTCCACCAAGGATCAAATAGTCATCAGTATATGTCATCAATTTAGATAAAATCTGGGGCCAAAAGAGCTTATCAGGATTAGCGGGTGCAAAGGGATTTTATTAATTAGTAAAGAAACAGGAGCAGCGAGGAGTGAGGAGCAGAGTAGGAGCAGAGCGGCAGTGCAGCAGAGCTGCGAGCGGTTGTGAGCGCGGCAAAACGCCGAAACGCTGCCGAAGCCGCCGCAGACGGTGAGCCGGGACTGGCTCGGCTCCCCACTTGGCCCTCCGTCACCAGAGGTGAGGCGACCGACCCTCTGTATCGCGGTGGTGTTGTCAGGAGCCAAGTGGGTGAAAGATTGTTTAACGCGGAGCTGTGGAGCCGCATATCAGTAAAGTCTATCCGTTCCGCATAAGCCGCATCAGCCCCATATTGGAAAAGTTGTGTGTGCCGCGTGGGTGCTGCCCGGCGTGGTGGGATCTGCGGTGGGAGCCGCGAAAGCTTGTTTAACGCGACAGGAACCGCCCATCAGAAAGTTTGTTTAGTGCGGCAGGAGCCGTGGCAGTGCTGCCGGGCATGGTGGGACCCGTGAAAGTTTGTTTAATGCGGAAGGAGCTGCATATCAGAAGGGCTGTTTAACGCGGCAGGAGCCGCATATCAGCTTATTAAGCTTGCTTGCTTGCAGCACTGCGCTGACAGCGGGGAAGCGAGGAATCCAGGAGGCCAGGTGACCTCTTTCCAGCCCATTGCAAGCTGTTGTAAGCACCCCTCGATCGGAGAGCAGAAAGCGAGGAGCGGTAGCTTGCGGAGGAAGGAAGGGCGGAGACGGGCTCTTCTCTGACGGTTGGCGCCTGGTAGTCTTGGTGGGATAACCCAAGGGTGGGGAGGGGGCATCTTGACTTTCTCTGTCTTGCAGTGCAGTGCAGTGCAGAGAGGAAGGCGGCATGCACTGCCCCCCACCCCTCCCCATCCTGCTTCTGAGCTGCACCAAAACAAGCCGAATAGAGTACTGAGTTCCAGTGTACTGGAGTACTGGAATTCACGTGGCCCTTGTGATATCAATGGTAAACATCTATATTTACATCTACACCTACATCTACAGTGACCGAGGAACAGCTGTAACTCAACTGCAAGTGGTGAGAGGTGAGGCTTTAAGAAGTAGTTTTTATATCCGTACAACCCGTACAACTAAGTGGGAAGTATGAGGTCGGGAAAGGAGCGACCACCATTCCCCCCCATTAGAAGGAAAAAAAAACCTACAATCGACAGCAATTCTAAACAAAATAAAAATAAAACAAGTAGGGGAAAACCAGGCTTCTAAAACGGCTATGATACATATATTTGGGAAAACAACAAAGCTCCCGACAAAGTTTGACTTTATGAAGGACCCAGCGGGAGCAATGCTAACACTACAAGCTGACTCAAGAGGACTTCAAACACCAATCAAGCCAGTAAATGAATCAAGTGCAATATCCCAAAAGCATGATGTTCTGGAGGTTGACCAGTACAGAAAGGAGCTAAAAATAAATGAGGAATCTGACAATCAATGGGGCCAAATAACTGATCTAGAGATGTTAACAATTCCCATAACAGATCATGTGCAAGACGATGACCCAATCGATACGAGAATACAGCAAGGAGATTTCGAACACCTCTTAGTAACAAGGGCACCATTGCCAATTGAAGTGCAGGTAAATGTAAAAAAACCTACTATAACAGGCGACCCAACGAATCAGGTGCAGCCAAACCAAAGTCTACAAGACAATTTAAAAGGGAGGTTAGCCGAAAAGTAACAACAAAGGCCAATATGAATTTATCGAACCCCCTTCAAATCGACACTTTGTCAATGTCTAAGGATGTAGAGCAAAAATCGGGTCATGAGAATATCAAGCATACTAACATATCTCAAAATAATATGGACGGTTACATTATGAAATCGGATAATCTGCAGCGATGGAGTACACCGTATCAAAAGGATGAACGTAATAAAAAGCTAGAATTTATCGAATTAGGAAAGAAAGACGAAGAATCAAATAAACAACACTCTTCTGTTAATAGCCAAAATCAGGACGCACATTGTGTGGTCAACTGGGATTCAGGATCAATATGGGATCTGTTCTTTAAAACCTCACAATTAATATTGGAAGCCCTGACATATCAGTCAAATAAAATGGAGGTGCAGGTAGACCTTCTTAGCACTATGGCAACCTCAGTAGCGGGAATTGACCACAAGATAGATATGTTAAATAATCTGGTAATAAGAGCTCAGTCACAACCAATATCCTCATACACAGATTGTAGTTGTGCTCCACTGATTAACAAACTAGCCACGATTTCGGAAGTATTAAATACAATAATTGAAGATCTAAGAGGAAATTAATTACCCCCGGAAACAAAAATGGGAGCGCAACTGAAAAAATTATGATCAACAAAACAGTAAAAGATGAAAGTATCAAGGATTTAGTTGATGAAAAAAATGAAGCCCAACTAGGAAGAATTTCATTCGCCTCGCAAACAATACAATCGGAAACACCACAGGAATACCAATTATCAAAAAGACAGAAAAAAAACAACGGAAAGCAAGGAACAAAGTAACAAAAGCTTCAAAATTGAATCTTCCCCTGATATTGAGTTATTAAAAACAGGGAAAAGCCTGTTGAATTCAAAAGGACCAACGAACGTAACTTTGAAACATGTAGACAAAGTTATAGAAGTAACAAAACCCCTCTATCATATGTTTAATAAAAAATTGTCCGGTGGAATGAATAAAACCATCAAAGACCTAGTAGATCATAAAAAATCGGATGACTTAGAAAGTAAACAACACCATATGGACAGCACAAAAGCTAAGGACACTAATACAAAAGTGAGAAGCGAACTATCTCACAATGAAAAGACAAAAATAAAATGTGACCAATTCACATTAACTGAAGATATTATAGGTACCATAAAAAATCAGAAGGAAAGTAAGACAGCACGAGAGTGCGTAACAGAAAGAATAAAAATTCCTAATACGTCAAATGCAATATCTCAGGTTAATCAATCAGTAAAACAACCTTCATGGACCCAGGAACCACTGAAACATTTAGGTGAATCAAAGGAGCAGGAGCTACTAAATTATTGTAATCCACTGCAAAAAGCCAAAATGGAAAAACCAGTTCAAAAGGAGGGAGGTGTCCAATTGATTTTTAAACCTGAATATAAATCCAGGGGAAACAACGACATCCTGAATCGTGGTAACATCTTGAGATTGTGTAAAGCAATACCGTCGCTAGAAAGAATTAGAAGCACTGATATTGTATCAATTGAATTTTTAGGAAGTGAAAGCAGCAATCAAGAACCAACCCTGGTAACTTGGACCTCACCCACCTCTGTAGATTTTATTATACAAGAATATGACCTTTTTTGGCTTGGGGAATAAAAGTTTCGAGACCGCTTCAACCCTCCTACCCAAGCCCGTTAAAATCATCAAAAAAACCAACTAAATATCGGACGGGAACGGAGAATGACCAGGCATACTCAATATTAAAAAATCCAATAGGACAAAATATGGGACAAACATCAAAATTCTTTACTGTGAACAAAAGAGAACCAATGGAGGAGCTACAATAGGGTGGTTGACGACAGCATTGCACGGAGTAAGGGAGGATTGACAACTTACAAATGATGATCCCAAGAAGGAAGTAACAAATCTAAGTGATACAATACGTTTATGCTCCTGGAACATAAAAGGAATTCAATCTAAATTTCAAAATGAACAACTGACCCAAAGGTCAGAAGATTTTCAAATAATCTGCTTACAAGAGACCTGGGCAAATGAACCCTTTAAATTAGAAGGCTTTAAGGGTTACTATATGCCCGCCACGAAAACAAGCAAATTCGGCAGATCTTGTGGGGGACTGGCTCCCTTTATTTCAACAGAAATAAAAATGGAAAGTGAGGAGGAAATACAAAATATAACCGGCTGTTTGATTGTAAAACTACGATATAAAGATAAACGGGCAAATAAAACACTTCTATTAATAAATGTATATATACACCCGGATGGCAGTTCAAGAAAAGCAATGGTTAGTAGTTTGTCAACTATAATACTGCAGCAACTGGAAAAGGACACGCAACCTGAGGTCATCATTACGGGCGATTTTAATATGGGCATGTTATGGTCTTACGTGAGAGATGAAGAAATACAAGAACAGAACTACTTATGGGCAATTCCAAGTCCCTGCCCCACATCGGACACTAGGGAAGAGAGGAAAGGGAAAATTGGAATGAAATTTCTAAAAGATCTAGAGTCTTTTGGTTTAAGGGTGCTAAATGGACGTTTTCCACAAGATAGACCACCGGCCTGGACTTATCAAGCCTTGGGTAACAAGTCACTAATAGACTACACAATAGCGTCATTAGAATTATTTCAAAAGATTTCAACGTTCACGATTGGTGAAGCAAACGGAAGTGACCATAATCAACAAATAATTGAGTTAAATTTAAACTGTGTAAGGCATGGAGAATATGTGACACTGCTGGGAGATATAAATACGGTAAACTATAAGAAACTTTATTGGACTGAAAGCACCAAAGAATCGATCACAGCAACATCGAAAATAATGGTTGAAATTTGTTTTGATGGAGAAGGTTCGAACGCTATTGAAAAATGGTCCCTCTTTACAAATAAATTAGTCCTAAGTCAGAAACAAAAAGTTAGTAATAAGGAGTGGAAGGGTATAAAATCAATGGCGATGGTCAAACTGTCTTCGGAAAGTCACCTATTAAAAAAGAGCGCAATAAAATCTTGAGATTGGTTAAGAAACATCCAGGGAATCAAATCTATGGAGATAAATTAAAGAAAATAAATGCAGAAGTAAGAAAACGAATTTGGAATGAGAAAATGCAAGAAAAACAAGCACTATGGACCAAGACATTATATACCAGTAAAAAGAATAATGCAAGGGAGTTTTGGTCTTTAATTAACAACCTAAATAGATCAAGCAGCGTAACTACATCCTCTGTCATCCCTGAGCTAGATTGGGTCAACTTCCTTTATTTACACCTAAACTCCAATACAAACACAAGCACAGAATGGAGTCCTGGCGTGAATAATTTAAGAAAGTCAGAGGATAAAAAGAATACTGACATTTCTATTATGGAAAGTCAAGTATCCAAATTTATAAAGAAACAGAGATCTGACGGTGCTCCCGGTCCAAATGGGATTCCAGCGGCCTTTTATAAAGAGAATGCTTTACTCTGGGCTAAATACCTAACATTAGTATTTAATCAAGCAGTGCAAACATCAACCATCCCTTCCTCGTGGAGGGGTTCCATAATCTCACCTATTTATAAGAGCGGTGAGTGGTCAAATCCTGCTAATTAAAGACTAATAACACTGCAAGATATCGAAGCTAAGGTCTTCGCATCAGTTCTTTTGAAAGAACTAACAGAAAGGGCAGTGGAAAAGCATTTAATTCCTCCCAACCAATCAGGTTTTATACAAGGACAAGGCACGACAACGAATATATTAATACTTGGAATGTTAACAGAAAAATATAAAGTGAAAAAACAACCGCTATATTTATGTTTCGTTGATTTTAAATCGGCTTTTGACTGTGTAGATAGACAAATCTTATGGAGGAAATTGGAAAATTACGGTATTAATGCAGGCCTTTTAAGAGCAATTCAATTATTATACACCGAGACTTGGACAAGGGTTCGATTAGGTAATGGTTCACGGTTATCAAGAAGAATAGATACATCTCAAGGTTTAAAGCAAGAATGCGTATTAGCGCCGTACTTATTTAATCTATTTTTATCTGACCTTACGGAGGAGCTGGATAATGAGTTGGCTCACTCACCGAAATTGGCTAACAAACAAATTTCAAATTTATTGTACGCTGACGATGTTATCTTACTCAGCCAAACAAAGATAGGGCTGCAGCGACTTATAAATAAAATATCAATATATTCTACTAAGAATAAGATGGTAATAAATGAAACAAAAACAAAAGTAATGGCAGTTTGCAATAGGGCATCGAGCCACAGTAAACATAAATTGTACTTACATAGTCGGCAGCTTGAACAAGTGAAACACTACAAATATTTGGGCTTATGGTTTGACGAGAAGGGCTCATTTTCCAACACAAAACAGAGCTGAAAAAAGAAGTAACTGCTTGATTATGGCCTTTTGCTCATTACATAGCTCTCTGGGTGGTCCAACTTATCTTCCACTATTAAAGGTTATAAAAGTGAAATTAATGCCCAGTCTCACTTATGGAAGCGAAGTTCTTTGCGGTATGGATTCTGTACTTTTAAACAATGCTATAACAAAAACATTTAAAATTCTGTTTCGACTGCCGGTTAATGCATCAGCGGCCCAAATCCGACTGGAATTTGGCTTTTGTAATCAGCAAGTTGCGAGGATGGGCCAGTATGTAAAGGTATGGAAACAAATACAAACTAATACTCTTAATCCAATGAGCTGCCTACTCTGGCAAGAAATGCAACAGAACCAAACATCTCGTTTTTACACATATCTTCAAACAGCACTGGAAGAACTATCTGCATACGAGATTTGGGAGATGTCAATAACACCATTATCTTTTAAAAAACTAATTAATAGAGTAATAAAACATCTATCTTTTCTAAAGGATAAAGAGTTATTCATCAAAAGATCACATGCCTGGATGATAGTGAATGAATACACTACCCTCAAAGTGCAACCATATCTAGAAATTCCATGGACAATACAAACAAAGAACTTATTTATGACTGCAAGATTTGGCAATTTGCCGGGTCTAATGCATGCTAAGCCATGGTTGAGACCAACTAAGCCAACCCCTTGTAGATTATGTAACCGATGGGAAGAAAATATTATACATTTGGTTTGCATATGTACATCATTGAAGGTTGAAAGAAAGAGTTATTTAAAAACCTGTTTTAATGAAAGAGGGATACGATCATGCAGACAAGCTCTGTTAGCTTGTTTTAAGCCAATAGATATAGTAATGATTGCAAACTTTACTAAATTTATGATCCTTGTAAAAAGAAGTTGGAAGTTAATAAATCGAGCGTATTAGGAATGGAAGTTATTGATAGTTAGAGCAACATTTGCATATGAGACATTGCACAAAAGTAAAGAACTTATACCTGTAAATAATTGTTATTTTAATATTTGTAATAATGAATCGTAATAATGAAGAATTGAATTGCGTATCTAATGTATTTTATGAATTTTTAGGTGTAGATACATTTTATTGATTGAGTACTGGTGATCTTCGAATTGTAATATTTTAATTAATCATGCAATAAATAAAATAATAAAGAAACAGGAACCCATCTACCGTCAGAATCTGTATCTTGGTGTATAAGTTGGACATCCAAACGTTTATGACAAAGAATAGCTACACCATTTCATTTCCTAGAACCAGGGGATGCAAAAATATGACCCACCCATTGCCGCTGAAGCTTAGCTATCTCTTTACTTGTCACGTGAATTTCTTGTAATAAAACAATATCACCTTTCAACCCAGCAATATGTGATAAAACCTGTTGCCGTTTTATGGGAGATCCTAAACCTTTAACATTCCAGGATATAACTTTTAACGACATCTAAGAATGCAAACAATTAAAAGAGCTTGATATGAAAAAACTGCAATTTAACAAAATACAATAATGCAATATAAGTATCTTTCCCCAGTAAGAGGAATCCAATAGAGAAACAGTATAAATAAAGGAGGATATAAAGTAGGAAATATAGCAACAAAAGATCGAGAACCAAGTAATAGTAAGAAAGAAAGAGGGAGGCCAGTAAGAGGAAAAGAAAAGGAAAGAGGGATAGGAAGGAAAAGTTGGAAAACACATAAAGAGATGAAAAAGCGAGCCAAGAAAGAAAAAATATGACAGAGGAAATACTTTGGAAGAGAACAGTACAGAGAAAAAATAAAGAAAGACAAAAGGACATACCATGAACAAATAATGAACATGAGGGTGGTGGAGCCACATAAGGAAGATGGCACAGTCAGGCGGGAAGCCCCAGGACGAAGACGGGAAAGGGAGACACCATCCAGGCGGGAAAAGGAATCACATATCGGAAAACCATGACAAACTGCACCTGATAGTAGAAAAGAAATTGGTTATAACAGGTACAACAAAACAACAATAAACAATATCAATAGAAGTAAAATGCATATATTAACAAACAACAAGAGGTACAACAAAAGAACAATAGAAGATATCAATATAAGTAGAATACAGATAATAACAAACAACAAGGAAACAATCAAATCATCGATGAACGAGAGACATCCATGTTGTCTTCTTTGCAGCTATCCAGGAAATGTTGTAGGCGAGCAGGATCTTCATAAGTGGTGGGTTTATTGTTGTAAGTCACTTTCATAAGGCAAGGATGGAACAAACCATATCTAGCGTTCAAACTACGAAGAGCAGGTCGCATGTCCAACGAATTGTTCCGTCGGTCAGCTGTCGCTTTGGCATAGTCCTGAGCGAAGAAGAGATTGGATCCTTGCCAGGAAATGTTCCCTTTATGTCTGGCAGCTTGTAATACCTTAAGTAAATCAGTGTATTCCAAAAAATATAGAATAACACCTCTTGGTTTGGTTGAGGAGGAAGATGATCGTGGGCTTTGACCCAAGCGATGAGCTCTCTGGATATTCAATTTTGGAATGTCAGGAAAACCCAAAAGACTCGGAAGAAAGGATTGAAAAAAGGAAAGAGGATCTGAGCCTTCAAGACCTTCAGCAAGACCATAAATGCGCAAATTGTTGCGTCGATTACGATTCTCCAAATTTTCCACTTGCTGTTTAAGGTGAGAAATTTCTAGATGCATAGAAGGCACTTGATTGGTAACAGCCTGAACAGAGTCAATTCGTCTTTCCAAGTGATGAACATTTTGTTCTATATGTGACCATTTGTCCTTGAGACCTTGGAGACGGATATTAGTTTCTTCCATGTAAGGCTTGAGAGCACGTAGTTCTTCAAGAATTAGTTCCATAGAGATTGGTGTTGGAGAAATGGAAGGAGAAGGTGGGTCTTTCTTGACACGTTTGCCTGACACAGCCGGTGAGGCAGAGGCTTTTTTGGATGACGATTTAGAAGCAGTGTGAGGCATAGTAGACGACGCGCCACCAGAGGCAGAATGACCAGAATCAAGGTCCTCCATATTTTCCTGTAGGATACTAAAAGGATTATAATCCTCTAATGTGGAACAGTCAAGAGGAGTACCAGTACTTCGGGTAGAGCGAGCAGTTGCCATAAAAGATGCAGCAATAGGAAGTTCCTTATGAAATAAATGACGTGTATTAGTACACACTGCTTAGTAGAGACAAAAAGTTAAAAAAAAATCCCTCAGGGAGCAGCTACTGCAAAAAGACGCTGAGTAGGTGGGTACAGCATGTGAAGAGAAAAATAGAATATAAAGGGTATGTCATGGAAAAATGGGTTCCCAACATTAGCATTCATCAGAGAGCATAAATAATGATAAAAAGGCAAAACATGACTAAGTTGAAAAATGCAGCATGAGGAGAGTGTCCGGGCGGCGAAAATATGTGAAACAAAATGGCGGCCGCAAATAATGAGGCGTGGCCGAGCGGGAAGAAAAAATACAGAAAACGCTCACCCCGGACACTTGTAGGCACTTCAATTGACACAGCAGCCGTTCATGAGTGCCGGCATGTGGATTACGGGACCGTAGAACGAGTAATACCGCCAAGAGGAGATCCGTCTCCCGGCGCCGTCACGGAGCTCTACGCGAAGGCGGCCATCCTCGCAGGCGCCAAAGCCACGACCCGATCACTGCTATTCTTAAACAAATAGTTTTTTAACATTCTCAAAGAGGAATTGGTCCTTAAGGGACACCTTCCTATTTCCAATGGGTTATCACCACTTTTAAACTGGTGGTAAAGTATTATTGTTTTATGACCGGAAATCGGTCGCAAAACAGTAATACATACCATGCCGATTTGGTATTTGGAAGGGACGCCCTAAACACGCCCCTTCCAAATACTGAATCACTAAAGCAAATTGGGATTCGGTAACAAGTTACAGATTTGCATTTTGCCTTTCATACATCTGAAAAAGGCATTTTTGCGATTACAAAGGGCCCGATTCTGCAAATCAGACTGTTTTTGGCTGCAAAAATGCATTGTACATCTGGCCCCAGGTTCACTATGACTATCCCGAGAAAAAAAGAAATTCTCCTCCTTGTGTACTGCTGGTCCTGGAAGTGACAGGTTCTTGCTCAAATTCTGGACCACTTGTGTGACAGCTCAATCCTCCTGATATCTCCCTCTGTGATCAACCTCCTCCTCAGAAGGATCAGTGTCCTGGTCCAGCTCTTTTACGGGGTGGGATCCACACTAGATATCTTAGCAGAAGGTCCTTCTCACAGCAAAAAAGCAGCTTCCACTGCTTTGTTGATCATGGACTGGAGCAGCTCCATACGCGGCTGGACATACTGTTCAGCAGTTCTTGAATTATGGGGAGTTTCTTCTCCAGATAAGTCAGAGAGCAAATGTCTTGTTTTGCTGGAGCAGTTTCTCTGCTCCATGCTAATGCCCCTTGGTGGGATCTGAACCCTTGTACTGCATGTATCTGTAAGACCACAGGCAGGTGCTCCTTGTGAGCTTTGGCTCTTGATTAGAACATTGCTGCACCAAGGTCAGATTGCTTAAACAAACAGGAAGCGCTTCCCACTTCCCATTAGTGCTGGTCACCAGAAGAGACCTTCGCAAACAATAAAAACAACAAAAAGCCATAGAAAAAATAAGCAAACCCGTACCAGACAACTGAATACTCACAATATTCAGACAGAAAATGAAGAGGCAGTAGCAGCTGCTACCGATCGGGAGTGGTGTGGCGGGGGCATGGGGGTGGGGGGGTGTGCGGGACGGAACGGAAAAAAACCCCACTTACCTGGGCTGGCCAGCCACTGCCGCTTCTCCGTCCTCTTCTTCCTGTCTCCACCGGCTGCAGGAAGGAGCAGGAAGCACCCGGGGCTCTCAGGCTCCCCATAGCCAATCACAATGCTGCAATGCAGTGTTGTGCTTGGTCTGAGCGCCAAACCACAGCGCTCAGACGGAGACTGGGAGGCTTTGCATGTTCCTCACCAGGCTGTGTAAAGCAAGCCTGGCGGGGAAGATGCAAAGTGCGCAGGACTGTTTGGCCGGCCCAAGAGGGTCGGCCAATCAGACATGCGCACTTAAGGAGTGTAAACCACTCCTCTCCCTGTTCTGGTCAACCCCGCCCGCCCCGAGAAACACTCACTTCAATAGGAAACATGAAATGATAATAACGATACGTTATTTTCATTTTATTTTTCCTATTGAAGTCAGTGGGGCGAAGTTCCTCCACCTTAGCGGAGGAGCCGCCACTGTGAAGAGGAAATAATAATTCTCAGCTCCACCTTAATGGGTCATGACACAGAAGGTTGTCATAGTCGGCCATATTGGTAGGGACTGGTTCTTTTATTTTTATTAGTATAGGTGAAATCTGATAGAGCTAATTGACTCAAGGACTGGGACGAGGAAGATGGACGACGCAATTAATGAGTTGCAAACCTCTGAGTCCCCCACCCCACCCCGCCCATCTGCCCCTACCCCTACATGCACCTCTGGTTTATCTATAGAAAACGTTTAAAGGGATTTTGTTTGACTGCACTCTTGAATAAAATGATCGGAGTAGAAGAGTGCATCATAAACAGATGTGTTATTACGGAATTCTGCAAGGTTATAAATGCACTAAATGGTACTGTGATTGGTATGGAGCGCCTGTGTGTGACTGGTACTCATTCTAGGGGATATCAGTCACTTGCACATCCCACTATGTGCCCTCTGACCCAACTTGTAACCAGGGATTTACATGTATTGAGCAAGTGGTAGACACTACACACACCTCCCGACGAATAGCCCCCTACTTCTGGGTTTGTTAAATTGAATGCCATGAAATTGGGTAATAGTCACACCAGTAATTTACAGTGCCTAGAAACGGCACAAGTGCACTAAAAAGCCCTACATAAAACATATAAATAATAGTTGTATTTTCAATTGGGTTCAGACGTACAATTGCATGTGTTGAGCTTACAGAGGCATAAAATTGCATAATGCACATCGACATCCCGACTACAGTGATCATTTTAACCAGCAGTGGTTGCAGGGCTCTGCACAGAGTTTCGCAGAATACATGAATTTTTATTGCCTCTACTTGCGCCGGGCTTCAGACTTCAAGGGCACCATTTTAGTCATTTTCGTTTTCTACAGAAGGCACGCTCTCTGAAACAGTCAGAAAGGGGAGATTTTTAAGTCTTATTTCGTACAAAAAAAAGGCGTCCTTTCCCTAGTTGGGAAAAAAACCAGAAGGACAAAGCGCATCAGATTTAAGAAGCATATTTTTTAATTGCTGGGAACAGAGAAGGACAGCTCTGAAAAATGTCCCGTGCTTTAATGACAAAATATGCCTAATTAATGTTAAAGTCGGTCCAGTGCCTCTCAACTGGAAACTCGCTGAATAAAATGTATGCTCGGATTGCCAATGGCACGCGCATATGATTAAGCAGGCTATGTTCAATGCATGAGTTTAGCAGCAGGGCTGGCTTTAGCATTCAGTGCAGATATTGTAGAGCCGAGCGCGCGCTGCATCCTTCTCTTCTGGGCCTGAGAGAGTCCTTGATACCGGCAGGGTCCCTCAGTGAGTTAGACGCTCACTACTGACAAGTGCGGCTTTGTGACGGTGATGAGTTGTGGGGTGGAAGTGGTATGAGCGAGGGATCAGCGGCAGATAATGGCCCTCACTGTGCTCAAGAAGGGGCGGCCATAAAGGAATATTAGTTCTGTATATATAATGATGCGTCTTTTTTAATGTAAAGAACCTATTCATTGTGGCAAATTTATTTGGATATCTTTACTCAGTTATCGTCAGCCTAAAAGAGTCGGCCAGCAATAGTAAAAGAAGTGATTGAAAAAGCTCGAGGCCATCGTCACAGGTTGTCATCTTTACATTTCAGCCTCTGTGAACTTGCATTTGTCGCATTACACAAGTGATGGATACATCTATTTACACACAAGGTAAGTAAGTGATTGAATGCCCGCTTCAGGGGAAGCAGGCGTGACATCACACATGCTTTGACCTCACGTGCTTCGTGAATTGCTCTGGGCTTTTAAGTCCCATGAGTTTGTCCCCGGGCTCTGTGTCCCTGCACCTTTGATGTTCCCCAACGCTTTTGTGCTCTTTCATCTGTAGGTTTCCAGTTAGTTAGCTTTCTTTGCTATGCTCTTATTCCTTTCTCTTTGTATTTTCCTTGACCCCTCCTCAGTTTCTGAACATAAAGACTCATTCCTGGGTTCCATGCCTGTATCCTGGTAGGCTCTGGAACCCGTCATAGCACACCATCAGCCCAAGACTGGTGAGTCATTCCGTCATGATTTCCTGCCAGAATGAATGTCCGCCCTTTTGTTTTCTCAAACCCTAAAACTCATTGTTTCTGTAATTGTAATTGCATTTATGTAGCGCTTACTACCCCGGATGAGGCGTCAAAGCGGTTTTCGGCGAGTAGCACGCTACTCCGGAACCCTAAAAGGATTAGTGGTGAGTTTGCGTAGGGAAATATGAAATTTATTTGAGCGTTGGACATGTAAGTCTATTATTTGGGATGAAAAGCATAGTGGAGGGATGGAAGAGGGAGGGGTTTGCATTTATATAGCGCGAATATAGCACGTTACAACGCGTGCTTTGACAACGCTGTAGTTTACAACGTGGTCGTTACAACAACCACGTTGTTACTACGCGTGTCATTACATCGCAAGTCGTTTCAACGACTTGCTCTAGGGGGCGCGCTGGACTTAGGAATAGTATTAATTACTATTCCTACTCCAGTTTGCGCAACAGCAGAGAAGGTGTTGGATTTAAAATCCAACACATTCCCTGGTGTTGTACGCCCCCTAGAGCAAGTCGTCGAAACGACTTGCGATGTAATGACACGCGTGGTAACAACGCGGTCGTTGTAACAATCACGTTGTAAACTCCGGCGTTGTGTGTGTTGCGTGGTAAACGTTGTTTCCCATATAGCGCTTGGTACCCCTGATGAGGCATCAAAGCGCTTTTCGAGAAGTAGCACGCTACTCCAGGAGCCTTAACAGGATTATGTGTGAAGTTCTTGTAGTACTTGTATCCTGCCATCTACTTACTATAATAAGCCGAGCGCAGAACTGACTACCGAGAAGAGCGCCTGTCTCTGCCACTCTCTCATTGTCCTTTCCACCATTGTCCCCAAGGTCTGTCACTGGAGTATTATTATTTGACTCTGTGTGGAGTTACAAGATGACTGCATTACTGACAGGGACCCCCTGTAATTTCATAACTATGACCGCTGACGGGTAGCAAGGAAAATGTGAGAAGTAGCCTTTATAGCCACTGGCTAGCTCTAATTGACACCCATGGTCTGGCATTCTCTATAACACTTTCTGCATGCAATTATTTTACTTATGTTATTTGTATTTGTTCATTTGTTTTGTATCTGATTGGTATTACTTGGTTACTGACATATATGTGTTATATCCTCGATGCATATCATTGTTTTTTTGATTTGTCTTGTTGAAAATGTTCTTATACTGAATGTTTCTTTATGGCATTGGTAAGTTCAATTACGACTAAATAAAACAGAATAATTAAAAAGTCTCTTTTTATCACATATGATTTATGTTCTTTGGTGTGCAATATTGAGGAGTATTTGCACCACACTCTAAGGGCCAGATGTACAAAGGTTTTTTGGGGGCGCAAATGGGTTTTAGACCCATTTGCGCCCGCAAAAAACCAGTGGCCATGTACTAATCCTAATTTGCGAGTCGCAAATCAATTTGCGACTCGCAAAATAGGATTAGCGACTCGCTATTAGGAAGGGGCGTTCCAAGGGCGTCCCTTCCTAATAGCGACTCCTTAAGCTATGTAAGGATGTTTTGCGACCGCAATTGCAGTCGCAAAACACTCGCAGTTTACCACCCTTCCCAGAAGGGTGGTAAAGCACTCGCAAACGGGAAGGGGTCCCCAGGGGAATGCATGCGCAAATATTTTTTAAGGGCAGGCAGTGGTCCCAGGGACCACTGCCTGCCCTTAAAAAATGAAACTGAAAAGTTTCATTTTTATTTTTTAAATGCATTCCTTTTTCCTTTAAGGAAAACGGGGTGCATTTTAAAAAAAACTGCTCTATTTAAAAGCAGTCCAGACATGGAGGTCTGCTGACCCCAGCAGGCCACCATTCCTGGGAGTGCCAGCCAATCCCAATGGGGTTGCAAATTGCGACAGCCTCATTAATATGCATGAGGCATGCAATTTGCCTCTCTGAGACACTGTTGTGCATCCCAATTAGCGAGTCGCAAATTGGCGGGTCGTACATCTGGCCCTAAATGACTTCCTTAGCAGCTCTGACATCTGCTCTCCCCTCTCCCAACAGGGTACATGGTCCTTGTATTATGTTAGCGGTCAAAATAAAGAGATCTAGGGCCTGATTTAGAGGTTGGCGGAAGGAGTAAAGGCTGCCAGGGTGGCAGAGGAGTTTACGTCTGTCACCCTGCCTTTACTCCGCCTGCCAAATTTAATGTTTACCGTCTGCCCTGCTGTGAACTCTGCGGCAGTGGCAGTTTCTCCATTAGGGCTCTGGGGCTGCGGCCTTCTGAAATTCCTACAAGTTTACATAAAAAAAAAATGTAATAGACTTATTTATTTAGAGATACGATCGTATCTCTAAACAAATCGTCGTATTTCAGTCCAGGCTGCCTGCCCAGCCTTGCTCTGAAGCAGGAGACGGTAGCCAGGCAGTAAATGAACTTTCTGCGATGTGACGCATGACTTACCTTTCTAAAGCCCTTCATTGCCATTGTAGTCTATGGTGGTATCCACTGTAGGCCAATGATGCTATCTGTGTGATGGTTTCGGGCATCGGAGTCTGCAATCCTGTGTGAGGCCAGACGTCCTTCATTCAAAGGCATAGATCCCAACCTTTCCCATTCGTCACTCGGTAGGACTGGATGCAAGCACGTGTGATTTGGAGCCTTGTACTCTGTAATGGTAAGTATAGTGTGCTGAGATCCCTAGCCATGCTAACCTACCCCCACTATGACACCGCAGACCCTGGCTGCAGGTCACTGGCCCCTTCAGAAGTGGAGTTGCTATATTTGCTCACCTGCAAAATGGTTCCAAAAGACAAGCAGAGTTTTTGTTCCCTTGCAAAGTTGATCCAAATATCTGAGTCACACACAAAGGGAGAAATATGTGCTCATAGTAAAGACAGTTAAATCCTGTATGGCATTAAAACTGGCCCTATCGTCATGCCCTTAACATTAATCCCAAAAACATGGATTGATTTACGAATGAATAATGAATGTTAAAAAATTTAAGGTAATGCATGTCAGCGATTTAGTTCCTCTTTCATTTCATGTTTTACTTAATCTTGCATTCCCCAAGACTGTTAGCTATTTCATCATGTGATGTGTTTCTGTATTTTTTTCATGCATCTTATTACTCTTGTGAGGTGCATACTTTGAGTTGTGTCAGGTGTTTATGAGGGGCTTTGATTGAGAGCTCTTGCGCTGAGGCTAATGACAAAGCAAAGTGGCTGTCAGTGGATTTGCCTCTCTACAGAGCACACAGAACTATTGTCATGCATCCCAGTTGCAATTGAAATTCTGTGTAAATGTGTGTGAAAGGCGTATTCAGATGTCAAAATATCTATAAGGCAAAAGTAAAAGAAAATAAAGTGCTTAAATGTGAGTGAGTGCAGTGTACGTTTGGGGTGGTGAAGTGAGGGAGATGCCAAAAAGTGCATTTGGGGGAGTGAGAAAAGAGGGTGCTGAAGAGGAAAGAGATGATGCTGAAGATGTGCAGGTGGACGAGATGTGCAGAGAAAAAGGGCATACATGACTAACATAAAGCACACATAACTGAAGGCCAACACTCCTCCCACAGCCCTCTATAATATTTAATTCACAGTCTCACAATTTCAGAATCGAAACATTTCAAATGTTACTTATTTATAACAAATTGTTGTTACTCATTTAACTTTAACTGCTTACAACCATTGACAAAGCCAATAGTACTGGCAAGTTTTAGGTGTATGTCAGTTGCTGTGTTATATATCTAAATGCAGTAACATTCCAGAGAAAAATCAAATTACTGGATGGGTGGCAAACTATGGAAATCACAGAAATGTATTTTACATGTTCACTTTTAGAGAGCCCCCACTTTTTTCATCCCACTTAAAGACCTGTCTGCACATATTTCTATATGACTGATTGCAGCCAGCAGCTGTGGGTGCTTCCCGAAGCCTGGTAAGAGCATTTTCTTCCAAATTCGATGCTGCATACAGTGCAAGCACACACTTTAAAGGGCCTTAATTTGTTGCGCTGTACAATTTGCACATTACAGTAACTGTTGAACATATAATGCAGTAAGATATGGGGCAGTTTTTAATTTGTTTATTATTTCAAGACTATATGTACCGACTGATTTATAAACCTTGCTTTCTCACTAAATTAATTTGCTTTAAATTGCACCATTTGTCAATCTTTTTTCAATTTTTTCTCTGGAGGAAGACCCCCCGGACTCCATGTTTGTCCGTTAAGCGTGCTTACTTCAAGAAAATAGGGGAAAACATACTATATCAAATATATAATCTCTGATGATGAAATGTGCTTTTAACCTTTGAAATTCTGTATGGTGAACTGTTCTTTAATTTTTGGAAACTATTATTATATCAAAATGGATTGATGATTTATAGATGCATTGTAAGATGCATTTTATGAATTTCTTCACGAGTTCAGGCATTGGTGTAACAGTAAGTCAACAAATGCAAACATATTTTTGACTACTAATAATATATGAGTAGTAATGGATATTTTTTTAAGCAAATTTAGTATTCATTCCTATATGAGAATATATTTGATATAGTATTAATTCCACCTCATGCCTCTTTCTTCCACCACCCTACACTTCCTGTCTCCATATCTCTCTTTCATGTTCTTTTTCATCCATGCTTTCTCCCTTTGTCACTATTCCTTGTATTTCTATTTTTCCTTCTTTCCCCCTTTTCAGCCTTTCTCTGGATCTGATGAGGAAAAATAAGTCTTGATCCCAAAAAATGAGTGTCAGTGGCCACCACCTGCACTCACCGGCACAAATGAGGTCAGGTTGGGTCAGAATTGGTCCACAGTAAGACACTGGTCAGCGCTGAAAGTTGGGCCAGAGATTCATGGTACACAGTTACGAGGAGCCGCCAAGGCTCCTGGCGCCGGTTCTATGATGGGAGGCTAAAGGCTCCCTTATATATTAGTATTACCAAACTTTACCCTCGCCACTCAATAACCTGAAGTCTCCCTTAAATGACTGATGGTTCCGCCTGCACCAGATGACAGAGAGGAGGGTAGAACTTTAATAGAGTAAGGTGACTTTGTAATTTTCCTCCGCCCTCCCCAGACACAAATTTACTTGATGCCTTTTTTGGCCTGTGACGTTGACATTTATCCCTCCTCCCAGACAAGCAAAACAATGCTCATGATGATGTGTGCTTCTTTTGAGATACATAAGGGGAGTAAGAGATCAAAGGTGGAGTAATCCCTTTTACCATGTGGCACATTTATGTTTTCAGAATATGCTTTTACTAGTTTGAATGGTTATAACTTTTGGGTTTTCTGCTTGATGATGAGCCATGGGCAAGAATTCACAAGAAAGCCTACAAAAAGTTACTGAGCAGAAATAATGTAAAATACAAAGGGCCTGATTTTGAGTTTGGCCAGGGTACCCCATCGGATGCGCGATGGAGTATCCTGCTCACCAAACCCTTGGTCCGCCCACCTCATTTTATGATGGGGGACCTTGAGTATTCCATTAATGGAGCCCCCATTGTCTCTGTTGATGGATACTTCAGATGACACAATAACGGAGTAGGGGCTGTTGGGTGAATGGCATTTGTTAGACTTGGCATCTTTGGCGTGGTTTCCCCTGACATTTTGCCTCAACCGCCTGTATTTTTGATGCTGTGCTGGATTTCGGTTTTTGCTGGCTTAGATGCTTTGGGTACTTTGCCACTGCTGATCAGTGTCAAAGTGCAAGTGCTCCCTGTGTAAATTGTTATTACAATTGGTTCTCCCTGATTGGCATTTAGTGGTAAGTCCTTAGCAAAGTGCACTGAGTGTGCCAGGGCCTGCAAATCAAATGCTACTAGTGGGCTTGCAGGACTGATTGTGCCACCCACTTGAGTAGCCTGTAAAGGTATCTCAGACCTGCCACTGCAGTGTCTGCGTACAGTTTTGTACAGCCATGTCGACCTTGCAACTGCACCCATTTGCCAGGCCCTAACCTTCCCTTTTCTTACATGTTAGGCACCCTATGGTAGGCCCAAGGTATCCCATGGGCAGGGTGCAGTGTATATGAAAGGTAGGACATGCACTGGTGTGTGTGACATGTCCTGATAGTGAAATACTGCCAATTTCGTTTTTCACCATTGAAAGGCTATCTGCCCCATAGGATAGAATGGGAAATACTATGTAACATCTTACAAGTATAACTTCTCATTGGGACAAGGTAGAGATATAAAGTTTAGGCTCTCTGAATTCAGAATTTAATAACACATCTTTTAGTAAAGATGGTTTTTAAATTGTGTTTGAAAATGCCACTTTTAGAAAGTAGCAAAAGACACACAAATGATGGACTGAATGCAGAACAAATCAAAACATTCACCCCCAGTCAAGAGATCTGGGTTAAATCCATCATTCTTTTGCTCACCATGCCACCCCAGTTTAGACCTGGCCATATGCAAATCAGTCTTGACCCTATGCTCATGGGAACAGTCCAGCCCGAACTGCCAAGCCAGGTCCTTCCTGGACCGGAAACAAGCATCCTAGGACCGGCTTCAGGGTTTCACCCCTCATCAGCCAGGATAGCTTGAATCCGGTGGCACAGTGAGCCCGGGACCCACGTCTGGGCATATCCGGCGCACTTAGGGCGAGGAGGTGAAAGACACACAATTGATGGACGGAATGCAGAACAAATCAAAACATTCACCCCCAGTCAAGAGTGCTGGGTTAAATCCATCATTCTTTTGCTCACCATGCCACCCCAGTTTAGACCTGGCCATATGCAAATCAGTCTTGACCCTGTGTCTCATGGGAACAGTCCAGCCTGACCTGCCAAGCCAGGTCCTCCCCGGACCGGAAACAAGCATCCTAGGGCTTGTTTCAGGGTTTCACCCCTCATCAGCCAGGATAGCTTGAATCAGGTGACACAGTGAGCCCGGGACCCACGTCTGGGCATATCCGGCGCACTTAGGGCAAGGAAGCAAAATACACACAATTAATGGACGGAATGCAGAACAAATCAAAACATTCACCCCCAGTCAAGAGATCTGTGTTAAATCCATCATTCTTTTGCTCAACATGCCACCCCAGCTTAGACCTGCCCATATGCAAATCAGTCTTGGCCCTGTGCCTCATGGGAACAGTCCAGCCTGAACTGCCAAGCCAGGTCCTCCCTGGACCGGAAACAAGCAACCTAGGACCAGTTTCAGGGTTTCGCCCCTCATCAGCCAGGATAGCTTGAATCCGGTGGCACAGTGAGCCCGGGACCCACGTCTGGGCATACCCGGCGCACTTAGGGCGAGGAAGCAAAAGACATCAAATTGATGGACGGAATACAGAACAAATCAAAGCATTCACCCCCAGTCAAGAGATCTGTGTTAAATCCATCATTCTTTTGCTCACCATGCCACCCCAGTTTAGACCTGGCCATATGCAAATCAGTCTTGACCCTGTGCCTCATGGGAACAGTCCAGCTCGAACTGCCAAGCCAGGTCCTCCCTGGATCGGAAACAAGCATCCTAGGACCGGTTTCGGGGTTTCACCCCTTATCAGCCAGGATAGCTTGTATCCGGTGGCACAGTGAGCCTGGGACCCACGTCTGGGCATTCCCGGCCCACTTAGGGCGAGGAAGCAAAAGACACACAGTTGATGGACGGAATGCAGAACAAATCAAAACATCCACCCCCAGTCAAGAGATCTTGGTTAAATCCATCATTCTTTTGCTCACCATACCACCCCAGTTTAGACCTGGCCATATGCAAATCAGTCTTGATCCTGTGCCTCATGGAAACAGTCCAGCCCGAACTACCAAACCAGGTCCTCCCTGGACCGGAAACAAGCATCCTAGGACCGGTTTCGGGGTTTCACCCGTCATGAGCCAGGATAGCTTGAATCCGTTGGCACAGTGAGCCGGGACCCACGTCTGGGCATACCCGGCGCACTTAGGGTGAGGAAGCAAAAGACACACAATTGATGGACGGAATGCAGAACAAATCAAAACATTCACCCTCATTCATGAGATCTGGGTTAAATGCTTGTTTCTGGTTCAGGGAAGACCTGGCTTGGCAGTTCAGGCTGGACTGTTCCCATGAGGCACAGGGTTGAGACTGATTTGCATATAGCTGGGTCTGAACTGAGGTGGCGAAGTGAGATAAAGAATGATGATTGATTCTACCCAGATCTGTGACTGAGGGTGAGTGCCTGAAAAGTTTCAGTGCTCCATCCATCATCTCCTTGTGTTTGCTTTGTTCATCCTAAGTTGGCAGGATATGCCCAGACGTGGGTCCCTTTCTCACTTTGCCACTGGATTCAAGCTAGCCTGGTGGATATGGGGTGTTACCCCAAAACCGGTCCCAGGATGCTTGTTTCTGGTTCAGGGAAGACCTGGCTTGGCAGTTCAGGCTGGACTGTTCCCATGAGGCACTGGGTCAAGACTGATTTTCACATAGCTGGGTCTGAACTGAGGTGGCGAAGTGAGCTAAAGAACGATGATGGATTCAACCCAGATCTGTGACTAGGGGTGAGTGCTTGAAAAGTTTCAGTGCTCTGTCCATCATTTCCTTGTGTTTACTTTTAGAAAGTAGGCATTTTCTTGTCTAACCATTCTGTGTGCCTCTGCCTGTTTGTGTATTGACTGTCTGGTTTTGGTGTGACAGGGGCTGGGGATGTGCATTCACCTTAGACAGCCACTGGGGGGGGTGGGGGTGGGGGAGGGTTGAGGTGTGCCTGGCCCTTTCCTAGAAGACTCAGAGCTGAGCCCAATGGGGCTTGGCTTCATTTAGAGTAGTGGGAGGAGATTTCCTTGCACCTGAATAGGGCCTGTCTCCCTTGCACAATGCTGTCTCCCCCTGTGGTCATACTATACCAGTGAGGACAGAACTGCTTTGGACTGGGCTCAGAGACCCTTGAACAAAGAGAACAAAGAAACAAAGACAACATGGGATATAAGTAGTAGACCTTAAACCCCAGAACTTTAGATCACTTCTGGACTCAAGAGGAACCTTTGCCAAGGAGAAGAGCTGAAGAGCTGTGAGGAGGAGTACTGCCCCTTTGCTGTGTGCTGTGTGGAGTTGGCCTACAGTTGCTGTTTCTGCCAAGGAAAGGACAAAGACTGGAATTTTGCTAAAGAAGAAGAAGATTAAGATCTCCAAGGGCCTGTGTGTGCTGGCCTCTTGTTCTGAAGTCTCAGGGACACAAAGACTTCACCCCCGGCTCCACTGAGCTCTGCTGCTGAGAGTTCTGACCTGCCAGGAGGTGCCTGTTGCAGTTCTGGGCCTCTGGAGGTTGTTCCTGCTGTTGGGACCTCGAAGAAACCTAAAGATCTGAAGAAATCGACGCATCACTCTTCTTGCAGCTGTTTTTCGCGACGCAGCACCGCCGTGCAAGAAGAATCTCCATGCATCGCTGCGCCGCTGCCGAGCCGACGCAGCGCCTGTCGCAGCTGCAAGAACTGACGCATCGTGGGATCACATCTGAAGACCCCGACGCAGCGCCTCTTGTTGCCACTACATCGATCGCCGCCGCATCCCGGATTTCCACGCATCGCACCTGTGCGGCAAGTTTTCCCGACGCCTCACCTACGGACCAGAACCGTCTTGGAGTCGACCCATCACTTCCCCCTATAGTCTGGATTCAACGCATCACTTCCCCTGCGTGCTGCAGAACTGTTGCATCACCTCCCCAAGGACTCAGGACATGATGCATCTCTTTGTTTCTCAACGCTTCCCATCTCTGCGGCTGTTTGGCTTTGTGAATTTTGAGACATCTACAGGTACTTTGTGCAGAATTGCGCATCCATAGTTTTCTATGGACCCAGTTACTTGAAACATTTGAAAAATCATATTGTTATATTTCATATAGGTACCCCGATATAGGTCCAGGTAACATCAAAACCCTTCACCTACATTCTCTCCTATACTACATACATAACGGATTTGAGGGACTGACCTTTTGCCTAGTTACAATACTATACACAGTACGTAGGGTTTAACCCTGAACACTGGCCTCATAAATTATGCATGAGGATTCTTAGTTTCTTGGAACTCAGCAGGACCACCATCGCCTGCATAATAACTGTGTATAAAGTTAATTCCCGACGTCATCCTAAGTTCGACACTGGCACAGCAAGGTAGAACCCCTGGGGATACCTTAGGGTATATAAACATCACATCTTGCCGGGATAGGCAGGGGAGATCAGGACTTTCCGGCCAACACACTGACGCAAGACGCTGAGGTTCCTGCATGCAGATACTCCAGCTCGCAGTGGTCTGACATCCCTTGCGGGGTGTTCAGCTCGAGACCAGAACGGGGTCCCGCAGTCTCACATCAGGTAATGGGGTTGGCTTTATCCTAGAGGGATTCTTGGCTTTACATCTACTCACATGCTAGGTACATTTAGGTACATCTAGTTAGGGTGCATCGTAGGAGTACGCATTTTATTGCCATGTATTTTATATACTTGCCTAAAGTTATGATTTTTGCAAAACGGTAGAAACCTACCATCTGTTTACTTTCTTAGTGCTGCTACTCATTTATATATGCAACTGTCTACTGGTGATTTCAGTACACTTATTTTACCCAAGAATAACAACTGTTCAATAGATGCTTATTGAAAAACGTCCCAACCGTTTATTCTGTGTATCTCTCTGAGAACAAGTGAGCACGAGTGACTGAGCGAAAAGTAAGTTACTGTTTCCACGGTCCTGAACTATTCTCTCCTTGGTAAGAGGAGATTATAGTGGCATTGAGAGCTAGCTGGTACACAGGCTAACATACTTGGTGGGGGTGTCTGGAATCAGTCTGGACATCAGTCCCTCAGTGTATGTTGTCTAAATGCGCAGATCCTATATAGGTCTTATAGGAACTACACGACATGGCACCGCCAACGTTGGTATTGGCACTTATTTAACAGTCAAAGCTGAGTAGTTCAGTCGTGCTATTCTCAGAGACCCCTACTCACTACTCACATTTCCCCAGAGACGTCTGGAGTGGGAGGGAACAAAATCCGCCGCAGCTGAGTAGGATAATTCCTATGTATTGGCTGTTGGTTTAATCAAACTTGAAGGATACAGTGTTTCTATTTGTGCATAAACACCTTATCTCAGTTCCCTTGAAACGCTCTCCTTTCTAAAATAATGACTGAGCAGGGAGACGTAGATGAAGGGAATGCACTAAACTTCATAACAGAAGAAGATGATGCAGATGCAATACACATTGCAGAAAATGTTAGAAATGCCATCACCCTATAACTAGTAGCATATGGTGTTACGATTAGGGGTGTGCAAGTGACCTTCGTGATTGAGGCACACAAATCATATAGAACAGAGGTATTCTATTCATGGATTAGATTCCCGCAGGCAAATCCTTTGACAAAAACATTTCATTACTATGTCAAAGATGACATACCGAACGAATACAGTCCATATGAGGGCATTGAAATTCCACTCACTTACCACGAACATTTTTACTGGTTTAAAGGCGCCCTCCCCCATACAAGAAATAGAGTAAGACTCGGTCCTCTCGGACGAGACGGAGCAACATGGCCAGTACTAGCGGCTTACACACCACATCCTGACATTGATACAATGCCAGGAGGAAACTTACTAGTAGAGCATAAAGACTCTACAGAAACATGACACAGTTTGTGATGAGAACACTCACACTTCAGCCAACACCGGCTACACAACCAGGAACAGCCAAAATAATACAACCAAAATTACACCACAAACACTGCACGCAGTGATGGGTAAAATGCCCACTGAACGTGAACAAATGCCCTTCTGGATAGCACAAAAAATAACACAGCTGGAGGCAGTGTTTCCACACACTGGTCCTAAGGAAAAGCTAAGAATACTGACGATTTGCTTGCCAATGGGGATAGCTCCCTCTATAGAAGATTGTACTTCTTGGGGTACAGTTTTCGCTGCAATATATACCAGAACTCAAGGTATCCCTTCTTTAGCGGTAATACCAGATGTATTAAGACAAATACAGAACGAGTACGGAGCAGAACCTGCTCTAAACTTAGGGATGAAGTTGTTAAATAACTTTGCCCAGGTATCTGCGATAATATTAGCAAATATTAAAGGGAAGCAGCATCAGTGGCAATACGCCAACGTCTGAGAGATTTCACTCCATTACAACAGGAGACAGAGCTACCTAAAATAATTGAAACTGCTTATGCGGAATTAGGTAGAGACAGTCTGGGAGCTAGACCTGTAAAACCTCAACTAGTGGGAGGTACAGATAAAGAACAGGCAAAGCAAACACCGGTTTCTTCAAAGAAGAAATGGGACAATAATAAACAGCAAAAGAACAGATCTCACTCCAGGGAAGGTCTCCTCAACAGGAGCCCCCAGAAAGGAGATATAATCTTAGGAATAGAGATAACATTAAAAAACCTGACAGGTATCAGGACACTGATACATGTTCCTCTCGTTCCTTTCAGGGTTCATCAAAAAACTCAGAGAGGGAAGGACGGTCAGAACAGAGACAAGACGAGCGTACAAAGCCCAGAGACAGACAACGCACTTCAGACTACGCTTCAAAGAAAGAAGAAAAACCCAAAGCAAAACCTCAATTTGAAAAGAAGAAGGTAGCAGGTCTCAAAGTTAGATATGCCCAGAATTTTGAGGACTCAACTTCTGAACAGGGAATGGGGTCTGACGATGCTAGACAGCGCAGCAGAAGTAACAATAGCTCACCGGAACCTGATGGAATTTCTGGTGACAGCGGAGTTGAGTGAGTATATCACGGTGGAAACACCTGATACTAGGGTGAGTGTCCCACACAAGTTACATGAAATAACACTCCAAATGGAGGGGGACAGGCCCAGACAAGTGAAGGGTCTCTTTTGGGGAACCTGACTTCTGGTTACGACATCCTATTAGCAGAAAGAGATTGGCCGCCTACTATTGTTATGGAATGCCCAAAGGGAGAAACTGTAATTTTTCCAGCTTTCTCTGACCTAGTCCCTGTTCACCTAAAACATACATATGCACAGGAGTGGGCGGTAGCCCTTGCTCCAGCATTATACCGCAACCACGTTGGGTGGGATGAGGAGTCACCCCACCACATAATTCCAATTAAAACAAACCCAACTCCACAAAGACAGTATCCTATAAAACAGGAAGCTAAAAACAGGTCAGGGAAATCCTAGAACAACTTGAATACCAAGGTGTAATTGAACCATACACCTCGTCAATGAATAATCCTTTGTTTCCCGTAAAGAAACCCGACAATTCATATCGTCTAATTTTAGATTATAGACACCTAAACTCATGTACGAAGACATTTGCAGTTCAGAATGCACACAGTGCCGCATTAATGAATAACATTATGCAAAAAAAATACAAAACATTAGATATCTCCAATGGATTTTTTTGCCAAAACATAGCGCCTGAAAGCAGATATTTGACAGCCTTCTCAGCGCTAGGGTCACAGCGTCAATTTTGTCGACTCCCCCAAGGGTATAAGAACAGCCCGGGGTTATTCTCAAGGAGGGTAACAGAGTTACTACAGAATTTGGATGAGGAAGCATTATCCTATGTAGATGATATTTATCTGACGGATGATGACTTAGAGGAACACTTGAACAGGGTGAGCACCATCATTTTGGGTTTCGCCTCTGAGGGCTACAAATTTAATTTAAAAAAATCAAAAATAGCCCAACTCAATGTCCTATTTTTGGGATATGAGCTTTCAAGTGAAGGCAAAAGCCTGGCAGCCCATTTTTTTGAAAAGTGCGCTCTGCTCCAGCCTCCAAAATCATGGAAAAATTTACAGTCCATACTGGGATTTCTGAATTTTGGCAGAACATACATTTTGAATTACGCAGAGAAAGTAAAACCTTTCTACGACCTCATAAGACCTGACTTTTCAGTTCGACAATGGACACAGGAACACACAAACATACTTCGTACCCTACAAGCTGATATGATATCATCAAAACACTTACAGACAAGCGTAAACGTATGCAACCTGGTGATCCGCGTAGTCGCAGGTCAATCAGGATACACTTACTTAACCTTCAATGAAGGCGAAACAGTAGCAATTGCATATAAATCGCATTTGTACTCAAACGCTGAAATGCGTTTTGCACCCACAGTACAGACTGCTGTAGTGAGAGAAAGAGCCCTGGCTCAGGGGAAACGAATAATTGTCGTAACCCCGGTACCGGCCTTAGAGGCTGCCACAAAGGCAAGTGTCCCAAATGCGAAAGCATTACATCCAAGATGGATACAGTGGGCTAATTCTCTCACTGCAACAGATGTAGAATACAGATATGACCCTAGTCTAAAAACACAAGCATTCCTGCAATACGAACAAGAATATTGTCTACCAAATGAAATAATGCCTCTAGATCGGTATGAATACATTATTTACACCGACGGATCTGCTCAACCGGCTCACTGTGCCACCGGATTGAAGCTATCCTGGCTGATGAGGGGCGAAACCCTGAAACTGGTCCTAGGTTGCTTGTTTCCGGTCCAGGGAGGACCTGGCTTGGCAGTTCAGGCTGGACTGTTCCCATAAGGCACAGGGCCAAGACTGATTTGCATATGGGCAGGTCTAAGCTGGGGTGGCATGTTGAGCAAAAGAATGATGGATTTAACACAGATCTCTTGACGGGGTGAATGTTTTGATTTGTTCTGCATTCCGTCCATTAATTGTGTGTCTTTTGCTTCCTTGCCCTAAGTGCGCCGGATATGCCCAGACGTGGGTCCCGGGCTCACTGTGTCACCTGATTCAAGCTATCCTGGCTGATGAGGGGTGAAACCCTGAAACAAGCCCTAGGATGCTTGTTTCCGGTCCGGGGAGGACCTGGCTTGGCAGGTCAGGCTGGACTGTTCCCATGAGACACAGGGTCAAGACTGATTTGCATATGGCCAGGTCTAAACTGGGGTGGCATGGTGAGCAAAAGAATGATGGATTTAACCCAGATCTCTTGACTGGGGGTGAATGTTTTGATTTGTTCTGCATTCCGTCCATCAATTGTGTGTCTTTCACCTCCTCGCCCTAAGTGCGCCGGATATGCCCAGACGTGGGTCCCGGGCTCACTGTGCCACCGGATTCAAGCTATCCTGGCTGATGAGGGGTGAAACCCTGAAGCCGGTCCTAGGATGCTTGTTTCCGGTCCAGGAAGGACCTGGCTTGGCAGTTCGGGCTGGACTGTTCCCATGAGCATAGGGTCAAGACTGATTTGCATATGGCCAGGTCTAAACTGGGGTGGCATGGTGAGCAAAAGAATGATGGATTTAACCCAGATCTCTTGACTGGGGGTGAATGTTTTGATTTGTTCTGCATTCAGTCCATCATTTGTGTGTCTTTTGCTACTTTCTAAAAGTGGCATTTTCAAACACAATTTAAAAACCATCTTTACTAAAAGATGTGTTATTAAATTCTGAATTCAGAGAGCCTAAACTTTATATCTCTACCTTGTCCCAATGAGAAGTTATACTTGTAAGATGTTACATAGTATTTCCCATTCGATCCTATGGGGCAGATAGCCTTTCAATGGTGAAAAACGAAATTGGCAGTATTTCACTATCAGGACATGTCACACACACCAGTGCATGTCCTACCTTTCATATACACTGCACCCTGCCCATGGGATACCTTGGGCCTACCATAGGGTGCCTAACATGTAAGAAAAGGGAAGGTTAGGGCCTGGCAAATGGGTGCAGTTGCAAGGTCGACATGGCTGTACAAAACTGTACGCAGACACTGCAGTGGCAGGTCTGAGATACCTTTACAGGCTACTCATGTGGGTGGCACAATCAGTCCTGCAAGCCCACTAGTAGCATTTCATTTGCAGGCCCTGGCACACTCAGTGCACTTTGCTAAGGACTTACCACTAAATGCCAATCAGGGAGAACCAATTGTAATAACAATTTACACAGGGAGCACTTGCACTTTGACACTGATCAGCAGTGGCAAAGTACCCAAAGAATCTAAGCCAGCAAAAACCGAAATCCAGCACAGCATCAAAAATACAGGCGGTTGAGGCAAAATGTCAGGGGAAACCACGCCAAAGATGCCAAGTCTAACAAATGCCATTCACCCAACAGCCCCTACTCCGTTATTGTGTCATCTGAAGTATCCATCAACAGAGACAATGGGGGCTCCATTAATGGAATACTCAAGGTCCCCCATCATAAAATGAGGTGGGCGGACCAAGGGTTTGGTGAGCAGGATACTCCATCGCGCATCCGATGGGGTACCCTGGCCAAACTCAAAATCAGGCCCTTTGTATTTTACAGTATTTCTGCTCAGTAACTTTTTGTAGGCTTTCTTGTGAATTCTTGCCCATGGCTCATCATCAAGCAGAAAACCCAAAAGTTATAACCATTCAAACTAGTAAAAGCATATTCTGAAAACATAAATGTGCCACATGGTAAAAGGGATTACTCCACCTTTGATCTCTTACTCCCCTTATGTATCTCAAAAGAAGCACACATCATCATGAGCATTGTTTTGCTTGTCTGGGAGGAGGGATAAATGTCAACGTCACAGGCCAAAAAGGCATCAAGTAAATTTGTGTCTGGGGAGGGCGGAGGAAAATTACAAAGTCACCTTACTCTATTAAAGTTCTACCCTCCTCTCTGTCATCTGGTGCAGGCGGAACCATCAGTCATTTAAGGAGACTTCAGGTTATTGAGTGGCGAGGGTAAAGTTTGGTAATACTAATATATAAGGGAGCCTTTAGCCTCCCATCATAGAACCGAGCGCCAGGAGCCTTGGCGGCTCCTCGTAACTGTGTACCATGAATCTCTGGCCCAACTTTCAGCGCTGACCAGTGTCTTACTGTGGACCAATTCTGACCCAACCTGACCTCATTTGTGCCGGTGAGTGCAGGTGGTGGCCACTGACACTCATTTTTTGGGATCAAGACTTATTTTTCCTCATCAGATCCAGAGAAAGGCTGAAAAGGGGGAAAGAAGGAAAAATAGAAATACAAGGAATAGTGACAAAGGGAGAAAGCATGGATGAAAAAGAACATGAAAGAGAGATATGGAGACAGGAAGTGTAGGGTGGTGGAAGAAAGAGGCATGGGATATGAGCTTTCAAGTGAAGGCAAAAGCCTGGCAGCCCATTTTTTTGAAAAGTGCGCTCTGCTCCAGCCTCCAAAATCATGGAAAAATTTACAGTCCATACTGGGATTTCTGAATTTTGGCAGAACATACATTTTGAATTACGCAGAGAAAGTAAAACCTTTCTACGACCTCATAAGACCTGATTTTTCAGTTCGACAATGGACACAGGAACACACAAATATACTTCGTACCCTACAAGCTGATATGATATCATCAAAACACTTACAGACAAGCGTAAACGTATGCAACCTGGTGATCCGCGTAGTCGCAGGTCAATCAGGATACACTTACTTAACCTTCAATGAAGGCGAAACAGTAGCAATTGCATATAAATCACATTTGTACTCAAACGCTGAAATGCGTTTTGCACCCACAGTACAGACTGCTGTAGTGAGAGAAAGAGCCCTGGCTCAGGGGAAACGAATAATTGTTGTAACCCCGGTACCGGCCTTAGAGGCTGCCACAAAGGCAAGTGTCCCAAATGCGAAAGCATTACATCCAAGATGGATACAGTGGGCTAATTCTCTCACTGCAACAGATGTAGAATACAGATATGACCCTAGTCTAAAAACACAAGCATTCCTGCAATACGAACAAGAATATTGTCTACCAAATGAAATAATGCCTCTAGATCGGTATGAATACATTATTTACACCGACGGATCTGCTCAACCGGCCATTGGAAGTAAGCAACAATACAGTGCAGCATGCGCTATTATAAAGGTAGGATGCAGGACTGCAAGTTCCGTCCAAGCTGTACAAAAACGCAGTCTCTCGGAGACTGCACGGCTCAGTTGGCAGAATTAAAAGCAATACTACTGGCACTGATAAATATGGATCCAGAATTCCCCACACTGATAGTGTGTGATTCCTTTTACTGTGTCCAGTCATACAACAAATACCTCCACTATTGGGGACAAAATGGGATCAGAGATTCGAAAGGTGGCACAATCAAACCTAGGTAACTATGGGAACAGGTAGCAGAGTTGAAGAACGAACTACCAAGAGCTCACGTGAAACACACGCTGAGTCATCAATGTGATGGCGTTCACGTTGAAGGGAATTCATTGGCTGATGAAGCCGCAAAGGGGGCAGTACGCACTGCATCCGTAGCTGCAATCACTCGTTCAAAAACGAGGGTAGACTGTAGCACAATGGTAGCTGTGATTGCTTCACGCAAAAACAGCAAAGCACTCCCAAAAGGTTTTCCACTCAAGTACTCCTACAAGTTAGATGCAAACAACGTTCCATTTGCTCAGATTCCTGGAGTGGGGGATAGAGTAATACCAAACATGGATCGCAGGTTAGGTTTAATCTTAGCTGCACACGAGGGTCTGGGTTCTGCGCATGCAGGAATTACGACAACAGTTTCATTATTGAAACAACGCTATTGGTGGGCAGGGTTAACAAAGCAGACCAAAGACTTCGTCTTAAAATGCGATATCTGTCAACAGATAAAAGGGTCCACCGTAGCTCGCCCAGCGCAGACACCTTTGTTAAAATCAGACAGATCACTCACGTGCGTTTACCTGGACCACTGCGGCCCCTTACATTCTGATGGGGCTTACAAATACATCATGGTTGCAGTGGATTCCTGTTCAAGATTCTTATGGGTATGGCCTCAGTGCTCAGCTGACGCTCGAACTGTTATAAAAGATTTGCAAGTCTTCATAGGGACATACCCAGTTGGCGCATTACATTCTGACCGTGGCCCCGAGTTCAGCTCTCGGGCTTACAAGGAAGCCATGGGAAGTTTGGGGGTAGCATTGCGGTACTCCTCTCCGTACCATCCCTAGGGAAATTCGGTTGTGGAGAGGAAAAACCGGGACAGAAAGCAATCTATAACAGCTAGGGTATTAGGCTCGGGTGGTAGTTGGGTCAGTCACCTATATGGAGTCCAGCGGGCCCTTAATAAACAGCCAAGAAGCTCTCTGGGAGGTGCCACTCCATACGAGATCCTGTTTGGGACAAGAATGTGGGTACCTGATCTCGATTGTGAAAGCAAAGTGGCGGATGAAAAACTGTTTGACATCAATAAACGTTTGGCTGTTTTACAGGATCTGAATTAATCCAGAGCCTCCTTAAGTAACGTTGAGACAAAGAAAACCGCCACTGGGGAAGTCAAGTCAGCCATGGCAAGACCTGCCTGGATTCCTAAAGTTGGGGATCTGGTCAGAGAAAAGATTGTGGACAAGAAAGAATTCGGGCCATCCTATTGAAAGCCTGTACCTGTCCTGGCAGTTGAAGGATCAAGAACTGTACTTCTACTGCCCCTTGCCAGAAAAGAGATTTGTCTCAATCGAGCTGATCAAACCACACTATGTAGCCGATACTGAATAGTAGGCCTCGTGGGCTCCTGAGTAGCCAACGTCCTCCTCTCGCTACAATACAGGAAGTTCAAACAGAAAGACTCATAACATTTGAAGAGTCACCGTTACAAAGCAACGGAATCGATAACAATGCAATGGAACTAGTTCCCCTTGACACAAACTTTCCAGATCAAAATGAAAGACAAATTTCAATTCAACCGGACAAGGATGTCTACGTCAACATGCCGCGACAAGAGCAATCGACAAATTCAACAAAACCTGCAGAGCTACCAAAAATAGATCGCACTGCATCTGGCTATTTCATTGACTTTGATACCTTTTCATTGGATCCAAGTGAACCTGAAACAACGCCAGCCCAAATTTCTCGCAAACTATGGATCAAATACTTTTTAAACTTTCTCAGAAAGACTTATTTAGTATCACCTTGGGTAGAGCTTTGGATGATCACCGGTATACTACTTCTTCTTTTTTGGATAGGATCAGTAATTGTTTTCCATTTACTCATCAATGGAACTTATCTTCAACAGAGCTCTGCAATGTCAAAAGTAAACTTAATTTTAAAACCTCATGTTTCATCTCATCGTGAACAAAGAGACTTGTCCTTCGTCAACCTTTCAGCAGTTCCTATACCGGATGGTATAGTGTGGGACAAAGTAAATTATGATATATTTGGACCGACCGAGCTTTTAAAGATTCCACATTTGTTTAAAATTTTACTGAACTATATCATTACCTCCAGTACATTTTCTGATGATTGGGATTTTGAAACTGCTTACAACTTATTGTCTGATTTAGAACAATCTGCCGCATTTTCTAGCACTGAAATGTTAGAAGACACATCAGATTTTGACAAAATGTATTGTTATCAACATTATGGTCATCATTTTTGCATAAATCTAGCAAACCTAGAAATGTTTTCACATACCACCAGTGGGAACATTGCCCTACACCACCGAAAAGTAGTTCAAAAACGTTTGCACAGAAGTTCTCATATTTTTCAGGGGTTAACACTTCTGACGTGACCTCGTATTATTATACGGTTGCACCTATATCTGCACAGAAAAATATGTTAAACACCAAACAGATTTATTCTTCTTCCTTTATTACCCAGCTGTCTGAACAGGGTTTCGACTTATGGATGGGCACTGTATATTTAAAATCGATCTGGGGTTCTAGAGACTGGCAAGTCCAGGGAACAGAAGCACTATTAGAGCATGCCTCATTCCACAGCAGATGATTTTTTTTGAAAGACACTGTGCAACAGACTTCCTGTCTTGGACTAGCCAAGAGTAAGGACTTGAACACGCCTCAAATTCCAACACCATTAAACACCGTGCGGAACTTCACATCAGATAGAGGGGCTAAGATGGATGACATATTGCAATACAATAGATCAGACCCCAATTGGAAGGGATGGTTGGTTTGGCCCACAGACACGAACAGATGTCAGGAAAGATTCAGGGGTACCACCAAAGGGTTTAGTATCCATAGGCCAGACCCACGATATGTACAATGAGAACATCCGGGGGTAAGGACATCATATAGTGTTGGGAAGTTATGCCTCGATTGGCTAAAGACCTCAACACTACCCCAGGTGAAACAACACTTGTCCTTACTCACAGAGGATGTGGACCTACAGGATTATTTATTAGGTCCCAGAAATCCACGTCAAAAACTTTTTATATACTGTCTATAACAAAATCTGGAAAATCTCACAACAAGAAGCAGCAGAGAGATTAAGAGAAATAGATAGAATTAACCTAGAAAAGGCGATAGCCGTAGTTGACAATGGCATGACTACATTAACATCCAGGATATATTCACCAGGCAACCTTGTATCTTCTGCTATCGAAGTATTAGAACATGATTTGTCCATATTGCAACACGGACAGTCAAAGTTACGTTCTATTATTTTGTTGAGCTGGACGCTGCAGTCATTGCGCGCCGGTTATGTGCCTTGGCGTTTTATCAACAGTACGTCCTTGTTTTCTGCATACAATCTAACAGAAAAACAGATGAAAACGGCACAGAGGGGAGCAAAATATACAATGCTGCGTATTGAAAAGCTGGATAAGTTACCCTTTACTGTGGCAGAGTCACCGTCCACAGAGTGGTTAATCCACGGCCATATAACATTACCGGTCGCAACTTTCCACTTTCAGTATTGCCTAGAACAGCAACAGGCAGGCAGATATGAAAAAATGGGTAAGGAATTCATCAAGGAATCCTGGGATTTACCATTTCGATGCAGGAGTGGGGATCTGGAAGTGCTTCTAAGCGGAACTAACTGCGAGAACGCGTTACGTGGATCTCTCATATGCCAGGATATTATGCTACAAGGGCTTGTAATGGGTCTGTGGCGAACTTGTCCTGTCATTTAAGAGGTACCCCGGCAGCTGTGATTAATCCGGTGTTCAGGCTTCTCTCGAATGGGAGTTACTTGATGCTGAATGATCAAGGTTGTTGTGGGATGCTTCTGGGCATCGCATATCTAGTCACCGTGAGCTCCAGTGTTACTTGCTGTATGCAAGTATTGTTTCCACCAAAACATACAGTCAGGGAGGCACCGTTATGGCCTTCGCTAAATGTTTCCTTTATACAGTTTGATACTCTGAGCAGAATGAAAGCCATGCTTTTACAGCAAACCGTGCCCTTAACCACCGCCCGGGAGACTTTTGATCTCCAGACCGCAAGGTCCTCGGCAGAGATACAGGCACTTATACGTACAAACTACCCCTTCCATTTCACAGAAATAGTAAGTCGTATCTTTAACATGTCTGATACGACGGGTATTGTGCCCCTATTTAACACCATAGGTTCAGGAATGTTAAGCACCTTTCAGACGGTCCTCGGAGTTATACCAAACTTTATACATTCCGTCTTTGGAAGCATTTTTGGAGGGCTTCCTCTGATCCTGTTTCTAATAGCAGGAATCCTGATTGTTACCTTTCTGCTACGCAATGGACGTCCCAGCCACCAAGGAGATAGCAACAGCTCTCCTGGAGCGCAAACACCGTGATCGCATGGTACATCTGGGCACACCTCGCCTACGAGAACTAAGCGCCTCTTAGTCCCTGTCATTTAGACCAGTCTGGATGGACTGTGTCCTACCTGTTCTCCGATGCCTGTTCTGCGGAGAAGAATGCGTGTTGGACCTCTGTCTGACACTTCCATCGGTTGCGCCACCGGACGTTGATGCTTTACTGGACCCAATAACGGCCCATGTTCTGCAGTGTCCTCAGCGCATCCCCATGTTGTTGGCAGCATTCTTAGAGCCACCACTGGTAGTTTGTGCTCCTGTGGGTATGGACACCGGCTCCTCCAACACTCAGGCTTTGGATGTGGCACAGGCTGCCCCGGCATCTGCTGCAGGCAGTACGGAAGATCATCTGTGCTCAATTGACATTCTTTGTGAGGTGTTACAGGGATCGTCAGCTGCTCATGCACACAGCAGCAATGTTGCGTCTACCAGCAAGGACACATAAACATTTGGCATGTCGCACGCTGGGAAGATTTGGCTTTTTACCTTTTTACGAAATTCTAAATTGAAACCTTTTGACCTGCATGGCTTTCAGATGCTTGTAGTTGTTCAGACTATATAAACGGACACTTTAGAGCCATTACTTGAATGATTTTTTTTGTAGAACACTTTTAAAGGGTTTTTTAAATCTTTTTAACTTCTCTTAAAAATGTTTTTATTATTTGTTGCGTACAAACATCTAGACGCCTTGGTAGCACGCTAGAATTTAGTTATGTCGTCCAGTCGGTTGAGGAGTGGGTGGTATAGTTCATATAGGTACCCCGATATAAGTCCAGGTAACATCATAACCCTTCACCTATATTCTCTCCTATACTACATACATAACGGATTTGAGGGACTGACCTTTTGCCTAGTTACAATACTATACACAGTACGTAGGGTTTTCCCTGAACACTGGCCTCATAAATTATGCATGAGGATTCTTAGTTTCTTGGAACACAGCAGGAGCACCATCTCCTGCATAATAACTGTGTATAAAGTTCATTCCCAACGTCATCCTAAGTCCGACACTGGCACAGCAAGGTAGAACCCCTGGGGATACCTTAGGGTATATAAACATCACATCTTGCCGGGATAGGCAGAGGCGATCAGGACTTCCTGGCCGACACACTGACGCAAGATGCTGAGGTTCTTGCATGCAGATACTCCAGCTCGCAGTGGTCTGACATCCCTTGCGGGGTGTTCAGCTCGAGACCAGAACGGGGTCCCGCAGTCTCACATCAGGTAATGGGGTTGGCTTTATCCTAGAGGGATTCTTGGCTTTACACCTACTCACATGCTAGGTACATTTAGGTACATCTAGTTAGGGTGCATCGTAGGAGTACGCATTTTATTGCCATGTATTTTATATACTTGCCTGAAGTTATGATTTTAGCAAAATGGTAGAAACCTACCATCTGTTTACTTTCTTAGTGCTGCTACTCATTTATATATGCTATTGTCTACTGGTGATTTCAGTACACTTATTTTACGCAAGAATAACGACTGTTCAATATATGCTTATTGAAAAACGTCCCAAATGTTTATTCTGTGTATCTCTCTGAGAACAAGTGAGCACGAGTGACTGAGCGAAAAGTAAGTTACTGTTTCCACGGTCCTGAGGGATCAGGGTTGTCATGTTCTAGCCTCTCCTTGGTAAGAGGAGGTTATAGTGGCATTGCGAGCTAGCTGGTACACAGGCTAACATACCCGGTGGGGGTGTCTGGAATCAGTCTGGACATCAGTCCCGCAGTGTATGTTGTCTAAACGTGCAGATCCTATATAGGTCTTATAGGAACTACACGACAATAGTCTTATTACATGTATGTTGGATTTTTGTCGTTTTTGTCTTGTTGAGTTTAGATAAAGACACTTTATTTTTCTAAACTGGTGTGGTGTTCATTTGTGGTGTTATCACTGTATTACTATGCGTTTTGAGTGCAAATACTTTACACATTGCCTTTTGGATAAGTCTGTCTGCTCATGCCAAGCTACCCAGGGGGTGAGTAGGGGTTATCTAAAGTGTGTATCCCCCTTACCCTGACTAGAAACAAGGGTCCCTATTTGGACAAAGGTACCTACGTCTGCCAACTAGAGACCCCCATTTCTAACAGCATTACATTCTCTGCCCTCTGTAGGTTGAATGGTATAATTCATTTTTTTCCTGGAATAACCCGGCAGTGAGGGATAGGAAAAAAAGAAAAATGACCCCACAACCTGTGAGAAAACTCCCAAGGTGTTGGGGTCATTAGTTTTTTGTTTTTCAAAAACAAACTCTCCCTTTGGGACTTTGTTTTAAAAAAACAAAAAAAGCCAAAAGTTTGGTTTGCGACCTTCAAAACAGCAGCTGCACACCAAACGTTTAGTAATGACGACAGGGCCTATGGTCCTCTCTAAATTTGGCATGCTGAGTACTCTTGGGGTGCTGGAGGTAATGTCCTCGGCCATTCTGACGGACACTACTCTGTCTGCCAAACTCAAAATCAGTTTCTAAGTCAATCAGAAATCTGTCACGGAGGCCTATTTCCTTTAAAGCTTATGGCATGTTGAAATACAATATGTGATTTCAAAGATTTCATTTTATGCTAACACACCTAAGTTGTATTGAACAGATGGGAAATACTATTACTACCGAGCTCTGTTGTGCTTCTTTCTTCTATCTAGCAAGGATGGAATGCTATATTATCCCATGTGACACTCTTGTGCAGATTTTTGACATAGTGCTTTATGATGGGGGTTAGCTAAGTTCTAAGACCTACCAGTTCTTCTCAGTAGGGAATGGAAGCAGAGGGAGATACAATAATGTACAGAGAGTCACACAAATAGGTCCATTGAGGAACATGTCAGTGTTCCAGTCATTTCATTCCACTGCCAACACATGCTGCCTTCTTCGGGCAGAAACATCCCTGAGACTTTCATTTATAGATGCGCCTCTAAGGCACGGAAGCGTCAGGCGTATAAATTGATGCTCTCAGTAGGAGAAATTTGGAACTTCCATATTTAACAATAATGAAGCATGGCCACTTAACTTATGTACCTATGCGATAAAACGCTGCATTCACTAGGGCGTTATGCAAGCTGGATGGTGTACACCCGGAATATTGACCTCAGAATATCGATGGGACTCAATATTGTGGACAAAAGTATTGACAGGTAAGTCTAGAATTTTTATACCTAACGCCACATATAAGTATCTATGCAACACATATATCTTCAAGGTACGTAGATGAGAAGTTAGGAATAGTAAATCTATACCTCCCTATATGCACTTACCTTTTGATATTTTGTCTCCGGATATTCTGTCCTCGATATTCTTGTGCCACTATATTCTGGGGGCCGATATTCAGTAGTACAATCAAGCAGGATCAACCATGTTACTGGAGCATTCGCTGACTCTGAGAGCCGTGTTCCTATTGGATGCTGTTCTTTCCATCTTTCTTTCTTTTGTGCTCCCTCTCTCCATTCACCTCACTCACTTCATGGTAGCTTCCTGGAGTGTTATTGGTCAGGTTCTATCTGGAGATCTGAGGGTTATAGAACAAAGTTGAGAGGGGCCAGAAAGAAACACTGCAACCATGGCAACTCTTGCTCGGCCTCTTGAGTGGCTTCACAACACCTTTACCTGAGACCTGGGATAGCAAGGGTAGTGCACGGGTTATCAAAGGGCATGGCAGTAGTAGCAGCTGCTACAACTGGCTAATCCTAATTGACATCCATGTACGTTTAGGGTTAGGATTTCAGATTATTTTTAAAGGACGGGTACATTTTAGAGTTATGCTCTTAAGAGTTAGAAAGAGGGCAAGGTTAGTTTTAGGTTTGGAGTTATTGTTGAGGTACGTTTATGAAGTATGGTGCTAATGAAAGGGTCATTTAAAAGGCTGAAGACAATGGGGTCAAAGTGCTGTGGTATCATATAAAATCAGTGTTTACCATAGTTTTTCAACTGCCTGATTCCCAAGAAGACAAAATCTGTATTTTTTGCAATGTGTACAAACATTTTGTTTGTTTCCAGTGATTGTTATAATGCACACATTTAATTTAAAGGAGATGGATTGCAGAGAATGCAGTGTTTTCCCACTGAGAGTGTGAACAATGGGCCTGTGGTAGATACTAAGCATAGATGTCTGTGTATTGCACCCACTCGCACTTGTAGATTATTCTGCATACCCTTTCTCACGTCTCATTATTGCTCACACTCACTCTGTCAGGACTCACTGTTTTATTGGAAATTAGTGGATGAAGAAAGGAACAATGTGTTATAGTCAAATGTTTTTAATAAACAAATCCCTGGGCACAGTTGGGGGGTCAGTCACCTGCTCCCTACTAAATATTATATCATTGTCGGGCGGTCTACCCTGTGAAGGCATAGTACCTCGAAGAACTATTAACACTTTGAATTACACCAGATTCATTTGTAGCCCTGCATTCAAAGACACTGGAAACCTTATACTTACAACATGCTCACTGCTGCTTTTTTGCACTCATCGCCTGACTACATGAACGTGCTGCTGCTGTTGTTGCATTGAGATTCACGGCTGCCAAGTGCCCCATGTCAAGTGTCACAATTTAACTGACATCACATTGTATTCTGGGACTTAAAAGTGTACTTTTAATATTGTAAGTATTGACTCAAAACCCCAGCAGTAAAGTGAAGCTGGCTTAAAAGTGAAGTGAATTTGGCACACATGATAATGGCATACCTTCCAACTATGAATGTTTTTTGTGATGCTGCTTTTTGCTTTTGTACCACTATCCCACACGGGTGGTGATAGCACTCTTATCAGAGTTACCTCTCACTACACTTTGCACTAAATGTTTAAAGCCTGGGTTGTTTGTCAGTTGACCTCTATCAATACTGACTTCTGAGCAAATGAACCTGATGTACCAAAGGTTGCACCCATTCTGCATCTATGGGAAAAGTGATATTACATATGTTCAAAGTTCCTATGAGCCAGTCATTTCAGCTGTTGGTTACAGAATTAAATACCAACAAAACATCAAAACTCCCACATTCTCTGCAGTGTACAAAAATAATTCAGAGCCCTACTCTGAAAACATGTTTCTAAACCCTGCACCTTTGTGCACAAAATTGGAAGAAACAAAAGAAAAAAGAAGCCACATTCCTAAACAACAAAATGCAAGTAGGCTAATCTTATACCAATCTTTCTTGCCTCTGCCATGTATAACAAAGTCACATTGTGTTTGCCCCTTCAGAAAGAAAGAAAGAAATAATTGCACATTCTCTTTCACTTTATGTTTTTTAATGGTATTTTATTTTGTGAACCTGTAGGTGTAGGTCGATTTCAAAAATATAGTTTCCCTATACTTATAAAGGTAAGTACAAAAATATTGAAAAAAACCATATTGTTTCACACTAATATTGTTAAAAACATACAAATATCATGTTTTAATATATATTTGTTTTAAAATAGTAAGCCTTAAATATTTTAATATATAAAATTTGTATAATGTAAATTAAACAAATTTAAGTAACATTCAATACTATACATAAATATATACTTACAAAAACATACACACATAAATATATATGGGTGTGTATGTTTATATATAAATATATTTATTGAAACACTATTATTAAAGATATGTTTTACTTTATATTACATTTTGTTGTGTTTTTTAATTTACTACTATAAAAAAGCATATATACATATAATGGAGCGAAAATGAAGCGGCAGTGATGGAAGGGATTCGGTGAGGATAAGCTCCTACACCGATTGTTCCGGGGCCAGGACTTTGAACAGGGAGGTCATGTCATTTCAGCATTTTGCTGGTAAATTTATTTTCCGTGACTGTGTTCCATCTGGATTTTATTACCATAAAAATGCATCGGAAAGAGAAGCAAGCATTAATGTAATCTGTGCTTTGAAACAAGAGAACTCTCTAAAAATACTAATACTTACCTGATGTTTCCGATGCATTGTGGGAGATATATGCTGAACAGTCATGTGATTAAGACCTTCTTTAAAACTACATGCACGTACGCACTTTGCATATTGCTTCCTTCCCGTGACCAAGGCAGAAGCGCCGAAACATGTAGGGGCCATTGGAAGCATGAGTGGTGTTATTTCCCTGATTAAAGGACTGCTGACTCTGGAAATGGGCCTCTGTTGTTTGTTCACACGCAGTGATTTGGTGGGCCTTTCCGTGCCCGCTGTTTGAGAGGCTGCCCTGAATGGTTGGGGACTCCTTGAACGGAAGTTTGCTGTATGGATACATACATATATATATATATATATATATATATATATAATATATAAAAAATATTAACAAATCAAATGCAAAATATTAAATAAATTACTAAATTAAGGGGCTCATTACGATGGCGGGCGGAAGCACAACCGCCGTGCTGGCGGATGCAAAAACCACCAGTTACCGCCGGCACGCAGCAGTCCACACGCCCGCCCAATTACGATGCGAAAAGTAGGCCAAACACCGCCGGCAAGCCAGCAACACCGTCCGCCATCAAAGTGCGCCCGTACACGTAGCGGCGCAGCCCAACTGACACACACCGTCCGACGAAACACGTCCCGCCCGGCGTATAAATTACGATGCCGCAAACAAACGGCTCCCACGGCCAAGAGATACCGTACGACAAACCGAAGCGGTAACACGGACGCCGAGCACGGACAACGAAGAAGCGGCTCCCCGAGCATGAATCCAGCACTGCAGGCCCTCCCCATGCTCCTGCTGATGCACCACCAAGGACGCAACGTACCGCGGAGACGCAGGTAGGCACACACACAACAAGTGCACGCAAACAGCGCACACAGTGCAAGGGCGGAAAAAGCGGACAACCCCCACCAGCGCGTGTACACTACACATCCACCATTGCATCCACATATGACACACAGGCCAAATCGTAACATCGCGTAACACATGTGTACACACCACCTGGGACTAGGAACCAACAACCCTGTCACGGCCCCAAAGCGGCGATGACGCCGCCACACATGCGCACAACGCAGAGGCCAACCGCAGCGCCATGCATGCGTCGCACACAGACACAGGGACACAACCAAGCAGCACACACATCAGCCCCACCCCGAACGCACATGACACGTGACAGGCCTGCCACAGACATGTCCCCAACGCCCAATTCACGGACAACACCCAACGCCACACAACCGACGCACACATGTCAGTGAAGACACGCAACAGCAGGACACACCCCAGTGTAACAAACATGGCGTAGCACACAGCGGCGGCAACACCAACTAGGAGAAGCAGGGCCCCTTCGGGAAGAGGAACGCCAGTACCACACTGAAACACCCATACCACCCTGCACATATGAACAAGACATATAAAACGGAACACCAAAGAGCCCGGGGACCGACAACAGGTGGCCCAAGAATAACATTCACACACAAGGCCCAACGCAGAGCGGAAAGGCAGCCTGCCGCCCACAGAAGGGAGAGCAGACAGCACTGAATGACCTTCCATTCCAACTCCGAAACCACAGCCCTACGACAGAAGCCGGTGAATACAGCCATTGTCCAAGAATAGACCAACACAGGCATGCCGAGGAGACCGACCACAGGGCAGATAGCGCATATCACAGAAGCACACAACGGACGGGGAAGAAAGAAGAAAACACTCCCCATGTCGGCCACATGCAAGTTAATTGGAAGGAGTCACACATCACTGACCTTGAACTGTCTGAGAAGCATGTGGGATGAGGGCCCGTGTCCTCCAAACAAGCCAACAGAACACAAGTCCTGTCTCCCAACGACTACACAGAGCTCACAGCAACCTCGGAGCGTGCACATTGCAGACTGCACACACAGCCGGAGCACGCCACCACAACGCACCGCTGCGAAATGGCAACCGCAACACACCTACCCAACTACGCCGAACAGCTCAAGCTGTACAAAACCAACCTGTTTCATATATTGGGATGCGATCTCCTGTCCCTGCTGAACGTAAGTTACCGACTGACTTACCGCATCACATTGTTCAGCTGCGTCATGCCCGTCTTCTACTGTCGGAGGTGTCCCTACCAGCATCCCGTGGAGATATGCCTCTCCAACCCGGCATGTCTGAAGGCGGACCTGCTACCACTACTCCTCCCTCTGGACGCACACGACAGGGCCTGCTCTGCCTATGGGGGCATGGCGTATGTGGCCAACATCGCACCCGCACTGAAATGGGACCACTGTGCCTCCACACGACGGATCATCGAGAACAGCTACATCGAATGTCACCCAGCATGCCCCATCATGGTCCTCCAAGGGACAACTTACGAACAACACCTTGACAGCCACCATCCGCTACATTGGCTGGCAAACATGTACACCACCAATGACATGGAAGCCCTGCTGGACGGCATCGCATACCTGACAACCTGTAAATTCGTCGGACCACAACGCAGGTTCCCCGATTGACCTATGATGTCCAACCCCGCACCCATGCTTAGCTTCCGCACGGACTGGCCAGTCACCACCACAACAGCCATACCAAACGACCGGCAACTGTAACCACACCATCAACGACATCGCCATGACATCGGATATGACCGGGACATGCACACTGTTCCCCATCACATCCAGGAACACCGCATGCATCGTGGGGAGGCAGTGGCATGGGCTCTGTGTATCGCACCCACATGGACGGAACTGCACGAACAACCAGGACACGACATGGATCCAGCGCACATGGACACACACACCGCTCAGTGGACATGAATAGGTCGCCTGGAGTCTGTGGGTGCTGCACCCCTCCCACCCCCACCCCGGGAATCCCATACCAGGACCTTTGCATGGACGACAAGTGCATACAACAACAACACGACCCCAGTGACTGTGACATGTCCAGTAACCACCACAGTGCAACAACAAGTGGCACGCCGCTGCATGCACATGCCCTGATGTCATCTCACATGCACGCGTGCATGAGGAACAACCGCAGCAAACCAGTCACATGGAACTGAGATGGACTGTGCCCATGATGCCAAGCGGTCTGGTAGGCTACATGTATACCGTCTGTGTCAAAGTCCGCAGCTCCGCAGCTATACGTAAATGTACATTAGCACAGCCTTGGCCAAGCAGATGTAACTCTGAAGCCCACATCCCACATGCAACAGCCAATCACATGTAACCCCACACCCTATAGCATTTGCAATCATGCTCAGTATATCCTCAACATGTATTCCGCTGCCAGTAGTGTCCACTATACTGCATCACAGAGGACAGAAGACTCAATATAATGTTTGAAACCAAAACTGTCTCCGCTGACTCATTTCACAAGTACGAATGAGAGAGGATGAGAGTATGTGAAGTACACGGCAGTCGTGACATGACCATGTAGTCCACTGGTATTGGATGTCAACGCAAATGAGTAGCACAACTGTGGAAGACACACATGTGTCGTGTGAAGTCGTATGGACGCAGTGCTCAGGTGGGTGGGTGTGACGGGTAGATGCGCACATGCCAAGTTGGAGCACGCCGTGTTGGGAGGGGTCATGAACAGTACACCACCGCTTCCCTGGGCATTGTGAGAGGACACCTGTCGGGGGAGTGAACACGTGTGTGCACAGCAGCCGGGCACACGTACAAAGCGGTACCAGGCGCACCTCAGCCCACCCTCTGTGGACAAGCTGGATCCTGTTGTGCGCCCGCCATGCCCTTGACAAGGCACACACAGCCCCAGTCGACCAGGTGTAACCCCAACATAGTCAATCCGCACAGGCGATACAGGGCACGGGATGGCAGTGGAGCATGGTGTGTGAGAGGTCTCCTCGCGCTCCTCCTGGTCATATCACGCAGGCAATAGAACCTCAACGTCTAGCATGGCACAAGTCAAATGGAAGTGTAGGGGGACGCACCACAGCACGAGCAGCACTGACGTCACGGGAGGTGGCTCGCACCATCCCATCCATTGCCCATCATACCAACCACGCCACATGCCATTGCGACTAAGTGCAAGCGCGTGCGCCACCACCCCGAGCCCTCCCCAGAGAGGCCAAAGAGTGAATGTGTGGGCCATCAGCCACAGACGGACGCGGCCTGGCCGCAAGGGCAGCCACAGCCACTGGGTGTCGCAGGTGGCGGATCCGGAAGGCGAAGACTGTGATGCATAGTCCATGCAGGCCGGGTCTCCATTTGGGGCACCACGCAGGTGGACGGCGTCCCGCCACACATCATACCCTGAGACAGCCCACTCGTGCAACTGGACCCACACATACACTCCTTGCCCTCTCTGGTGCGAGCTTGGGGCTGCCTGTGCAAGCGCTAGCCTCACAGGTGAGCATGCATATTGGGGGAGCGAGGGGAGGACATGAGGGCTGGGGCGAAGATGACTGTATCACTGTCAGTTAGTACAAGGGATGACCCAGATGTGGAAAGGAAGAGACGTGTCCCGTGTGTACTGCAACTAGTCGCCAATCCAACTACCCCCATGTCCGGAATGTAAGCCCGCACCTAGGCCCGCCCATCCGCCACATCGAACATACCACCAGCACGACAACCTTCCCATTCGAAACACTGACTGGGGGTGGCGACCAGTGAACAATCATGTGTAGCCTACCCACGCGTACATGTGGGCCCTCCATGATCCATGTCACCTGCGGCAAAGTCATGACATGCGCAATGAGGGAAGTGAGGAGAGCTGTCCGCCCCACGCGCAGAAGGTGCATCAGCTCCACAGACCCAGCAGCGAGTCCAGCAGGGGTCACATGTGCAGGGGCAGCTGTGCCTGGTGTGAAGGCACATGCATATAGACAGCACATCGACCAATGTGTAGTCTGCCCACATCTACAGTCCATCATCATGCGGACATAGGAATTGAACACAGGGCAACACATCTTAGTTGGTGCACCCACCGTGACCAACAATGCGCAATCATCGACGTACCCGCCCTGTGCATGGCCCCCCACCCAACGGAGGCACATCCAGTGCCACCATCCCACACACACAAGCCTTCCACGGAACATGCTGTGTCCAATGGTCAGTACAGAGTCAGCGCCCATCTGGTGGATCCTGAAGAGGAGACACATGCACACACATGCCAGCTCCCACTATGTACGTCTGCCACCTGGCACGTGCAATGTAACCTCTCACCTGTGACGTGTGACTGCAAGCACACAGCCGTCTTGGCATGGGGCTGTCAATGTGGACACCTGTCAATGTTTCGGGAGGTGTGATCCGTACAGTGCTGTACATAGGGTGCAGTGCTGACACCTACTACTGTCTCATATCCCCTCGTGCCACAGGTCCCACTTGTTTTGGCCGCTCAGCCTGTGCCCACATCGTCGTCGTCGTGTGCCATACTCATCCAGCCGCGGAAGCAGTTCCATGCTCAGCAGACATTCATGTTGCCGTGGCGTTGCCGCTTGACGGATATGCAGTCAGTCCCCATCAGCACGCCCGCAAGTCATTGGGTCCTAGATCCCCATGTGCATGCACATGGCAGTGGTTTGTATCACTAGCCATTGCCATTGTTGGGAGACCTGTGTAAGTGTATTGTGGCCGTGCCGTCCCAGCTTGACAGCTGGGCTGTGGCTCATGTGCTTGCTCAGTCATGTCAGTGATGTGTATGCGAAATTGCTATGTGTCGTGTTGCTTTGACATGTGTCCTCTGCCATTGTCCCTAGGCGGAGACCGAACATTGACCGCCCATACCAATTGCTGGCGGACATGGACGATACAGAGGTTATTAGGAAGTTTCGGCTGGACAGGCCAACCCTGCATCGACTGTGTGCCATGTTAGAACCCCATCTCCGTCCCCGCAGGGTGTATCCGACTGCTGTCACCCCCACGGCTAAGGTGATGGCCGCCATGCATTTCTTCGCCACTGGGTCATTCCAGCACACAGTGGGCATTGGAGGAGGGATGTCCCAGCCCATGTTCAGCAAGGTGCTGAGGGATGTACTGGCAGCCATGATGCTGTACCGAAACAGGTACATCCGCTTCCCAGGGCTCGTGAATTGGCGGCAGTGAAGGGTGCATTCTATGCCCTTGGCAGAATCCCACACGTCGTTGGAGCCATTGACTGCACACATGTCGGCCTTGTTCCACCACAGGCCACTGAGCACCTGTACCGCAACAGGAAGCACACGCACTCCCTGAATGTGCAAGTGGTGTGCCTTGCGGACATGGTGATCACCCACGTGTGTGCAAAGTTCCCAGGCTCGGCCCATGACGCACACATAATGCGCAACAGCATCTTGCCACGACTGATGTCCAATATGCAACAGGATCGTGGCTGTATTGTCGGTGAGTATGTGGAGTGGTGTAGCGTGCTGGTTGTGCGATGCTGTCCCCTGTCCAGTTGGAATAGCAACGGTTCTCTGTGTCCCTCACACCCAGGTGACTCTGCGTACCCGAATGGGGCATGGCTGCTCAGTCCATTGAGGAATCCTCGCACCCCAGCAGACGATCGCTACAATGAGGCACATGGGAGGACCAGACGTGTGGTCGAGCGTACCTTTGGCCTCCTCAAGTCCAGGTTCAGGTGCCTGGACCGCACCGGGGTGCGCTGGCGTACTCCCCACAGAAGGTGTGCCGGATAGTGGTGGCGTGCTGCATGCTGCACAATCTGGCCATTCGGAAGCAGATCCCCTCATCGTGGATGACGGAGATCAACCAGGGCCCCAGCCCGCAGACCAGGACAGCTCGAGTGAGGAGGACAGCAGAGAGGAGGAAGCTGGTAATGTGCGGCAGCAGCTCATCGCCCGCTACTTCACTTGACGGTGAGTGTCCATGTACGACGGCTGATGTGGCTGTATCTGTGCAGGTGTGTGTGTGCTGTGTCAGGGTGGCCGTTTGTTCACTGCGTGCTGTGTGTCAACGCTCCATGGCCAGGGTAGTATGCCACTGTTGGTGGCTGTGGCATTGTGCCCTATTGCTCTGTGCGATGTGTGTACATTGCTTGTAGTTGTTGACATGTACTGTGTGATGGGTGTGTGACACACTCATTGAATGTGCTCCTGTTCTGTCTCCCACCCCTAGGTCCCTACAGGCCCTCCGGATTCCATTGCCATGCCACGCATCAGGTGCCTTTCCGCCCAAGGTGGCCGTTGTATTCCGTACAAATAAAACACAGGGCACAAACAGCAGTTAGTGTAAGAGGTGCATTTATTTCAAACTGTGACATGTGATTGTGTGTAAGGTGATGACAAAAGTGGTGCGTGCAGTGACAATGAGCTGTCGGTCATGGCTGCGTGATGCTCAGGGTGTACCCACTGGTTCTATGTCCATAGTCCAACACACACATGCCATCCAGATGGCTGTGTGGAGTGGGATCGTAGTCCAAGTCAATGCAGTGGCTGGTCAAGGAAGGCTGGCGGAAGGCTGGCTGGCTGCCTCACTTGCGTTTGGAGCGTGCGAAGTCCTCCCGGGAGATCTGTTTCCACTTCGGACGGCCCCTTCCACGTTTGCGAGGGGGTGCCTGCTTGCGACAGTGCTGGTGGTTGAGGTGTGCTCACTGGCTGTGGACGCAGGGGAACTGGACACTGCTGCTCGACCCTGCGCCCCGGCAGGTGGTGGCGGAGGGGAGCTGCTGTCCCTGGCTGTGACCTCACCGCCACCACCAGCTGGCCCATGAGGTCCACGAGTTGGCCCATACGGGCGTCCATGGACCTCAGCACCCCCAGCACCTCCCGCGTGTCTGAAGCAGACCTGACCCATTGTCCTTGGGCCTCTTCATAGGCCCCAAGGACTCTGGCCATTTGAGGCAGGGCATGGCTCCCAGGGGAGGCTGGCGTTTCCCTGACCCTGCTCCTCCTACCAGTCCTGCTGCCACCGGCCTGCCCACTAGCCACATTGCTCACCACGGTCCTCGCTGTGGCTCCCAGGGTGGATCCAGTCGGCCGGGCCACCACCTGCGCTGGGGCTGGTGCCAGCGAAGACGTGGTGGTGGTGGCGGCGGTGGTGGTCGGTGCGGCGATGGCGGCGGTTGCGGCAGTGGTAGTGGCCGCAATGACCGTGGGTGTGGCCGCAACGACAGTGGCAGCAGGGGCTGGGAATGTTCAGCAGCCCTGGATGATGGGTTGGTGGGTAGGAGGGGTCCTGGGGAGCGGCTGGGCCCTGCCACACCAGATGGGCCTGCTTGGTGGTCCGTGTCCGAAGAGGAGGACAGATCCTCCACATCCGTGTGTCCTCGTTGGGGGCTTGTAGGCTGGCTGTGCTGGCTGCTGGCTCCATCCCCAGCATCCAGCAGTTCGTCACCTGTGGGAGAGAATGAGATTTGTTATTGTGTTGCACCTGGCGAAGTATGTATTTGTCGTCTGACATTAACAGTTCGTGCAATCTCGTACATGGGTTTCCCCGGAGGCGTGTGTGTGGCTGTAGCATTTGTAGTTGTGTGTGCTTGGCAATGGGACTGTGTGCTGTGCACATGTGGCATGGGACGGATTGGCCATGCCGATGGGTGTGTTGCTGTGCCCCTACTTATTGTGACTCTGGTGTATGCGGGCTCCTGGCCCATCCTGGGTCTGGTTTGTACTTTGCTTTTGGTGTTCAGATGGGACGCTTAGGAACGCATATGGCAACATGGGGGCCATGCCCCAGATTCGCATTTGGGAGGGAATATGCTTTTGGGGTTCAAATGGAACGCTTAGGAATGCATATGGCAACATGGGGGCCATGCCCCAGATTCGCATTTGGGTGGGAATATGCTTTTGGGGTTCAAATGGAACGCTTAGGAACGCATATGGCAACATGGGGGCCATGCCCCAGATTCGCATTTGGGAGGGAATATGCTTTTGGGGTTCAAATGGAACGCTTAGGAACGCATATGGCAACATGGGGGCCATGCCCCAGATTCGCATTTGGGAGGGAATATGCTTTTGGGGTACATGCTGTGAGCCATGGGTGCCAAACGTGACATGTGTTGTGGCAGCATGACAGTGCATGGTTTGAGGTGTGTGCATGCTTGACATGGCCTGCATATTTGCTGTCTGTTGTGATTACTGGACATGGCATTGGACGCATCGTTATGAGTGAGTGATGGTTGTGTGCCAGCCAACGTATTGCAGTTGTCCCATCTCCTTGGTGTGCGTGCTGCCCTGTGCCATGTGCATCACTGCAGTGCTCGGGGGTGTGGCCCATGTTGTGTGTTGTTGCTCACAGTGTGTCGTGCGCTTCATTGACTTCTGGCACATGGTTGGTCATGGGCATGTATCTTAGCGTGACTGCTGTATGTGTGGCAGCTGTGCAGATGACATGCCTTTCATGAGACTGGGGCTGACGGATGGGATGGATGGTATGTTGTATGTGCATGGTGTGTCTGTGTGTTTGATGGGTTCAGTGGTGTTCGTGTGCATTTATGTTGTTCCGCTCTGTTGCGTCTAGTGTTGTTTGTCTTACATAGGCGTAGTTGTGGGGTGTGTGGTTGACAGGCAGTAGGGGCTACATGGACAGGACTTCAATGGTGTTTCTGGTTGTGTGTGATGAGTTGCACAGTGGCTGCCGTGTGGTACTATATTCAGTGTGGCTTGTGCATGCAGACGTGGCTCCTTGGGTGTTGCTATGTCTGTGATGGGTCATGTGGGGTGTGAGTCTGTTGTTCATGTCCGTGTGCACATTGTTCACTTGTTCGTGACGGTGGGCGGTGCTGCGTGTTCGTCTGCTACGTGACATGTCCCATGTGTTGGTCGTGTTCCGGTCCTCATGCCTCCAGTAATCCAGCCCTGTCCAGTTTCCCACCTGCAAGTTGTTCGTGCGTGCACTGTACTGGATGCCACATGGCTCTAAGCGGGGGTGCTCCATGTTGCAGGTCTGTGGGGGTGTTGTGGGTCGTGGGGGTGGCTGGACACCCACTGACACCGATTGCTGTGGACCGTGATGTCTGCCTTTCGGCTGTCGTTGTGCACTGCGGTGGCTGACACGTGGCTGTGGGGTGTGGGGGATGCTCCTCCTTGCTGTGCTGTGGGACTAGGGGCCTGGTGTGTGTTGTACTTGGGCTGTCCACCGTCCCACCCACTGCACTTTGTGTTCCTGCCACTTACCTGTTACTTGTCGGTTAGTGCAGCTGTGGCGGACACATGGGTGTGGTGGGTGCTCGTTGTGGCGCTTCTGGCATATTTGGGGACCTGTTGGTGGTTACGTGGCTGGCTGAGTGTACACATGTCCCCACGTATCTTACAGTTGTTCGGTTTGGGCTGTGTGTGGTGGTGTCTGTTGCATGTGTGTGTGATGTGTTGTGTATTGTGTGCTGGACATGGGGGTGTTTGTCCCTGGGAGCTGTGGCATGGTGGTAGTGCATGTGAGTACATAGCGGTGTGCTGGTATACATTAGTTTGTACTTACCAGCCTCCACTCCCCCTGCTAATCCGGCGAGGATCTCCGGATGTATTATGACTCGCACCTTCTCCTCCCACGCTTTGAAGGTCTTGAAGAGCGCGGGATTCCCTCCGCCAGTGACGGCAGCCAGCTCTCTGTTTTTGCCCTCCTTCTTCTTGACCAGGCTCTTGACGTCATTCCAACGTTTGTTTATTTCTCCTCTGTTCCTGGGCAGGGTCCCGACTGCATTGACCTGGTCTACGATCTGGTTCCACATTCTGTTTCTGGTGGCTAGTGGTGTGTGCTGGACCATGTTCCCATAGATTTGTGGGTGCACCTTGATAATCTCGTCGACCATGACCGTCAGCTCAATGGGCGTGAACTTGGGCATTCTTTGTGGTGCCATGGTGTTTGTGGTGCTGGTGCGGTGTGTGTTGTGTAATGTGCAGGGGGTTTGTGGTGCAGGTGTTTGGTGGTGGTGGTGGTGGTGGTGGTGGTTGTGATGTGTGCGTTTCTGTGGTGTGCTGCTGTCCTTGCTGTGTCACTGTGTCCTCTCCTCTCCTCTCTGGTTTGCAATGTTGCAAGGGGTTGTGGTCTGTGGGAGTGCTGCTTTTGTACTTACCTATGTGGGTGTGTCCTCATGGTCTGTTGTTTTCAGGTGTGTTGTGTCTGGGGTTCTGGCCTTTGTAGTTTTTGTTTGTCCGGGGGGTGTTTTCGGGATGTGTACTGTGCTTGTGTATTTGTGCGTGCCTTGCTGTGTGGACTTGTTGGCCATGTTGTGTGCTATTGGTTTTGTGAGCGGATGGTTTCTGTGCAGGTACGTGGGCGCCATGGCTTCTGCCGTGTCGATTCTCATCGGCGTTGTTTGCGCTGGCGGGCGGTATATTTGTAGTTTCCGCGCTCATGGCGGTGCGATCGTAATTTCACGTGCGGTGTGTCGGCCGTGAGGGCGGGCGGTTTTGTGTTGTCGTGCGTGTTTCCGTCCGTGGCGGGCGGTTTGACTCCGACTCGGTCGATGGCGGGCGGTATCTTGTGTGATTTTCCGCCGATGGCGGTTTTCGGTTTGTGTAATCGTAATGGCGTGGTCGGTGTTCAGACGGTGTGTGCGGGCGGATTTTTGCCGCTTCCATGCCTGGCGGATTTTTTTACGCCGGGTATCGTAATGGGCCCCTTAATAAATAAAAAAACATTTACTAAAAAATAAACAAATCATACAAAAAATAAATCTACATATATATATATATACACAAATAATATAAATTAAACAAATAATACTAATAATAGGTTTATTTAAACAATATTTAAAAAATAACTAAAGTCTGGGATTAATAGATATTCTATTCCCACTCCAGTCTGTGCAACAGTAGGGAAAGTGTTGGACTTCGGAGGGGTTAACATTTACTATTCCCACTCTAATCTTTGCAACAGTAGGGAAAGTGGTAGACTCCAGAGAGGAAAAATGTACTATTCCCACTACAGTCTGTGCAACAGTAGGGAAATCGTTGGACTTCAAAGGGGTTAAATACTATTCCCACTCCAGTCTGTGCAGAAGTAGGGAAAGTTTTAGACTTCAGAAGTGTTAAATGTACTATTCCCACTCCAGTCTGTACAACAGTAGGGAAAGCGTTGGACTCCGCCGGGGTAACATTTACTATTCCCACTCCAGTATAAGCAACAGTAGGGAAAGTGTTTGACTCCAGAGGGGTAACATTTACTATTCCCACTCCAGTCTGTGAAACAGTAGGTAAATCGTTGGACTCCGAATGAGTAACATTTACTATTCTCACTGAAGTCTGTGAAACTGTAGGGAAAGCGTTGGACTCCAGAGGGGTAAAATTTACTAATCCCACTCCAGTCTGGCCACAGTAGGGAAAGCATTGGACTTCGGAGGGGTAAGATTTACTATTTACACTCCATTCTGTGCAACAGTAGGGAAAGTGTTGGACTTCGGAGAGGCAAAAGTTACTATTCCCACTACAGTCTGTGCAACAGTAGGGAAACATTGGACTTCAGAGGGGTTACATTTACTATTCCCTCTATATTCTGTACAACAGTATGGAAAGTAATGGACTCCAGAGTGGTAACATTTGCTATTCCCACTCCAGTCCATACAACAGTAGGGAAAGCGTTGGATGCTAGAGGGGTAACATTTACTATTCCCACTCCAGTCTGTACAACAGTAGAGAAAGCGTTGGGCTCCGGAGGGGTAACATTTACTATTCCCACTGCAGTATTTGCAACAGTAGGGAAAATGTTGGACTCCAGAGGTGTTAAATTTACTATTCCCACTCCAGTCTGTGCAACAGTAGGGAAACTGTTGGATTTTGGAGGAGTTAAGTTTTACTATTCCCACTCCAGTCTGTACAACAGTAGGGAAAGAGTTGGACTCCGGAGGGGTGACATTTACTATTCCCACTCCTGTCTTTGCAACAATAGGGAAAGCGTTGGACTCCAGAGGGGCAAAATTGACTAATCCCACTTCAGTCTGTGCAACAGTAGGGAAATCGTTGGACTCCGGAGGGGTAACATTTACTATTCCCACTCAACTCTGTGCAACAGTAGGGAAAGCGTTGGACTCCAGAGGGGTAAAATTCACTAATCCCTCTTCAGTCTGAGCCACAGTAGGAAAAGTGTTGGACTTCGGAGGGGTAAGATTTACTATTCGCACTCTATGTTGTGCAACAGTAGGGAAAGCATTGGACTTCGTAGAGGTAAAATTTACTATTCCTACTCCAGTCTGTGCAACAGTAGGTAACGCATTGAACACCGGAGGGGTAACATTCATTATTCCCACTCCAATCCGTGCAACAGTAGAGAAAGCGTTGGACTTCGGAGAGGGAGAATTTACTATTCCCACTCCAGTGTGCAACAGTAGGGGCAGTGTTGTACTCTGGAGAGGTAAAATTTACTATTTGCACTCCAGTGTGCACAACAGTAGGGAAAGGGTTGGACTTTGCAGGGATTTCATTTACTATTCCCACTCAAACGCATAACATATATGAAACGTAACCCTATTAATTTATAACCAATTTAAAACTCTTAATTTGAACTTTATTAACATCGTATTTTAAATTGAAACAAAATAAAGCGATCACTCAGGGGATGTTTCCTCTAGGTAGTTGTTTTAATCCAGTTACGCATTTCGACTGCACCGCAGTCTTGGTCACACCTTTTTTTGCGAGGTTGATCGCACAATACATACAGAGCAACAGGAAATAGACAGCGGACATTTAGAAAAACATAGGAGTGTTTGTCACATAGTAATGGCATCCAACTTGGAATGTGTCAATGCATAGCCCAATTAACTCATTGTGCTTAATAATGCATGTAACAACAAAACAAATAAAGAGATATGATCAAAATATATCGGTAAATACCGAATGGCATGTATAATAATTCATGTGACAAATAAATTGAATTGGTGAATAGTGATTGGTTTGTGTTCAATTGTGTCTCCAAGCCCACAAAGAGTAATGCCATTATTTATGCAAATGCATGTTTCAGTCCCTGCCGGAAGTTGTGATATTTCTCGTGCTAAAAACAAGACTGCGTGCCAGTCGAAACACGTAACTGGATTAAAACAACTACCTAGAAGAAGCATCCCCTCAGTGATCGCTTTATTTTGTTTCAATTTAAAATATATATAAATATATATATATATCCAAAATTGTTCCAAGTAAAACGCACTCTCAAAGTCTTGGATGCCAAGCAGGAAGCTCATTTATTGCTCGTACGCGTATTAATTTTGGATATTAATAGCCGGTTTTGGGTTTTGGGTTTTCCGGCAGCACGCACCACCTAACAATGGGCTCGTTCCCGGAATGACCCTTCTTCGTGGATCTAAATATATATATATATATATATATATAAAACTATTAAACAATTAACATGATTAGTAAACAAATTAATAATTAATTCTCAATTAAATAAATTGTCATTTATATATTACTTAATTACCTTACCACACCATACCCCTGCAAACTTAAACCAGCCCACACCTAAAATATAACTAAAGTAAATAAATCTAACACAATAATCAATTAAATATTAATTAATAATTTAACAATTAATTATTAATTAATTAATTAATCATTAACTTCCCACCCTATACTCCTACAAACCCAGCAGCCCGCACCTAATATATAACTTAGAAATACAATTATTACACAATTTACATAATTGATAATCAATTAAATAATATTAACAAATTGTTAATTAATTGCTAAATAATTATTATTTAATTAACTTCCCATCCTATACTGCTACAAACCCAACAGCCCGCACCTAATATATAACTTAAAAAATATAATTATTACACAATCTAGGTATTTAATAATCAATTAAATAATTAATAATAAAATGTTAATTCATAGTTAATTAATTATTACTTAATTAACTTCCCACTCTATAGCACCACAAACCCAGTAGCCCACACCTAATATGTAACTTAAAAATATAAATATTAGACAATTTACATATGTATTATTCAATTAAATAATTATTCATAAATCAATAATTAATTAATCAACTTCCCACCCTACACCCCTAGAAACCTAGTAACTTGCAACAACAATAAAAATTACTATTAGCAATTACATTAAAAACTTAGAAATCACTTAAAATCACAAACTATATTTCAAAATATTATTAATTATACAAACAATAATAACACATAAAATTAATATATGAACTAACACACAATAAAGAGAATTTAAAAACGATATTTTTTACAACTATGTTATTGAAAATTATATTAACCACAATGATATTATTGAAAACGATATTACTTACCAGAAAAAGCGATATTCTTGACAAAGATATTTCTGCATCACAATATTTTTTGCATCACAATATTTTTTTTCCACTATTTCTGCAACTTGATATTTCTAATTTGACATTTTGTCCAAACACCGAGACGAGCTGACAGCTCAACCATTTTAGTTTTCTGCTTGCACGGTCTACTACCAGCTGAAAACACAATTGTTTCGCCTTGCCTTCTGAACGTTTAGTGCTGGTGTACGCAAAAACCTCTGGAGCTTTCATCTTGCTTCCTGGCTCTTCCATCTCCAGCCCCTTCGCCTTTTCCTGCCCAAACCACATACGTCTGTCTTCTGCTTAGTGTTCTGAATCTGGTGTCTGTGCATGAGTCACCCTCATATCCATATAACATTAATTTTGCATTCATTACTGTTCTTAATTCAGCCTTATTCCAAGCCTTATTTCAATCACAGAATCCCTGTGACATCTGATGTGCAGACCTCTCGCTTCCACCGGCTGAGCAGGAACAGATTCCCATCAATAGCTGTAAGCTTCTGATGATTTGAAGTGAATTACTCCAGGTGGATACAGTTCATGGAGCATTAGCTTGCGCTGTACTGCACCAGTGTCAGTTCCTTACTTCTGCCTGAGCAAGCCTTCTTCCCCACTACCGAAAGGTCATCCAATTTACCATAAATCCGTTTTAATTCCTCACTAAATAGACAAATATGTTGGCTAATTTCTGAAGAGCTGTAGATAGCAATTTATATACCAAAACTGTGACAGTAGTCACACATAGGCACCAACTCTAATCCTCAGAATGAGCTGTCCTCCTATCACCTCTACAGAATCTGTCTCTGCTTCCTGACTAACCTGAATGGCTTTATAGACATGGCTCACCTATATTTGTAATTACTATGCCACCTTAGATGACTGCATTCTCGACCTGTCTACCCCATTCTTTTCCAACGCGGGCCCACACTCTAATGAATGAGATCTTTAGTCACAGGATGCACCCAGTCAGTCAGCTTGGCCCTGTACTCAACTTCTGCATTCAGCTCAATCTGCAGCATCCCCAGGGTTCCTCGTATAGCCCTATGCTCTTCAACATTAAGATGGCCCACTCGTCAACATCATCCAGCTTCACAAACTCAAAAGCATCAGCTCATATACCAACAACACCTAGCTCATCCTCTCCCTCTCTGAAGACACATCTCACATCCAGATGAAGTTTGACGGCTGCATGTCTGAATTCGCAAACTGGATAAAGACCAACTGTCTGAAGCTCAACTCTGAAAAGATATAGGTGGTACTCTTCGAAAAAGACACCTCTATCTGGTCCTCAGCCTGGTAGCCCCTTTAACTAGGATTGAGACCCAACCCGTAAAACTAAGCCAAGAACCTAGGGATCGTGATCGACAATCAACTCTTGATGAACAACCTGGTTAACCCAGTTGCCTGCTCCTACTTCCACATCCTCAAGCTCCTCAGGAAAGTCTTCAGATGGCCCGGCTAAATTGCCGTAAAACTCTCACCCAAAATCTGCACAAGGAAGGCCTGGCATACCTGAACAGCCCTATCAACTTTCGCATACTGAACAGACGCCTACTTTTGTCCGGTCTCCTGCTGCCCCACATCCACTATATCCAAAGGGCCAGAGTCGGTGGCCGTGCCTTTTCATACCTGACACACAAAGCCAGGAACAGCCTCACCCTCCACATCAGTCACCAGATCTCATAGAATTCTGCAAAAAATGTAAAACCTGACTATTCCAATAGTTCCCAGTCAGGGCAGCCCCCTCCTTCTAAAGGCACCTGAATACCCTCCTGGGCGATATTTGTGCCATACAAATTAACATGCAAAAAACACAGTTGATGGACAGAATGCAGAACAATGTCATACATTCACCCCAGTACAGAGATCTGGGCCTAAATCCATCGTTTTTTGCTCACCATGCCATTCCAGTTTGAACCCAGCCATATGCAAATCAGTCTTGACCCTGTGCCTCATGGGAACAGTCCAGCCCGAACTGCCAAGCCAGGTCCTCCCTGGACTGGAAACAAGCATCCTAGGACCGGTTTCGGGGTTTCACCCTCTTCAGCCAGGATAGCTTGATTCCAGTGGCATGGAGAGCACGGGACCCACGTCTGGGCATACCCGTCCCACTCGGGGTGACAAATGCAAAAAAACACAGTTGATGGACAGAATGCAGAACAATGTCATACATTCACCCCAGTACAGAGATCTGGGCCTAAATCCATCGTTTTTTGCTCACCATGCCATTCCAGTTTGAACCCAGCCATATGCAAATCAGTCTTGACCCTGTGCCTCATGGGAACAGTCCAGCCCGAACTGCCAAGCCAGGTCCTCCCTGGACTGGAAACAAGCATCCTAGGACCGGTTTTGGGGTTTCACCCTCTTCAGCCAGGATAGCTTGATTCCAGTGGCATGGAGAGCACGGGACCCACGTCTGGGCATACCCGTCCCACTCGGGGTGACAAATGCAAAAAACACAGTTGATGGACAGAATGCAGAACAATGTCATACATTCACCCCAGTACAGAGATCTGGGCCTAAATCCATCGTTTTTGCTCACCATGCCATTCCAGTTTGAACCCAGCCATATGCAAATCAGTCTTGACCCTGTGCCTCATGGGAACAGTCCAGCCCGAACTGCCAAGCCAGGTCCTCCCTGGACTGGAAACAAGCATCCTAGGACCGGTTTCGGGTTTCACCCCTCTTCAGCCAGGATAGCTTGATTCCAGTGGCATGGAGAGCACGGGACCCACGTCTGGGCATACCCGTCCCACTCGGGTGACAAATGCAAAAAAAACACAGTTGATGGACAGAATGCAGAACAATGTCATACATTCACCCCAGTACAGAGATCTGGGCCTAAATCCATCGTTTTTTTGCTCACCATGCCATTCCAGTTTGAACCCAGCCATATGCAAATCAGTCTTGACCCTGTGCCTCATGGGAACAGTCCAGCCCGAACTGCCAAGCCAGGTCCTCCCTGGACTGGAAACAAGCATCCTAGGACCGGTTTCGGGGTTTCACCCCTCTTCAGCCAGGATAGCTTGATTCCAGTGGCATGGAGAGCACGGGACCCACGTCTGGGCATACCCGTCCCACTCGGGGTGACAAATGCAAAAACACAGTTGATGGACAGAATGCAGAACAATGTCATACATTCACCCCAGTACAGAGATCTGGGCCTAAATCCATCGTTTTTGCTCACCATGCCATTCCAGTTTGAACCCAGCCATATGCAAATCAGTCTTGACCCTGTGCCTCATGGGAACAGTCCAGCCCGAACTGCCAAGCCAGGTCCTCCCTGGACTGGAAACAAGCATCCTAGGACCGGTTTCGGGGTTTCACCCCTCTTCAGCCAGGATAGCTTGATTCCAGTGGCATGGAGAGCACGGGACCCACGTCTGGGCATACCCGTCCCACTCGGGGTGACAAATGCAAAAAAACACAGTTGATGGACAGAATGCAGAACAATGTCATACATTCACCCCAGTACAGAGATCTGGGCCTAAATCCATCGTTTTTTTGCTCACCATGCCATTCCAGTTTGAACCCAGCCATATGCAAATCAGTCTTGACCCTGTGCCTCATGGGAACAGTCCAGCCCGAACTGCCAAGCCAGGTCCTCCCTGGACTGGAAACAAATTAACATAACATAACATAACAATGTTGGGTTTAGGGTTAACTCTACAAGAGCAGGATCCCTTTCTGGTGTGCAACATGTCTTTCAGGGGCACATATTACAATAATACAAGAACATTCTTAGTGCCTCCATCCTGTCGTGTAGTTCCTATAGTACCCCTGCAGGACCTGCGCGTTTGGATAACATAAACCGTGGGCTTGGTGTTAGACTGATTCTGTGCTCCCCCACCGCGTATGTTAGCCGGATTTGCATTAGCTAGCTCACAGTGCCACTAGAATCTCCTCTTATCGGGGAGAGATTAGTTTCTGGCAACCTTAGATCATGACAACCCTGATTCCCCAGAATCGTGGAAACAATGTACTACTTTTCGCTCAGTCACTCGTGCTTACTTATTCGGTTTGTCTCAGAGAGTTACACAGAATAAACAGTTTGGGCGTTTCAATAAGTATTTATTGAACAGTTGTTATTCTAGTGTAAAATATATGTGCTGCAGCAACCAGCAGACAATAGCAGAGATATATTATCAGCAGTACGATAAAAGTGAAGGGATAGAACAGTTCTACCATATTGCAATAATCATGAATACATACATGAATATAAAAAGCATTATGAAAAGTACGCATACTCCTACGATGCCTAACTAGATGTACCCGAGTGTACCTAGCATATGTGTAGGTCTAAAAGCCTAAGAGCCAAGAATCCTTCTAGGATTTAGTCGAACCCCATTACCTGAATAGAGAGAGTGTGGGACCCCGTCCTGGTCTCGAGTTGGACACCCCGCAAGGGCTGTGCTAGACCGCTGTCAGCTGGAGCGACTGCATGCAGGAGCCTCAGCGTCTCTGGTCAGTGTGTCAGCATGGAAGCCTCGGTTCCCTCTATCTTACCGTGGCAAGATGTAGTGTATTTATACCCTAAAGTGTCTCGTCCCTCAGTATGGTTTGTATTGGTCTTTGTTAGACATGAGGAAGACGTCAGGGGTGAACTTTGTACATACATATTATGCGGGAGATGTAGCTGGTGAATGCTCATGCATAATTTATGAGTACATTGTAGGCCTGTGTTCCGGAAAAACCCTGCAGTGTTCTAACCACAGACTAGATAACGTTCAATCCTCAGAGCTCAATGTGTACTGTAGGGAACTAATGTAGGTGAAAGATCATGCCTATATTAGGGCATAGGAGATCATGACTATAATAGGGCATAGACGATTATGACCAAAATAGGGCATATACAATTATGACCATAATAGGGCATATGCGAATATGACCATATACAGCATATATGAACGCGTCTATATTAGGGCCTCTATATGAAACATAACAATCCTGGTATGCAGGGTAATGAGAACACACACACTGAACGCTGGGAGCCACACTCTTGAAGGTCGTTACATGCGCTCCTGTTGCAGCCGGGGAAAACATAAATCTGCAGAGCATTGTGTAAGACAAAGTCTTTCAGCATCAGGCAGCCCCACTTATATAGGTAATGCAGCATGACTGCAAGCTTGGTCACGAGGCAAGCTCCCTGCAGGTGGCGCCTGCAGAGGCAGGCATCCAGAGGTAGACCCCTGCGAAGTACGTTTCAGGGGCCCCCCCTCACACCAAGACAAATTTCCAGGCCAAAGATCACAGATGGCTTGATGGTAACCCTAAGGTCTTTCGGGCCGGGAGATGCAGGGCCCTTTGTTACACCCCTGACCATATATAGAATGTCCTACAGAAGAAAAGCATAGAGGGCACTCAGGGTCACCAAGAGGTTACATAAGGAGCTGCTATGTTGTTGAGGCTTGGATGACATGTAACTTGTGGCTAGAGCTATATGCACACTTGTTACACCCTACAGTCCTAACCCTCCCCACACATCCTATAGCCACTAGCAAGAGAAAGAGACTGGCGGCTGGGACTGGTGTCGGAGGGAGTAGGTGGATGTTTGAATTGCACCTTTGACCGCCCTTTCCTCCTCCTTGTGAGCCAAAGCTTACATTAGCTGCACTGTGAGATTATGATGTCACCTTTTGGATGTGCACTTTTTTGCCTCTTTCTGTGATTTCATCACGGTCAACCGAAGTTTGATGTCACCTTTTGTGATGTCATCACGGTCAAAGATGTTGTGAAGCTTTTTTCTTTGATGTCAGTGAGAGGAGGGTCCAAAGGCTTGTGATGTCACTTCCACTAATATTATAATTTGGTGAAACCATGTCAGAGGGGGGATGAGGGTGCAATTAGATGTGGGAGACGCGGGTAGAAAGTTGCCAGAAAGAAACACGTAATTTCGCTGTGCACCCTGGGTACTTGTACATGCATTCTCTTACCTGCACAGTCCCAAACTACTTTATTTATTGCAAGCATAAAACCATCCAGTCCAAACACAGAGGGCTCCAGATCAGTACTTGTAGACTGGAGCATCCCTCCCACTCTCTAGCCACATTTCACTAGTCGCCAGTCAGGGCAAGGGTCGAGTTAAAACTTGTGTAGTGTTTTATGGGCAGCCATGGGTGATGCCCTTGCACATGCCCTGTTCACAAGGCAACAGCAAACAAGCTCTTTGTTTGCAGTCTCAGAGGCCGCAGTGTCTACTTGTCCCCTGAACAAAAGGGGCTATGTGCTTGGCGCCCTCCTCCATCTGACTTGCAAATATTTTTGCATTTGTTAGTAAGTGCCAGTTCTGTAAACAAATCAGACAAAGCTGTTTTGTGAATATATTTGAATGTTGAAGTCTGTTTCAGTATTCAACATAAGCAGCCCGCTTCGACCGGCGACGTGTGCGGCATGCGCGTCCATTCTATCAAATTTATTCCAGGATCCTACTAAGATACTTATAGCAAGACTCTTTGCATTTTATGTCTTTGTATTTTATTTTTTATTTATTGAGGTCGTAGTTTATTCACGGGTAGTTAAAACCTAACAATCTTAAAACAAAACTATTAAGAATGATAATAAAACAGTCGCAAAACTCAACATGGAATAAAATTGCTAGTGCCATTCATTGGCTTGTTCAATGACCTCCTTATTTAATTACCCAAATGATGACTTAGTAGGCAACCAATCTGCTTTGTGTACTCATAGTATACGAGGATTTACAGGAACATAGTATAAGCTCAACAGATTCCAGCACGTCCCGACACAGCAGACCTATGCTATCGCCTTATGTTCGAATGTACCAAGACCCTGAGGTCTTCAATGGTATTTTGTTTACACAGTTAGGGTTTGATATGATATTTTAGAATATCATGCAACTCTTATTATTATTACTATTTTTATTATTGCTATAAAATGAATGCTATTAATGATAATAATTGTAATAGCTATGATATTAGTACTAATACCATGCAAATAACAATATTATTATTGTTATTAATATTATTATTATTGCTATAAATCTAATACTATTAATGAAAATAATTGCAATAACTATGATAATAATACTAATAGGACTACTAATAATAACAATACAAAGAACATTATTATTATTATTATTGTTACTATTATTATTAATATTAATGTTGTTATTATTATTATTATTATTATTATTATTTAAACCCTTCAACTCTCTTTTGTTCCTTGAAACTAGTCTAGTGAAGGTGGGTCTTTAAATTGGTCTAATCAGTGTCTTTTGCAGCTCTGCGCAATGAGTTGAAATCTATTCTTATTTCCAGTTTACCCCATTCCTTTTGCTTCAGAACAGCACCACGCTCCCTAAAAGTGTGCCAAAGCTACACCGAGTGCGGCCAAAGGTGCATGCGCATCCCCCCATTTTGAACAACCCGATCACACCTGCACCTGTGCCACGCCTCCCTTAAATTTTTCTGTTGACCTGGAAGGTCTGAAATGTTCTATTGTCCCTCATTGTAAGTTACTGCACAGTGGTCTGCTTGTGTTTTTGCAAGTTTTTAATGTGTAAGGGTATTTTGTTTTGCTTCCATAATCTCATTGCTGTACTTTGGAATCTGCCTTGACATAGTTACATGTATGTAATGAATAGGGACCTGCCCTCTGTGTGTATTTCGAACATTCCCATTGGCCACGCTCCAGGAACAGCTCTCTTTCCACCGCATTACTAAACTTACTACTAAAGAAGATTCCACCACCCTTGCAGATTTTCTGTAATAGTATGGCAATTTGCCGTCAGAAATTGTTCAAATTCTGATTTCATGAAGGAGGATCTGGGAATTATGAAGGTCAGTGCAACTTTTTGAGGCAATAAGTTAGAGGCATGACTGCAAGAGGTTTGGTGAAGTGGCACTTAGTGTCTTGCCAACAGGAGACATTATTTTACTGCCTTGATTAACTGAATGTCTCCTTTGCATGCTTCTGCTGGTTCAAATATGGCACCCCATTATGAAACTGAGGCCTCATTGGGTGCACTCAGTGCCATCTCAAGATTATGCACCGCATTAGAGCGGAGAGACTAGAGTTTCAAAGTGCAGCTCCATAGTTCACTGCCAGAAGACCCTCTTGTATTTGCAGAGGGGCATGGACCCCTAGATGTGAGTCAATATTCCCCTGTCGCTAATTGTTGCTGTGAGGGACTCTGGGAGGCTTCACTTCCACTCTACCAGCTCTGTTTGGGGAGCAGACTGAATGCCACTTCCTATATGGTGCACAGATAGTGCACTTTCCGAGAACCTGTCTGCCTTTAAAATATGGCACAGAAAAAGAGCAAAGGCGTTCCCTCATTAGCATGGGGTATACCTCATGCAAATGAGGACACACCACATCTTCAAATTTAGCATCTATGAAATGAGAGCTTACGCATTGAATATTTTAGAAAGGGTCACAATCAGATGAAGTCCATTTCTTAGTAGGTCTAGAGGTGCAACAATTGTGGGAGCACACATCTCTTGTGTCACTGTGGCACTTGGGGGAAATGGCTCCTGGGTAGGTGTCTTCTGATCCACATCCAGGGTTTGAAGGACATGTTCTGCACTGAGGCCTACCATCGATTGATGGAATTCTCATAACATAAGAGGGCCCTAAGAACCCTAGAGGATATCGGTTTTCAGTACTCGTGAAAAGCACCACCCTGCGAGATGGTCCTCTGAGGCGACAGTAGGAAGATTATTTTAAAAAACAGACTAATGAGGCAACCAAATACCAGTCAAAGACAGCACCATTTAAGATGAGGCCAAATTATCTCTTCTGCAAGTTACCACAGTGTGAAGTTCTTTTGATTCTTTGTAACATCAAAATTGTAGAAATCTAAGAAGCCATAGGGGACAACCCAGACCACCGCCACACCCCCAAGGTGCCAGCTCCCTACAGTCTTTACCTTCTTGCCTGAAGGACAGCAATTTAACAGCAGTTAAAAACAGAATTGAGGCATCCAATCTAACAGAAGAACACCGACATAGTGTATTAAGGAATTCTTTCAGTGTTAATCCCTGATACTGAGTAGCTCTTAAATGAATTCTTTCATTAAAAAATTCATCTCTGACCACTTGAAGAGTTTAATTAGTGACATGGGGTTTGATGTACAAAGTTTTAGCGAGTTGCAACCATTCGCAAATTGGTTTGCAACCGCAACATTGCCATTTGGATCGCAAAAGTTGTAAAACGTGTCTAATGTTTTATGAATCCTTAATTTGCGATTTAAAATTGACTTTCTAAAATTGTGATTTCAAAGCCATATGTACTAAGCATTTGTAAGTTGTGAATAGTCGCAAAATTGTGACATTGCATGTGCAATATACAATCAAGGGGAAGCAGGTAGTAACCAGGTGCAAAGTTCAAAAGTTCACCCAAAATGCAATCCAAACTTTCACAGTGGCAGAACTCAGTGCCATGGCAAGGAGAATTTGCATCCTAGGAGCTGAGCTGAGCAGAGCAGGAGGAGAAGGAAAGAGAATTTTTAAACATAGGGTTATACTGTCTGAACAAACTGAGAAAGAGCTTCATGGTAGATACAGGTTCAGCAAGCAGGTGATTTTAAACTTAACCGGTTCGGTGCCATGGACGTAACGGTTATGTCCATGGCTGCAACGCTGGTCTGCCATGGACATAACCATTACATCCAAGGGACACAACCACATAATCCCTCTGCTGAAGACAGCAGAGCGATTTCCTTTTTTTTTGTTTGCCTCGGGAGGTGGGGAAGAGCTTCCCCAATCTCCCGAGGCTTTTTTTCCCAATGTATTGACGATCGCGCGCATGGCGCGCTGACGTCATTACATTGAAACTGAAACTGAAATGAGCTGATCGGCTACTTCAGTTTCAGTGCTTCAGTGCTCGTGGGGCTATCTGAGCCCCCCAGGCACCGAATCACATGGGAGAGGTATTGTTGGAAAGGGGAGAATCGCCCCTTTCCAATGGTACCTCTCCCTAGTGGATCCCTGCTTGGGGATCGCTGCAGGGGGGCGATCGGGGGCAGAAAGCCCACTATGCACCAGGGATGTTTTTCTTTTTTTCTTAATAAAAGAGGGGTGGGGCCTTCCCACAATGGGCATACCAATGCCCCCACCCTCCAACACAAAAATATGACAGTCTTTCTGCCCCCCAGGAGGCATATGGGGGTTATTACCCTAGATCTGCCCCCCGGAGGGGCAGAAAGCCAACAAGACACCAGGAAATATTATTTTTTTCCTTACATTTCTGTCTGGAATCACTGTACCAGCACAAATTTCCTACCACCCAGTGTTTCCCTCAGTCTCTTGAGTAAAATGATACCTCACTTGTGTGGGTGGGCCAAGGGCCTGCGACTGGAAAGGGCCAAAAACATAGAGATTGAGACGGTAGCACAGCGAGCTCTAGGAGCTATATTTTTTTCTATACGTTTTTAGGCGATTCTGCATTGGACACCCAAACAAGTGAGGTATAATTTCTATCGAGAGACCAAGGGGGACGCTGGGTGGGAGGAAATTTGTGCTGGTGCAGTGATCCCAGACAGAAATGTAAGGAAAATGTGATTTCTTTAGCTAAATTTGAGGTTTGCAGAGGATTCTACTTAGGAAAACGTAGGGGTATCCATGTAAGTCACACCTCCCTTGACTCCACCGGGTGTCTAGTTTTGAGAAATGTTTGGGTTTGGTAGGTTTCCCTAGATGGCCGCCTAGCCCGGGACCAAAAACGCAGCTGTCTCCCTTGCAAAACCAGGTCATTTTGTGATACAAAAGTTTGATGTCTCCACAATACGTTTTGGGCCCTTCCCTGTCGGGGGTACTTGGCCCACCTACACAAGTGAGGCACCATTTTTATCAGGAGACCTGGGGGAATGCTAGGTGGTAGGAAATTCGTGTTGGCCTGGTGATCCCACAACTTTCCCTCACAGAAATGTGAGGAAAGAGTGATTTTTTTAAAGCTACATTTGAGGTTTGTAGGGGATTCTGGGTAAGAAAACATTGGTCGATCCACGCAATCTACACCTCCCTGGACTCCCGCGGGTGCCTAGTTTTCAGAAATGTCTGGATTTGGTATGTTACCCTAGATGGCCGTCGAGCCCGGAACCAAAAGCGCAGGTGACTCCCTTGCAAAACCAGGCTGTTTCGTGAACAATTATCTCCACACTAAGGGGCTGATTACGATGGCGGTCGGAAAAGCATTCCGACCGCCGTGGTAGCGGGAAATTTCCACCCGCAGGTACCGCGGGAAAAGCGCTGGCCAGATTAGGATGCACTGCCTGAAACATCCTATCGCGGCGGTCTGATTCCAGGATACACTGGCGGAAAAGCTGAAAATCCGTCCGCGGCGGTCGGATTTGCAGCGGAAAGACCCAGGACCGCCGCTTTCCCAGTGGTCATGAACGCATGGAGGTGTCCGCGATTCAACTTTTGCTATCCGCAGTAGTGCTTCCGCCATCCCGAAGTGTCCGAATTCTCCGCTGCGGTGTGATGAGCTGTTTGAAGCATCGTGATTTGACCGGCGGTCTTCACCGCATTCCGCACGGCGGTCCCTCTCTATTGGCTCCGTCCGCCACCTGTGCGGGAGGAGATTTCTGGCGGTTCACGTAACTCCGCAGCGGACGGAAAATGGGCTATGTTTGCCCATCGTAATACGGCGGACGCTCTGACCGCCGCTGGAGTGCGGAAAAGGACGTTTTCTGCCACCGCCAGCACGGCGGTTGTGCCTCCGCCCGCCATCGTAATGAGTCCCTAAGTTTTGGGCCATTTCCTGTTGGAGTCACTAGGCCTACCCACACAAGTAAGGTACCATTATTATCAGCAGACTTGGGGGAATGCTGAGAGGGTGGACGTTTTTGGCTCCCCACAGATTCCAGAACTTTCCATCACAGAAATTTGAGTAAAATGTGTTTTTTTTACGAAGTTTGAGATTTGCAAGGGATTCTGGGTAAAAGAATCTGGCAAGAGCCACACAAGTCACCCCAACCTGGATTCCCTTTGGTGTCTAGTTTTAAAAAATTTACAGTTTTGCTAGGTTTCCATAGGTGCAGGCTGAGCTAGGGCCCAAAATCCACAGCTAGACACATTGCAAAAAAGTGTCAGTTTCCACTTGAAAAATGGGATGTGTCCACGTTGCATTTTGGGCCGTTTCCTGTCGCGAGCACTAGGCCTACCCACACAAGTGGGGTATCATTTTTATCGGCAGACTTGGGGGAATGCTGCGTGGGTGGAGGCTTGTGGCTCCCCGCAGATTCCAGAACTTTCCATCACAGAAATGTGAGGAAAATGTATTTTCTTTTGACAAAGTTTGAGCTTTGCAAGAGATTCTGGGTAAAAGAACTTGGGGAGAGCCACACAAGTCACCTCATTCTGGATTCCCCTACGTGTCTACTTAAAAAATTTACCGGTTTGCTAGGTTTCCCTAGGTGCCGGCTGAACTAGGGCCCAAAATCTACAGCTAGGCACATTGCATAAAAGGGTCAGTTTTCTGTGGAAAACCGTGATGGGTCCACGTTGCATATTAGGCCGTTTCCTGTAGCGAGCACTAGGCCTACCCACACAAGTGAGGTATCATTGTTGTCGGCAGACTTGGGGAAATGCTGGGTGGGTGGAAGTTTATGGCTCCCCACAGATTCCAGAACTTTCCATCACAGAAATGTGAGGAATATGTGTTTTTTTAGGCAAACATTGAGCTCTGCAAGGGATTCAGCCACACAAGTCACCCCCTCCTGGAATCCCCTGGGTGTTTAGATTTAAAAAATGTACAGGTCTGCTAGGTTTCCCTAGGTGCTGGCTGAGCTAGGACCCAAAATTCACAGCTTGGCACTTTGCAAAAAAAAAAGGGTATTTTTCTGTGGAAAAATGTGATGGGTCCATGTTGCGTTTTGGGCCATTTCCTGTTGCAGGAGCTAGGCCTACACACACAAGTGAGGTACCATTTTGATTGGGAGACTTGGGGGAATGCTAGGTGGGTGGAAGTTTGTGGCTCCCCACAGATTCCAGAACTTTCCATCACAGAAATGTTAGGAAAATGTGTTTTTTCAACAAAGTTGAGCTTTGCAACGAATTCTGAGTATTAGTACCTGCTGACAGCCACCCAAGTCACCCCATCCTTAAATCCCCTGGGTGTCTAGTTTTAAAAAATGTACAGGTATGCTAGGTTTTCCTAGGTTCCGGTTGAGCCAGAGCCCAAAATCCACAACTAGGCACTTTGCAAAAAAAGGGTCAGTTTTCTGTGGAAAACCTTGATGGGTCCATGTTGCGTATTGGGCCATTTCCTGTAGCGGGCACTAGGCTTACCCACACAAGTGGGGTACCATTTTTATCGGGAGACTTGGGGGAATGATGGGTGGGTGGAGGTTTGTGGCTCCTCACAGATTCCAGAACTTTCTATCACAGAAATGTGAGGGAAAGGTGTTTTTTTTATTTTTACAAAGTTTGAGGTTTGCAAGTGATTCTGGGTATTACTACCTGGTGAGAGCCACACAAGTCATCCCATCCTGGAATCCCCTGGGTATCTAGTTTTAAAAAATGTAAAGGTTTGCTACGTTTCCCTTGGTGCAGGCTGAGTTAGGCCTAAAATCCACAGGTAGGCAATTTGCCAAAAAAGGGTCCGTTTTCTGTGGACAAACGTGATGGGTCTATGTTGCCTATTGGGCCATTTCCTGTCGCGGGCACTAGGCCTACCCACACGAGCCAGGTACCATTTATTTTGCGAGACCTAGGGAAATACAGAATAGTAGAACAAGTGTTTTATTAGTTGTCTTTCTATGAATTTCTACCATCCAAATGTAAGACAGTGGGTAAAAAAGAAGACATTTTGAAAAATGCCCTCTAATTCACATGCTAGTATGGCTACCCACAAATTCAGAGATGTGCAATAAACCACTGCTTCTAAACTCCATATCTTGTTCCCATTTCGGAAATACATAGGTTTCCTTGGTGCCTATTTTTCACTCTTTATATTTTACCAAATTAATTGCTGTATACCCGGTACACAATGAAAAACTATTGCAAGGTGCAGCTCAGTTATCGGTTCTGGGTACTTGGGTTCTTAGTGAACCTACAAGCCCTCTATATTCCCGCAACCAGAAAGGTCTCACGGATGTAGCAGTATATTGCTTTTAAAAATCTGCCATAATTAGAAGAAGTTACAGGTGAAAATGTAGGCATAAATGGCTGTTTTTTTCAACTCAATTTCAATATTTTTTTATTTCAATTATTAGTTTCTATAGGAAAACCTTGAAGGATCTACACAAATGACCCCTTGCTGAATTCAGAATTTTATCTAATTTTCAGAAATGTACAGATTTCCAGTATCCATTATTGGTTTCACACCCATTGCTACCACTAACTGGAAGGAGGTTTAAAGCAGAAAAAATAGGAAAAATAGACTATGTCCCAGTAAAATGGCAAAACTGTGTAGAAAATTTTGGTTTTCTGATAAAAAGCCTGCCTGTTACTGAAAGCAGCGAAGATAATGGTTTTAGCACTAAAAACCCTTTGTTCATACCATTTTCAGGGAAAAAAGTTGACGCTTTCTTCTGCAGCACTTTTTTTCCCATTTTTCCTGAAAAAACCAAAATGTAGCTGTATTTTTCCCAATATCTTGGTCCCCTCCAGGGGAATCCACAAACCCCTGGTACCTTTAGAATTCTTAGGATGCTGGAAGAAAAGGATGCAAATTTGGCGTGGACACCTTATGTGGAGAAAAGGTTATGGGGGCCTAAGCGCGAACTACCCCAAATAGTCAAAAAAGGGCATGGCACAGGGGAGGCCTGGCAGCAAAGGGATTAAATAGAACTTTGGAATGTTGACAGCTCCATTGAAGACAATGGAGCAGCAGGGGCTATGAACACTGGTGTAGGCCTGATCCTGCCAACTTTTCAATGTCCTAATCTACAACCTCTTTCTCCCCCACTTCCCTGCCTGCCCAGGGTATATGGATTACCCAGGGGACTGAGAGAGGTAGAGGCTGAGGACGAGGGTGCACAGCGATCCTCTCCCACTCCCCTCCTCCCGTTTCTCTCAGTATAACTGGAGCCTCGGAAGGAGGGAGCGGAGAATTCTCCTAAGCCTCTGCCTCCCTTGTCTCTACCAAATAAAGAGAAATAGTTTGCCAGAGCTCGAGGAAAACCAAGGGCTGACTGCTGCCTATTTTCACGACTTTTCTGTGTGTGCACACACACTAGCAACTGTTCGGTGCACATAGACACCAAGAGCTGGTAAAGGAACTGAGGTTTTGGCTGTGTGGATGCTTGGAAATTTGGACCTCCTGCCATCATGCGTCAGAATGTTCTAAAAGCCTAATAGCCCGTCATAGAGGGCTAACCTGGAAATTTAAAGCCAGATCCCTTGTTATCTGTCTTCGCTTTCTGCCTATAACTCTGGAGCAGGGCTTTAATGGACATTAAAGCCTGCTAAGGTGGGCTTTATTGCTCTTCTGATGGGTTACAGCCAGATAGACATATATGCCTAATGCAGCAAGGCTATCCCTACAAATATTCAGGTGTTATGAAGTCTACATTGGATAGTTACCAGCGAACAGTAGCTTTTGCTGTGGGAATATCTCAAGGTGCCTTGTCAACAGTTTTCAGTAACATTTTAGATGCCATTGTGATAAGGGTAAATGTACATCTTTCTTTTTCAGATCTCCCGATTGAGTTGCAGGCTACAGAAGTAAAACATTTTCTATTCCATAATTTACAAACACTATTGGATGTGTGATTGGAATCCTTGTCTCCATTTGCATCCCTCTATTCCCTCAGAGACTGAGAACATTTATCGAAATCATAAAAATCGTCACTCTCTCAATATGCAGTTGGTGTGTAATTCTACATGCCTCACCAATTACATAGTTACAGATTTTCAAGGAAACACATGAAACAAGAAAGATATGATTGGCTCTACTCAACTTTAAAAGAAATGTTGTAGCTGTCTTTCCAGGACAGGGGGGACACAGTGCCACCCTCCCATGAGGTACCAAGGTAGTCCTATTGGAGCCGCTGTGCAGGACCATGCAAATTACACTGAGCGAAGCTTGCATAGTCGCACTGTACCAAGGAGGTGACGCTTGGTTGCAGTATTGCATGGCTATTACTGTACCACAAAGAAAAAAAAAGGGAAAATATGGGGTGGGAGTTCATAACGGTTGGCCACCCAATGAGAGTTGAGGCAGGGCATGGCTGAAGCCTATGCCCTGTGGCAAAACACCTGCCACGTAGGCTGAAGGCTGTGTGTGGCGACGGTTGGCTGTCTGTGGGGGGTCGGGCGCAAAGGCCATATGCGATGGGGGTGTTGTCCGGCAGTGGCCAGACCCAGCAGCCAACCATCCCACCACATGTGGGCAAAGGGAAAAATATTGTTCAAGGTCCACAGAGGGTTGACTGAATGCGGGGTAGGCCACCCACATGGGTTGGGTGCAGGGCCTTGACCCAGGCCATACACTGCAGCCAACCCCCACACCATGCACAGCTGAAGGGAAAAACATGGGGTGGTGGTCATCTGGTGCCAAAGACCATGCATGGCGGGGTGTCGGCACCTGCAGCAAATTGACCACACACTGTGTGAACCCTTTGTCATGCACAACCAAAGGGAAAAATATGGGGTGGGGATATCTGACGCTTACCTGCTCTTGGGCTGTTGGGTGTAAGGCCTGGTCACAGGCCAAGCCTGTTGGCCAACCTCCTGTTGAGGATGGCCAAAGCCTGTGTCCATCAGGGTGTTGGCACCTGCAGGGGGTTAGGCACAGTGCATGGTGGCCAACACCCATGCATGCATGGTCAATGGCCGTGCGCGGCAGGGTGTTAGATGAAGGCCTGGCCGCAAGCCAACCCCCGCCATTTGAGATGTCTTCAATTATGTCATCAATGATGTCCTTTAACATGTCATCAGTGATGTAATACGTGAGGAGCATGTAATACGTGAAGAGCAAGTTATAGTTAGCTCAGTAAACTATTAAAAGTGATAGTCAGTGTTTTTTAAACATTAGTGTTTGTATTATTTCAACAACTAACTATACTATAGACATATGTCACTTATGTCCATGGGCACAAGTCCTTCACTGGTTTAGTTAAATCTAGCATACCTGATCTAATGATCTTATGTGCCTCATAAATTGTGTTTTTTTATGCTCCTTAACCGTCCTACTGAGTGCACAGGTAACCACTGCAGCTTTCATTAAATCTTGAGCATAGTTTTTTCCATAGAGTGTAATTGTGATGCTGCAAGGAGTGGCAATTGGTACCTCACCTAACATTTAAAAAACAACTTGCCTGTAAGGCCTGTCTGCCTAAGGACTGGCGTCTTGCCCTGTATCTATTACCCTGTCGTGATGACTGAGTGTTTACTGTAAGTGTTACAGTAGTTGTTCAAACAGAAGGTAGTGTGGCAGTTTTCAACAATAGTTCTGTTACAGGCTTCTCCAACGAGTAGCTTGTGAGCTACAGGTTGTTCTCCTGTGTGCAGCACTTAGAAGCTTTTGATTGGTTGAATCAATATATGTACACATATTTGAGATGACAATATGTGTATTTTCAGAACTCATAAACTAATGTTTGGTAAAAAAAACTAGAAATTGCAACATATATTTAAAGCTGATATTTTTGAGTGATAAATCATAAGGCGTTGGAGAGACTTATCATTCATATTATTATCTTGGTGCCAGGAGCATTCCAGCTATGGCTGTTATATATCACCAATGTAGATGCATTCCAAATTGATGAAACCTTATTTTAGAAAAACAAATTGAAGATTGAAGCAACTCGACTATGGATGAACTTCCAGCCCCCTGACTTCTCTGCTGATCTAATACACTTTAGGAAAGGGCTTAAAACTTGTCTTTTTCCCAAAAATTTGAGCGCGGTTCAGGATTTTAACCTAGTACGATACTGTTGAATACTGGCATATTGTATGGCATTTTGTCTCTTTTCCACCAATGAGTAATACAGCGTCAGAGCGCTTTACAAGTAGTTTAAATAAATAAATAATTTTACTGCTGGCCTTCCTGCCAGATGCATTGAGGTGATCACTGTTGACAATCGCACATGGGGTGGCCACTAATGCAATCTTGTCTGAAATGTGTCATTGTTACAACACAAACAATATTAGTTGCTAAGAAATTATTTTCATTCAGCATAGGTAGCTCCAAGTACAGAAAAGGTTGTAGCATCTATTGGTTACACAATGGCTTCTTCTCTTGTTGTTGAAGTACTTTCTGAAGCTATTGTTTATGGCGTAGGGGGTCTTCTTGCTCCAATGGTTCTTCCTGAGTCTGTGCCAAACTTTTCTGATGAGTCAGCCCTGTTAGGGAACACATCATGTGTTATGTAAGAACATAATGTTATATTGAAATTGAAAGTGATTATTTAGCAGTACACTATTGTTTGGAAGTATTCACATTTCATGTTGTAATATGTGTGTGTTTTATTTTTTAATTAAAGTTGTTTGAAACATGTAAATCATGTATTGTAATTCTACTTTATAGGTTTGTTGTTTATTTCTGATTTTGCATTCAAGGCAAGACACTACAGGAACTACGTTCCCCAAAAAGCATTTGTTGAGTTGTATATAGCACCCATCATGGCATGTCCTGACAATATGGATGCTTTTTAAACCTGCTGTAATATAGTAATTAATACTTTATAAGTGAAAAAAAGTCTATAAACATTTTGGGCCCAATTCACAAAAGTAATCTGAGACAAAATTCTAACTTTATGACTTTCGGTATTCACAAAGGGTATTTAGGAGTAGTAAAGTTAGGATTTTGTCTCAGTTAAACTTAAGTTTTGGTCTTAAGTTTAATTTAAGACCAAAACTTAAGTTTAACTGAGACAAAATCCTAACTTTACTACTCCTAAATGCCCTTTGTGAATACCAAAAGTCGTAAAGTTAGGATTTTGTCTCAGATTACTTTTGTGAATCGGGCCCATTGATTTTACATTCCTGGTGTTGTTGTGGAGCTGATGTGTCAATTGTCAAAACTCCAGCCACCGCTGCCTGCTGGAAAGGAGACTCAATCAATTCTTCATTGCTGATGGTGGTTGCTTCATGCTTGGTTCCCCAGGTGTTGCTGCTGCCTCCTGTGTTCTTTGTTCCTGGACCTTAAGTCATACCAATGTTGTGTAATCTCTTAACCACTGCTGCTGGTCGAACCCCTCAGCATTAATCGATTGTGGGATACAACTCCGAATCATTTTTAGTAGCTTCTGGAATAGTAAATGAGGCCTTCACAAACAAAACAATCATTTTAGGACATTCTTCAACCAAGATCTCTAGCTCTTATAAATATAGGGGGGAGATATGTGTCTCTCCAACAGTTGAGCTGAGGAGGGAAAGACTCCAGGTGTTGGAGGAGGAAATGGATGGGAGCAAGGCGCACACTGTGGGCAATCAGCACTAGGTATATGTTATTTGAATTTCCTGACCCAAGAACATATAAGTGACCCACCTGGGATTCTCCTGTACTGACTGATCTATGCTGCCATGGGCTTCTGCCGGACTAATGATAAGGAAGATAATGCTGTAATCTCTTGAATATCTTTACCTAAACTGTCGATGTACTATCTTGATTGCTGCTTTGTTACTAATAAAATTGTTTAAAAAAAAAAAAAAGATCTCTAGCTCTTGGTCATTAAATTAACATTTACCTTTTACTTCCAACCTCTTTATGTGGCTCCTTCCAAGGTTATAATACAGTCGCTGTAAAGTGAATCCTCCTCCCAAGCTGCGAAACAATGTTTCAGAGTGATTTCTTGGGTCTGTGAGTTCATCAGTTGCTTGCTATGACGTTTGCATTTTCCGACTTACGTTAGGGGTGTGGTTGAATTTTGCTTAATTTTCTTTTGCCTAATTGCACAAAATGTCTGCAAAATTAAGTTACACTTAATCACATGAAGCATGAAACTTGGCATTTGTTGCTGCATTTTAGCAAAAAATGGATTGCGCTTAAGAAAAGTGCAAACAACACAAAAGCACTGAAAACATCAGCTGCTCACGCCTTATTGTACAGATTGTTCCTGTGTGCCTGCTGTACATTTTTACAGCGAACTGGGCATGTGGGGTGTATATTCACTGTGAATGGCACGTAACTGCACGATGTAGCATAGTAGAATAAATTTGGGAATTTCATGTAATAAGAATAACACGAAATTAGCAAAATTGTGCTAATTATACCAGCAAATACAAATTTCTTATGGGCCTATTTCCGATTCACAATTTGCAATGCATGCTGACTCGCATACTATGAATAAATATTACGGGATAGAAAAAATAGAAAAATCCCTATGTTTCTTTGAACATATTATGTTGTGTTTCGAGAATTGAGGTTCATTAATTTCCGCTATTTTTAAATTACAGTTTCAAGCTTTTGTGCATTAGATGCCAAATTCAAAAGAAATTCAAGCAGGTCCCTAAGTTTGTAGTCAACTGTCATTTTATCTCAAACATACTACACCCCAATTAAATATACAGATGACACAGGCAAATTTAGGAATATGCACAACACTACAACATGCAAGCTAAGATAGGTACTGTATCCGACCTGCAACCTTAGTAACAGCCAAATCCATAAGTAAAATGCAAAGAATCTAGGTGAACTTGTTGGCAGTAAAATAACCTTATCTCCCTAAAGCATCACAGTGTTCTAAGAGGCCAATTTTCAACTTACTTCCAGCTCACTCACTAGATCATTAACTGGACTCTGATAACATAATACACACTCCACCTCCTCCTACAGACAAAGCTCATGCACCGTTTACAAAAAGTTAGAAACTGGACAGCCAGGCCAAAGACTATGATTCAATAAGAAAAGCAAGTGCATGAGCTTTAGAAGCTCTCCACTAGATCTACAGCATATGGTTTCTTTTCAAATCATAGGGGCCATGTGCAAGGCTGTCTGGAACAAATATGTGTAGATAAGGTATCTAGCATGAACCTAGCTAGGAAGCAAAAGAGATCTGAACAAGGTGAGAGCCAGTGCTTTGTAAAATAATATGTGCAGGGACCCAGCATTTTTATCACCGCTGGCACAGTCAAACGTCATGGAGGCTGACTACCAAAACTGCCTAGTCTTGATTGCATCTCATGCTTCTTTCTTCCACAGTTCTACACTTTCTGCCTCTTTGTTTCACTTTGCAGGTTCTCTTGCATCTGTTTCTCCCTTTGTTACTGTTTCCTGTCATTCTCTTCCTCCTTCTTTCTCTCTTTTCTGCCTTGCTCTCTCTCGCTCTGCATCAGACTGATGATGCAAAATATACTGATCCTCAAAAATGAGTCCCAGTCCACACCAGCTACAATCACCAGCTTAAATTAAACACTAACATGGAACCAAGGGGAAAGATTCAAGATTTTTTTTATGGAAAAGCAGGAAATATGTGTGTTCCTCCTATTGTGTGTAGGGATATTGTTCCTTGAAGAGATGAATCTTCAGCACCTTTCCCTATTGCAAGAGGACTGGAGCAGTAATTGCCAGGGCTGTCCAGGCGAAAGGATCCGGACAATTGGGTGCGCAGCTGATGCACTGTGCCGCATCAGTTGCATCCTGACGGCACACTCAAGATTGCGTTCTCACAAGAGTGCTAGCTCTCGAGAGAACTTTGGCCATTTTTGTGCCATGGCCAGAGTAAAAGCTGCATCCGCACAATTCTAAACACCTGTTATTTTTCTTAAGTGAATCTTGGATGTGAGTCTTAAGAAGTTATCATATATAAACACCTTTCCTCTTTCTTTTAGTAAGAAAACACACAAATATCACCCAGCCACTATTGAGGACACCAGACAGAAGAGATAGAAGGGTCTCCTATGTGGAGACTGGCCTGGTAGACTTGAGTATGTCTTTCTTTTTTTCAAAATCCTATTCCTTTTTCTCCTGGAGACTGACCCAGTTTGGACAGCAGAATTGTGTTTGACCAAACCAGCTGCAGTAGACATTTGGAAAATATTGTTTTTTAAGTCTTTAAGTCTTCATTGTGAATTACAACAGCACTTACACCCAATAGAAGGAGGGTTCCCTCCTGGAGGATGTACGGAAGCTACCTTGACCATAGTCTACAGTCTCAACTCTTGAAGGATTTACCACACACATTTGCAAACTAATATCAAATTCAGCAAACAGGGTTTCTAATTTGGGCATTTTTGGCCACGGCAATATTATCTTCACTGTCAATGCAAAACAAACCAACGCAATCAGTGTATTTGAATTTGGGGTGGGTGCTAAAAAATCTTTGGGCCACTCAGCATTACGCATGTAATGCAGAGTTCCGGCCAAATTCGGCTGACCGCCGCGTGGTGGAGTATTTTCTTGTGCGTGGCTCGCCAACAGTAAGTTGGCCGGCACGAGCAGGAATTGGTATCCCTCAGTGCAATTTTCATGCACTAGGAGGGCACCCGGCGAGATATTCTCAACGCGGGGGACGCGACCATTCGCGGTGAAAAATCTGCTGCTCAAGTAGAAAATCTACTCAAGCTGCAGCAAAGAAGCAGCACCCTCTGGCACACTGCGTGGTGCCATTTGCACTGATTTTGCTGCGTAGAACAAGCTCCTGGTGCTAAAAATCAGCATGAGCAGCCAACGTGCCGATTTCCACCCGTTCGTGGAACTTCGCTGAATCTCGCAGAGTTTTGATGTAACTCCGGTGAATTCCATGGAGTGAAACTCCACAAGTTCCACCCACCCTTACTTATAACCAGTAGTAAGCTGACAGCCAAACTGCGACTGATCTTGAAAGACACAAGAGCAAAGAAACGCTGCCCTAAAAGCACATTAATGTCTCTCAGTAAAGTATAGAGGAACATCCTTAAGTCCCTTCAGGTTTAAAAGCTGTAGAGGCTCTGAAACACCTACCGTCCCTGAACATCTCCACAGGTGAGCAAAGATGGATGTGCTGCCGGTGATAGACATCTGGAGAGAGACAGGGAAATAGAGAGAGAAACACCAGACTGGAGCTCGCTCAAGGTGGAATTGTTCCAGTCTAGGGATGGTGCTTTGCAACCTCGTTGTCACTGAGACAGTTTACTTTGCACCGGCTAGAAACTGTGAGGGTCAGGTGAGTATATAGAAGCAACAGGAGAGGAGATGAGAACACATATAGGGATACAAGCTTACCGGTTTCAGCAGTGGATGTTGCTGTGTTGAGCCTCGGCTGACCGGTAATCCAAGCGCAAGTGACCGGATGCTGCCATAAGCACACTGGTGAGTATAGAAACTAGAAGAAGCAAGCACACCTTAAGTAGGGATCTACCCTCCTGCGGTGACCTTAACATTAGGATGTGACCTTACCAATAGTAATTGAGAATGTGAATTGATGCTGTTAGGGGTCTACTGTTCATGTATGGGAAATGTTACATAACCAATAAGGGCTACAAGGTGTAGGAGTCACATGTCTTTCAAACTGGTAGGCATTATTTGTTAATAGTGTGTTGTGTGAAAAGGAGAGAGCACAACAGTTCCATATCTACCAAGATATTGCACTGTTGCTCTCTCCCCTAGTGCTGACTCTCTTTAGGATGCCTTGTACCTACACACACACCCTTGCACCATCTGTGCTGTACAATGCTGCACACATGCCAAGTTGTAAAAGTTTGGAGAAAATAAAACTGTTCTCCAATGTTACACCTGCATGGAGGAGGTGTCATTTTTTTGACACAAATACCTTTTGTACCAATGTTAGTAGATAGGGATTGGTGTCAAAATCCATTGGTGGTTCCATGGGAATGCCCATGTATCACAGATGGTATGCCCTCCTAACACAAAGTAGTGCAAAGTAGCGCAGAGTGGTACTTGCCATTACTTTAGAGCTACTTTCCAATGCAAATCAGAATTTGTGTTGGAAAATAAACAAAACTTAGTGTCAGGTTTGCATCACTTTTGTGATACAAATCTGGTGCAAATTGTTAGTAAATCTGCACTACAAACTCGGGGCTTAAAATGTAACACAGTGGCTGGGGCTGTCTGTACTAATAAAAATTCATTAATGTGCAAACAAACCCTTTTTATAATCTTTGAATAACGAAAGATTGAGAAAAAACAATAAGGCTATAGAACCATGCCTTGTATTTTACATGCAGCTCTTTGATGCCAGTTCACAGCTCACTGTGCTATATTAGACGGAATGTAAATTATGATTTGGAATTAACAAAAGCATCTCTGTTACGAAAGTTGTACCCCACTGAGCTATGTACATAAAATACAACTCTGTGATCTGCATGTTACATGTTGTGCTCTGCAGCAGGAACATTAACCCTCTATGCTACTTTATGATGAGCCAAAACTGTGACTAGATAAAAGAAAGTACTCTCCAGCAGGCGCATTAACCACCAAAGTTGTCCTGTCATTATTAGTATTCCCTGAAAAATGCAAAAATGCTGGAGACACAAAGATTTTTGCAGGCTGGTTGCGTCTTGCCGGAGCCTGTTATGCAAATGGTGCCCCAAAGAGTTTAGCACCTGTTCTGGAAGTGCCTGGTGCCGTGGCACCTATTGCACCGTTCTAAAGCCGACACTAATTGGTTTATTGCAGAGCTTATTCTCTAGGACACCTCTCAGTTTGTGCTAATAAGAGCCGCAGCTCAAGCAGTACTTTCAGTGACAAGAACCCACCCCCCTGAAGCTCCAACAACCAATCCTTAAAACCAGTGCCTAATTTGTAAACAAATAAGTGCCAGGGCCCTTCTTGGAAGGCTACTGCTAGCCTGCACCAACAATACCCTGCCAGCGCTGCCATTGACAGTACCAACATAACACCTAAGCATCGACATCCTACAAGTGTGACAATTCAGAAGATTTCGGCCACACAAAGCAATAATAATGGCATGAGAGGCCGGTATTATTCGTTTTTAGTGTATATTGACTTAATAAACACGGGTTGCTGTGCTCATCTCAAAATTAAAAATGACAAGGCCACCATGTGGTGGGCTGTCACTAGAGCCGGTGCTGACAATTAAGTTCCCGGTGCCGAGCACCGGAAACCACCAGCACAAATTAAGCACTGCTTAAAACCACTGCCAAGGAACCTGCTTTTCAACCCTGTTTGGCTTGGATGCCACCTAGGCAACCAATGTAAAGGCCTTCGAGATCATTTGGGAAGGGATTTTGAAAATACAATCTCAAGAAGGGTTTGATTTTCTAACATTTCAAGAAGAATATTACTGATTTTCTCTAGGAATTTCGCGTGGTCGTGGTAGAATCTCTGATTAATGCTGTGAACAGGATTTGCATCTTCCAGATCCAGTGCTTTTAGAGAGTATTGAGTGTCAAAACTGTCAGGTTTACAAGAAATATTGATGTTAATGTGTGCCAACTCATTGCTTGAAGATTTACGACAGCTGGCTCACCCCAGTTGTGCTTATAAAAAATAGAACCGCTCCCTATATCCCTAGGAGAGGGGGAAATTCTGCCAACGTCATCTGCTCCCAAATACTCCATGTAAAGGTGCCCTCAGTTGAGATGGATGTTTAGAGGTCCGCGAGCCAGGATTCCGGATTCCTCATTCGATCAGGAACACCGTATTGTGTGCTTATTGGTCATTTAATTACAGGCACTGATGATCATGAACAAATCAGATCTTAAGAAAACGTCTGGAAACCAACCACTCTCAACTGTACTGGAGAATATGAGTAACGCTGCAGAGGTGGCAGCCTGCCCCCTTCATGGTCTTTGTAATAGGTTTTAGGAAATGTCTTGCCTGTAATTGTAACTGTAATCCAATGCAATCCATTGTATTTATGGCATCAATCTTAATCTACTACTGCAAATTTTTATTGAAATAAAGACCTCTGAAAGTCACTGGTAAAGTGACACGTTAGCAGTACCTAAAACCCAATCATTAAATACAGTCTAAAACATTTCGAATGAAGATGAAGTCACACCCTCAGGCCTCCAAGGTCACCTCTGATAAAAACAGTACCTCACTCTCCATGACCTCAAAAATGTGCATTTGTTTGCCTCCTGAATGAAGAGCCGCACACATCATATGGAGTCTGACAACACAGACCGTGCCGAGTATGGTACGTAGAGTTTCGTCAGTGCTCCAGCAAGAATAAAACGTCTTCGGCACAACAGGCCTTCTTGCCCACCCATTCTGAGGCAAGTCCTCCTCCCTAGCGCTGAGGAAATGGCCAAACAGAAATTATCTCTTTGAATTCCTCTTCACACCACTCTAGGGAAGTCTGAACAGGAATTTTTGATTGTAGGAATGTTGGAAATGATGCTTCCAAATCTTGTCAGTCCTTAGCCTGATAGGCCCTATTAGGACTCCAGTCTCGCTCCATTCTCCCTCAAAATGTAATTATTTCCCAGCTTCTACATCACACATATGCATGACAATTTTTATTACATCATTCACTCTCTGCATTCCATGTATCAGCTCAAACATACAGAAGATGGGGAAACACAAGATACCACAGGGGTCAGCAGTCTCGTGTGTGTGTGTGTGTGTGTGTGTGTGTGTGTGTGTGTGTGTGTGTGTGTGTGTGTGTGTGTGTGTGTGTGTGTGTGTGTGTGTGTGTGTGTGTGTGTGTGTGTGTGTGTGTGTGTGTGTGTGTGTGTGTGTGCATTACATGACCAATTTTGATAGGTGGATGTAGAAGAGAGAGAGGTATTTGCGACACAGTGTAGGGCATAAGCAAGCAATGGGATGTGTGCTGAATGTGTAGTGTCCTCATATTTTCATACATTTGAGTAAAAGCCTGTTGAGACTATCAGGTATTACAAAGAGTGGGTGGGCACAGAAATTGTTTTAGGTATCAATTTGATTGTTACTTTTTTAAAACACTTGACTACATAAAATATATATAGTGCTAATTTTATTTTTCAAATTGCATTTGAAATTCATGATTTCCGACTTTTGTACTTCCTAATATGAAACATGCATGTTCCAATATATCCATTCAAATATGTTCCTTCAATCTCATTGATCCCCTTACCCACTGCCTACTTCCGAAAACTTGCCACCCTTATTCCCAAACTGGTTCCAATTTGTGACTTGATTTGCAACTCGAATTATGGTTGTATATCATTGATAAAGTGGGCGTTGGCAACATATGAAATTGGTGAGGTGCACCCCAAAATTTTTTACAAAAAAAAATAAAAGTTTAACTTACCTTACACTGCCTGCAGCATGTCCTCGATGTTCCTGGCTCCAGACTCGTCCGAGCGCGAGGTACCACAGCCAACTCCCTTATGCAATCTGGACGCTGCTCTCATGCTGCTAACAATGTTAAGCAGCATGAGTGAAGCATCTGGATTGGCTGGAGCGGGCTGGCTCAGTGCTCCTAAAGGCACTGGAAGCCTTGCCTGCTCTCTACCAGTTGGAGAGGTTTGAAACTGCGCATGTCGGGCTGGTTATAGCAAGAAAGCTGGCCAAACCGACATGTGCACTTCAAACTGAAGTGGCCGTTACTCAGTGCTGCCAATCAGCAGCAATGACGCACTGGCCCCGCCCTTACACTCCTTTCGCTGGCAGAGAGGAAAAAATAAAATGGTAGTAAAATTATTTTATTACTATTTTATTTTTCACGCTTTCTGCACCGTAGTTTTGGGGGGCAGTGCTCCGCCTCTCCTATGGAGGAACCGCTGCTGTACTGACACATAACTTACCGAATTGCGATCAGGAAGGGATGTCTGTTACACTCTGGCCCTCATGTACAAAGCAATCATACAGTCGCAAAGGTCAAATTGGAGCCTTTGTGATAACAAAATGGCATTTTTAAATGTCCAAAACCCAAATTGCCATTCAGTAACATGTTACTGAATGGCAATTTGAGTTTGCGAGTAAATACCGAATTGGTATTTGGAAGGGGTATATAAAGGGTGTCCCTTCCAAATACTAATTCCTGAAGTTATTTAATAATTTGTTGCGACCGAAATCCAGTCTCAAAGTATTAATATTTTCCCATCGAGTCAAAGAAGATGATAAACATTCGCAAATGGAAATGGATCCCAAAGGAACCCCTCCCCCTTTGTGCATGTGGACAGAAACATTTTTAGGAGCAGGCAGCGGTGCATGGGAGCACTGCCTACTCCTTCAAAATGGTTGTAAATGTTTTCATTTCCGTTCAACGCATCCTGTTTTGCATTAAGGAAAACAGGCTACATTAAAAAAAATATTTTATTTAAAAGCAAACACAGACATGGAGGTCTGTTGACCCCACCAGGCCACCTTGCCTGTAACTCTAGCCAATCGTAGTGTGTTGCAATTTGCGACCTACCTCATGCATGTTAATAAGGAAGGTCGAAATGCGACCCACTACGATACAGTATTTTGTAAACTAACCTATTTATACATAGGTCAGGTTGCAAAATACCAATAAATTTGGTGAAATTATGAACATTTCTACAGAATACATTTACGCACATTCCAAATAAGAACTCGCCAATTGCAAATCTTTATTATTTGCAAATTATGATTTCTTACTTGGAATATTAGTACATAAGGCAATTCCTTCCAAATGCCATTTGGTGATCATTTCTAAACCCATTTTGTGATTCAGAAAAGCTTTTCCGAATTGAAAAATGTTTTTTGTATATATGTAAAATGACTTTTACAGTCGCCAACCCTGCTTTTTACAGAATCGGAGGGTCTGTGACCACAAAAACACTTTGTACATCTGGCCCTAAAACATACACAATTTCAAACATCATAAAAGGGACATGCCACTGTAGTTGTGGAATCATCCTCATCATTAAGAGATTGTTGGTGCAAAGGTACAAAGCACAGTTCTGGAAACGAAAGAGCCTTGTTTACAAATAATGGGCAACCAGACGGTAGAGTCGTGATAGAGTGCAGGAGGAGGAGGTTTTTTTGGGAGGGGGAGGGAGAGGTGTATATATTGAATCTCGTTCCTCAAAACCTGAAGAGTGCAAGCAAAAGCTTTTAATACCATAGGGCCAGAGTCAGGGGCGGCATTAGAGTGGTGCAACCTGTGCAGCCGCACCTGCCGCTGACCTCAGGAGAGGTGCTGTGTTCAAAAATAACTTTTGGTTTTAAAAGCACCTGCTTCAGAGTTCCTTGTGTGTCCAGCAGTTTTCAGGCAACAATAACAATGTCAAGATAATCAGGTGATTAATGTTTCTGCTGGAGAGAGATGATGTTTTGTCAAGTGCCAGTTTCAACTCAGCATAAAGTAGCACAGAGGGTTAATATGCCTGCTGCAAAGAACGTGCACATGCAGATCACAGAACGGTAATCCTCATTGTTTTGTGAAACATTTCCTATAGACTATTTAACACATATATGATTAATTGCCTCTGTATAACGTGTGTGTGATGTACCCTAGGGTCGGTATGAGTAGCGCTATAAAACAAAAGAAATGCATGTGAGAGAGGGGCGGTGGAGAGATGAGTGGCACTGTTGGAAGGTGGAAGTGAGGGTATCTGAGGAGAATGATGTCATTGGGGGAGCACCAAAAAAGACTGTTGCACAGGGGCAGAAGAGATATTCAAGATTCTAAGCTCCATGCACAGTAAAGTGCACCTACGAAGGCAGGAAATCTTCCTCTGTCACAGACTTTCCACTATTGTAGATTTAAGGCTAGAGGTGGGAAAAGGGGAGTATTGTGGGGGTGCCTGTCAAAATACATGAGACACCGACACATTTGTAACTTTTTGCAAATTCACAAACATTTTTCAAGAGTTCTGCATCTGGAGACACTTTTACACCTAAAAAAGGTGGAGTATTTGGCTGAATTCTCAAAAGCAGTTGTAAAATTGCAGCCATAGGCTCCCAAACTCGCCTAGTTGAAGATTTACAACTTGATCACAAAATATGTCCATGTTACTCCTGAAACCTACACCAGTCGCAGCTTTCCCGACATAATCATGAAAACGTTTTGTGAATTTCTTTTTCACAAGTGAAAATGAGAAGGTGTAAACACATTTGCCAATTTTTTTAATTTGTTTTTACAGGTTAAATGTATTCTATGTGGAAACCCAGGGGCATATTATCAAGGGCAGTATCGCCAGTTTAGCGGCACTTTTTGCCGATAAAGCGGCGATATTTTTATCGCCCTATTAGCAAGCTGTCGCTAACAGCTGTTAGCGACAGCTTAATGGCGATAGCGGCCATTTTGTTGCAGCTTTGCATGTCAGCGATAATTATCGCTAATGACATGCAAAGTAGGCATTCCCAACTAAAAGCAGGAGTCCCCTTTTACGTACTCTCACATGTCCCTGTGAAACAGCCGAAACGTCAGTCTTGCTACTGGTACAAAGACAGCACAGGCCTTTCTATTTGTACTATTTGCATGTGGATTATTCCTTTACTGTCCCATTTTAGATGTTTTGGGGCCTAATCACAAAGGCACATAAAAGTATATAAAAGGCTAACAGTTCAGTTTAGTTTATATGTATTGTATAGTTGTTTGAAAAAGTACTAAAAAGAAACAAAATAAGAAAAAAGAAAATGTAATATAAAATAGTAAATTTTAATTAATTTTGATTGCCCCAAGTGTTTTTTAACGCGTTAATAAGCAGCATAAAGAGATTTGTATCTCAGTTCCACTCCAGCCCTACTTCCCAGAAAGTTAAAACAAGATGAGTCACAGTGAGCTTGTCCCTTTACTGCACATGACATGCCAACTTTTTACTATGGATTTCCAGACTTCTTTGATAATAAAACTTTCTGTACCTAACCATACATCACCATAAGGGTGCTATCAACAACAGAATGCAAACCTTTAAAATCTCAAACACATCCTCAAAGAGTATTACAAGAAGGAACTCCAAAATGCTTTTGTGAAGGCCCCAAGAACACAAATAGCGGGTGTTGCTACTCACCCGCTCACTTCAAGCAAATGTGCTCACTGCAGCAGGTTGTGGGCATTTAGGAATGGGCGCTCCTGCAGCAAGTGGTGAACACCCACAAATTTGAGCCAGTGGTTTCCGGAGTTCGGCACCTGCACTTGATTGTCAACACCGGAGCTTGTGACAGTCTTTGTGGCACTGTCTGGCTGATTTCGAGATGACCACAACAACAGTTGATTATTAATGCAATGTACATTAAAAATGACCTGCCACCCAAGCCGTTCTTATAGCTTTGGGGGCCTGGAATTGTCTGAATTGTCACACTTGTAGCAGTGTGATGGTTCGTGGTTGTGTTGTTACTATCAGTGGCAGCTTGGCAGGGGCAATGTGTTGTGCAAGCTGCAGTGGCCTCCTGACAAGGGCCCGGCACTTATTGTTTTACAAATTCAGCACTGCTTTGCAGATTGTTACTCCCGCCCCGAACGATCTGAGATTTATTCAGGTATAAGGCAGGAATAAATACATTTCTCGAGCTGAAAAGGGGGGGACGCAACCAGGAAATTGGTTGGAGTGCATGTAAACTAAGTTACTCCAATGGAAGAATGTTTTCCCTGGGGAGAAATAAAAAACATATTAATCATTGGAAGCACAGTCACACATTACATTTAGGCATGCAGAAATACGAACTTGCTACATTTACAAATGCATGCATATTTAAGCATGTGAGTAACCATGGGAAGCTTCAACAGTTGCAGGATCCCAGATGTACTCTAAAAATCATTTGAGAATTCCTGGAAAGCTAGAAATATATGCAAATTGCAGGCATATGCCTGCAAATTACATTTCATCTTTCCATCCTGCCATAAATTTGCATATGAGGGGAGAGGGGCATCCAGAAGCTCCAGGGACCCCATCCCCCGGGGACAATTCCAATAATAAAGGGGATGAGACCACGCAGCCCCCCCTCCCCAAGCCTCTAAAGGCCCCAGGAAGCCCATCCCTATGGCTGATTACTTTAATTAAGGCAGGGGGGCATGCGGCCCCCCTCGCTAAGTCATTAATCTCTCCCCCGGGTCACTAGTGATGTCTCAGGGAGCCCACCCCAGAAACAAAGCGGTTTCCCTGCCCACACCGGCGTGGGCAGCGAAACCTGTGTTTGCTCCCGCTTGGCGGAAGCATTTTTTAATCTCCCGCCACAGAGGAGCAAACACTGAGTCTGCTCCTAGCTGGCAGGAGCTTTAAAAAGGCTCCCGCCGGCTGGGAGCAGACTTTTGATCTGTTTCCTTGCCCACACTGAAGTGGGCAGGGAAACAGATCAAAATATTAATCCCACCTGGAGGGAGCAGCATTTGTAGCTTCTCTCTTTGTACGGGAGCAATGCCGGCTCGCGCAGCATGCGGGGAGCTAGCTGAGACCGCAGGGGCCCTGGGGCTCCCCCCGCGGCCCCCAACAAGGTTATGTTGGGACCCATGGGTGGGCAACCACCTTTAATAGTGCCAGCCCCCGGGGATGGAGTTCCCACGGCTGGAAAAGACAGGGGGAGGGGGGCAATGCGGCCTCACTCCCCTTTCACTTTAGTAGTGGCCATGGGGGAAGGGGTCCCCAGGGCCTGACAAAGCTCAGGGTGGGGGGCTACGTGGCCCTCCCTTTCCTTTAATAAAAAAAACAGCCCTGGGGGATGGTTTCACCACGGCCTAATAAGCCCCGGCAAGGGGGCCAGGCGGCACCTCTCACCTTTAAAAAAAAAAAAGATCTGGGGTTGGGGTCCCCAGGGCCTAATAAGTCTCAGGAAGGGGGGCGATGTGGCCCCGCTCTCCTTTAAAAAACATAGGGTACTGTTGGCTTTACGTACAGTAATAAAATATTACTTTACATTTTTAAAAAAACTAGAAATTCAGAAAGGTTAAAGTATCACCAAGCATGCAGTATATACTGAATTATAATACATAAACATGAACATTTACTCATGGATGTGCACACTGCCCCAATTGAAAATACAATGGGATGATGCCTAGAAAATATAGCTTCACCACTTGTCATTTGTGAAACCATAGATATTCTGGCTTTTTAGCCACAGCACACTGCATTTTGGGATTGGTAGTTTCACTTTAACAGATTGCCGGTAATTCCAGTCCAACACTGAGTATGGGCTAAAAAACATCACAGCCTGTAATGTGCTATTGACTAAAAAGTCAAGAGAATTTTATAGCATGACACAGGGCACGTTAGCGGATTTAAAGGGGGATTATGAACTATGATTGTTCCACAGTCATTTTTTTTTAAATAAGCTTGACAACTAATGAAGGAGAATTACAGACAACTGAGAAATGCTTGTTATGCCATTTGCATGCCTTTATAAAGCAATGTATTGTTCATTTTACATCTACCAAGATCTTCTTGTCATGCGTGACAGTCCACGGGAACATTTAGCCAGTGCTGGCTTCTTAGCAAACAGTGCTTTCGATGCTGGGTTTATTGAGGCCATTTACAATGGTGAAAATAAAATTGAAACTTCAAAGCAGAATATGCAATGTGTTGTTGACTAAAACACCAAGAGTATCTGAATGCATCTGCACTCAGCAGTTATGTGTAGGAAATTGGGTTACCGTTTGGGGAGGGTGTAACCCTTCTCAAAAACAACCTCAATTCCTGTCATGGTGAAGGCACAAGCAAACCCCAAATTAACCTGTGCTTAACCCTTAGGTAACTTGGCACAAAAGCAGTCAGGCTTAACTTAGAGCAACACAAAAAGATGATGAGCGGAATGCTGAACATTGTCAAACATTCACCCCCATTCACAGATCTGAGCTTAAAAACGATGGATTTAGGCCCAGAACTTTATACTGGGGCTGAATGTTTGACATTGTTCAGCATTCCATCCACAAATTGTTATTTTTGCATTTGTCGCCGTAAGTGGGATGGGTATGCCTAGACATGGGTCCCGTGCTCACCATGCCACTGGAGCCAAGCCACCCTGGCTGATGAGGGGTGATACCCTGAAACCTGTCCTAGGATGCTTGTTTCCGGTTCCGGAAGGACCGGAAACAAGCCGGGGCAGTTTGGGCTGGACTGTTCCCATGGGGAGCAGGGACAAGACTGATTAGCATATGGCTGGGCCCAAACTGGAATGGCGTGGTGAGCAAACAAACAATGGATTTAGGCCCAGATCTCTCTACTGAGGGTGAATATTTGACATTGTTCAGCATTCCGTCCATCAATTGTTCTTTTTGCATAGGCTTAACTTAGAGGCAACATGTAAAGTATTTATGCAGCATTTCAAACAATAATAAAGTGAAAGCAAAACACAAGAAAAATCCCACACCAGTTTAGAAAAATTGAGTCAAATTTGCTAAGTTATTTGAGACCAAATTGCCAAAAACCCAACCAGTACAACCGGAGAGATGCAGTTTTAAAGATTTAATTAAAATAGTGCCTAGAAGCACAAAGCACCAACTCTGGTTATTCGGGACAAAGTCACAAGTTCAGGCTTGCTGCGATGGAGTGCAGTCTGAACACAAGGACCAATTTAGGCCTGCTGAACAAAGTATCTTACATCCGGGTTGTGAACGTTGAGAGATCCTGCGTGGAGGATGCGTTGTACAGCGGTGATTCAAGGGAGATGTGGGGCTCCGATGCGAGGTCTCATTTGAGGTTGCATTTTCCAGCAGCAGTTCTGAGGTCTTGCAGAGCTGTGATGTGAGGTCCTGCGCTGAGAAGGCATCTTGCAGCAGCCAACTAGCCCTTGGAGTCACTCTGGTGTCCTGGGGTCATGATGCACTTGCAGTCCTTTTCACTCAGGAACAAGGGCAGCAGGTCAGCAGAACAGCAGGGCAGCAGGGCAGCAAAGTAGCAGTCCTACTCGCAGCAGAGCAGCACAGCAGTCCTTCTGCGCCTTCCACAGGTCCAGAAGTGTACTGAAGAGTTGGGTCTGAGGGTACGCTATTTATCTTTGGTGCCAATTTTGAAAATAAGATGTTTCCAGAGAGTTCCATCCCCAGAGGTGTTTGGAATTTTCTGACACCCTGCCCTGGCCCCAGCTTGTCTGGATACCCCGAAGACAAGTGTCAAGTCCTTTGTGCATGCGCCGAGGCAGAGGCTTTATGATGTGCAAGTGTAGTGGGTGACAGCTCTGCCCCTCTCTCATGTCAGAGATGGCCCATCCTTCCAACTCCTGTTGCCCCTTTGTCTCACTGTCTGGAAGCAATACACAAAGACCACTAGCTACACCTAGTCATGTGACAGAGGATACAGGCTACAGGCACCACATGATTGGGACAAGATAATGTCAACTTTCTAAAAGGGAAATCTTTAGAACTTAAAATCCAACTTCACCATTAAAGAGTGTTTTAAATGCCAATTGTTTAGACACCAAACCTGATATTCCTACCAGCTCTCAATTAAAGGTTATTACTTATTAAATGTAATAAGGTAACCCAATGTTATCCTATGGGAGAGACAGGCCCGGCAGTAGTGAAAAATGAATTTAAGAGCTTTACACTCTTAGGACATGTAAAAGTTTTAAGTACATGGCCAGCTTTTTAAATACACTGCACCCTGTTTTATGGACAGGGCTACTGGAATTATGGAATTATGCGGCCGCTGTGTTTTTTCGCATGATTGTAGATTTGCTGCATTTGCCACATAATCCATCATTAGCTGCAAAATCTGCACATTTGAGCAAATAAAGTGTTTCTAGCTCAAACTTTTACTAAAAACTCAGTGACACATGTTGAGCAGTGGAAAGCCCTTTGCAAAGGTCACCTTTCTGTTGCTTATTACTATATTTGGGTGTTAAACTGGTACTAATGAGGTGCAACCAATGCCTAGACCGTGTTAACAAGTGCAAAAATGACAAAATAATACTATCACAAACTGTGCCGCATTTCACCACATAATTTGTCTTTTCTTGCTGCATAATTTACTCAACCCTGCTGCATAATTTGGCCCTTTTCTGCCATGTAATTCCATGAAAGTATACAAAAAAGTGATAGATGGAATGGTTGGATTAACCTCAGCCACTCATAATTGTTATTTTGCACACCATGTCACCTCAGTTTGGACCCAGCCATATGCATATCAGTCTTAACCCTGCTCCAGTCGGAACAGTCCAGCCCGATCTGTCAAGCCAAGCCCTCCCTGAACAGGAACACAAGCACCCCAGGACTCGTTTTGCACTAGTTATGGGCTCATCAGCCGGGTACAAATTGGTACCAGTGACACAGCGTGCACCGAGCCCATGTCTGGGCATACCTGTCCCACTTAGGGTGACCCTCTAAAGTGTACAAAAAAGTGATGGATAGAATGTTTGAATAATCTCAGCCACTGGTAATTACTCGGGTCGCATCCCAATCCATCGTTATTTTGCACACCATGTCATCTCAGTTTGGACCCAGCCATATCCAAATATGTCTTGACCCTGTTTCAATCAGAGCAGTCCAGCCCGAACTGCCAAACCAGGTCCTCCCTGAAGCGGAACACAAGCAACCCAGGACTGATTTCGCCGGGTACAGTTTGGTTCCAATGACACAGCATGCATAGGACCCATGTCTATGCATACCCATCCACTTAGGGTGATTCACTAAAGTATACAAAAAATTGATGGATGGAATGCTTGAATTAATCTCAGCCACTGGTAATCATTCCATTGGCCCTGCCTATGGGCTGTTTAGGGCCTACCCTAGAGGTGACCTTTATGTATTAAAGGAAGGGAAGGTTTGGGCCTGGTAAAAGGTTTACTTTACCAGGTCGAAATGGTAGTTTAAAGCTGCACACACACAGGCTGCATTGGCAGTCCTGAGATATGTTTAGGCTACTTAAGTGGGTGGCACAATCAGTGCTGCACGCTCACTAGTAGCATTTAACTTACAGGCCCTGGGTACAGGCAGTACCTCTTTCCTAGGGACTTACAAGTAAATTAAATGTGCTAATTCGGTGTAAGTCATGTTTAAAGGAGAGAGGACAAGCACTTTAGCACTGGTTAGCAGTGGTAAAGTGTGCACTGTCCTAAAAGTAAACAGAAACAGATTCAGAAAACAGGAGGGTTAAGACAAAATATTTGGGGATGACCCTGCAGAAAGGGCCAAGTCCAACAAAATACAAATCGGTAAAATTACATTTTGATGGCATTAAGCGAGTACCTATGTGTATTTACTAGCGTCTTTTTTCATATGTCTGCAGTTAAATATTCACCATTGACTTGTGTTGAGATCTACATCACGTCACAAGTTTGAAACCTATGCCAGCCATCTGAGATCAGTAAATTGAGCATCAGTGGGTACTAGCCACACTTATTAATTGCAGGGCTTCATACTACAGCGTAAAGTGCTACTATAGAAAAAGCTACTGCCCAACTCACTGACCCTAATTTTGGAGGGTGTCTCCCTCCTTTGTATCATCTTCACCCTCCAAATCTGAAGAAAGCCTCCTACAGAATATAGTGGAATCATTCACCAACTAAACCTTCCTAATCCTCCAAAGATTGTTGCTCTCTATTGACTTCAACTGTAGAACATAGGACTTCAACTGTAGTCCATAATCTCCTGACCCCACCATCCTTCATGCTGTTAGTCTCCTAGTATCCGTGTCCATATGCCTACGCAGGCTTCTCTCTGTCCTGGTGCTTGTACATCCCCCTCAGCATGTTATTTTAACCCCATTATGATGTCCTCAATTTCCTGAACCTGAGCCCCCGTCTGGGGTTTTTGTCTCCGTATCTCAGAGCCTGTGTACCCTTTATTACTGTTGATGTCTCTTGTACCAATGTCCACTACTCCTGTATCTCCATATCTCAGTGTCTGGGCCACAGCTCAAGAGTCTGTCTTTTTCTGTCTCGATGCTATATCTCCATTTCCCAAAGTTTATCTCTGTCTGTGTACCCTTTCCTAACACACAACATTTAAACAGTTTGTAAATGAATAGTACAAGTATTTCAAAATAAATCAGGAATTATGAAAGAACATTATTTTTGTAATTCAGAAGTGTGATGCAAACAAAGATTTAAATAGGAGCATAACATCAGAACACTTTTCTTGGTGATATGAAAATGACAAATATTTGCAGAAACCCGATTTACAAACAATTATACACTATATAGTTTTATATGTAAAACCACATGTCAGTGGGCAATGTTGTGGCCACTTCAATGGAAAATCTGCTGATTGCTAATAAGTGTGCTACCACTTCATGCTTCAGGTGTGTATTTATTAAAACTGATAGTTTTTAAACATGATTTGAGAAACATTCCTGCCCCCGCCCTGATGACAATGTGGTTAAGGAATTAAGAGGCAAGTCAGAGGTCATGTGTATACTATATGTGGCTAGATCTGTATTATATATGGAACAAAAGTTTCATCAATTAAATCATACAAACGTGTTTTTTAGACAGCAGACATTCTGAACTCGCATATTTGAAGGTGCTCTCACATGTGATAAAGAAGAAAATGGCAGCTCATTGAATTATAATATTTGCCCAGGATCACATAATTTGGAACCAGTTTATGGGTCAAGAGCATTATAATTGGGTGAAATAGATTATTTAAGTCACTAGACCTGCAGGTCTAGTAACATTTTTATGATTTTTCGAACCCTACTGTGCCCTAGTGTCTGTTTACATAGCACAGGCATCTTTCCCTGCCCCATCATCCTTATCTCCATGTCCCAGAGTTTATGTCATCATGGCCTAGGACACACACCTGACTGCCCTTGAGTCTGTCTCTCTGTTACCAGTTTCCTGACCCAGTGTCTCTCTTTCCACCTTTGTGTCTCTGTCTGTGTTTCTATGCCCCAGTCTCTGCCTTGCTAGTCCATTGTCCATTGCCCATGTGTGTTTCTCTCTCCCAGGATCTGCATCTCCTTGTCTCCTCTTGTCCATGGCTCAGCATCCCAGTATCTTCATTCTTGTCTCAGTACCTATCTTTCCCTTTAACAAAGCCTGTATTTTTCTGCCCAAAGTCTGTATCTTTCTGTGCTCATGTTTATGCTTGCTGTGTCTGTGCCCTAGTTTTCTTGTCCTTGTTCATGTCTTTCTGACCCAGTGTCTCCCTGTTTCCCTGTCTCCCTGTCTCCCCATCTCAATGTACCTGTCTCACTGTCAGTGTCCGTATCTGCCCTTGACAATGTTTGTGTAACCGCGCCCCAATGTCTCAATGACACTGGAACACAATGATATGAATCTGTTGCTGCACGGAGTGGCTTTTAGCCCTTGAACATTTTTTCTGTATGAAAATTAGGCAACAGCTAAATTTCACCAGCACACCAGACACCTTCGCTCTACCTCACTCTCACTCGCACGCATTCCCCACATCTGCAAAAGCGGAGATCCTTTATTCTTCTACAACGCACCCAAGACATGGAATGACCTCCTCCAACCCATCAGAGCCTCCTCCTCACTTGAGTTCCGTAAGTAGCTGAAGACCTGGCTCTTGGTATAAGCGTCTTGGGAACCACACACCTGCCCAAGCGCCTGGATACCCTTTTGGGTGATTAGTGCGCTATACAAATCAACTTACCATAACGTACATAACATAACAAACATCTTCAAGAGAATGTGCCAGCACTTTGACGGCATCATTGCGTATTTAGGGAAGGGCAGCAAACACCAAAATACAGTGGGCAATATACTTGATTTGGATAGCAAAGGTGTTGTTACCACATACATGGAAGACAAGCACTTTATGTAAAACAGCTCTTGGCATCCTTGACAGAGATGCATCGTTATGGCTTAGACCTTGCCAGTGTTTCGACATCACCCAGAGGGGTGCTCCACGACTCATCAGGGGCATCAGGAGGGCAGAGCACTAGTAGGACTGGGGACGGGTCATTTGGACAGACGGCTGCGCAGGAGGGATGGGCTGTCAAGGATGAGGAACGTTAAGCAGAGAGGGGTAATGGTGGAGCAGTCACGATGCCATCTATTGATGTGCCACGGGTAGGTGTGAGTGATATGTCATGTGTTCATGGTGGTCGTTCGTCTGTTTTGGCTTCCACTTTAATCAGAAAAGTCTCCCAGCATTCACCCCCCATGCGGGAATCACCCCTCATGTGGGTGTGCGCCTCTGCCCTGATCTATTTCAACAAAACACAAAGCCATAACAAGATATAGGGCAGGTCGATGAAACGGTGCAGGTGTTTGTCTCCCTTTTCCCGGGGTCATAGTCTAGTAAGCAAAGTGGGAGTGAAAGTGTGTTTTGTCAGTTAAAATACTATTGTAGTGACTTTTGACCATATCAGTAGCAGTGGTGTGCATGCCCACACCATTTGGATAAAGTCTGCATTCCGCAGTTTGCAACAGGGGCATTCTGGGAAAAGCGTCATGAACATGCGCCGGATGCATCTTGGGGAGGGGTAGATATGATGAATGTAATTATACTGTGTGAAACGGAACCTGGGGTTGCGAGACGCCCTCTTTACCATCTGTAGGGCGCGAGCCAAGGCCGCGTCAGAGAGTGGCTGTAGCAACACTTCATTCCATCTGGTGCGCGCCCTCGTTGCGTAATCAGGTGGGAGGGTGTTAATGGCCGTTATTAAGGATGTGATGGCATGTCGAGTGCTAGTGGCTGTCAGGGGTGTGTTTAAGGTCTGTGATATAGGTGGTTCGATCTCCCCGGTGCCCCATGTCTCATGAACCACATGTTGAAGAGTACTATATGTTAAGTACTGACCGGCGCTCAGTCCATAAATCTCAACCATTCCCTGGAATGACATAAACGGGCCCTCATTGTAGAGATCACCTATTTGTGTTACTGCCACGTCACTCCACGGAGTCAGGTCAATGCGCTGTGGTGCCCGACGTAGCAGTGGGAGATCCCAGATAGAAATTGATGGAGATTATGGGAGTTTTGGGCCCTTGCGATGTATGTATCTATGCCAGCAGGAGCGGGCTACCGCCATTTGTCTAAATTCAAGTGCTGGGTGGACAGTAGGATCAGACAGCCATGTGCAAATGTTCGTTCTATGTAACACCACTTGCACAAGCAATGTTTTGGGGTGGTGTAGCGTACTCAGTCAGGACATTGGCCACTGTAATTGTACTGCGGTGTAGTAAAGCTCGAAGTTGGGTGCGCCCAGTCCGCCCGCAGTGAGTGGACGTTGCAAGACGAATAATGGAACCCAGCGGCGACCTGTGCTCCAGATCAATTCCAGTAAGAGGCCATGGAGTCCGCAAAAGAAACTCTTAGAGATCACCAAGAAAATATAACAGACGGGGAGAACAAGCATTTTGGAAATTGCTACACGACCCAGTGGGGATAGGTGAAGTGAGTGCCAAAAGGGGAGTGAACAGCATATGGACCCTATAGCTTGGTCGAGATTCCCCTCTTTAAGGACTTGCTCAGTGTGATATATCTGTATGCCTAAATATTTAAAAGTGTCATAGCACCATTGCAGGTGAAATTCCGGAGATACCGTCCAGTCTTCGATTGGTTGGTGCACTAGGGGAAACACGCACGATTTAGGTCAATTCACGAGCAAGCCGGAAACTGCGCCAAAGTCATCCAGGATCTGCATTAGGTCTGGAAGTGAAGACCCCTCATCCCTCAGGAAGATCAGAACACCATCAGCGTACAATTAAATTATGTGAAACATGTCTCGCTCATGAATGCCCCAGTCCGCTGCCTGCCGGCAAAGCCAACAGCCCAGGGGTTCAATGGCCAGTGCAAAAATGAGAGGGATAAGGGACATTTAGATGCGTCAGTTGGAGAGCACCAAAGAATTCCCGCATGCGATGGGATGGCGGAGTGGCCGGGTGGAATAAAGTTTGCTATAGTAGTCTCGGAAGGCCAGCTGCATAGTGCGCAGCACTCCGTCGGCCAAGCCGATCGCAGCTATGGGGGTGCGCTGCTGGTCCTCACATGCAAGCCATGCCAATAGTCTCCCTGAGCTATCCCCTTCAGCGTGCTGCAGGGCTGTCACCGCCTGTAATTGTGTTTGCTTAAGGTCTATTCTGCTTCACTACTCTGCTTACGCAGCTGGTGGAGCTGTTCAGTTGAAGCTGCCTCGTTGGCCGCTCGTATCTCCAGGGAGCGAAGGTCGCACTCAACAGTCAAATGTTCCTCCAGTAAACTCTTACAGATCCCCAAGGAGGTCGATAGGCAGTGACTGCGTACTTGTGGGCGGCCCACTCAACAGCCCGCGAGGTCGCAGTACCAGTGTTGAGCACAAAGTATTGATCTATGCACTGGGCAAGTTCCATGCGAAAAGTTGGATTGGACAGGGCCTTCACTTGTACGAGCCAAGTAGGTATAAGGGGACGTGGGTGCCCCCATCGTAGGGTAAGCAGCAGTGAGCAATGATCTGACAGGGTGTGTACCAGAAATTTCGCCCCGGTCAGTTGGGTGCCAAGGTGGGCCGTACTTAGTACGAGATCAATTCTGGTGTGCACGTCATGTACTTGTAAATAAAAGGAATACTCGTGGTCATACGGGTGCAGGAGCCGCCATGCGTCCTGGAGTCGCATTTGGGTCAACCACTGACGAAGGTGCTGAGCGGCGCGTCTAGTAGCAGCTGCTCGGAGGGGAGGCACGGAGCGATCGAGAGCCACGTCTGGAACGCACTTAAAGTCTCCACTCCAGAGAGCGGGGGAGGATAGATCACCAAGGAGTGCCAGTGTTAGGAAGTCGAAAAACTCCCCCTGGTGGGTGTTGGGTGCATATATCGTGGCCAGTGCTAGGGGTGCGCCGTCTAGTTGGCCTTCCAAGATCACATATCTGCCCGCCGTGTCCACCTTTTGTGTGGTCACAACATATGGCACTCCTGGTGTGGTCCATATTAGCACCCCACATGCACCTGCCCTCTCCATTTAGTACAGAGTTTGTGTAACTCTATGGCATTAAGGTGTGTTTCCTGGAGCATAGCTATGTGGACATGTCACCTCTTGGGGTAAGTATGAATCCGATAGCGCTTTGCAGGAGTGGCCATGCCCCACACGTTCTGGGTGAGAATGTGGTAATGGGGAACATGTGTGCCAGCCTGTGCACCTGCCATGGAATTTGTAAAACATGGAGGGGGAGGAGCATGCGACCCTCCAGCCTACCCCCAAACCAGCCCATGAGTTCCAGGGGAAATGCTGTACTGATATGTGGCATGCAGGCAGGTGGTAGATACTATCATGAACACTAGCAGAGCATCTCATGAAATCACAAAAACAAATAAAAATGCAATTCCCCCCCCCCCGGGACAGTTGCCCTCGTGGGGCCCTTCCAGAAAAACACCCCAAACTATTCAACGAAGGCAACATTAAGGAAAAAGAAACAGGCAAAAAAGCAATTAACCATGGAGTCCATGAAGGAGTTGTTCGGTGGCATGGCATCTGGGTAGAGGGCCTAGGTTGGCCAGTGGGCAAGATTAACAGTGTTCGGTGAGTCAGTAGTGTGGGCCCTGCATTGAGGAACACCTCATAGTCCCATACCCGAGGGGCCTTACCTTCAAGGTGACAACTAGTATGGTGAGAAGGTTACCCAGTGCCAAGCAGCTGCTTTGACAAGCTATGGTTTCGCACTTACAAGTCATCAGCCAATCTGTGGGTGATTTTCAGGCCATGGTGAACCCCAGTTAATGAGGAGTGTGAGCCACCTGAGTCCGATCCTGACTCCGAAGGGTGACTGTCCTGTAGGGGGGCAAATGAGTTCACGCTATGGAGAGAGGCTTCCAGCATTGCGCGGCCCTGCTCCTCCGCTGCCTGAACTCTGGTTTGTCATGTTCCAGGTGGGTGACATCTGCGGCTTTGCGGTTTGGGAACAAGCCAGTTTGTTCTGGGGACGTTGGTTGCAGCAGATCCTTCGCATGGAGCCATGTCAATACGTCCACCGGCGATTGAAAGATGTGGATTTTGTCTCCATCGATGACACGAAACTTGGCAGTGAATAGAAGGGCATATTTGAATTTCAGCTCCCGGAGGCGTTGTTTAACTCGGGAGTATGACCCTCGGCGACATTGCACTTTCATAGTGAAATCAGGGTATGCTGATATCCGAGCATTCTCATAGGTCCATGGGCCCTTGGTGGGGAAGCGCTGCAGAAGCAGGTTGTGGTCTTGGTAATTGAGGAGACGCGCTATGATGGGGCACGGAGGAGCTCCGGGGAGGGGAGTCGGCCCAGGGTGCGATGCGCCCATTCAGCAGAGAAGAAGTTTGGTGCCCTGCCTTCCAGGACATTCTGCACCAGCCATTCCTCCAAGAACAGTTCCACACTGGAGCCCTCCAAGCACTCAGGAAAGCCCACCAGGCGGATGTTTTTGTGCCTGGATCTGCCCTCGCCGTCTTCCGTCTGCGTTGTAAGCTGGTGGCCTCAGCCTCTACCTTTTTAGACGTTTCTGTAATTCTTGCATCGAGGGATGCATTACTGCCAATGCAGATTCAGTTTCCTCCACGCACTCTGTCAGCTTGCGGTGGTCAGTCCGCAGTAAGTTAAACTCCACCAAAACAGAGTCAATGCAAGCTTCCAAGGAGGCCTTAGTGTCCATGATGGCCTGAAGTACTTTGTCGAATTGAGTGGAGTGAGACCGGCGGATCTTTTTGAGCAGTTGAAGGCTACCTAGGGTCCTGTTCCCTGGTGCCGGAAACATCTCAGCATCACCGCCGCCCATATGCTGCAATTTGGTGCCTTTGGGTTTCACCATGTCCGCAGGTTGGCGCGGGCCATGCAGGGTAGTGACAGAGAGCGGTTAACACAGCGACTGTGGAAACTGTGTTCCCCGGTGCGTGACTGATGAGGTGTCCCGGCAAATAGACAGTCAGGGACGGGGCAAAGCACAACTTTGTGCCCGATCGAGGGGTCTTAGGGGGTGTGACCAGCAGTGGAGCTGTTTACGTGTTGGCGGCAGCAAGAGCCCATGCCGTTGGAATCCCGCGTTGGATGTCCTAAAAGGAGCAGACACCCAAGTCTAGCAGGCCGCACGGTAAGCCCACAGTGCGCGGATCGCCCAGGGGGCCGGTTGAAGGAGCAGGTAGGTCGTACAAGTGTAGAAGGAGGTCAGGAGAGAGTTTAAAGAGGCCAATAAGGGGCTCTCCTGGCAACAACGGGGGAAAGCAGGCTGCGATAGTAGGTATAGTCCAGCCCTCACAATGATAGCGAGATGATTAGTAATTAACAGGAATGAGGGCCGTGGCGGTAGGGCGAGCCAGGGCCTGCACCAACAGTGTGCAGCAAGGAGGCGATCAAGCAATGGGGAATCCGTGCTGTAGGTACCCCCGGTGCGCCGACTCACGTCACACAGCCGGGATGGGGGCCCTTGGATGGGTCACCCCTAACATGCTGCAGGTCTCCAGGCCAGGCCAGTGTGGTAATTCTAGGCCTGTTTCAGTGGCAGGGGGCTCCCCCACTATGGGGTCCTTATGGGGCAGTGGAGCGAGTAGTCTATGTGGTCAGCGACCAGAGGGGACCTGCCAAAGGTGAGGCTGCATGCATGCAACACTCTCCTGGGTGTTGATAGGGAGTTGAGAATAGTGTGTCACCCCTGTAGGTTCCGGCCGGCCAGCCTATTCTTCAAGGCGAGGCCTGACGACGGGGCCAGCGGGTGCCTCTGTTCACGAAGAGCCCGGTCTTTGTGTGGTCATTGCCACGCTATCAAGGCCTCGCCCAGACTGGCCAAGGAGAGCCACCTGTGCTGCAAACTTATACAGTCAAGGGCCCAGGGTCTGGGAGTAGAGGGTACACTATGCTTCCAGCATCGGAGGCAGCAGAGCTGTGCTCGGCCTTAGGCGAGGAGACAGAGGGCATCCGCGGGTGTACCCGCACTTCAGTTGCACTGCAGCAAGGTCGCGGCGGTACAGGGTGACTCACTGTGGTTAGGACGTGCTTTGTTGCGATGGAACGGTGATCGGTGCCCCCGTCGAGACACCAGGCCCAAGGCTCACTTTAGCGTGGAGCAGACCCAGCCGGGCCCGTCCACACTTGCATGGCAGCTTCTGGTAGTAGGCACCTGGGCCTCGTGCCGAGTGGTGACGGCGGCCGCGGGTACCTGTTATCTTGTAAGCACTCCTCGTGGCTCTCTGGTGCTGGCTGAGGGCAGGGCACTCCACAACTCTCTGGGCCCAAGCCGAGTGGTGACGGCGGCCGTGGGTGCCGTTTCCTGCAGTCAGTCTTTTTTACACTCGGGAGCCGGTTGGGACCAGGACACTCCGCAGCTCCCCAAGCCCTGCGCCGAGAGGTGAAGGCGACCACGGGTACCCGTTCCCTGCAGGCAGTCTTTGTTACACTTGGGCACCGATTGGGAGCAGGACACTCCGCAGCTCCCCGGGCCCCCCTTTTCGAGTGGTGACGGCAGTCGCGAGCACCTGTGCCCTGTAAGAGCTTACCCCTGCCCTCGAGCGCCAGCTGGGAATAGGACACTCAGCAGCTTACAGCAGGCAAATGGTAGACAGTGAGTGCGAGGGCCTAGCCAGGCCACAACTTACCTTCGGCCGCCCGCAAAACCGAAAGGGTATCATAAGGTGCCTCGGAGTTGTGCGCGGTGCCTGGGCAACCTTCCTGCAGGAATTCGGCGGGAAGAGGAGGAGGATCACAGGATAAAAGTTGGGCCTGCCACGGAGCTCCGCGTTACACGTCTGACGTTGTCGCTATCTTGGCCATGCCCCCCTCTTAACTAGACACTTAACACCTTTCATATGTACTATGAAGTGCAGGGCAGGATCCTGGCTACTGGAAGGAGTTGGACCGCCATCAGTGACATCACAGTAAACGAGTCAATGGTGATTAACTGGACCAACCACACCCTCATAAGTTTCAGCATCCCGCATCAGCGCAGATTCAACACTGCTAAACTTGCCCACTGAGACTGGAGCAAGGTCTCAGAAGAAGCTTGGAACACAGAGCTCATGGAACACCGCCTGCTATCAGCAGAAGCCTCCCTGATGCCATCTCTCATTTCAATGACTGGATCACTGCCTGGGCTGATACCCTTGCACCCTTGAAATCCAACAGGACCACAAAATCCAGACCACAAGCCAACGGTACACATAGAAGCCCAGGATGACCAAACACCACTGCAAGCAAATGATGCACAGATGGAGGACAAGCCAGGACAACGAAGACAGAAACACCTTCAAATCCACCCTCAGATGCTACCACCAGCAGATCCAAGGCACCAAATGCTCTGCACTTGCAGACTGCATTGATGACCGCACCAAATGCAGCAAAGTGATCTTTGCAATCATGAAAGATTACACCTCCCCATAGCCAGCTTCACCATCATCACCCTCTCCGAGAACCTCTGCACCAAACTGTCCCAGTTTTTCTGCCACAAGAATACCAGCATATACAACAACTTCGACCCTCAACCGGACCCTGCCAACCTCGCAACAGGAACCACACTTATGGCCTGGCCCACCATCACCACAGAGGAAACTGCCTGCACCAGGCAGTGCATCCACCCAGTGGCCACTTTGGACACCTGCCCCCACCACAACTTCGTCAGAGGTCTACAACCCATTGACTCAGCACTCACCTCATACTTGAACACCTCCATCACAACTACTGCCTACTGGACACCTGGAAACATGCCATATTAAAAGTACTTTCTCAATTTGTACCTGTCATGAGATAAAAGTTGTTGCTTGAATCTGTTGATTTTGCTGGGAGGAGGGAGGAGCTAAAATCGGGGTTCCCGCTCACTTCCGCCATTTTTACTTCCCTGGGACATGGAGAGGCGCCATTTTTTGATAGTGCACGCTCTAGTCCTCATGCATTTAAGCAGTGGCGCTCCGCGGACGCAGTAGGTCTCTTCTTACGTTTTAGCCTTACGAATCTGTTTGCACTTGCCTAAAATTGATTTTAACCCTGATATTTTAAGTACTTTCTTAATTTGTACCTGTCATGAGATAAAAGTTGTTGCTTGAATCTGTTGGTTTTGCTGGGAGGAGGGAGCAGCTAAAATTGGGGTTCGTGCTCACTTCCGCTATTTTTACTTCGCTGGTACACGGAGAGCTGCCATTTTTTGACAGTGCGCGCTCTAGTCCTCATGCATTTAAACAGAGGTGCTGCACGGACGCGCCACTGTCGTGCGGCTGGCGCGCCTAAGGCAAGCCCGTCTGCGCCCGTCAGCATCCCGGCTACTACTGATAAGAAGCAGAGGTTGGTGTATAATGGGGCAATGCTAAGTAGTCTAGGTATAGAAGGGTCTTGCTGGGGAGATGTCATGGAGTATGGGAAGTTCGATGAATTTCAATGCGCAAGCTGCAACTGGGCTCCTTCACGTGGAGCAAAGGAATCTCCCACGGCGGCCGTTAGCAGCTATACTAGATCTGGGATGGGAGAACATGAGGGAGATTTCTCAGCTTTTTTGCTAAATACGCGCTTCCTGCAGAAGCATGAAATGCAGGTTTTTGACCTTCTCCAGGACTCCCAACAAGATTTACTGTTTCTAACGGAAACCTGGCTTAATGAATCCTCCAATCCCACACTTGCAGCGCCATTCCACAAGGGTACAAGGTACTTAGGAAGGACCGTCCCGTCGGCAAAGGTGGGGGGGTGGCTATTATCTTTAAGCAAGAGTTGATTGCACAGCCATTACCCTGGAAGATATAGAGGGAGCGGAATGTCTAGGTTTCCTCTGCTCTCTATCACCATATCAATCCCTTGCAGGTGCTGTTATCTACAGGCAGCCAGGGTCCGAGGGTACCTTCCTGAAATCCTTTAACGAGGCTTTGGCACCTTTGGCCCATAAATATAGCCATTTTCTTATCCTGGCTGATCTAAACCTTCACATGGATAAACCAATGGATGCGGAAGTCATCTCTCTGACTGAGACTCTTTCAGCTCTTAACCTCTTTCATTATGTTTCTCGTCCTACACATAGGGCGAGACATACACTAGATCAGGTATTCTCAAATGTCAAGCTTGAAGTGGACCTTCCTGTACCTTTGGTTCGGACGGATCACTGTCTAATTAGTTTTAGGTGGCCAATCTACCAGAAAAACGGTTGAAAATATTCTGGTCGTGTAGCCACAAGGCATAGAGCTTTTCACAGAATCTCACTGACGGATCTGAGGGACGCCCTTGAAACTTCCGCCCCTCTTCTAACAGAGAATCTAGAAAGGGATGCCCTCCAGCTAGAAGCCTGAGTGCTGCAGAGTATAAATGAGTTAGCTCCTATGATGATACATAACTCAAATAAAGCAAAGCTTTCTGCCCCCGGTTCAATGAATTATTAAAAAGTAGTAAAAAGGCTTGTAAGTGTTTGGAAAGGAAATGGCAAAAAAACTATAGTTTGGAGGACAAACACGAATATAAGTTGGCCTTTAAGGCCCACTACATTAAAGTTATGGCTACGAAAAAAAGCTATCTGGAAGATAAAATTGAGACATCAAATAATAAAGGAAAGGAGATTTTTAAAATTGTCAAAGCCTTTTCCAATCTTGAGTCCATTACCAGAGATCATCCACTATCGATGGAATCAACCAACCACCTGACTGAATTCTTTCACAAAAAAATCGTGACTATACAGAACTCCTTCGTTCAAGTGCCTCAACCTAATAACTTCGATATGATAGTTTCATGTGTGGGGCAGCCCTCAGGGGAAACCCCTTCTCTTCTGCTAATACCCCAGTTGCCGCTAGAAGAATCTCTGTCTCTCATCAAGGGACTTGTCCAGCTCAACTTTTGGCAAAGGTGGCCACGGCCATCAATCCAGTGGCCAATAAGGTTCTCAATACCTCACTGGATGCTGGGTGTTTGCCTTCTATATGGAAACATGCTAAAATCCTCCCGCTACTGAAAAAACCTTCTACTGATCCTAAAGTTCTAGCTAATTACAGGCCTATATCCCTTCTTCCGGCTTTTTCCAAGGTGCTGGAAAAACATGTTAATGCAGTCATTTCGGACTATGTGGAAAACAATAATCTGCTGCATAGTAGCCAATCAGGCTTCAGATCTAGCTGCAGCACAGAAACTGCCTTGTTGGAAGTTACAGGACACATCAAAGAGAAGTTAGATCAGGGGGGAAGAGCAGTCCTAGTATTGTTGGACCTGTCAGCGGCATTCGATACGGTCCCGCATGCTAAACTCTTGGAAAGGATTGAGAAGCTTGGTATCAGCGGCACTGTTCTAAAGTGGCTAGCCTCCTTTGTGGAGAACAGAAGTCAGGGAGTCTGAACTCCTCCCTTCACTGCTATCATTCCTAATTTGAAAGTGGGTGTCCCACAGGGCTATCCTCTGAACCCCACACTTTTTAATGTGTATATGACCCCACTAGCATCATTGGCTGAAGCATGCGGGGCTAAAATAATATTGTACGAGGACCAGCTGCTTTTCACCTGTGAGAAAGGTGCAGACTTTGAGGGGGAGAAGATTAGAACATGCCTCTCTAGGATGTTCAATTGGTTGGTGAGGAACCAATTAAAGTGTAACACTGAGAAATCGGAGATTATCTTTTTTGGTGCACCTCCCTCTGAAGAATGGAGACTCTGGTGGCCTTTGGACATGTCTCCACCACCCTCTGCTCAACACACAGTCAAAGATCTGGGCATTTTTATTGACAGCTCTCTCTCGATGAAACATCAAATTTAAATGGTAGTAGGCACCTGTTTTGGTCTACTATGAAAGCTGAGGAAATTTCTACCTCTGCTATCATTGACCACTAGAAAAACTGTAGTCAAGGCCCTGGTTACTTTTAGACTGGATTATGCGAATGTCTTATACCTGGGTCTGCCTATCTCCTTAACCTTCTGCAGGACCCGTATATCCCCTCTCCTCAGTGCCCTTCACTGGCTACCAGTGAGAAAGAGGATCAAATTCAAGGCTTTGGTGCTTTCTTTCAAAGCCTTACATGGCATGGGTGCCAGTTACATCAGGAAGAGAATATCCCATTATATGCCATCCAGAACTCTGAGGTCCTCATCCAATCGCCTGGCTTCTACACCCAGGATTTGCTGGTCTCGATCCGGAGGGAGATCCTTTATGTTTCTGGGAGTCCAAACCTGGAACCATCTTCCGTCGACCCTCAGAGCCACAACGGATCTGGCTGTTTTTAGGAAACTACTTAAAACTTGGCTATTTTGCAACTAAATGGGCACAGGGGAAAGTGGAGAGCTGCCTATTAGCGCCAGGACACTCTTGCTGAGTAGCCGTGCGCTTTACAAATGCTAGTTCATTCATTCATGGTATTCCTCCTCCTCAGAAGACCCTCCATGGTCCCGAAAACATCTCCCTGCTACCCTATCAATCAATCAATCATGTCACTTATAAAGCGCACTACATACACGCGAGGGTCTCAAGGCGCTGGGGGAAGAGGGGGGTGGTGCTGCTACTGATCGAAGAGCCAGGTCTTGAGGAGTGTTCTGAAGGCCAGTAGGTCTTGGGTCTGTCGGAGGTTGGTGGGGAGGGTGTTCCAGGTCTTGGCGGCGAGGTGGGAGAAGGATCTGCCGCCGGCGGTCGTTTTCCGGATGCGGGGACTGTGGCGAGGGCGAGGCTGGTCGAGCGGAGCTGGCGGGTGGGGGTGTAGAAGCTGAGTCGTCTGTTGAGGTAGGCTGGTCCGGAGTTGTGGAGTGCTTTGTGTGCGTGGGTGAGGAGCTTGAATGAATGAAATGAATGAATGAAATGAAATGAAATTTGTACTTGTAAAGCGCACCCATACCCCCAAAGGGGTGTCCAGGCGCTGTACGCATACCGCTGTGGAACCCTTCCTGGCTTTTCCTGTGAAATGTCCACTCCTGGGCACCCCCAGGGTGAAGCCAGGCATCCCAGTGCTGTTGGGGCCGTTGTGGAGATTAAGCAAGCTATTGCCCAGAGTTGCAGAGTGGGACCCATGATTAGAATAGGCACCGAGGCGAGAATTATCAGGTCCGAGGAAATTGAGCCCAAGACCCGCCGAGGCGGGAATTGAACCCTGGTCCCGGGCCAGATCTCTGCATCAGGGTCTGCCGCTCTAACCATTGAGCCACACTTAGGTTATCCTCTTACCCTACCCAATCAAAGTCCCAGAGAAGCTGATCAAGAAGTGCCTAGCCTGCCACCTCAAAGAAAACCATCTCCTCAACGCCACCCAATCCGGGTTCAGACATATCCACAGCATGAAAATAGCCCTCATCACTGTTACAGACGACATCCGGATTATTATGGACAGAGGAGACACACCCCCAACCCTCTTATCCTACTGGACCTCTCCAAAGTATTCAACACAATGTCCCACCCCATCCTCATCAGACGACTCCACAAAACCAGCATCCAAGGATCTGCACTCCTCAGGATATGCTCCTTCCTGACGGGCGGAACTCAGTCTGTTAGCCTGGCCCCATACTGCTCAGACACCTGCAACCTCATCTGTAGAGTAGCGTAAGGATCATCTCTATGCCTTACTATCTCCTACACTTACATGACTCCGTTCACCAGCATCATCAGCACACACAGAATAAAGGTCATAGCTTACATCAATGACACGCGGCTTACATTCTTCCTCTCCGACAAAACACATAACACCAGGACCAAGTTCACCAATTTAATGACCGACGTCACCGACTGGATGAAATTCAGCTGTCTCAAACTTAAGACCTACAAGGCAAAAATGATGTTCTTCAGTAGAAAAACATCACTGTGGAACTCCACCTGATGGCCAGCAGAACTCGGTCCGACCCCCACCGGCCACACCAAAAAACTCTGCATTGTCATAAACACTCAACTCACCATTACTGCCCAAGTCAGTACAGACACCTCCTCCAGATTCCATACCCTGAAGATGCTGCAGAAGATCTTTGAATGACTCCCCACTAGCACACACAGAACCATCACCCAAGCCCTGAACAATGGAACCACCCTCTATGCCGGAATCAAAACACAACTGACTAGACGCCTCTAAACCATACAGACCTCAGCAGCTATATCATACTCAACCTACCACAACATACGCACATCACCCCACAGGCCAGGGAGCTACGGTGTCAGCCCATACACAGACAAGCTCTTTCCAAACTCCTCACACACATATTCAGGGCCCTAAACAACACATGCCCATCCTACCTCGGCAACCACATCAACTTTCAGAAACCAACTAGACACCTCCACTCAGCAGGACGCCTATGCGCGCACACCCCATTTCACGCAAAACAAGAGCTGAGGGTGAGGTTTTCTCCTACATCACTCCTAATGACTGCAACAAACTGCTGCTGCACATCAAAGCCGACTCTTCATTCTTGATTTCTACAAGAAGCTGAAGATGGAGCTCTTCCAATAGGCTCTACCAACTTTGCCCAATGCCTGACCATGTGGCTCTTGCTTAAAAGCGAGGATACCCTCCGGAGTGTTTGAGCACTCAAATGCACATAACATGACATAACATAACAATAAGGCTTTCAATTAATGACACAACGTATGCATGGCCCATTCTAGTCAGCAAGAATTAAAGCATTCCCAAAGCAGTCAGCTCCCCTTGTCTGTCCTAGAATGCAGAGTCTGGTAAAGACAAAGAGAGGTAAATTCAGATGGTTCGGGCTGATCATGGGCATTCTGGGGTAGATTTGGACAATTCTGTTTCCAGCGCCTTAAGGGCCACCATTGAAACATGAGGAGCCATCAGTTGATTGAGGGGCAGATTTACAAGCCCCTTGCGCCTCCTTTCTCCGCCATTGCGTCACTTGTTTTGACGCAACGGCGGCGCAAACAATGCGGCCAATTTACAACGTTACTCATCTAGGGAGAAGCGTGACATTGTAAAGCCCTGTGTCACATTATACCTGCGTCAGATATAATGTATGCAGGGTGGGTGTTCCCACGCAAAAAGCCATGTAGAACTGACGCAGTGAAATTTACAACATTTCACTGCGTCACTCTACACCTTCACTGCGTCAAAATCCCTACGCCTGCTCAGACCAGGTGTAAGGAATGACGCAAGGCTTTTTAAATGGGACTCACCAATCTGTTGTGGCACATTGCTGGAGTTGCGTCACTTTCATGAGCAACTCCAGCAATGCGTCACTTTTGCGCCAACAGATGTGTCAGAATTTCTGATGCATCTATCAATCCTTGCACCATGGTGCGCCGTTTTATAAATACGGCACATCCATGGTGGCGCAAGGGTTTCGCATGGAGGCGCAGGGAAACTGACGCATCTGTACAGATGTGTCAGTTTCTTGTAAATCTGCCCCAAAGACTTTTTCCTTTTTCTGCCTCCAAACCCCTCCCCCTCCGATCATTTCCTCAGCTCATTCTTTCCTGTCCTTCCCTCTGACCATTTGTCAGAAGGATTACATTTGCAAAGGTATTTATTTGGGTCCTTTCTTTTACTCTATCAAACGACACAATAAAACCAACTCAGAAAGACACTTAATTTGCCATCTACTGCATACAGTACTTAGGTGTTCCTGTACCTTGGGTGATACCATTTGAACAAATGACGTTCCAACAACTTCTTAGGCAGGTTCCGCAGCATTAACAATACTACAATAACTATCAAATGCATCTGTCAAATGATCAGGCTGACCATCAGTGGTTTCCCCTATGGATTGCTTACAGTTCTCAATTATTGTCAAACCAGTTTTGACCTCACCAACTTCAACAATAGCTTTCAACAGTGCATCTGGAGCAGCAGCACTAAAAGCATCTTCGTCCGGGGGCGTGGCTTCGGCGCCACTCAAAATGGCCGCTTGACGGAGGAGCTCCGTCGCACCTGGGACAAGTCGCGGTCTTTTGGTGCGTTTTTATCACCCTCTGGACATCAGAAAACGGATGTTCATGCAGCGGAACTTGGTGTCATCATGAGGAGCTGCCCAGCATAACGAAGCGTGCTGCGCTTCTCTCCATTTCTTGAATCGGAAAGTCTCCTCACAGACCGGCCGCCATTTTGTTTTTCCCACGCAAGTAAGTGCCTGTTATGCAGCGCACTGGGAAACTTATCTCTGGCATCTTTTCTTTGATTCCTGCAGCACTATGGGAACCCCTGCAGCCTCACTCTTCAACCTAATGTTTGAATGGGTCTTAGTGCTTCAAGCCAGAGTGTATGTCCTTTATGGCTATCTTTAAGGCTCTTAAGCTCTGAGGAGATCATAGTTTAACCCAGGAATTTGGGAAAATATCTTCTGTTTAACGGACTTCAACCTCTCATAAACAAGGAATTTCTTTATTGGTTATAGATGCTCAATTTTTACTCTGACTATGCCCTGGTAGCTGCAACATACTGACTGTTCTGTCATTGATGTTTATTGCGTTTCAGCCTAACACTATATACCAATATTTATTTGTGTGAGATTTAATATCAAGGTAGCTGTATGTTACTTTGCGGTGGCAATCTTGAGGAGCTACTACTATTAGAATTTTGCTTCTGCTATTCCCTTTCAGCTGTATGGTTCCCCTTTTATGGGTAAATTAAGAAAGCCACAATTTGTATTTATTCCTAAAGGGCAGTCTTCGACGAGATCTGTATCTCACTCATCAGCAGTAGCACAATCACCTGTTGTTGAAGAAATGGCTGGTGTAGCTTCTGCTCGTACTTCCTCATCACAGTCTGCAGTAAATAAGACTTCCCCACCTTCTTCAGCGTCAAAACGGTTGAAACATGATCCTCCTTCTCCTGACAAGCCGTCACCACCTATTTCCTTGGAGCTGTTGCTGGAGTAGATTCGAGCTTTGCGCCCCTTTGTAGAGGGAACGAATAGCAAAATGCTGCTCCTAGACGAAAAGTGGTCTTCAATGGAAAGTAGAGTATCTGTAATGGAACAGCAACTTTTGGATGTCCAAGGCGAGACTCAGAGAATTAATTCTTTGGAAAGGGAGGTGCACAGACTACAACAGCACACTGAGGATTTGGAATACCGAAACAGGAGGAACAATCTATGCATTTATGGTCTGCCTGAAGCTTTGGAAGGAGACAACCCTGTCTCCTTTTTCTCCTCCTTTCTGCCAAAGTTGTTGGATATGCCCTCTTCAACCTCGCTCAACATCCAGAGAGCCCACAGACTCGCCCCCCCTGCAAATTTTCCTAAAAAAGTTGGTTAAAATGGTGCATTTTCAAGCATATTTGAGAAAGCCAGGTGTGCCCCCTGTCCTGCCACTTTTTTGCAGCCATGTATGCAGGTGCAGCCCCAAAAAGAGTGACACTCTCTGGGTAAAGAGCTTGCACCCCCCCTTAGCTCAGAGGGTTGAGTGAATTTGTAGTGATTAGTGAGTTAGATGTTCAAATCACTGTGAGGCTAACTCAGTCTTTCAAAAGTCAATTTGACAATAACAATTATTGCTACATACCTACAGACAAGCTCATTTGTGTCCGGGTTTTTATTTAGTATCAGAAACACAAACTGACAAACCAATGCCATTGCACTATAGCAGCATAAATGTATTGTTGGAAATATGTATTCAGACCTGAGGGGCTATTGGTTGTAACTTAAGATGTTTTTAGGTTTCTATTTCAATCAGAACCAGATTTCTTGAACTACAAATTAAAGGTAAACAGTGGTAACCCAGACCCTTCTGAGTGGTAATCACTCATTTGAACAGTGATCCATCGAAGCCAGGTGCATTGGCACTCTGTGCTACCATGGAGTCTGCAGTTTGTCATCTAAGAGTTTTATGATCCCGTGATACCCAGTGTGCTCGTTGCCTGTGAAATCTCTACAGCGTACAGGTTTATAACGAGGTTTGGACGGGTCCACGCTTCCTGAACAGAGGGTGGGAACCTTTATAATACAATACTGAGAAACTGCCTCAGTCATAAAGTAGCAGACGAAGTATGTTTTTTATTTGCACAGTAACCCCCACCACCTCACATATAATGCGCACTCTTTAGCGGAGCCTAAAGTGTTATTGAGCAGCCGTCATAATTTGGTTGCAGAACCAGTGGGTGTAAATTCTAGTCCCGGTTACCCTGTTGACCAAGATGTGTAATCCTGGTTCATCATCAGCTTATTCTTCTGTACCTCTTTTCATTTTGGTAAACGAAAAGGTGTGAGAGTGAGGGGCAGGAGATTAAAACTTGTGCTGAACATCGGCTTTACAAATTATTTAGAAACCAGCTCGTGTGGAGTCTAGTTCCAGCTACTTTGCATGGTTTATTTGAGGAAATACACAATGCTTTCCCTTTTTGCCTGTTAACAGTTTTAGCGTTAATCAGTGAAGGTAAAACGCATCCCTGAAGACCGAATCAGGCTGGCTCACAAAACTACAATACACCAGTGCAAGGCTGCTAGGCTGTCAGAGTACACGGTAACGGGTGTCACGGCTCTGCTTCAACAAAAGGAAAAGCAGCAAATAATGACAACATCAGCAGAGTTTCAGGGCAGTGCGTGACAAGAGACTATTTGTTTCTCTCTTTCCTGGCAGACGCTGCTTGAGCAAGAGTCGGCTTTAATGCACATGCTGGACTTGCCCCACATTATATCTCCTGCCATGCAGATACGTAAATAAATACTTGCATGTCATACCCATCACAGAACACCATACTTATCTGATAATTATAAATACGGGGCTCTTTCTTCAGATTAAACCACGTCCGAGCCACAAGCCATATTGGGATATTATCAAAAAGCCTTTGGATCGGAAACTTTATTTCCAATTCAGATCTGGAACTCTGCCCCTGAAGTCTTTCTCATCCAAATGGTCACCCACAGGGGATAATAAATGTCACGTTTGTGTGAAACATGTAGATTCATACTCGCACGTGCTCTTTGCCTGCCCGCGGAAAAGCTTGGTTGGCCCAACTCTGCAAGAATCTGGGCACACGATCACATAACATAGCCTTGTAAATCCTTTGCTCTGATCCATCACCTAGGTATGCAATCCCCGTGGCTAAATTTCTGAGGTGGATGTGGCTCATTTGCTCCAAACTAATTAGGGCTGGCAATTGCTTATGACAAAATCTTTTAACATCATACAGGAGCATGTGGGCATACCAGGTCTTGTGGGGCTCTTTTAAGTCCGCTACGGCGCACGAGATTGCTTGCACTCAACGTTTTTTAATCATTGTTTTAACATGCAAGGTTTGATAATGATGGCTCTGATCGCTTTTTTGCACAAATGTTTTTGCACAAATGTTTTCACTCAGATTTTAATTCTTGCATTGTTGATCCTTTTTTAACTTCTATATCTTTTATCTGTATGTGCTTTTATGACTTGCATAGTCGAATAAAGCTTCTTTGATGATGATGATGATGATGATAATTATAAACAGCGTGTTTTGTCCATATCAATGACATTAAATGCCATGTATTTAGGCAGCAGATATCCATTCGTAATTCAAAATTGACTTTTATATGTGTGTGCTGTTATATCGTGAGTGCGAGTAAACTGAGAGGAGGGTCGCCGGTCGCGCTCTGCAATCTTGTCCCGAGGCACACACGAGGTGAAAGGAAACGAGGAGTTGTGTCTGGAAACGGATCGCTCTTAGCAGGTTCATGTTACCCAATTTAGTTAGATTGAAGCTTTAAAAGCACATTATATCACCGCCGCAGGTCCTATGAAAGTGCATCATATAAACAATACCTTAACCCTTCACAACGAAAAGAGGGGAAAACTTTCCATTACTTACAAATCCCCGCCGGGCCAGTCCTTAACTTGCAGCACAGCATGGCCTTGAGTTTCTTATCACTTCTTGGTCCACTCAGGGTCAGGCGGGTTGTGCAGGCCGCTCAGGTCCATCCTCGGAGACGGGCAACGGGAGTCTGCTGCAACTGAAAGAGAGCTGTGAATTTCAAGCCATCAAAACCAACAATTTTCGCAGTCTCGACACTCGAATCACATGAAAATGGAGGAGAGACTAGAGAGACAGCCTCCTCCTCCCACCCCATGCTGCCTCACGTGCAAACACTACACGTAGGCCCTTCCACCGTCTGACTCTCTAAGCCAATCCTAGCGCTGCTCCTCCTGTTAGCGCAGCTCCAGGATTGGTTCGGGCAGTCAGCCTCACCGCTCATTACTGAGCCTGGGGGATGCAGCCTTGAGTCATCCCCCCAGCTCACTAATGCGTAGGTTGAGGCACCTCTAGTACGCAAGTCGAGTTGGCTGGAGAAAGGCAGCCGTCCAACCCGACAAGCGTACTGGGGCCCAGGTGCAAGCTGGCTAACTTCACCACTACGGGTGTTTGTCTGTCAGTATAAGCCCCACCCTCTCAGGCCTATTCTACATGCTGCGTGGCTGAAGCAGTTTAGAAAACGTTTTTTCTGTTAGTGAAAACGAAATACTAGTGAAATACTAAATACTTGAATGCAAGTGGGGGCCAAAATATGAGTAGGGCAACACCCCAATGCCCTAAGGGAGGCACCGTCCCTGGTGGCATACACTGCAGTGGTGTAGAGTGCAGTGTTGCAGAGTGAAGTGGCGTAGAGTGGAATGATGCAAAGTAGAGTGTCGTAAAGTTCAGTGACATAGAGTGCATTAGAAAAGAATGCAGTAGTACAGAGTAGAGTGGCGTAGAGTGCAGTGTTGCAGAGTAGAGTGTCATAGATTGCAGTGGTGTAGAGTGGTGCAGAGTGCATTGTCGTAAAGTGCAGTGGTGTAGAATAGAGTGGTGCAAACTAGAGTGCAGTGGCGTACAGTAGAGTGACGTAGAGGGTGCAAAAGAGAGTAGAGTGGTGCAAAGTAGAGTAGAGTGCAATGGCATAGAGTGGGTTGCAGTGGAGTGGAGTGGTGTAGAGTAGAGTAGAGTAGCATAGTGTACAGTGGCTTAGGGTGCAGTGGTGCAGAATAAAGTGGCATAGAGTGCAGTGACGTAGAGTGGTGCAGAGTAATGTGGCATAGAGTGGTTCAGAGCAGGGTGGCGTGGAGTGGTGCAGAGTAGAGTATAGTGCGGTAGAGTGCAGTGGCATACAGTGGCGGCTGGTAACATTTGAAAGTGGTGAGTTGTAAAAGTTCTGGATGAGTGCCCGGTGGCGAGAGAGCCCGTCCGTTATGAGGGGAGTTCGGGGAGTCCCCCCCCTGCAAATTTTCCTAAAAAAGTTGGTTAAAATGGTGCATTTTCAAGCATATTTGAGAAAGCCAGGTGTGCCCCCTGTCCTGCCACTTTTTTGCAGCCATGTATGCAGGTGCAGCCCCAAAAAGAGTGACACTCTCTGGGTAAAGAGCTTGCACCCCCCCTTAGCTCAGAGGGTTGAGTGAATTTGTAGTGATTAGTGAGTTAGATGTTCAAATCACTGTGAGGCTAACTCAATCTTTCAAAAGTCAATTTGACAATAACAATTATTGCTACATACCTACAGACAAGCTCATTTGTGTCCGGGTTTTTATTTAGTATCAGAAACACAAACTGACAAACCAATGCCATTGCACTATAGCAGCATAAATGTATTGTTGGAAATATGTATTCAGACCTGAGGGGCTATTGGTTGTAACTTAAGATGTTTTTAGGTTTCTATTTCAATCAGAACCAGATTTCTTGAACTACAAATTAAAGGTAAACAGTGGTAACCCAGACCCTTCTGAGTGGTAATCACTCATTTGAACAGTGATCCATCGAAGCCAGGTGCATTGGCACTCTGTGCTACCATGGAGTCTGCAGTTTGTCATCTAAGAGTTTTATGATCCCGTGATACCCAGTGTGCTCGCTGCCTGTGAAATCTCTACAGCGTACAGGTTTATAACGAGGTTTGGACGGGTCCACGCTTCCTGAACAGGGGGTGGGAACCTTTATAATACAATACTGAGAAACTGCCTCAGTCATAAAGTAGCAGACGAAGTATGTTTTTTATTTGCACAGTAACCCCCACCACCTCACATATAATGCGCACTCTTTAGCGGAGCCTAAAGTGTTATTGAGCAGCCGTCATAATTTGGTTGCAGAACCAGTGGGTGTAAATTCTAGTCCCGGTTACCCTGTTGACCAAGATGTGTGATCCTGGTTCATCATCAGCTTATTCTTCTGTACCTCTTTTCATTTTGGTAAACGAAAAGGTGTGAGAGTGAGGGGCAGGAGATTAAAACTTGTGCTGAACATCGGCTTTACAAATTATTTAGAAACCAGCTCGTGTGGAGTCTAGTTCCAGCTACTTTGCATGGTTTATTTGAGGAAATACACAGGGGCATATTAGCAAGGGCTGGCGATATAATTATCGCCGCTTTAGCGTCTGTTTTTGGGCGAAAAGCGGCGATAATTATATCGCAATATCATCAAGGACACGCTAGCGCGTGTTTCCTTGATGTAGAGTCCGTTTTTTCACAGCCTCGCCTCGCATCGCTAATGAGATGCAAAGAAGGCGTGGCTGTGAAAATAACACATGTTAATATCGTGAAGGCAGCTTCGCGATATTAACAAGGAGGTGCAGCGATAAAAAAATCGCGCTACCTCAGTCTTAACTCAGGAATTTAACGTCTGTTAAATTCCTGACTAAGGCATACTTTTAATGGGAGATGGATTATGCTGATACGACCACAGGGTCGTATCAGCAATAATAGTCAGCTGTTTTCAATGGAACATCGCTGGAAAACCAGTGATGTTCCATTGAAAACACCGCTATCGCTGAAATATTATCGCCATAGCGCTATGCGTTGTAAATATAGCGTTATCATGGCGATGATATTCAGCGATAGCCAGCGATAATATTTCTATCGCTATGTACGGCCAGCGATAATTATCGCTGGCCGTTGATAATATGCCCCACAATGCTTTCACTTTTTGCCGGTTAACAGCTTTAGCGTTAATCAGTAAAGTTAAAGCGCATCCCTGAAGACCGAATCAGGCTGGCTCACAAAACTACAATACACCAGTGCAAGGCTGTTAGGCTGTCAGAGTACACGGTAAGGGGTGTCACGGCTCTGCGTCAACAAAAGGAAAAGCAGCAAATAATGACAACATCAGCAGAGTTTCAGGGCAGTGCGTGAGAAGAGACTATTTGTTTCTCTCTAACCTGGCAGACGCTGCTTGAGCAAGAGTCGGCTTTAATGCACATGCTGGACTTGCCCCACATTATATCTCCTGCCATGCAGATACGTAAATAAATACTTGCATGTCATACCCATCACAGAACACCATACTTATCTGATAATTATAAACACGGGGCTCTTTCTTCAGATTAAACCACGTCCGAGCCACGAGCCATATTGGGATATTATCAAAAAGCCTTTGGATTGGAAACTTTATTTCCAATTCAGATCTGGAACTCTGCCCCTGAAGTCTTTCTCATCCAAATGGTCACCCACAGGGGATAATAAATGTCACGTTTGTGTGAAACATGTAGATTCATACTCGCACGTGCTCTTTGCCTGCCCGCGGAAAAGCTTGGTTGGCCCAACTCTGCAAGAATCTGGGCACACGATCACATAACATAGCCTTGTAAATCCTTTGCTCTGATCCATCACCTAGGTATGCAATCCCCGTGGCTAAATTTCTGAGGTGGATGTGGCTCATTTGCTCCAAACTAATTAGGGCTGGCAATTGCTTATGACAAAATCTTTTAACATCATACAGGAGCATGTGGGCATACCAGGTCTTGTGGGGCTCTTTTAAGTCCGCTACGGCGCACGAGATTGCTTGCACTCAACGTTTTTTAATCATTGTTTTAACATGCAAGGTTTAATAATGATGGCTCTGATCGCTTTTTTGCACAAATGTTTTAACTCAGATTTTAATTCTTGCATTGTTGATCCTTTTTTAACTTCTATATCTTTTATCTGTATGTGCTTTTATGACTTGCATAGTCGAATAAAGCTTCTTTGATGATGATAATTATAAACAGCGTGTTTTGTCCATATCAATGACATTAAATGCCATGTATTTAGGCAGCAGATATCCATTCGTAATTCAAAATTGACTTTTATATGTGTGTGCTGTTATATCGTGAGTGCGAGTAAACTGAGAGGAGGGTCGCCGGTCGCGCTCTGCCATCTTGTTCCGAGGCACACACGAGGTGAAAGGAAACGATGAGTTGTGACTGGAAAAAGATCGCTCTTAGCAGGTTCATGTTACCCAATTTAGTTAGATTGAAGCTTTAGAAGCACATTATATCACCGCCGCAGGTCCTATGAAAGTGCATCATATAAACAATACCCTAACCCTTCACAACGCAAAGAGGGGAAAACTTTCCATTACTTACAAATCCCCGCCGGGCCAGTCCTTAACTAGCAGCACAGCATGGCCTTGAGTTTCTTATCACTTCTTGGTCCACTCAGGGTCAGGCGGGTTGTGCAGGCCGCTCAGGTCCATCCTCGGAGACGGACAACGGGAGTCTGCTGCAACTGAAAGAGAGCTGCGAATTTCAAGCCATCAAAACCAACAATTTTCGCAGTCTCGATACTCGAATCACATGAAAATGGAGGAGAGACTAGAGAGACAGCCTCCTCCTCCCACCCCGTGCTGCCTCAAGTGCAAACACTACACGTAGGCCCTTCCACCGTCTGACTCTCTAAGCCAATCCTAGCGCTGCTCCTCCTGTTAGCGCAGCTCCAGGATTGGTTCGGGCAGTCAGCCTCACCGCTCATTACTGAGCCTGGGGGATGCAGCTTTGAGTCATCCCCCCAGCTCACTAATGCGTAGGTTGAGGCACCTCTAGTACGCAAGTCGAGTTGGCTGGAGAAAGGCAGCCGTCCAACCCGACAAGCGTACTGGGGCCCAGGTGCAAGCTGGCTAACTTCACCACTACGGGTGTTTGTCTGTCAGTATAAGCCCCACCCTCTCAGGCCTATTTTACATGCTGCGTGGCTGAAGCAGTTTAGAAAACGTTTTTTCTGTTAGTGAAAACGAAATACTAGTGAAATACTAAATACTTGAATGCAAGTGGGGGCCAAAATATGAGTAGGGCAATGCCCCAATGCCCTAAGGGAGGCACCGTCCCTGGTGGTATACACTGCAGTGGTGTAGAGTGCAGTGTTGCAGAGTGAAGTGGCGTAGAGTGGAATGATGCAAAGTAGAGTGCCGTAAAGTTCAGTGACATAGAGTGCATTAAAAAAGAATGCAGTAGTACAGAGTAGAGTGGCGTAGAGTGCAGTGTTGCAGAGTAGAGTGTCATAGATTGCAGTGGTGTAGAGTGGTGCAGAGTGCATTGTCGTAAAGTGCAGTGGTGTAGAATAGAGTGGTGCAAACTAGAGTGCAGTGGCGTACAGTAGAGTGACGTAGAGGGTGCAAAAGAGAGTAGAGTGGTGCAAAGTAGAGTAGAGTGCAATGGCATAGAGTGGGTTGCAGTGGAGTGGAGTGGTGTAGAGTAGAGTAGAGTGGCATATTGTACAGTGGCATAGAGTGAGTGGTGCAGAGCAGAGTGGTGCAAAAGAGAGAAGAGTGGTGCAAATTCGAGTAGAGTGCAATGGCATAGAGTGGGTTACAGTGGAGTGGAGTGGTGTAGAAGAGAGTAGAGTAGAGTGGACAGGGGTAGAGTGCATTGGTGTAGAGTGTTGCAGAGTACAGTGGTATAAACTGCAGTGGCAACAAATTCAGTGCCATACAATGCAGTGTCATAGATTAGAGTGGTGCATAGTAGAGTACAGTGGCGTAGAGTGCAGTGATGCAGGGTGGAGTGGTGCAGAGTAAAGTGGCAGAGAGTGCAGTGGCATAGAATACAGTGGTGTAGATTGCAGTGGTGCAGAGTAGAGTGGCGTAGAGTAGAGTGGGAAAGAGTGAAGTGGCGTAGAGTGGTGCAGAGTAGAGTATATTGGTGTAAAGTGGAGTAGCGTAGAGTGCAGTGGCATAGAGTGTAGTGCTGCAGAGTGCAGTGGCGTAGAGTGCAATAGTTCAGAGTAAAGTGTCGGAGAGTTCAGTGGCAGAGAGTGTGGTGTTGCAGAGTAGAGTGTTGTAGAGTGAAGTGACGTGGAGTGGAGTTGTGCAGAATAGAGTGGAGTGGATTTGACTGGAGCGGTATATAGTGCAGTAGCAGTGAGTGCAGTGGTGAAGAGTGCAGTGGTGTAGATTAGAGTGGCATAGAGGGCATTGACATAGAGTAAAGAGGCGTAGATTGAAGTGCCACAGAGTGCAGTGACGTAGAATGGAGTAGTGCAGAGTGGAGTAGAGTGAGGTGGCACAGAGTGCAGTGGCATGGTGTAAAGTGGAGTGGTCGGGAGTAGAGTGAAGTGTCGTGGAGTGGTGCCTGAGTAGAGTGGAGTGGCGTAGAGTGGAATATGCATGGTGTGGTAGCACACTTCCATTACAGACAACACATCTTCAATTGAAATCATCATTACATTTGCACAGACATACAGTTTCACTGATAAAAGTATACAGTGCACAAGCGATAATGTGTGGAAATGTAATCACCTAGTGTATTGATTTGTTTTAAAAAAATTGTTTCCACCACACTTTAGAATTACCAAAAATGTGCTTCATTTGGGCTCTCTGATTCTGAAATATTTGCACAGTTCATTTAGACATTTAAATTTTATTGTGTGCTAGAAAAAAAATAACATGGTACAGCCTTCCTCAAGCGCTCCCTCCTGCCAACATGATTGTCACATAAATCCTCTCACTTTAAAGTCAGAGAAAGAAAGTAAACAATCCTCCTGAAAGAGAGAGCCTGATATTTGACCTCCGTCTTTGAATGCACAGCAAATGTGACAAGATAAGAACAAGATTTAAAGGCCTGTTTACAGAAATCGAGCACTGGTGGACGAATACAGTAAATAGGATTTGTGCAGGGGAAGGGAACTTGAGTTGGACAGCCTAAAACAAATAGGGCCAGCAAATAAAAAGCGAGTTACAAACCACATACAATGGTAGACAACGGGCTGAATGCATTCCAAGTGAAGCTTTCCAAATGTCCCAAAGATGTCGTTAGCAAACGTGACAGCTGTGTTGTCTGGTAAGCTTCAACTTAAAAAAATGACTGCCGATGTACTTTACATTCAAGACAAATGTAGCTCCTGCCTCCTCAACGTTCCCGACTGGTCTGCAGCATTTAACACAGTAGATCTCTTCATACAAAACAGGACACATACCAGCTCAGAGAAATGCTTAAACGCTGTCACAAAAACTGATATATAGGTGGGGGTTTAGTGGGTGGGAGAGGGCATGGGGTTGCTCCTCCGCTATGGCGGAGGAGCGTCGCCCCACTGCTTTTAAGCAGTGCGTGGCGTACATAATAACAACATAACATGATAATAACTTTGCGTTATTATTGCTTTATTTTTCCTGCTGCTTTGCGGGCGGGCGGGTGGGGATGCTCTGCTCTCCAAGTAGGGCAGGGGAAGAGTGGTTTGCCCACTCCTGGGTGCACAATGACTGTTTGGTCGGCCCTCTCGGGCCGCCCAAGCCAGTCATGCGCACTTTCCCCTTCTCCATGCAGGCTGCATTACAGCCTGCGTGGAGAACATGCCCACCCCTCCAGCCCCTGACTGAACACTGCATTGCAGCGTTGTGATTGGCTTAGGAGAGGGTGCCTGGCTGCCTGCTTTCTGTTCCTTAAGTCGGAGGCAGGAGAGCAGGAGCAGAGACGTGGGACCCAGCGGAAAGGTACGTTTCTTTTTTATCCCCCCCCCCATGACCCCCCCCCGCGCCTGCCCCACCACCTGCGAGCCATGCCGGCCGCCACTGGAGAGGGCAGACCATTCCCAAAAGCCCCATGACCAACAAAGAACAGGCAAAATCATACCCGCCAGTTGAGAAGTAGAGTGAACCAACAGAAGGGGACAGCACATGGAGAAAACCAAGGAACCAACCTGTAATCCTCTAGGAGAAAAAGAGTTTGAGCAGCTGTGTCCTCATCAGAAAGAATACAGAGCAACGCTACACCATTCTCCATCCACAGAAAAGAAGAGAGGAAGAAAGGTAACACCACCAGCAAACGGAAGCCAAGGGCCCAAAGGAAGTGCAAGTGCAGACGTGCAACCTGCCCAGAGCAAGCCAAGCACTACTTAGAACAGAAAAGGATAAGAGGAAACGTCCTCCACCCCATAAGCAACAAACCATAGCAGAGTGCATATGTGGGAAAAATTACACTTACCCCTTCAACAACAAGTAAAAATAAAAAGAGGAGAAGGGACACGACATGAAGTGATAGTACAAGCAAGCCCAACACAGTACCAAAGTACACAGTGTCCACCGTAAACCTACTAGCCCCAGTCTCCCAGCAATTTGCACAGAGCAGGCAGCCCAACCCGACCGGGCACAGCGCTGAGCCCTGTGCCAAACCCACATCCTACTGAACAAAATGTGGAAGATTAAAGCAGGACAACACAGCCAGCCAGAGATGGAGTAAGGACACACATCTCACAAGTCCACATCCTGCAGAGAGCATAGGGGACGACCGAAGACTAGTCCACTCTCGAGTCAAGGGATACAATCTCAGCCACTGCCCTGAGTCCAGTAGGGAGCTAGTGCAGCCCTAACCAGTACCATACAGCCCCAATAAACGTAGAAAGGGAGGGAAGGGCAATGAAGAAGGCATGATAAGGCTAACATCTTACAAGCCCCAATCCAATGAGGAAGCACAGGAGAAAGCCTCAGTTCAGTCCTCACACCATGTAAAAAGTGGAACATTCACATGTCCTCCATTGAAGTGAGCTGCACTGCCACAGATTAAACAGGTACAGTCTAGCCCCGGGCCAAGCAGTAAACACAGAAAGGGCAGGCCAAACAGTGGAACCAGCACCACACCAACCACAGCAACCCCAGCAGGGAGGTAGGACCAGCAACCCTTGCAGGGAGGTAGGGCCCCATACAGCTTAAACAGAATACCACAAGACAGTGCACATAACCCACATGTACCAAGCCCATCTTGAGCCCCAGGAGAAGCCCATTTCCAGTCTGCCCCCAGAAAAAAACCAGAAAGTAGGCACTCACCTATTCTCCAGTGAAGAGGCCACAGCAGCTTAACACACAGCAGGCATACACTAGCACCAAAGCCAGCAGTAGGTTCAAGGGGAGGGCCATCACCAAACTGCCCTAGTCACACACCCATTACAAACGGCCAATAGCATCATGAAAAAGAGCGAACCAAGTGCAAGTCCAGCAGGAAGGCAAGAAGAGTGTCAAAGATGGGATTCTAGAAGGTCTGTTGCATCTCCTTCTTGATTGTCCAATGTCGTGTAGTTCCTACAAATCTATATAGGATCTGCGCATTTAGACAGCATAAACTAAGGGATTGGTGTCCAGACTGATTCCAGACACCCCCAAAGGATATGTTAGTCTGTAGACCAGCTAGCTCACAGTGCCACTATGAGCCCCTCTTACCAAGGAGCGAATAGTTTCTGGCAACTATCGAACATGACAACTCTGACCCCTCAGGGATCATAACACCAAGAAAGAGCAACTCCTCTCCCAGTACCCCCAGTGCCACTCTGAACAGAATAGTATACTTGAAGGGTGTCAAGTGTCTCCTTAAGGGAGAGTCACAGTTAGAAGGAAAAACACAGACTAGAAACCACTTTGGCAATCTTATAGCTCTTCATTGAAGATTAATAATAATGCTGGAGTAATTAGCAAGGCACCAAACTCCCCTTACCATCAGGAAGGAGAAAAGAGGCAAACAAGAATATCCAGGAATCTATTGCACCACTGAAACTGGAACGAAGCAAACATCAGGGGCAAAATCAATAGCAAGGGAGCAAAGTAATAGACAAAAAATACAGGAACAACTGTGTTGCGACACATGTTTCACTGAGGGAATCCCTCCTGATATATGATTCAAACAGGAACTGACATCACAGAAGAAGGCTATACGCACAGCCCACCATCTTGGAATGGGCAGCGAATAAAAGTTGTCCACATCCCTTTCCTGAAAATAAAGGCATTCTTTGATACAGGAAGAAGAAGCCCAAGTCTGATGACCTTCGCCCTGCTCTGTATTCCATAGCACCATTTGCCGCTTGACACCCAAAGGCAGGTCAATGAACACCTCTCCATGTAACCAAGATCACACTGATGCCAGAGCAATTCAGGAGGCGCAGACGCTTGTCCATGTGCTTAGTGCGATGTCCACTGCACGACACCCAGTAGCACGGGGAGTGCCCCTCCTCATCGGAATGCATTCTCAATTCTGTTCCCAGCATAAATGAAGCAAAAGGACAGACCACACACCAAAACAGCACCATACAGCTACAGCATTCTCAGCAAAAAGACTGGGGCACACATACTAAATAAGAAGCAACAGGACAGAGAAAAGCAGCAATATTCTTTAAGAACCAAGCCCAGCAGGGGTTGCAGCCAGAAGCACAAGTCCAGCCCACACTTCAGAAATAAGGGTGGATATCCATCCTCCAGTGAAGGGGCTTCTAGTTCAACAGTGCATTTCAGCCCCTAGCCAGGCAGAGAGTCCTCTTTGAAGGGACCAAATTCAGTACCACAGCCCAGGAGGGTGGGGGGGGGCATCTATATCCACCAACAGAAATCCATCAACAGAGGCACATAGTGACATCAAAGAGAGCAACCACAACTCCCTGGGGCTCAAGGAAGGACAAACCAAACATTGGAACAGCATCTCACAGCCAGGAGGTGTGACGGAACAAATTTCCAGCAGAACACAAATCACAATCACTGGCTTTCTGAGGACATCGACAAAAAAAACTGATTCTGGTTGTAGGTTGAAATCACACTTGAAATGGGAGAAACTTACATTTTTTATCTTTTAGGAAGGCAGTGGAGTGCCTTTCTCAAGGGTGTGGACATAGAATGTAGAAGGGATTATCGAGTCCCTAATCTCGACGACAGATATCGTTACAACAATACCAAATGCCAAAATATCGAATGGTAAGTGCACAGAGGGAGGTAAGGATTTACTATTCTTAACTACACATCTATGTATCTTTTTGTTTTTTAACCATTTCTTAATTGAGTTTTCAACACAAGAACACAGAAAAACATGTGGGTTGTTGCCCGCCAACCAAAACATTTACTTTTACGGTGGAGTCTTAATGGTATTGTAGTGGCATGTCTGTAACGCGGTGAGTACCAATAGATGCACCCCAACTCATTTGCCGGGTGGCTGGGTCTGTTCCTCGTAGTCCGACAATGCACAAACCTTGTACCAATTTAAGTGGAAACAGGTGGGGTCGTATCCACGTTCAACGTCACCTAATGTGCTGTGACATGTCCTGGGTAGGTTAGGATGATGGGCAGCCTATATGTGTCCCATTATTCCCAGGTGGGCTAGGTTAGGTGTGTAGGTACAAGACATGGGGCCCTGTCTCACAGCAGTCCCGGGGTACAATCCGTCTCATGTGTACATGTGCTGCAGACCAGAAGGCACCCGTGGGGCATTTCTGGTTGACCAGGGCCCACCATCATGGGAAGTGTATCTCAAGGTATAGGCTGTATTTGGGTGTAAATGTCAGATCATGTGCCTGCGGGCAAGCAATGCCAAGGAGGGCGCATGTCATCCTTTGCTTCCAGCCTCACCATGTAAGTATCCCATGTCATTATTCCCCGTCCCTAACCTCCAAGAGTTTGTAACCATGACATGGTATCTACTACTGCTTTTGCCCATTAATTAGGTCTGAGCCAGCTCTTTGTGTAGGTGCTGCCCAGGATTTCCACGACATAGCTATTACAAAGGTCAAATCGAGGAGGCGCGCGAGCGCGCGATTCAAGATGGCCGCCCCCGGTGAGCTCTTCTTCATGTCAGCCTTTCATTGACGATTCCTGGACGAATATTGCCCAGAATTTGGTTAAAAATTACTGGCAGCAATGTTTTAAAGCAGTTACTAACCGCTGTGGTGATTTTCCAGCCTTGCTGAGTGGAGGAAGCTGTTCTTCTCCCTTCCTGTTTCTGCACCGATCTCTTCACTAAGGTACAGCCCAGCATTCCAGTCAGGGGGGCGGAGTATTACTCAGGAAAGGGCGAGGCTTTGGCTTAGTCTCTCCCACAGTTAGTTTTAGCTGCTGCACCAGCCTTTATTGAGAGTTTTTCTCCTCATTATTAACTTTTTCCTACATATTGTTTCCATCTGGCTGCTGAACTTTATTTTTAAGAGAGATGGAGAACAAAAATGTACAACCTCAACATAATAAAAGGAAACAAAATATTTCTCCTCCTCCGGTTAAATCTAAAGTGGTGGAATCTAGTGAACCTTCTTTGGCGTTGTTACTTGATGAGATTCAGGCAATTCGCTCTAGCACTGACACTATTGCGTCAGAGATTAAAAACTTGCGGAAAGATAGGGCTAGTATGTCAATGAAGATATCTGACAATGCAATTAAAATTCAAGACAATAAAGTTAAAATTGATGCTTTTTCACCGCTTGTGGCAAAAATATCTCCTATGTCTGCTCTTCTTCTTGATTTAGAAAATCGTAACAGACAGTATGACCTGCGTATTTTTAATTTACCAGAAGACGTAGAAGGTAATGATTGCAGGTTGTATTTGGAGAATCTCATACCTGGTCTTTTACGCATAAAATTTCCTAAGAAGTTTGAAATAGATAAAGCTCATAGGATTCCTTCTCATCGTAATCCACACCAAACTAAGCCGAGACAAATGGTTTTCAAGATTTTACGTCACCATCATTTAGTCTTGATAAGGAAAGCGGCACGAGAAATTCCTTCTTTAATGGTAAATGGTAATAAAAATTTTATTCACCAAGACTTTGCTAAGGAAATTTTTAAGACTCGCAAAGAATTCACTGACCTTCGTCCACAGTTGCGAAGTCTTGGATTTAAATATGGTCTTTTTGATCCTTCCACAATGTGAATTTGGAAAGACAGTTTTTCGAAATCCTTCCAGCGCCCTGAAGACCTACGAATATTTCTGGATCAGCATTCGCAGCTTTCAATGGATACACATGAGTCTGCTACTTGAATATTAATTCATTATTTCTTCTGGCTAAATTAATTCTCTTTTTTTTCCCTCATAGGGCTCCAATGCGCCTCCTACGCAAGACTTTCAAATGGATCCCCCTCGAGCACAGAAAGACCGTCACTCACGCCCTTGTCACCAGCAGACTTGACTACAGCAACGCACTCTACGCCGGAATATAGAAAAAACTCACCCGCAAGCTACAAAACATCCAGAATGCCGCAGCAAGACTGGTCCTCAACCTGCCAAGAAACTGCCACATCTTCTAGCACCTGCGCACACTCCATTGGCTCCCCATCGAGGCTAGAATCACCTTCAAGATTCTCACCCACGCACACAAAGCCCTCCACAACACCAGACCTGCATACCTGAACAGCCGACTCGAATTCCACGCACCCCAAAGGACCCTACGATCAGCCCAGCTCTCCTACGCCGTGGTCCCCCGCACCAGGAAGTCCAGATCGGGAGGCCGCTCCTTCTCCTTCCTCACGGCCAGAGCCTGGAACACCCTACCGCTCCACCTCAGACAGATGACATCACTCCCCATCTTCACGAAAAACCTCAAAACATGGCTCTTCGACAGAGCTCCTCCTTGATGGACTGGATCCTGCACCTTCCCCCCTCCCCAGCGCCTTGAGACCCTCACGGGTGAGTAGTCGCGCTTAACAAACCCATGATTGATTGATTGATTGAATGGTTCGGTCATGTTTGCAAAGCGTGTGTGCGTTTCAAGAATGTTATTAATGTTTAACTGTTGTCGTTTTTTTATGTTTGCATGTCTCTTTTTTCTCCCTTTTGTTTCCCTATTGTCTTTCTCTCGAGCTACTATTTTTCTTATTTTGCTTCAAACTTTATCTCTTCCTCTTCGTGGTATTTTTCCTACTGTACTATGGCTAACATTCATAATATTAAAATAGTTTCCTTGAATGTCAAAGGTTTACGACATCCTGTAAAACGTACAAAAATTTTAGATTATTCAGGTAGTTATAATGCGGATATTTGCTTCATACAAGAAACTCATATTGAAGACAAGGTTTTGGATTTTATGTAAAAAAAAGTGGGTTGATTCTATTCTATCTCCTCCGGCTATGGGTAAAAAAAATGGTGTTGCTAATCTGTTCGCAAAAAGGTTACACTGTCAAATTTTAAGTAAATCTTTGGATGCAGAAGGTAGATATGTTATAGCGAAAGTAAAAATTCAAGATACAGTTATGTTTTTGCCTAATGTATATGGCCCAATTGTTGATGATCTGAATTTCTGGTCCATTTTAACCACTGAAGTTCTCAAGTTAGGTAAAGTCCCACTTATAGTTGGAGGTGATTTCAACCTTGTTTATGATCCTTTATTAGATAGATCATCTCACACTAAGGGGCCGATTCCGATTCGGGCTGGAAAACGTACCGACCGACTCGGTACGGGAATTTTGTTCGACCGACACGTACCGGCGCTGCCCGACCCGCGTAGTACGATGCAATGCATGTGAATCACGACCGACTCGTACGGAACACAAGCCGAACGACCTAACCGCACGGAAAACAGCTATCCGGCCGGAAAACCACGCGAATCGAACCGACCGACACACACCAGGAATGAACCCGAACGAAACGTACCCGCGAACTCCGACCCGCGCAGTACGATGCAATGCGTTTAAAACTAGACCGAGTCACACGGAGCCCAAGCCGTACGACCTACACGCATACAAAACCAAGCCGAAGCAACCCAATACCCCGCGACCGACGCGTACGCCGCACATGAAATACAGCAGAAACACAGCGTGAACGACTCGGAGAAGTTCGCACGAGACAACTGCAGCGTCCTACTCGGTCAGAAGAACGTCTCCTACATGCACAAAAAGTACAAAGGAAAAAATACAAAAAAAAGGGCCAAACAAGCAAAGACAAAGCCAATAAATACTGGGGGGGGAAACATGGAACAAAGACACACCCACAACTCCACCCATATAAAGGACACAAATCCCTACCATGATCCTTTGCAAATTCAACTAACCTGCCAGCACAGAACACCATCAGACAGCAACCACAGACACACTCACAGCTCATCCATCACACAAGCCACACACCATCAGCACCTCAGGAAATAGCACCCTCACATACACCCAGCAAAACCTACACTCACACACCCTCACTTGCACACCCATACATACATCAATCACCACCACCACCCATCACCATGCCCCCAAAGAAGAATCCAAAGTTCCTAGACAGTGACTTGGAAGTCCTGGTAGATGAGATCCTCAGGGTAGAGCCACAGTTGTTTGGTACATTGGTCCAACAGACCCCCATGTCGCAGAAAACCAAGATGTGGGAGAGGATCGTCGACAGGGTGAACGCACAATCACCATGTTTGCGCACAAAGGAAGACATCCAGAACAGGTGGTATGATGTGCGCAGGAGGGTAAAGGACCTACTGAAGAAGGACTACGCCTTGAGCCAATACACCGGCAGTGGCCCTCCTGCCAAACCAGTATACCTCAGGCCCTGGGAGGAGAAGGTGCGGGCCATCCTACCACCAGTGAGCGTATATGGACTATCAAACATCCCAGAGCCTGGTGAGTACACAACCAATATACCCAATATCATGTGACAATACACACACATCACTGTCAAGGGGATAGTCAAACCATGCACCCTTAGCAAATCCACACCAACCAAAAGATAATCGTCCCAAGATGTGTATGTCAGTCAGATAAACACAATACATGCCATATCACAGTGATATGTAACTGTGTCATGACATGTACAAACCCAACAACAAATAGAGCTAGGCAGTGGCACAAATCTAACCAACAAACACAGCCAGATATGTAGCCACCACTAGAACACCACCTCACAGGCAAGCTCACTGAAAGGAAGGAATTCTGTGTATGCTGGTGAAGTCAGTGTAGCCAATAGCATGATGGGAGTTGTAGTCACAGATATTGCTCACCCTCACAATTCGCCCATCAACACCACTCTGAACCATGCTCACATCACAGGGAGTGGAAAACAACTGACAAGATGGCTGACACTGGGTACTGCGGTGTGGAGCACAAGGCCCTGCTGGGAACTGGGCACCAACAAACAACAGAACCACACTGTCAGCCATCTTGCCATTGCTGTCACACTCACACACAGTGAAGTCCACTCAAAAGGAAGGAAGTATGGGCATGCTGGGAAGGGGGTGTAGGCAATAGCATGATGGGAGTGGTAGTCACAGCTCAACATCCCCCACCCACATGGCCCAGCAAGCTCACACTGAAGCATGCACACCTCACAGGGAGTGAAAAGCCACTTCAAAGATGTCTGACAATGGTGCTCTGTTGTGGGGAGCACAAGGCCATGCTGGGAACTGGGCACCAACAAACAACAGGACACCACTGACTGACATCCTGAGAGTCAACCTGAACCCACTGCAAGGGTGGCATGCTTCATGGTGGGATAACTGGGCTGGGGGGAGAAGGAGGGCCGGATGTCTACCAAATACAACCAATGATGTCCATGTAAACACCTCAACATTCACATTGAAATGCTTCAAGTTTGCAGGACAATGTGCTACACCAATATCAACCTCTGACTGTGACAACTTAGGACAATGCAATGTACAGGCCCGCATCCCGAGGTACAGTCACAACTGTCAGGTGTGTGAACCATTGATGCCTGCAGGAACATAACATACATTGTGTGTCTCTCCCAAAAACAGGTGATGATGGGGACACAGCAGCAGATGATGAGGAGTCCCTGTCCCAGGCTGCAGGGGACATTGAGCTCACTGGTGTGGAACAGCCTCTGCCCTCCTCGGATGGCGAAGACCCACCTGGCCCCTCCGGGGTGAGTCATCATGCACCACCAGCAGGACGACCATCTGCACCCCCTGCACCCACCCCTCCAACAACTGCCAACACACAGACCACCCCCGCTGACACGGACAGACCAAGGACCACCAATGACAACAGCACACGGACCCCGGCCCAACGTGGAGCAACGGACAACAACCCCAGTAACAACGCCCAAGGGGGCCTACGGTCACCTGTGCGTGCCACCGCAGGTCCTGCACGTGTCGCCAGGGGTGGTAGACATAGGTCGCTGTTTGCAGAGGGGTCTGGACTGCATGATGACCCACAACTGGCACGCATTGCTGATGCGTACCAGAATAGCACCGGAGAGGTCAGCCAGGTAGTGGGGATCCTCAAGGACATTCAACAGCAGCAGGCTGCCCATCATGCCCGCTTGGACTCACACATGTCCCGTGTGGAGACACACATGTCCCGTGTGGAGACACACATGTCTGGCATGGAGTCCAAGTGGGACACATTGCAAGAACTGACAGGGGTGCATAGGGACATATTGACATGCCTCCGCCAGATTAGCACCAACATGGCCACACCTCGCTGTGTGCCCACAACATCTGGTGCTGAAACAACTGCAACTGCCACAGGGAGGGAGGATGAGTCTGGCGGAGAGTCCCCTGCACCGCAGCAGCCTGCACGTGAGGGTCCCCCCCCAAAGAAGAGAGGTCGTCCGAGGAAGGACAACTGAGAGGCCGATGGCCATGTACATCCCCCAGGAACCCAACACCTGTTCTGGAAATTCACCTTTGTGTGCAAACTGTTCACCCTGTCGAATGCAACCCAACTCTCCCACATGACATGGGGAGTTTAAGTTGGCCCAATGTACCAGATGACTGTTGACTTTACTCAGGACATTTCTGCTACCAAGACTTCCAACTCATCTGGGAACTTTGGATTACAATCCCAATGTACACCACCCACCATCCTGTGCACTATACCCACACATGTATGTAAATAAACTCACTAATATGCCATACTTGCCTCTGTTGTGATTCCAACGTGGTTTCTGTCATGGAGATGCTGATCTGCTAAATGACACTGTGCATGCTAACTGCTACAGCAAGTACAACACCGTCATGTGAGTCATGGCGATGTGACACATATGAGGGAGACACACCACTAGGGCTACACAACACATACACACCAGGGCCATCTGACTCATCGCCTACACTGATGTTCCCAGGAATTACAGTGCAATGCACAGACACCACACCTATTCACAGTCTGTGTTAACTAGCCCACAGGTGCAGTAAGCAAATGTCAGTCAGATGTGTGACCACAGACAACGCACATCCCAAAGTGAAGCACAGGTTTATTACACATTTGCAACATGTTGTTTCCACTACAGATGCAAGGTAATCCCACGTGGCAGTGGCCACACAGTCAACAAGTGTAGAAGAAAGAAAGTCCAGGGGTGTGTGGCACATCACCTGTAGGGAAACAACAGCTTCCACCCTGGAAGTTGAATCACGGTGTCGGGGGATCACAGTTGACCAAACAACTCTGAAAGTACCCTGTGAAGGACAGAAATGACACACAGTCAAAAGCACTGAAGAACAGGACAGAACTGCAATACTCATGCCCAATATATGTCACAAGATACCTACACAAAACCAAGTTGTCATGTCAACACTGTTGGGGAGTACAGACTACCTGTAAGGACACATTGCTGCACGCATACAGTCAAGTAGCACATGGCCACACTCAAACAGCACCAGAGCACCACCAACACATATCACGCAAACTCACATCATTGACATGACATCTCTGGATACTCACATTCAGCTGAAGAAGTTGGTGATGAGCTGTGTGCGGACATCACCCTCATCATCATCACCATCACTGGCATCGTGGCCCAGGCCAGGATCCTCCACAGGTGGCGGATGTTGGTCATCGTCATCCAGGATGAGAGGCAACTCCTTCCTCACTGCCAGGTTGTGTAGCATGCAGCAGATGATGACAATCTTGCACACCTTTGCTGGGGCATATGGGAGGACCCCTCCTGTCTTGTCCAGGCAGCGGAAGCGGCTCTTCAGGAGACCAAATGTCCGCTCGATCACTCTCCTGGTCCGACCATGTGCCTCATTGTAGCGCATCTGGGCTGGTGTCACAGGGTTCCTGAGGGGCGTCAGCAACCACGGCATGTTGGGGTATCCGGAGTCACCTACAGACAGACAATTGCACATTAGCTGAGTTGGAAAAGAGGGTGGAATACTACATTGCAGAACACACACAATGGTACAAAGTCAGTACACACCGACAAGCCAGGCACGCTGGTTCCGCATCTGTGACATCATCCTTGGGATGCGACTACTCCTCATCACGTAGGCATCGTGTGCAGAACCGGGGAAACGGGCACACACGTGTGAGATGCTCATATCTGCAAGACATACCACCAGAGCATTGACCGAATGGTAATGTTTTCGGTTCCTGTAAGCCTGCTCATGTGCCTGTGGTGGTACCAAAGCCACATGTGTCCCATCAATGGAGCCAATGACATGCGGCATCCTCCCCAGGGCATAGAAGTCACTCTTGACGTCAGTGAGTTGTTGACGTTTAGGGAAATAGATGTACTGGTTCAGGTGTCCCAACATTGCCTCCAAAACATCGCGTAGCACACGGCTGAACATGGTCTGTGACATCCCACCAGCAGACGCCACAGTGTGTTGAAAGGTACCGGTGGCAAAGAAGTGTAGGGCTGCCATCACCTTCACCTTGGGGGTCAGCGCTGTAGGGTATGTCCGGCCAGGTTGCAAATGTGGGGCCAACCGCACCGTCAATTCCTCAATCAGCGGCCTGGTGAAGCGGTACCGTCGGATGCAGTCCCGTTCAACCATGGTTGCAAGATCAGGGAATGGTCTATGGACAGCTGGTGCCCTGCAGTGCATAGGTGAAGAAAGAAAGATTGTCAGTCACCCCACATATGTGGCATAGACCATACTCAACATCACATGATTAACCCTGGGCGTAGTTCGCGAAGTAGCGCTACGCGAAGCTACGTGAAGTGCACCTCGCACTACGCGAGCTACGCGTAGCTACGCGAACTGCGTAGTGCACTGTGCAAAATGCTGTTCGCACTGATTGCACAGTGCCGGATGCTTGTCCGCACTGTGCAATCATTGAAAACGGCATCTTGCACAGTGCGAGCTGTCTTTACTGCCGCTCGAGTAGATTTTTACTCGAGCGGCAGCTTCTCAACGCGGACTGGTAGTTTCTGATCGCGAGCGGTCGCGAGCATGCGCAACCACTCGCAATGAGAAACCTGACCTCCCGCGTTGAGAATCTCGCCGGGAGGTTTTTTCCACGCTCGCGATCGGCAACTTGATGTTGCTGATCGCGAACGCAGGAAAAAGTCTCGCCGGGATGTCATTTTGCTTGCTCGCGGTCGCCAACTTGACGTTGAGGACCGCGAGCAAGCAAAAATGACCGCTACGCTACGCATGTTTGCACTGTGCTACGTGCAATTCGCGTAGTGCGAAGTAGCGCAAACTTCGCAAACTACGCGAACGTAGCGTAGTGCTTTGCCCAGGCTTACACATGATACATCATTACGAGACACAAGTACATGATGTGTGTGCCGTTCTGTAAGGACATGTATGGCACCTACATGGCCGACATCTAACATCACAGTTCAACATGTGTTGTCAACAAGTCCCAGGTTGTGCTATGGGATATCATTAGACTGTGTCACAGTACCCATGTACTGCTGTCATGTTCCAAACACACACCACAGTGACATGTGAGGACAGATGTGCCCCAGGCATCACAGCTCATTGACAGGTAGATTCCCAGGGACCCTGTATTGCCACATGGACACTGGCATGACATGGCGTATCATGAATACACCACAGCAAAACAACCATGACCCCCACAGGTAGTGGTCCCTGTTGCCTCTGCAGGACAGACATGGACGTCTGTGACACACACACACGCACAACATCAAAGTCCATGCACAAACAACGTGGATGTGGAGACTGTCTCCCATTGTGCACATGGAATCAGAGACATTGTAAACACAACATGCACACAGACTGTGGAGAGCCATCACTATTGTGGCAATGGGTCACCCTGTGACGTACATACCATCACACATGGGACTCAGGGGGTATGTGACATGACATACACATACACAACCTGGAAATGTGACCATCCCACATGCTCTGAAATGAACACTTGCACATCACAGTGGTCATGTGCACAACACACCAAGGATTCTGTCCCCATGAACACGTGCACAGCCTGGGAGTGGCTGCCCCCAAGTGCCACCCAAAAAACCACATGTTGACCCACATACACAGAAAAGGTAATGCAGCCTTACATGCCTTAGGATACAGTGTGGACAGGCTGTGGTGTTGTAGGTGTGCCCCTGAGTACCTGGAAAGTAAATGTGGCTGGCATAAGTTCTCCTGTGACAGGCATGGTGACATATGCGAGTGACTTGTACAGGGACAAGTTGTACAGCAATGGACCGATCGGTGCGCACGCATTGGCCATTGCATATGATGTGAGCGGGTACGCGTTGTACAGCAAACGACCGATCGGTGCGCACGCCTTGGCCATTGCATATGATGTGGACCAAAATACGCGTTGTACAGCAATGGACCGATCGGTGCGCACGCCTTGGCCATTGCATATGATGTGGACCGAAATACGCGTTGTACAGCAATGGACCGATCGGTGCGCACGCCTTGGCCATTGCATATGATGTGGACCGAAATACGCGTTGTACAGCAATGGACCGATCGGTGCGCACGCCTTGGCCATTGCATATGATGTGGCCCGAAATACGCGTTGTACAGCAATGGACCGATCGGTGCGCATGCCTTGGCCATTGCATATGATGTGAGCGGGTACGCGTTGTACAGCAATGGACCGATCGGTGCGCACGCCTTGGCCATTGAATATGATGTGAGCGGGTACGCGTTGTTTTTCGAAATACGCGTTGTACAGCAATGGACCGATCGGTGCGTACGCATTGGCTATGGCCTGGCATGCAAACGGACTCGTTTTCGAACCTTTAACGAGTCTGATGCTGTGAATTCAGTTGGCCACCCACAACAATGTTGCAAAATCATGGGTCTCATGAAGTTGAACTTTTGAAGGATGCTGTGGGCGTGTGTAAGTGGTGCAATTCCATGGATTGGCCAGATTTAGAAGATGCAAACGACTTGGACCTATCACTTTGGACACATGGGACAGTATCTGCCTCAGCAGCACACATATAATGCTGGCTGTTTTACTCCCCAGGCAATGATACCATGTAGTAACTGCTGGCAAACTGTTCATACCCCTCGTTGCACTGCCTGTGTACATCATGTGCCCCTGTGATTGAGACATGTATATCCAAATGTGTGATGCATGGATATGTTGCATGTGTACTGATGTCCTTTACACTTTGTCATCCTCACAGGTTGATGCCCACCAGAAGCAGGAAATCTGGCTGAACATTGCCCGGGCAGTGAGATCCGTGGGGGTCTACAAGCGCCGGATCCGCAACTGCCAGAAGAGGTGGCAGGACCTTCGGGGCTGGACCCGGAGGATCGCAAGGGTCCAGCTGAAGCTGTCGCCTCCTCGCAGGAGGGGCGGACACCGGACCCTGACCCCCCACATGCTCAGGATCCTGGCGGTGGTCTTCCCTGATCTGGATGGGCAGCTGAAGGCCAGACAGCAGCAAGGAGGGGGTGAGTCCATGACTGCACTGCGAACTTTGTCTGACATGCTATGTGCCCTCCTCTGGCCTGGTTCCCCTCCCACAGTACATCAGTCTTGTGGTCCAGGACCCATGTCCCTCAATTGTGACATGTCCACTCCTTATCTGATACCCAGGTGTGGCCCTTACAGTCAGGAAGTTGTGTCACTTGGGTACTGTGTCCTTGCATTTTGCTTAGCTCAAGGTGGGGGACAGCATTTGTTCCCGTAACTTTGTTGTGGGCTTCATGGGTGGGTCCATTGCTTACACAATGCCTGAGTTCTGACATGTAATCTGCGTGTAACTTTGATATGTGGTCCAATTGATGATCTGATTCACCACATGTGCCTGGGGTATTTGGCACACACCCATGCTGCGGGTGGGACAATGTTTGGGCCTCAGGAGTATGTATATCAAGTGTGTCACACATACTTAGCCACCTGCCTACTGTCCAGGGCTCATCCCTCTTTCACGTGGAGCAGGACAGTCATGCCTACTCCAGGACATACAATACACTCTGTACTCCCACTCCCGTGTATCAGCTGACACATTGTGCTCAGTGAAATGTTCCCTCAGGTGTCTGCCTCTGTGTCATTGTGCAGTGGCTTCGTTGTCAGGACTACTGGGGTGTTTATCGGTCAAGGCTCAGCATGCCACCGGAGATGTGACCATAGGAGACGATACTTGTGTGACATATAGGTGTTTGATCACTTGACTGTGCAGACTGGGGTATGCGAATGTGAAGTCCAGGCAGCTGTTTCCCATTCACAGCAGATTGTGAGGTGCTCAGGTACCGGGGGTTGTGTTTCATGGCTCCCATATGTCCAATTGGTATGACGTGGACAAATAAGAGTTCAGATGACGTGGTTTGTGGGGGATGGACATGTGCACTTGTCAGCTACAGGACTTGCATTCCCCATGGCCTAGGATTGTGACACAGTGCAGACTGTTGTTGTATGGCTGCCCTGCCCATGTGACTGGAGACAGTGATGTATGACTTTGCAGGCATGCCTGTGCCATGGCATTAAACTTCCTAAGAGTGATCCTGCAGGGGAGTGACATGTGCTACATGCACCCCATTGTGGCATTGACTATCAGGACATGGGTGCATCATGGTGTCTGGTGTAACCCTGGGCGTAGTCCGCGAAGTAGCGCTACGCGAAGTGCACTTCGCACTACGCGAGCTACGCGAGCTACGCGTAGCACTACGCGAACTGCGTAGTGCGCTGTTCGCGATGATTGCACAGTGCCGGATGCTTGTCCACACTGTGCAATCATTGAAAACGGCATCTTGCACAGTGCGAGCTGTCTTTTACTGCCGCTCGAGTAGATTTTTACTCAAGCTGCAGCTTTCTCAACGCGGACTGGTAGTTTCTCATCGCGAGCATACGCGACCACTCGCAATGAGAAACCTGACCTCCCCGCGTTGAGAATCTCGCCGGGAGGTTTATTTTCCACGCTCGCGATCGGCAACTTGATGTTGCTGATCGCGAACGAGGAAAAAGTCTCACCGGGATGTCATTTTGCTTGCTCGCGGTCGCCAACTTGACGTTGAGGACCGCGAGCAAGCAAAAAATTACCGTTGCGCTACGCTACGCTACGCTACGCATGTTTGCACTGTGCTACGTGCAATTCGCGTAGTGCGAAGTAGGGCAAACTTCGCAAACTACGCGAGCGTAGCGCAGTGCTTTGCCCAGGGTTAGTCTGGTGCTGGTATGCATCAGATGCATTTCAAAATAGACTCTGGCCATCCCTTTATCCGGACACCTGTACTGACTCAGTGGCAAGAGTTGTGATGTGTGCATGTTCACATACTTCACAGTGTTCTCTGCACTGTCCAACTACTGTGTAGGTGGTGCATATGTCCACACTGGGGTATTGCCATCCGACAGACACCAGACAGATGGGTGCAAGGCCAGGAGGGATGTGAGTGCCATGGTTGACCATCAGACTGACAATTGGCTTCTCCTACTCTGTTTGGGCACTTTTGGCAATGTTCAACTAAGGATGCCAGGGCTTGCTCTGTAATGTGCTGTACTTACTGTGGTGTGTGCGGTCGGTGCAGGTGACTGATGTTTGTCTGTTTCCCTATTGTTTGCAGATACATCCACGGCCACAGGAGGGGACAGCTCCACGGACCAGGAGGAGCCGCAGAGCCAGACTGGGTCAGCAGCCGATGAGTGGTCGGAGGGACCCAGTGGAACGGAGGGCGAGGGGAGCCACACCGAGGAGTCCTCAGCAGCATCCACCTCAGCTGAGGACCACAGCAGCTCGGAGGATGACTCCCTTGTGGAGGCGGGTGTCAGCAGCCACCACACCCCAGCTAGTATTGCTGTCCCCGCCACCACCGCCCTCCCATTGGCTCCCATTCCAGAGGTCCGTGGAGGCTCCCGTGTTCGGGAGCATGTCTCCTTCATGCCAGGCACCGCACCCCCTGCCCCTGTGTCCCCTGCTGCCCTGAGTGAGGAGTCTGTGTACCTACTTCGCCAGCTCCATGTAGGGCAGACAGCAATGCTGAGTGTCCTCCATGCCCACACCACTCTGTTGACTCAGCTGGTGTCGTTTATGGAGGGCATCTCATCGGGCATGTCTGCCCTACAGAGGAGCAATAGGTCCATGGACTCCTCCCTGACGGCAGCAGTGTCCCTCCTCCAACAGTCCCTCACCCCTCCTACTTCTGCCCCATCCACACTTCCTGGCACCCTACCTGTCCCAAGCACATGCACACCTGCACAATCACCCAAACACACAGACACGAGCAGCACAGACACACCCACTACAAAGACAAAACGTGCACGCAGGCATCCTCAGGGGACTGATGCCACACCCACAGGGGATGGGGAACAGACACACACACAGGCATCCACAGTCACTCTGCAGTCCTCCGATACCTCTCCCTCCAAGGCCCCTTCCCTTGCCTCACCTGCAACCCCACCTACAAAGCAGCTCTTCCTCTGTGACCTCGGCCTCTTCCCCTCCGATCCAGCTGATCCAGCATACAGGGGGAAGAGGAAGTCCACCCACACAGAGGGGAGTGCCCCTCACCCCCGGACACCCTCCCCCAGGCGCAGACAGACTGAGGCCCCCATCCGCAAGTCCCCCCGGAGCCGGAAGAGCAAGACCCCGCCGCCGCCCTGCAGCTCAACCACCAAGTCTCCTTCCTCCATCCCTCAGGCCCCCACTCCACAGGTTCCCCCACCACACCCTTCCACAGGTTCCCCCACCACACCCTGCCCCAGGTTCCCCCACCCACAGATACACCATCCCCAAAATGATCCGGCCTTCTCCCCCTACCACTTGCTCTTCCAGCACCACACCCCCCACTGCGCATGTTTGTGCCACTGGTGTGGAGACCGTGTCCTCCCCCTCTGTCCTGCCCACCTTACCTGAACCCCATTCTACTCCCCTGGAGATAGGCACTGCAGTGGAGTCCACTACCACCCTGTCTGACTTGGGCACTGCAGTGGGGAACCTGTCCACTCCATCTGCACGGCCCACTGCAGTCGTGCCGGCACCCACACCATCTGACTCATGCCCCCCAGTTGTGCCGGCACACACCATGTCAGACACCTCCACTGCAGTTGTCAGTGACTCTCCAGCACCCACCACCCCTTCCCTGTCTCCTTCTGGTGAGCCCTGATCCTGTCCCTGCGGTGCCTGGCCTGCCCCCCGTATGCCCCTCCGAGGGGAATGTCCCTGGTGTGCAGCAGTGCAGGCATGCAAAGGGTGACATCTGCCACTGTCACCCTGTTTGGACTTTGATAATGGACTGGCCATTGGCCTTTGTTATTTTTCTGGACTTTCACATTTTCACACACATATGCTGAATAAAGCTACTTTCTGTTCTCTAGTGGTTTTGCTTCTGATGTACATGATGTTGATGATGCTAACCATGCCCTTGCTGCAGTGATGGTGATTTTTGATCACAGGAAAATGAAGTGTTACTGTGCAGGACCCCATGTGGTCCAGGGGGAATGTGTCCTATGCTGGTGTGTATCCATGTCATCCTATGCAGCAATATGAGGGTGTCACGTTTTCAAGATTTGGCAATGGTATTTCCTACTTTTATTTGCAATATCACATCTGTGGCTTACACCCCTGCACATCTGTTGTGTTTGCCATTGTTCAATTTGTCTATTTCCCTGACCGTGTGACCATCTCCACTGGACATGCAAGTTTGGGCATCAATGGGGAAGGACTCATCTGTGTTATCAGTGCAACTTGCTATACATGTGTGTTGGATCTGTGCTGATGATTTCGGTGACACTCCCATGACCAGGCTGATATGACGGGGGCCTTCATTTTGTGCTAATTGTTGACTGAGTGACCAAGTGTTCTGCTGACATGTTAGAGCCCTACTGAGACAACGTATGGCACAGCTTTCCTTACACAGGAGTGGAGTCCCCTCATGGCAGTGTGTAATTCTGTGACATTGCCTGAGCACAAGGTGTGTGTTGTGTGAGCATGTCTGTGTGTGTTCACTTCCATTTTGCTAGGCAGGCTGGGATCCCTAGTGATGTTCCTGTTTGTGATGCTTGCTGAGTTGACCTATGTTCCCCCAAAGTCTTCTCCTGGCTTCTCTGGGATGTGGGTGCATGGCACATTACTGGTCATCAGGGTGTCACCCATAGGTGTGTTTGCTGTCAGGGCTGAGTTTGTGGGCAAACGCAGATGAGACACAGTCAGGATTCCCCTTGGCACTTGTTGGTTACACCTGTCATGTAATTTACAGTTTGTGTTAGCTTTCAGTGATTGTGACACGTTGTGTGTGTGACTGCTGCCACTCCTCAGGGTCAGAGCTGCAATGTTGGAAGTTGTCTATGTGTGTTCTTTGTGGGTGACCTTGGCTTCTTCATTGGTGTGTGTCTGTGTCCGGGATCCCATTGGTTGGTGTGGTATTGACGTCATGCCCATGTACGGTGTACTGTGCAGTGTGTCAGACATTCACGAGTCTTGTTGACTGGCCATGTGTGATGGGTTTCTGCACCTTAGTTCCCACCACCACCCCTGGGATTGTCATGGGTGCATGTGCAATGTCACCAGTGCATGTGAGCTTCACTGCTGCACATTGGTGGAGATCAAGGTGTGTGGTGTTGAGTGTGTGCAGATGAGAGTTGTTTCACGACTAGACCCCTGCCTCCATATTGGCCTTGGCTGACAGGCCGTGCTGATTGATTTGTGCTTGTGTAGGTGTGATGGTAGTTTGTTGCTCAGGACACATGACTGTGGTTCACAGTGTGAACGACATCTAGCTTTGTCATCACTGTGGGATTATCATGCAGGCCAGTGTCACCACAATGTGGGGACCCTGGGGGTAGTGCTGTGGTGGGTCTGTGTCTTGCTGTGTTAGTTGCTGTTCCTACAAGCTTGTGTGACATGTGTAATTTGGGCTCCCTCTCATCTAACAATGCCTGATTGCCCACATAGGGGATTCGGATCCATGAGTTACTTTTGTGTGGCACTGTATGCACATCTGTGTAATTGGGATTCAGGCCTCCTCATGTGTTGTGTGGTTGCCTGGGGACACTGCCCCCCCCTCACCTGTTGTGTTTGATATGCAGTGTGGGGCTGCCTGTTTGTGTTTGTGCATCTGCACCACTGCATTGGCATTTCTTTAGTGTGGCATTGGCTGTATGTTGTTTGGTGGGTTTCCCCTGCTGTCCCTGGGACTCCTAGGTCATCAGTCAGCACAGTGATCATGGTTTGTATGTCCCATTGCTGCCATGGTATGGTATTTGTTCACCTCACATCTACAGTCTCCACAGGATATCTACATTTGTGTGCCCATTGGTGCAGATATGTGGTTCTGCATTATGATGGTCACTTCTGTCATTGTGTTATTGATGAATGTTGACAGTGTCAGCCCCCATGGGTGATGTTTGTCTGCACATGGCCAAAGGTATGTCTTATTTGCACTGCACTGTTTGCCTCACCCAATCTATGTTGCTATGGGACACAAGCACTACTATGCCACTGATGTGTTTGTTGTTGTGTGACCAGGAATCATCCATGCTGTTTGGCATTTGCAGCTTTTGCCATGACAACACTTACAATTTGGTCACTGTGATGATGGGGGTTAGGCCCCATTGTCACAATGTTCAAAATGTGCTTCAGCTATGGGCCCCACACTTACCTTTTGGTCACTGTGATGATGGGGGGTTAGGCCCCATTGTCACAATGTTCAAATTCTGCTTCAGCTATGGACCCCACACTTACCTTTTGGTCACTGTAATGATGGGGGGTTAGGCCCCATTGTCACAATGTTCAAATTGTGCTTCAGCTATGGACCCCACACTTACCTTTTGGTCACTGTGATGATGGGGGGTTAGGCCCCATTGTCACAATGTTCAAAATGTGCTTCAGCTATGGGCCCCACACTTGCCTTTTGGTCACTGTGATGATGGGGGGTTGGACCCGATTGCCACAATGTTCAAAATGTGCTTCAGCTATGGGCCCCACACTTACCTTTTGGTCTCTGTGATAATGGGGGGTTAGGCCCCATTGCCACAATGTTCAAAATGTGCTTCAGCTATGGGCCCCACACTTACCTTTTGGTCACTGTGATGATGGGGGGTTAGGCCCCATTGCCACAATGTTCAAAATGTGCTTCAGCTATGGGCCCCACACTTGCCTTTTGGTCACTGTGATGATGGGGGGTTAGGCCCCATTGTCACAATGTTCAAATTGTGCTTCAGCTATGGACCCCACACTTACCTTTTGGTCACTGTGATGATGGGGGTTAGGCCCCATTGTCACTATGTTCAAATTGTGCTTCAGCTATGGACCCCACACTTACCTTTTGGTCACTGTGATGATGGGGTGTTAGACCCCATTGCCACAGTGGTCATGCTCTGCTTGCATTGTCGAGGCCACACACATTTATGTGTGACACATGTGATAGGGGTCACATTGTATGTTCAATTTCATGTTCAGTGTTGTGGGCATATGACACAGTCTACACACGCTTGTCATGGTGTTGGGGGGATGTGTTTTTCTTTCATTCCTTATGATGGAGTATGCTGGTTGTGTCATGCATTACCAATCCTATGAGTAGGGGTGGTGTTGGTGGTGGGCATCCATCCCCCTATGAGTGGGGATGGTAGTAGTGACAGGCATCCAGGCCCCCTGAGTAGGGGTGGTGTTAGTGGTAGGCATCCATCCCCTATGAGTGGGGATGGTAGTAGTGGTAAGCCTCCAGCCCCCATGAGTGGGGATGGTGGTAGTGGTAGGCATCCAGCCCCCCATGAGTAGGGGTGGTGGTAGTGGTAGGCATCCAGCCCCCCCTGAGTAGGGGTGGTGTTGGTGGTAGGCATCCATCCCCCTATGAGTGGGGATGGTAGTAGTGACAGGCATCTAGCACCCCCTGAGTAGGGGGTGGTGGTAGTGGTAGGCATCCAGCCCCCCATGAGTAGGGGTGGTGGTAGTGGTAGGCATCCAGCCCCCCTGAGTAGTGGTGGTGTTAGTGGTAGGCATCCATCCCCCTATGAGTGGGGATGGTAGTAGTGGTAAGCCTCCAGCCCCCCATGAGTGGGGATGGTGGTAGTGGTAGGCATCCAGCCCCCCATGAGTAGGGGTGGTGGTAGTGGTAGGCATCCAGCCCTCCCTGAGTAGGGGTGGTGGTAGTGGTAGGCATCCAGCCCCCCCCTGAGTAGGGGTGGTGTTGGTGGTAGGCATCCATCCCCCTATGAGTGGGGATGGTAGTAGTGACAGGCATCCAGGCCCCCTGAGTAGGGGTGGTGTTAGTGGAAGGCATCCATCCCCTATGAGTGGGGATGGTAGTAGTGGTAAGCCTCCAGCCCCCCATGAGTGGGGATGGTGGTAGTGGTAGGCATCCAGCCCCCCATGTGTAGGGGTGGTGGTAGTGGTAGGCATCCAGCCCCCCCTGAGTAGGGGTGGTGGTAGTGGTAGGCATCCAGCCCCCCCCTGAGTAGGGGTGGTGTTAGTGGTAGGCATCCAGCCCCCCATGAGTAGGGGTGGTGGTAGTGGTAGGCATCCAGGCCCCCATGAGTAGGGGTGGTGATAGTGATAGGCATCCAGCCCCACCCTGAGTAGGGGTGGTGTTAGTGGTAGGCATCCATCCCCCTATGAGTGGGGATGGTAGTAGTGGTAAGCCTCCAGCCCCCCATGAGTGGGGATGGTGGTAGTGGTAGGCATCCAGCCCCCCATGAGTAGGGGTGGTGGTAGTGGTAGGCATCCAGCCCCCCCTGAGTAGGGGTGGTGGTAGTGGTAGGCATCCAGCCCCCCTGAGTAGGGGTGGTGTTGGTGGTAGGCATCCAGCCCCTATGAGTGGGGATGGTAGTAGTGACAGGCATCTAGCACCCCTGAGTAGGGGTGGTGGTAGTGGTAGGCATCCAGCCCCCATGAGTAGGGGTGGTGGTAGTGGTAGGCATCCAGCCCCCCCTGAGTAGGGGTGGTGTTAGTGGTAGGCATCCATCCCCCTATGAGTGGGGATGGTAGTAGTGGTAAGCCTCCAGCCCCCATGAGTGGGGATGGTGGTAGTGGTAGGCATCCAGCCCCCCATGAGTAGGGGTGGTGGTAGTGGTAGGCATCCAGCCCCCCCTGAGTAGGGGTGGTGGTAGTGGTAGGCATCCAGCCCCCCCTGAGTAGGGGTGGTGTTGGTGGTAGGCATCCATCCCCCTATGAGTGGGGATGGTAGTAGTGACAGGCATCCAGGCCCCCCTGAGTAGGGGTGGTGTTAGTGGTAGGCATCCAGCCCCCCATGAGTAGGGGTGGCATTGGTGATAGCCATCCCGCCCCTATGGTTCTGCTGTTGCTAGTGTAAGTCATTTCTGCATCCCTATGTGTGTGTGTTATATGTCGGGTACGTGTTGTTTGTTTGTGTGGTGGGTGTTTGACTTACCTTCTGCGCCGTACGCGTCTGTACCGGTCCCGGTAATAGATGTAGAGTATTGGTAGGACTTGCGCGATGGGATTCATGGTTGGTTCGTCTCATTCGTCTTTCTCGTTGCTTCGACTCGTACTCGTGGCTGGCGTGTTCGTCTCGTAGCCGTGGATCATCTTGTGGAGCGAATCGGAGCTTATGTGCGCCTCTCCCGGATGCTCTGACGTGCCGTACGTAGCGACGGGTTCGGCGCGTACGGAAGGCGCATCGTACTAGTCCGGCCGGAAGGTGCTGTATTTTAGCTTCCGTGCGACTCGATTCTGAGTTTACAGATCCGGCTCGGGCGGGGAACAGGAGCTGGATTGGGTGAGTACGGCTGGGTCGGGATCTGGGCAGTTATGCGCATCGTACTTGCTCGTTCGGACGAATGTTCGAATTGGTCGGGGAACACGCGTTCGGCTTGGTTTTTTTCCGGGCGAATAGTGTTAGGTGAGCTTCCGGCCGAGATCGGAATCGACCCCTAAATTTCTACCACCTAGAGCATTTTTTACTTTAAAATCCTTTTTTAAAACTACTAAATTGGTGGATATCTGGTAATTACATTATCCTACTGAAAAAATGTTCACTTTTTTCTCTAACCCTCACAAATCTTACTCTAGACTTGATTATTCTTTAGTTTCTTGACAATTAATTAATTCAGTTGTTACTCCTAATATCTATAATATTGATATTTCTGATCATGCCTTGATTTCTATGGGTCTGCAACTTAATTCAGATTTTAAAACTCAATCCAGATGGCACATGAATACTAACACTGTCCTGAATGAACAGAATAAGCCAAAAATGTTGACTGCTCTTCAAGAGTACTTCCAACTTAACCCAGAAGGTTCTACATCTATGGTGAATCGATGGGATGCTTTCAAAGCCTATATTAGAGGAACCTCCATTTCTCTTATGGCACATGAAAACAAAACTTTCAATGCAAAAATTAAAGAATTAGACAAACAAATTGCAAAATTCGAGAGACTTTTTATTACTTCTAATGATCCCCAATATAAAATGAAACTTGAGTTTAACTAAATTTTAAGTAAAAGAGTGGGTATGCAATTATCTAACTCTAAGGCCAAATTTTGTTTTAATGCTAACAGATCTGGTCGGCTTTTGGCCAAGTATTTGCGTATTAAAAAGGATAAAACAAAAATAAATTCAATTCATGGCTCCAATGGAAAAATTGCATTATCTCAAAAAGATATTGTTAATGAATTTCTAAATTATTATGCTACCCTATATAATAAACCAAAATTTGAAGATTCTTCTTTGATTGATTCCTTTTTATATAAATGTGGCTTACCTAAAGTTTCTCAGTTATCCAAGGATAGATTAGATTTACTTATTACTGAAAAGGAAATTCAGTTAGCTATTAAGGGGCCGATTCGGATTCGGGCCGGAAATCTCACCGACCGAGCTGGACCCGGAGAGATTTCCGACCGAATCGGACCCTAGCAGCCCGACCGAACGAGTACGATGCGTATGCATGCCATCGGACTCGATTCGGTCGGACTCCCATTGAAGTCAATGGGAGCCTGTCGTACAACGCGTACGCGGGCTCCCATTGACTCAATGGATGCGAGGCGAACAAGGGCGCCCCCTACAGCGTGTATGCGGCGAAGCGACTCGCGCCGTACCCGCACAGGTAGGGGGGACCCATCGGTCCCCCCTGTGTGCGACTCGCGCGGCTACGCGTACAGGGGGGTCCAACACGGACCCCCGAAGTACGGCTCCGACTGCTTCTTCGAGCCGGACGGCGCGAGTCGGTCGGACTGCTTGCAGCGCACATCGTACTTGCCCGGCCGGGGAACGTCTCCATTGCGCGGTGCGAGGCACATCAGTGCGAGTCGGTCGGTGCGGTTGGGACGGGCGTACGAGTCGTTCGGCGAATTCGCACGCGCTCGCATCGTACTCGCTCGCCCGGACGCACGTACGAATCGGTCGGGAAAGAGGGCTCCGAATCGGATCCGGTTAAGCCGAATCCGATTCGGTGCCCTACCGGCCGAGATCGGAATCGGCCCCTAAGTCTCTTAAACAAAATAAATCTCCAGGCCCTGATGGCATTCCAGCAGAATTTTATAAAGAATTTGATTTACAACTTATTCCTTATTTGTTTAAACTTTTTACCTTTTTTAGTACAACAGGATCAACTTCAGGTTCTTTTACCGAAGCATTGATTGTAGTTATACCTAAACCAAACAAAGACCCAACGAATTATCGCCCTATTTCCTTAATACATCAAGATTCTAAACTATATGCCGAAATACTTGCAACCAGACTGACCTCCATATTGGATTCCCTTATCCATCCTTATCAATCTGGTTTCATGCAAAATAGATATTCTGTCAATAATACAAGAAATGTATTACATGTTATCGAACAGGGTTCTACTTTATCCTTACCATCTGGAGTACTCGCATTGGATGCTGCAAAAGCTTTTGACAAAGTTCATTGGCAATTTCTATTCCATACTTTAGCAGCATTTAATTTTGGTGATTTGTTTATTCATACGATATCTGCTCTCTATTCTACCCCTACAGCTCGTTTATTTATTAATGGTCAAATTTCTAATAAATGTTTCCTTTTTAGAGGTACTAGACAAGGTTGTCCACTATCCCCGTTGCTATTTTTTCTTGTTATTGAACCTTTGCTTGTTTCCATTAGAAAATGTAATGATATCGCTGGTATTAATATTAATGAGGTCATTATTAAAACATTAGCAGATGATGTACTTTTATTTATTAGCAATCCTGATTCCTCCTTTATTTGATATTATCTCATCATATTCTTTAATTTCTGGATATTCGTTAAACACCAATAAAACTGAATTTTTTCCGTTAAATCCTCACTGTACCCCAGATATGTTACCCATAAAAGAAATAATTTGGCAAAGAGATAAGTTCAAAAACCTTGCCATTTTGTTCTCTTCATCTATAAAAAAAAATAACATTAAATTGTGAATCTATTTCAAATTACATTAAAGATAAAGTATCTAAATGGTCTTCGCTTCACCTTTCATGGTGGGGGAGAATGGACTCAATAAAAATGACTATAGAGCCAAAAATCTTTTATTTTCTAGCTATGATTCCTAGTCAATTTCCTATGAAGTTTTATAAAATTGTTGATCAACATCTTTCTAAGTTTCTTTGGAATAATAAGTCACCTCGTATTGGCTATAAAAAACGAAAAATGGCAAAGTGTAATGGAGGATTTAGTTTACCAGATTTTTTTAATTATCATAAAGCATTTATCTTAAAACAAAGCTCACTTTGGTTTAACCATCCCCACCTGATTAATCCTCCTGCATGGCTTCTTATAGAAAGAAGTTTGGTAACTCCATTTCCTTTGTCTGCCTTGTTGACCATATCTAGCAAATCAATATTATTTCATAAGTCTATTATTTTGAAAACCACAAAACTAATATTAAATGATTTGATTCACTTTTTCAAACAACTATTTCAAATACTGTAGATATGTCATTATGGTACAATCCACGACTAAAACTTTCTCGATCTGTTAAATTTTGGCATTCATGGATTAAAGCTGGTATTTTTTACCTCGAGGATATTTACCATAATAATACTTTTATATCGTTTGATGTATTACAGGCAAAATTTAACTTACCATATTCTGATTTTCTCAATTATGAACTTTTATGTAATTCTATATTAGATTCCTTTCCTAATAATATTTCTTCAAATATAAATTCAGATTTAACAATTTATATTCAAACAGTATCCTCTTCATCTCATGCTGTTTCTTTAATGTACAAGAAGCTGAATGCATTTCAAGGTAACAATATTGATGCGGTTTCAAAGTTTTGGAATAATGAACTCTCGACTTCTTTCTCATATGATACATGGAAACAAATATGGTTGAATAATATCTCAGGGTGGTTACCTGTATCACTTTATCAAACAAATTCTTATATTCTGTTTAATTGCTTATGGTCCCCCTTAAAGTTATTTCAGGCTAAGCTTCTTCCGAGTTCAAATTGTTGGCATTGTAACTCACATATTGGTTCGTTAAAACATATGCTTTTTGAATGTACATCTGTTTTTAAATTTTGGAATGAAGTTTGGGATGTTATACAAAAAATATTTAATATTTCCGATGACCTTTCATTTAATTTGTTGATATCAAATCTGCTGCTCTTTCTAAAGAACTGTCTGATTTAGAATATAAACTTTTACATTTTCTATTGTCAGCTGCTCTAAAGTCTATTACAACTTGTTGGAAAGACGTGTCATTATTATCTGTTCATGCTTGGTGGTCATGGATTATTTTCACTAGAAGAGGTGCCAATTTATCTTTGAATGGTATTACTCACAACTGTAATTCTTATCGTTCATTTTGGAAACCAATTGATCATTATTTATGGTCTTAGTTATATTCCATTTTATTTATTCCCTTACAGTATAAATCACACACGTTTTAACTTATAGTAGCTCTACTCAAATTGCTTCTTACGATATTATATGCGTATTCCTATTCCTTCCTTTTTATTTTTTATGATTTTTAAATCTATATTAGATTGTACCTGTTTTATATTCAATTATTGTTCTTCATAGATCTGTTTCTTATATGGGTACTCTATACAGTGCTCTTTTTTGTAATGTCATTGTATATAATATGAAAAATTTAATAAAACATTTTAAACAACAAAGGTCAAATCGATGAATCTATGAAAGTATTTGTCCTCTTTGGCTTTAGGTCTAATGTCCAGCAGGCATGATTCTGTTGTGAGCAACACTATGCGTTCCACTAGGGCCGAGAGGGTACCTGCCATATCTTCCCGAGCATGCTGCAACACTGGGCAGTCCCATACCATATGGAAAAATCTCACATCAGGCAGACTGCGGCAGACTGCACCAGGGGCAGTTCGCCAAGGTCCTGGGAAACATGTGTTTAATGCGTTTCGGTATAAGATTTGCTTGAAGCAAAAATTTGAATTGTGTGTATTGAAACCGAGGATAAAGGGTAAACCTCTTAACCTGCTGTGTGGCGTGTTCCCATTGCTTGATGGTGAGACTTGTTGGTAAGTCTAAGGCCTAGCGTTCCCTCAACACTGCATCTAAAACAACTAAAAATCCCAACCCAAAACGCCCACTAACCACACAAACCTCAAAATACAGAAAATGCTGTTAAACACATTTATTAAAATTATCATTTTTTTCTGCAGGAAATAAAAAGAAACACTAAAGCCAAGCACCAACAGAAACACCCCAGCGTCAAAAAAAGTTCAACATATTCAAGCATGTAAGTATAATTTTGTATATAAAAATCTGTATTACAATAAAAACAATTACAATACATTTAATATTTTTTATATACATTTCTCATAGCATTTGAAACATCAGAATGACTGAGGGTGCAAAATTCATAACTTCCCAGAAAAGGAAAATTCTTATTATGCTATATGGGATATGTCTACACCCAAGAAAAACAGACAGGCGACAAAGTTAATTGGAAATGCAGCAAATATGATTCAAATGCATGTTATGGGAGGGCTACAACAAAAGAAACTACTGTATTAAATGTTAAGGAACATAACCACCCCCATAACATAGCTGAAATAGAAGTGAGAGATGCTTTAGAGACACTGAAAGAAGCTAGTGCTAGCTCTCAAAAACCTACTACTGAAATACTAAAAGACGTACTCCCCAGAGTTCCAGAACATGTAACTGGCCAATTACCCTCTGTCTCAACGTTAAAAACGCTTTTAGCCAGAACAAAAAAATCCACTGCTACCACCCCACCTACCCCCAAAACTTTCAGTGAAATTCAGATACCATCTGAACTCACTGTAACTCATAATGAAGAGCAATTTCTACTTTATGACAATAAATCTAACGACAAAAGGATTATAATATATGCAACTCCCACAAACTTATTTAAACTACAGAATTGTGAGACATGGATGATGGACGGAACATTTAAAATATGTCCCAAACCATTCTACCAATTATACACAATCCATGGACGGTATCACAATACAAACATCCCCTTTATATATGCCCTGTTACCAAACAAACAAACCACTACCTATGTAGAACTCTTAACAAAATTAAAGCAAAAAACTAATAATTACTATCCCCAAAAAATTATCACAGACTTTGAACAGTCAATGATACAAGCCATCCTGAAAAACTACCCTCACATAGCAATACAACGTTGCTATTACCACTTTAATCAATGCATATGGAGACACCTTCAAAAATCTACACTTAGGGCCCGATTCCGATCTCGCTGGGAAGGCCCTCCTAGAGCCGTCCGTAGCGTTACCTGCCGACGACTCGTTCCGGGAGCCGGTCCGTCCAAACGACGAAGTACGATGCGCAAATGTGTCGAATTCCCGAGCGACACGCACGCTCCGCATTCAGCGAGATTTTCCGTACGAGCAGGCTCCGTATACGCTGAATGGAGTCGTCAGGAGCCATTTCTAAAGCCGATTCCGGCCGGGCAAGTACGATGCGTACTTCCTACGCGCTGAACAGGTCGCCACCTCCAGCACATCACAGCATCCGGAAGAGCTGTATTTCAGCTCCGATTCGCGCCACAACATGATCACTGCGTACGAGACGAAGCAGCCATGTATCTGATCGCGCATGTCATCCCTATACTGTACGCCTACCGTCGAATCAACAACCGGAACCGACGCGTTCGTCACAGACGGTAAGTCAGACACCTACCACACACAAAAACGGCACGATCCCGCAAAAGGCAATACACCCATAGTGGGTGGATGTCTATCCCCACCAGCATTGTCCACCCCATAGGGGGTGAATGTCTATCACCACCAGCATTGTCCTGGGGGTGAATGTCTATCACCACCAGCATTGTCCACCCCATAGGGGGTGGATGTCTATCCCCACCTTCATTGCCCATCCCATAGGGGTTGGATACCTATCACTACCAGCATTGTCCACCCCATAGGGGGTGGATACCTATCACTCCCACCATTGCCCACCCCATAGGGGGTGGATGCCTATCACTACCAGCATTGTCCACCCCATAGGGGGTTGATGTCTATCACTACCAGCATTGTCCACCCCATAGGGGGTTGATGTCTATCACTACCAGCATTGCCCACCCCATAGGGGTTGGATGCCTATCACTACCAGCATTGTCCACCCCATAGGGGGTGGATGTCTATCACTACCAGCATTGTCCACCCCATAGGGGGTTGATGTCTATCCCCACCAGCATTGATCACCCCATAGGGGTTGGATGCCTATCACTACCAGCATTGTCCACCCCATAGGGGGTGGATGCCTATCACTCCCACCATTGCCCACCCCATAGGGGGTGGATGCCTATCACTACCAGCATTGTACACCCCATAGGGCGTTGATGTCTATCACTACCAGCATTGTCCACCCCATTAGGGGTTGATGTCTATCACTACCAGCATTGCCCACCCCATAGGGGTTGGATGCCTATCACTACCAGCATTGTCCACCCCATAGGGGGTGGATGTCTATCACTACCAGCAATGTCCACCCCATAGGGGGTGGATGTCTATCCCCACCACCATTGTCCACCCCATAGGGGGTGGATGTCTATCCACACCAGCATTGCCCACCCCATAGGGGTTGGATGCCTATCACTACCAGCATTGTCCACCCCATAGGGGTTGGATGCCTATCACTCCCACCATTGCCCACCCCATATGGGGTGGATGCCTATCATTACCAGCATTGTCCACCCTATAGGGGGTTGATGTCTCTCACTACCAGCATTGTCCACCCCATAGGGGGTGGATGCCTAACACTCCTACCATTGTCCACCCCATAGGTTGTTGATGTCTATCACTACCAGCATTGTCCACCCCATAGGGGTTGTATGCCTATCTCTACCAGCATTGTCCACCCCATAGGGGGTGGATGTCTATCACTACCAGCATTGTCCACCCCATAGGGGGTGGATGTCTATCCCCACCAGCATTGTCCACCCCATAGGGGGTGGATGTCTATCCCCACCAGCATTGCCCACACCATAGGGGGTGGATGTCTATCACTACCAGCATTGTCTACCCCATAGGGGGTGGATGCCTATCACTCCAAGCATTGTCCACCCCATAGTGGCTGTAGGCCGAACACTCCCCCACTCCTGTCATGCCAAGATTGTGTTTTATATGAAAACTGCCTGCAATAGTGACACATAAAGGAAGAAATTACAGGAACCCCCATCACTGTAGTGACCAAAAGGTGAGTGTGGGATTCCAAACCCCAGCATTGTCAGGCACATAGGGGACATGGGCCATAACCCCCCCCCTCACTGCAGTGACCAAACGGTGAGTGTGGGGTTCAAACCCCCAGCATTGTCAGGCACATAGGGGACATGGGGTCTAACCCCCCCCCCTCACTGCAGTGACCAAAAGGTGAGTGTGGGGTTCAAACCCCCAGCATTGTCAGGCACATTGGGGAAATGGGGTATAACCCCCCCCCTCACTGCAGTGACCAAAAGGTGAGTGTGTTCAAACCCCCAGCATTGACAGGCACATTTGGGAAATGGGGTCTAACCCTCCCTCACTGCAGTGACCAAAAGGTGAGTGTGGGGTTCAGAATACCAGCATGTGCAAACAATCATGTATGATCATTGGGCCTAAAACCACAAGCAATGTAGTGACAAAGTAGTGGTTGTGTGCCAAACAAACACAGATCTGTTGAGGCAAACATTGTTGTGCGTGAAAAAATACCCTCAGCCATGTGCAGCCAATCATTGCCATTGGGGGCTAACACTGCCACCAATGTTCAATTGGACAATGTAAGAAGTGACCATCAAAATGCTCAAACACACATATGTTCACAAACAGACACTCATTCAAAGGAATCCTTCGGAAACCACAGTTTTTACGAGATCCTGTTCCACACTATGGCAGCAATGGCAAATTGTAAACATGATGAATGTGCAGACTGAAGATGTAGGAGTCCCAGGGCCAGTAGATAAAAAAGCTCAAACAAACATCCACTCAATGCCCCTCAAAGGCAGTATAAATACATGGGTGAAGATGCACTAAGACAACCAGCCAGCCACACACTGCAGAACAAACACAACATGTGTGTGTGTGTGGAAGTATCTCTAGGCTACGCCAACACACATGATGGGGGGCTGAACTCCACTGAGACATATGCATGTTGAGTATAATCCAGAAGTATCTCCAGAATTGTGTCACTGAATGTGGGCAATTAGGCATTGTTTGATGAGCGGGTTCACAACAGTCACATGTGAAACAAGCTTGGTGGAACAACAAACAATACATCAAGAGACTGACTCTCTACCGCAATACCCTCAAGGCCACTACACTGTGGTGACAGTATCCTGTCTGATGACCCTCAGTGATGAAAAATGAGGATGTGGCCCATAATTCGGAGCACACTCACTCTTGCGCACTGTGTCACGTGTCTTGACAGGACAACTTTCATCACACATACCCAAACATTACTCACAGGGCATGGCCTGTAATGTAAGGCCATAATGTAGGTAGGGGCCTTGCCAAGAGACAAGTCACATTTGGCCAGTCTAAACACCACACACCTTGATCAGCAGCAATGTGCATCAGCTAAGCCTACATTGACTGGTGACATTGCACATGCACCCATGACAATCCCAGGGGTGGTGGTGGGATCTGTGTTTTACAAACACAATACACATAGCTAGTCATTACACCTGGTGAAATTTGTCCCACTGTGTAGGATGGAGTACATGTGCATAACGGGAAATGTATCCGACACATTGGGAAATTTAACACTGTCCCAGAACAATGAAACACTCAAGGAGACCTACAAAGAAGACATGTTGCCAGCAGCCGACAGGGAAGGTTAGAATCTGCTGAGTGTGAGCAGTCATACACACATACAAGTGCCAAACTTCCAGTAACAGATTACAGATTAAAAACACGCTGATGTTGGTAGCACAAATGTGACTCGGGGAATCCAGAATATGTCAAATGTGTGTTTGCCCACAGGGCAGGCCCTCATAGCAACACTACCCAGGGATGACACCATAATGACTCAATGTTTCCCATGCACCCACATCCCGGACACTCAAAGTCAAATAGTTTGACAAAGCACTGGACAACACAGCAAGCTTCACAAACATGAACATCTGCAGGGACTACAGTCTTGGTAGAAAAAGGGTTTGGAACACAGAGAATCATGCTCAGAGAACACACACCATGGGCTCTGGAAATGTCACAGATTCACACACTGCCATGAGGTAATTACACTACTGTTGAAGGTCAGCTGTGTCAAGCTTGGTCCTGGCAGGGGTCTACCATGTCAGAATGAGACTCGGACATCGATCCAACAATTACAACACACAGAATTCTTTGGTCCCATCAGCATGTGTACAGGTGTGTCTCCAAAGTCACCTGCACGTAGTCCAAATCCATGTTTACCAAGTTGCACCGATGAGACAGATGACTTGTTCATCATCAATGCGCTATTCTGCATGTCCATTGGAGACGGGCGTTCCGTTAAAAACATTTACAATGTGTACAAATGTCAGCCCGACATATGTGCAAAAGTGTAAGCCAAAGATGGGAGGTTGTGAAAAGAATGTCACACTCCTTGTCCAAAACAATGTGGATCATGACAACCTGCAATTCCAGTCAATGATGACTCTGATACATACTGTAATAGGACACATATACCATGGACCACATGCAGTCGATTACATCACTATATCATTTTTGTCACTAAACAATATCCCAACAGCAATTTCAGTACACTCATCAGCAACATCATGTACACGAAATGCAAAACAACAAAATAACAAAAATAAGCTTTATTCAGCATTTGCATCTAAAAAATCAATAATCCTGAATAACAATAAGGCCAATGGCCAGTCCATGTTAATGAGTCCTTCAGGGGGGAAACATGATGAGTCATCATCCATTGCTTGCCTGCACTGACATAACTAGGGGACATCACCCTTGGAGGGGCATATTTAGGGGCAGGCCAGGCACCGCAGGGACAGGATTAGGGTGTACCAGTATAGGTTATGGGAGGGATGGGGGCTACTGGAGTGTCCGTATCAACTGCAGTGGACATGTCGGATTGAGGGGTTGTGGCTCCACTGCAGTGGACATGTTGGATTGAGGGGGTTGTGGCTCCACTGCAGTGGACATGTTGGATTGAGGGGGCGGGGCTCCACTGCAGTTCCCATGTCTGATTTAGGGGTGGGGGCTCCACTGCAGTGGACAGGTCAGATTGGAGGGCCAGGGTCTCCACTGCAGTGTCTGGAACTGACTGAGGGTGTGGTGTTGTGGGAGTGGAAGTACTTGTGGTAGGGGGGGAGGGCCTTATCATCTTGGGGATGGTGTAATGGTGTGTGGGTGAACCTGGGATGGCTTGTGATGTGGGAACTTTGGGAGGGGTGGCCTGGGCTCGGGAGGATGTAGATGTCGTGGTGGAAGTGTGGGATGGTGGTGGGGTTTTGCTCATCTTTGTCCTGGGGATGTACGGGTGGGGGCCTCAGTGTTCCTACTCTTAGGGGAGGGTATGCGTGCGGTGGTGGATCTCCTCTCTGTGCGTGGTGATTTCCTCTTCCCCTTGCGAGTCTGGTCTGATATATCAGTGGGGAAGAGGCCAAGGTCACAGAGGAAGACCCTCTGGGAAGGGGGGTTGCAGGGGAGTCAAGGGTAGGGGTTTTGGAGGGAGAGGTAGCTGAGGAATGCGGAGTGGTTGTGGATGGGTGTGTGTGTTTTTTTGCCCTATCCCCTGTGTGTGTGATGTCAGTCCCCTGAGTGTGCTTGCATGCTTGTTTGGACTTTGTTCTAGGTTGCTGTGTGCTGCTTGTGTCTGTTGGGGTGTGTGCATGTGCCTGTGTGAGTGTGCTTTGGTCAGGTAGGTTGGTGCGGCCTGTGGATGGGGCAGAGGTAGGAGGGGTGATGGACTGTTGTAGGAGGGACACTGCTGCAGTCAGTGATTTGTCCGCTGTAGGGCAGACATGTCTGATGACATGCCCTCCATGTATGACACCAATTGTGTCAATAGACTGGTGTGTGCATTGAGGACACTCAGCATGGATGTCTGCCCCACATGTATCTGTTTGAGCAAGTCCACAGACTCCACACTCAGGGCAGCAGGGGTGACAGATGCAGGGGGTGCGGTGCCTGGACCAAAGGAGACTTGCTCCCTAACACGTGAGTGTCCACGGACCTTTGGAATGGGAGCAGCTGGGAGGGTGGAGATGGTGGTGGTGGTGGGGACAGACTCCGTTGTTGTGGCCTCTGCTCTGGTAACACCCACCACCACAAGGGAGTCATCACTGGAGCTGGATTGGTCCTCAGCTGATGTTGATGTTTCTGAGCGGCCCTCAGTGTGGCTCCCCTCACCCTTCGTGCCACTGGGTCCCTCCTCCTCCTCCACACTGGACCCAGTCTGGCTAGCCGCTTCCTCTTGGTCTGTGGAACTGTCTCCTCCAGTAGCCGTAGATGATGCTGTGAACAAGGATGAGAAACAGATTCACATCAGTCATCTGCATAGACTTGACACATGAGTTTTATCACAACACATCACAGAGCAAGCCCTTGCATAATGTTAATGCCACTTTTTAAATTCATTACACATATGTGAACATGGCACTTATCAGTCTGCCAGTGAACCATGGTTCCCAAATACATGATGGCAATGGAACCATCTGTTAGATGTATTTAAAATTCCACTAAATACATGGCCAAGGACGCACTATTTTGCCTGTTGTCTGATCTGTAATGCTCCTGAGTCTCATGTGTCATTACATACATGTCTCATCTCATGCAAGGGAGTCTGGAAGTGGCACAGCAAATGGGATGGACAAATTAATAAGTTGCCATGATGAACATACTTCCATCCCCAGTCACCATGATGGGCTTATGTCTTGAACGTCAATCCTATGATGGTGTGCGTGCAGGACAACAGACAAGTACAAATACTGCATCCTCAAGATTTTTCATGTGGCACACAATGCCACAGGCCTGTCTGGCTAAACAGTCAGTACTGACTCTTGTTACAGGGGCAGTGAATCCCGACTTTACAGTCAGCACCGTGTCACACCCATGTATTCACTGTTAAAGTAACATCTGTAGTGGTCAAGTATAGATGTCCCCTACGTGCCACACACATTTTAAACACTTTGACAAGCTCATATTGTTCTACTGAGACAGTGGAGTATATGAATCAACAAATCTGTATACATGTACATTTTGCAAGCTCCCAAGAACAAAGTAATGCAGCATACACATATATGTCGAAGCCACCATTATGCAGAGTCAAGGGATAACACACACATGTTTTGTCCAGTGTACTGAGCCAATTTCCATACATTAGATGTCTGTCCATATTTGACATATTTTCCACAAGTGTAAATATAAAAGTTCTACCTGTTCACACTGACACAGAGTCAGACACATGAATTACAATTTTGCAATGGTTAAAGTGGTGCCTGACACCCAAAATAGGATGTGACTGTGTCTCAGATGGCCTGAGTTGGCATACCTGTCCTTGGCCCATGTGAAACATGGGATTACCCTGAGCACTAGGCAGGTGACTACGCATTTTGAAAGCTTATCCATTTCATTTGTCTGAGGCATCAACATTGGTCTTACCTGCTGCACGGGTGTGTAGTATATTTCTCGCAAACCTGTGTTGACCCAGATCAGCAAATCGAACATTTATGTCTGGACCACACAGAGTACAGGTCATATTTCTGACAATGTGCTGACACATGTCAGGCAATTACCTCACTCATGATGGTCAACTCAGTGCACCTGTTGTATATGGTGTTGTTCACATTAACCTTGGACTACAGCAAATACACAGGACCCAAGTGACACATGTGACGGTAGGTTGAGATGTAGGCAAGTAGCATATAGTGCAGGCAAGTGAGTCTCTTGGGAACAGACTGCCTTATATCTGTGCTGCAGAGTCGGATTCTGTTCCATGCATCCAAAGAGATAGGTCCGAGACGTTGACATTATCCGATTTTGGCCAATCCATAACATTGCGCTCATCGGACACGCCTACCGCGTCGTTCAAATATTCCGCATCATAACACTATTGAGTTTGATACATTGTTCTTGTAAGCCGACAGAATTTGTTTGTACGCGATTCGTACATGTGCAAAACCGCGTCTGTCCCCATGACGACCAAGAGCCAATGTGTGCGCCCGGCTTGGTTGTGAAGTGTACGACGCGTCTTTTGAATACTCACCCGCGTCTGTGCCCATTTCAGTCAATAGCCAATGTGTGCGTCCGGCTTGGTTCGGAAGTGTACGACTCGTCTTTTGAATACTCACCCGCGTCTGTGCCCATTTCAGTCAATAGCCAATGTGTGCATCCGGCTTGGTTCGGAAGTGTACGACGCGTCTTTTGAATACTCACCCGCGTCTGTGCCCATTTCAGTCAATAGCCAATGTGTGCGTCCGGCTTGGTTCGGAAGTGTACGACGCGTCTTTTGAATACTCACCCGCGTCTGTCCCCATTTCAGTCAACTGCCAAAGGATGCAAACCACACTGTTTTGGCTGAGGCTCAGGTGCCCTACACCAATCAATAAGCATGTCAGACAGTTTAGGAAACTTCAATTCCTGCTTTATGACATGTGTGAGTACATAGATTAATATGTCATATTGGACAGAGCTCTTCATAGCTCACATTCCCCTGATGAGCCAACCTTCATGTGCACCTTATACATTGTTTGTGATGCATATCACAACTGTGAGTGATAACTTTACAGGTCACCCTCCTTGGCCTGGTCACAGTCCCAGGGGCCCATTGGGGCCCATTGTGTTATCACATGTTACATACACCCAGAATCACAGCTGCATTGGACTGTGTGTTACAAAGTGCTTTGGATGCTGTATTTTTGAGTGTGTCCACAGTATTTGAGTATTGTACAACACACACACTACATTGTTTAGGTTGTTGATGATATTCACTTCAAACATCAATCTGTATTTGGCATGTGAGTTGCTGTTGTGTGTTTGTGTCACAGACATACCTGTTTGTTATGCAATCAAAATGTGATGCACATCATGAGGGTTTTATGTATGTGATGGTACATGTATGTCAGACATTACATCATGACAGTGTCCAGGTGGCAATACATGATCCCTGTGTGTGTGCCTTTCCACCACGTGTCAGTTGTTCCACACATCTATCTTTGATAGTTTCTTAGGTGTGTGTTTAGTATGTGATGTTTGTTAACATGGACTGTGATAGACACCATTGATTGGTCACAGCACAGCATTGCACTTGTTGTAAAACCATCATGACATGAAATGTTATGTGAGGGTCACATAGCTGGCCTTTGTGTCAATGCTCAACATTACACACCTGACTTCATTGAGTCTTGCTTTGATGTTGCATATGATATTTAGCATGTTACTTGCCACAATAGCAATTGAATTGATAATGTTTCTTTGTCACCTATGTACCGCAGGAGACCAGTTGTCCACAGACCCTTCCCCGACCTAGAGACCATGGTAGAACGTGACTGCATCCGACGTTACCACTTCACCAGACCACTCATTGAGGATTTGGCAGAGCAGTTGGCCCCACATTTGCTGCCTGGACGCCCATATCCTACTGCGCTGACCCCCAAGGTGAAGGTGACGGCAGCCCTACATTTCTTTGCCACAGGAACCTTCCAGTATACTGTGGCTACTGCTAGTGGGATGTCACAGACAATGTTTAGCCGTGTGCTCAGAGATTTCTTGGAGGCAATGTTACATTTCCTGAACACATACATCAAGTTCCCAACACCAGGGCAGTTTGCCAACATCAAGGGTGACTTTTATGCTTTTGGCCGAATGCCACATGTCATTGGCTCCATTGATGGTACACATGTGGCTTTGGTCCCACCACATGCCAATGAACTAACATACAGGAATCGCAAGCATTTCCACTCTATAAATGCCATGGTGGTATGTCTGCCTGACATGACAATCTCACATGTCTGTGCGTGTTTCCCAGGATCAGCACACAATGCCTACATTATGAGAAACAGCAGGATCCCACAGATGATGTCTCAGCTGCCAAATCAGCGTGCCTGGCTTGTTGGTGGGTAATGTTGTCTGTCTATGTTGTGTGTTGCTTGTATGTCAGGTTGTACCCTGTTTTCAGACACATGAAGTATTTTATGTTCAAATTTAGGAGACTCTGGATACCTCAACATGCCGTGGTTGACTCCACTCAGGAACCCTGTCACCCCTGCTGATTTTCATTTTAATGTGGCACATGGGCGGACCAGGCGAGTGATTGAGCGGACATTTGGGCTACTGAAAAGCAGATTTCGCTGCCTGGAACGTACAGGAGGAGCCCTCCAATATGCACCAGCAAAGGTGTGTAAGATCATCATCGTGTGCTGAATGCTACACAACATGGCAGTGAAGAATGAGCTGCCTCTCATTCAAGATGATGGGGACCAGCAGCCTCCTGCCGGGGAGGATCCAGGCCTAGGGCATGTTGCCAGTGATGGGGAGGAGGAGGAGGATGTCCGGAGACAGCTCATCAACAACTTCTTCTCATGATTGTGAGTATGCAATAGTGATTTGATGAAGGAATGTGTTTGCATGATATGTTTCTGTTGTACAATATATTTGTATACGTGTGGATGCATAATACTTCACATGATCCTTGGAGTAGTTTAGTGTCTAATTTGTTGGTATGGAGATGACTCCTAGCCAGTGTGCACGTGTTCCCAAATTGAAGTATGAACTGTCTCTTGGAGATGTATGCAATTTATTTGTTATGTGAATACTGTTCCATGTCTCTATTTTACAGGGCCCTTTGGCTGTTGTATGGAGACATGTGACCTCCCAGACACACAATGCAGTTGCAGATTGGAAGTTTTCTTGGGATCATGAATCTGTGCCACACACTCACTTCAGAATTATTTACAAGGTCTTGTATGATTGGCACTTATTGTCACAGTGTGATTAGTTAGCATTTGTTGTGGAGGCAACATGTTGGGCCTGTGTAATAAACGTGTGCTCCACATTGAGGTGTGCCTTGTCTGTTTCCACACATCCAACAATCATTTACATACTGTATATGTTCCCAGATGCGCTGTTCATCGACCGATGAATATTGTTTGTGCATATGAATGTGCATTCATCTTAGATTAGTGGAGGCTATGATGATATATGCCATGTACTATGTGTGTTGTGATGACCTTGTGTGTATCTCCCATATGTGTCAGGTTACATATACTCACAAGACAGTTGGATAGACTGATGTACTTGTATGTCAGCCAATGTCATTGTCATTCAATTCCGAGCTTGTTTGATCATCTTTACAATCTGTAAACAGTTTAGCATTAACGACAGAAGCAAGTATTGTGTGAATATTGATTTATTACAGTGCCTGTGTGATTTTTCTAATGAAAGGTATAGTGCTGTACAAAGGTTTGAAGTCCAAAGTTCACAGAGGAGTTGGTAGTGCCAGTAGATGAGATTTTCAGAGCCAAGTCCACAGTCATTTGAGTAATTGGTCCAACTTAGACCCTCCATCCCAGTTGGGAAAGTTCAGGGACTGTCAACTGAGTGAAAGCTCAGCACACAATGGAGGATATCAGGAGCAGGTTGTCACTCCCTGGGGGGGACGCATAGCAATCTGTCTCTCATTTTTCCTTCGGAGGACGACCCCTCTTTTTTTGGGGGGGGGATCCTCAGGTACAGGCTGCCGTGGTGCAGGGGACTCTCCGCCAGAGTCCTCATCCCTCCCTGTGGCAGTTGCAGATGTAGAAGCAACTGATGTATTGGGCACACAGGGAGGTGGGGTCATGTTGGTTGCAATCTGGCGGAGACAGGTGAGTATGTCCCTGTGCACCGCTGCCAGGTCATCAATTTTGTCCATTTTGGCCGCCATCCTGGCCATGTGTTGTTCCATGTTGGCATGATGGGCAGCCTGCTGTTGTTTGATGTCCCAGAGGATCCCAACTACCTGGCCAAAATCTCCGGTGCAATCTCTGTAGGCATGGCGAATGCTTTCCAACTGTGGGTCAGCTTGTTCATCTGCACCAGCTGCCTGATGTGACCTCTCCCCATGACCCCTCCCACCACCCCTACCCACACGAGCAGGACCGGTTGTTGCAGGCACAGACAACACTGATCCTCCTTCATCGTTGACAGTGGTGTTGTTGTCCGCCAACTCCTGAGTGCCCTGTGCTCTCTGGGTCTTGTTGTCTTTGCGTGTCCGTGTGGGTAGTGATCATCTGGGTATTGACAGATGTTGCAGGAGTGGTCACAGGTGGTGCTGGTGGCACAGCTGCTGGTGCTGCATGCTGACCCATGCCGGAGGGGCCAGGTAGGTCCTCGTCATCCGTTGAGGGCTGAGAGACGTCCAGACCGGAGAGCTCAGGGTCAACCAGAGTCTGGGACTGGGTTTGGTGTTCTGTTCCTGCAGTATCCCCAGCAACCCCTGTGGTAAGATGAGAGACACAATGTTTGTTGTGTATTTGCACAGTTCATTGTATCATACACATTACATTAGCTATTGTACATTATGATGAGTGGCAGTACATTAATTAGTCCTGTATAGTCACAGACCCAGGCCTAGGTTTCCAGCAAACAGTGATTTTGACAAGAAGTGTTTTGCTGAGCATGTCCAGCTCTGTGCATGAATGTGCATGTTTTGTTCATTTGACTGTACATAGGCATTGACTGGCAAGTGACACCCTGTGCATGACACAGGTGTGTTGGTATTTCCCACATCAGTGCTTTTGAAATGATATGCGTACTCTTCCTCTTACAATATGTTTCAAGATATGTGCATGTGTGCTGGCGTTTGTGCATGTAGTTAGCAGGCAAATAGGTGTGGCTACCTACACAATCACAGCCCGGAATGTATGTTGCGTTTGGGTTATGGTATTTTGATGAATGTGTTACTAGTTCTTATCTCGTTGCACACATGTGAATGGCTGTCAGTAGCAAATGGTTTGACTGCTTTGCTTTGTGCCTGGTCACATCATGTATTTTGTCCTTGTCCTTCATGGACAGATGAGTTAACCAAGGCTGCTTTCCAGCTTTTTCAGAGACAGAGCTGTGAGGTGCAGTTGTTTGTGTGCTTGTGTTATGCTGCTGGAAATTGTATCCCTCCTCCCACCCAGTCCAGCTTACTCTTCATGGACAAAGTATCAAGGACAGTGAGGGGAGTGTTGTGGCAGGAATGCTGACAACGCTGCATGATGTAGGAGTTGAATGCAACTCCCAACAGTGCTTTTGTGTACATGACACCATGCTACAGTGTCAGCCATCTTGTTGTTGCCCTTCCATTCACTGTCAGGTATCCCTTGTCACTGATGGACATGTTGCTTTGTGTGTGGGTAGTGATGAGTGCTATGACTGCAACTCACACCATGTCCTGTACTCCACACACCTTCCCGGACAGCCCAGGGAGCACACCTGGGACAATGCATCCCAAGACAGTGAGTGGAAATGTACAGTGAAGGTGGCTGTGAGTGGGGACTGGTGTGAGAGGTCCAGGGCCTAGTTGTGACTTGTAGCCAATTCATACATAAGGCCCATGTCTCAGCCATCTTGCCGGTCATTTTGCACTCCCTGTGAGATGGGCATGGTTGAAGGTGGGATTGTTGGGCCATGTGGGAGGAGGACTGTTGGCTGTGACTACAACTCCCATCATGCTTTCAGCTACACACACCTTCCCAGCAGACCCAAACTTCTTTCCCTTTTGACTGCTTCCATGTGAGTGAGTGAAACAGCAATGGCAAGATGGCTGACAGTGGTGGCCTGGTGTTTGTTTGTGCACAATTCCCAGCATGGCCTTGTGCTCCCCACACCAGAGCCCAGTGTCAGACATCTTTGGAGTGGATTTTCCCTCACTCTCATGGAGAGCATAGTCCCAGGTGTGTTGTTTGGTGTTGGTGAGAGGTGTGTGTGTGTGACAGGGCCTGCTGGTAGGTGTAGTCAGAGCTAGCACTACTCCTCCCCCCCAGACCAGATAGGCCACCATGAACCATGCTTCCATGACAGGGAGTCAAACTTTAGGTTCAAGATGTCTGAATGTGTGGCCTGGTGTTTGTTTGAGCACTACTCCCAACAGGGCCTTGTGCTTCACACACCAGAGCCCAGTGTCAGCCATCTTGGCAGTACTTTTTCACTCCCTGTGAGATGTGCATGGTTCCAGGTGGGCTTGTGGGGCCATGTGGGTGGGGGGCTGTTGGCTGTTACTACGACTCCCATCATGCTTTCAACTACACACACCTTCCCAGCAAACCCAAACTTCCTTCCTTTTGACTCTGCTTCCCTGTGAGTGAGTGAAACAGTGCAGGCAAGATGGCTGACAGTGGTGGTTGCTGTTTTGAGCCCAAAGCCTTGCTGTGTTATTTGGTAAGTTGTTACATATCATGAAATAGTTACATTTTACTCTGTGACTGCTGGTATTTTGTTTGTCTAACTGGCATACACGTCAGAGGTTCATTTGCTTACTGTTGTAGTGGCTTTGCTGAGGCAGATTTGTATTGCTGTGTCCTTGACAGTAACGTCTGTGGCTGTGTATTTGCTATCAATATTGGCAATTTGAGTCTGTACTCACCAGGCTCTGGTACTCCTGATATTCCATGTATGCCCTCCAGTGGTAGGATGGCCCGCACCTTCTCCTCCCAGGTAGTGAGGTGCACAGGTGCTGCAGGAGGGCCACCGCCAATCCGCTGACTCAGTTCATGCTCTCTGTTGATGAGCTTCTTGACCCTCCTTCGCACATCGTAGTATCTGTTCTTGATATCTTCCGTTGTGCGTGGACAAGGTGCTTGAGCGTTCACCTTGTTGACAATCCTCTCCCACATCTTGGTTTTCTGGGACACGGGAGTCTGTTGGACCAAGGTGCCAAATAAATGTGGCTCTACTCTGAGAATTTCATCTACCAGGACTTCCAACTCACTGTCTGTGAACTTTGGATTCTTCTTTGGGGGCATGATGATGGGTGGTGGTGGAGAGGGATGTGTGGGTGAGTGTGAAGGTGAAGGTGGGTGAGTATGAGTGTTTGTGAGTGTGGTATTTGACAGGTGGTAGTGGTGTGCAAGTTGTGTGCTGTGTTGGTTTTGTGTGTCTGTATCAGTGTAGTGGTGGTATCTGCTGCCAGGTCTGTGGAATTTGCAAAGGATCATGGTAAGGATTTTGGCCCTTTATATAGGCGGAGTTGTGGGTGTGTCTTCGTAAGAATTTTTTTTTGCCTTTGACAATGCTTGTTTGGACAATATCTGTCTGTTTCTGTTGTATTTTGTTGAGCATGAAGGAACATTCCGTTGACCGCAACGGATGCTTTTTCATGTATTTGCGGGGTAGTCCGAGTCGGTCCCATTCACGCTACGCTATGTTGCATAGTTCGCGTACGAGTCGATCACGTCCAGCTCTTTCCTGGAGGTCTCGTTCGGACGGATTGATTCCCGACCGAGTAGCTCGTCCGTATAGTGCTCCGTGCGAGTCGTTTGTATTTGACACGTGTTGTATCATACTACGTCGGTCGGACAGCGCCCGTACGTGTCGGTCGGAAGCCATTCCAGGTTCGTGTCGGTCGGGTTGTTTTACAATCGGAATCGGCCCCATAGCGTAGAATATGCAACTAATAGCAATTTTGCATATGAAATTAAGAAGTTAATTGCACTAGCATACGTCCCAATAACTGATGTAGCAGAACACTACAATGTATTAATAGAAACAAATGAACTTAAACTAAGTCCCCTACTTGACTATTTCGAGGATACCTGGGTGGGAAGGCTACACAGATCTTGACACAGGAGACAGCCCAAATACCATATTCCATGGTGGAATGTATATAACAGTACCCTAAACAAAGAAGCAAAAACTGAGTGATAATGCTGTGGAAGGATGGCATAATGCTTTCCAAGCCACAACAGGCCGAACTCAACCAACCCTACATAAATTACTACAATCAATCCAAAAAGAACAAAGCTACCAACAGCTAAGACTTGAACAGTCTGTAACACAACTAGGTCCAAAACTAACTAAACAAACTAAAACAATGTTCGAGCATTTACAATACAAAGTAAGACTGTACCCAAACACTAAAGGGCTAGAATATCTAGAAACAATAGCTAAATCCCTACTTTAAAACAATACTTCAAAAACATAGAAAAATCGTAATTGTGAAATTAATTCTTAAATAAACATTTCTTTGCAAATATCTCAAATATAAATATTGTCAATTAATTTTAACTTTTAAAAAAAATAATTGACATAAATATATTTTATATAATTGTGAAAATATCAATAACATTTTCAAAAATTAAATTTCCCTCCCATTGTAAATCATTTAAAATAACTTACTTTTTTGTTGCTGAAGAATTGAATCCAAACTGCCATAAATAAATCCAAACGTGTAAAAATCCCAAAACTTAGTTTAAAATCCCCCCAAAAAATGTAAAAATACAACTGTGTAAAATATAATCCGCTGGCAACATATCCATAGACTTGAATCCATTAAAAACCTGAAAAATATAATTAAAAAAGAAACGCTCCAAGAAAACCCAAAAAATAAAGGAACTGTAAAATAATTTTTAGTTTACTAGAAACTAATACACAGTTCCTTTAAAAAAAAAAAGCAAACTTCTCCCAAACGACAAAAACCTGTGGAAAAAACAACACAATCCCTCCCATACAAATACACAATAAAATCATTAAAAAACACACATAAACATACTAATAACACCATACTCTAAACATTATTAAACATATAGAGCATACCCTAACACCTACCTATCAACGCACTAACCGCATTTCGCATACGCAAACCTACAAACGAAACCTCACAAAACACACAAAATACAAACATTACATACACTATAGACTACCTAACTACCTTCACCCTACAACTAAATTAAGCCTAAAAGTAATTAAATTAAACGTACCTTAACTGATGCGACGCAGCTTCCAGCCGCGAGCTTCTAGCCTCAGAAATGACCTAAAACAACACAGATAGCCTACAAAATACAACTTAGTTTAGAAAATGGCTACCTAATTGAAATAATAAAAATACTTGTTTACATTAAACTCAATGTACATTAGAAATGTATCCAAAAATATGTTTAAAAAATACTATTTGATATTACTAATGTACAAAATGTTTTTTCTTTGTTGTTTAAAAATGTTAAATTATAATACTAAATATTAGAAATTAAATAATATTTATTATTCTAAATTAAAAAAATATGTTAACTTACCGATGTGTTAGAAAAAAGTGTACTGCATACTAAAAATGTAAAAAAAATATATTAATATTAAAAATATTTTTCTTTTTCAAAATGCTTTCTTACCTTGATAATGTTATTTGTATTTACAATTTAAATAATATTATACAAAATATAATATTATTTATTAGAAAATATGCAAAAAATATGCAAAAAATATAAAAAAGTTATGCAATGAAAAATTGTAAAAAAATATATGGTATTAAAAATGTACACTATATGTAATTATGTAATGCATATTTACAATGTAAATGAATATTCAATAACTGTTACCGAAAAAATATGTTTTAAAAAAATGTATAAAAACCAGTGTACAACTACATCTTTTCTTTGTAAAAAATGTACATATTTACCAAATTCTCCATTATAAAAAACATAAAAATGTTTCATGCTGACTTTACTTAAATATTATGGGGTCCATTACGATGTCGGGCGGTAAAAATACCGCCATCCGCCATAGCCTGAAAAGACCGCCCGCCTGCTACATGGGAACACCGACCGAGCAATTATGATGACGCGAAGCAAACACCGCCCGCAGCGGAAAAAAACAACAGAATACCGCCCATCCATGTCAGAGTCCAAGACAATCCGTCCGCCACGGACGCAATACCGCCCGAAACCACCAAATACGACCGCGCGGGCGGATTACACACCGACCGACAAATTATGATCTCCCCGACATGATGGCGGGAAACCAACACATCTACCGCCCGCAACGGTGAACAACAGAAATGAATAACTGACAAGGCGGAAGGCCTGGCGGCCACGTCCGTGCACACAAATCAGTGGCGGAACAAACACATACACACAACACGGCCAACAAGTACACACAGTAAACGGCACCAAAATACCCAGACCCACAACCCATCCCAAAGACACATCCCCCTGCCAAAAAAAGTGAATGAATCACAGGACACCACGCCCAACACACCTGAAAACAACAGACCATCATGACACACCCACATAGGTGAGTACAAAAGCAGCCCTCTCACAGACCACAAACCCTTGCACCACGACAAAGCCAACACCACAACAGAGAACACAGAGACACAGAGGAAAGCAGTAGACCACACGCACACACACATCACATCCAACACCACAACCACCATCACCCCCACCCTCCAAACACCGGCACCACAAACCCCCTGCACATCACACACCAAACACACCACACCAGCACCACAAAAACCACACAACGCACCATGGCAACACACCGGATGCCGAAGTTCACTGCCACAGAGTTGACGGTCATGGTCGATGAGGTCATCAAGGTGCACCCACAAATTTATGGGAACCAGGTCCAACAGACACCAATAGCCACCAGGAACACGATGTGGAGAAGGATCGTAGACAAGGTGAATGCAGTTGGGGACGTGCCACGCAACCGGGGGGAAATTACCAAGAGGTGGCAGGACCTCAAAAGCGTGGTACGGAAGAAGGAGGCCAAGAACCGTGAGCTGGCTGCCACAACTGGCGGAGGAAATCCCGTGCTATTCAAGACCTTCAAGGCGTGGGAAGAGAAGGTGCGAGGCATTCTGCATCCGGAGAGTCTCACCGGAATACCAGGGGGAGTGGAGGCTGGTAAGTACAAACAAATGTATACCAGCACACCGCTATGTACTGTCATGCACTACCAGAGTGAAATAGCACCGAGGGCCAAACACCCCCATGTCCAGTACACAATACACAAGACATCTCTCACACATGCAACACACACTCCCACACACTCAGCCCAAAGGTACCAACAAACAAAATCATGGGGGCATGTGTACAGTCAGCCAGCACCACAACTCCCACCAGGTCCCTCTGTACCCCAGATGTGCCGGAAGGAGCACTACCAACTCCCATGTGTCAGCCATAGCTGGACCAACCAACAAGTAACAGGTAAGTAGTCGTACCACAGACTACGAGTATCGGAGGGGGGACTGCAGAAGTACCCCCCCCCCGGCCCCCACTCCTACAGCGCAGCAAGATGGAGTACTCCCCACACCCATGTGTCAGCCATTGCAGTGCACACCTACACCCGACAGGTAGAAATGTCACCCTACATGGAGGGCTGTCTGTGGATGGTAACCCATCACCACGACTCACAACACGGCCCCCACACCCACAGACCAGCAAGATAGAGCACCCCTCCCTCTCACAACCATGTGGCAGCCACTGCACTTCACCCTCAAAACCAACAATTAGGTAGACTACTGTACAGGGCGGGGTGTCTGTAGGCATGAGGACCGTACTACAACTAACATGTGGGACATGTCACGCAGCAGAGCAACAGGTAGCACTGCTCCCTGTCACAAACATGTGACCAATGTGCACCCGGACATCACTTACAGAGTATTATCCCACATGAGCCATCTCAAATGCAGTAACACGGAACGAGTCACGTCTGCATGCACAAGTCTAACTGGAGTACTGACCCACATGGCGTGCACTGTGTCAGTCATCACACACATCAGCAACACCATCCAAGTCTTGTCCATGTAGTCGTGTCAGCCTCTACCCTTGACATAGCATAACATCACCCATGTAAGTCCATCCCGTCCAAATGTAACATAGTGGAACCCCGGTAATGTCACATACACCACTGGACCCATGAACCACACAGCTACACAATGCACATACACAATCTCAGCCATCTCATCATCCAGCCCCAGTGTCATGAAAGGTATATCAGCTAAACAGTTGCCCCATAGACAGTAGTACTGCAAATAGTCCTGCCGATGACCAATAATGTGTCTGCTGTGTCTGAAGCGCCCGTCACAACGTGAGTAACAACATACAAAATGCAGTCAACACCCCAAGAGCACTGCATTGCTGCACATGGCTGAGAGTAGCACGCACACCAAGGAATTGTACCATCTGCAATACGTCGTGTGGCATACAACCATCACACACTCACCACAATGCATGCTGTGGTATGCCCTTTAATGACAACAGTGAGCAGATATGCTGGCTAAATCAGACATACACACACCTACGTCTCTGTAGTGTCGTGTGGCCAAAACACATGTCCCCCTCTGCACCCATATGTCACAGTATGTACCACAGCACCATATACCAACACAAAACCGTCCATGGCGCTGTACCCCGTTCCCACCAAAGCCACAAATTGCAGGGGTACAGCAACACACACCAATTAGCATCTCAAATCCGTCCTATGCCAGATGCACCCATCACACTATTCCATTGCCTTGATCACGCACACACATAGCAGAGACATACACACGCATCCGGCAAATCAGTGCACAACTGTGCACGAACTGTGCATTTCACACAACTAACACAAACCCTGCAAGGTGCCACACAATAACTTATCCTCTCCGCCCCACAGGTGACGAAGAGCATGATGCTGAGGATGGGGACACCAGCCATCACAGCCAGTCCACAAGCCCCCCACACGGACTCACGGATGTGGAAAGCCTGGACACCTCTACGGACGAGGACCCCGCGCCTGGTACATCTGGCGCGGCAGGGCGCAACAGCACCCCACGACCCCTCCTACCCGCCAACCCATCTACCAGGGCTGGTGACCAGTCCCAGGCCCCTGCTGCCACGGTCATTGCGGCCAACACCACCGCCGCAACCACCACCACCACGGCCTCCCTGACCACTCAGCCATCCCAAGAGGTGGCACGAACCACAACATCCACCCTGGGAGCCAGGAGGAGGACCCGTGTGACCAATGTGGCGAGTGGGCCGGTCGGTGGCAGCAGTCCAGGTGGGAGGAGCAGGGTCAGGCCAACGCCAACAGAGCCTGGGAGTCAAGCCCTGCCGCAAATAGCCAGAGTCCTTGGGGCCTATGAAGAGGCACAGGGACAATGGGCCAGGTCAGCATCCGACACCAGGGAAGTCCTCTGGGTGTTGAGGTCCATGGACGTCCACATGGGCCGACTTGCGGACCTCATGGGCCAGCTAGTGGTGGAGGTGAGGGCCCACTCAAGGCCAACAACACCACCTACGCCAACACCTGCTGGGGCGCAGGGACGTGCAACATCCAGTTCCCCTGCGTCCACAGCGAGTGGGCAATCCTCAGCCACCACCAGCAGTCCACACCCACGACCCCCTCCCTCCAAACGTGGAAGGGGCCGTCCGAAGAGGAGCCAGATGTCCAGGGAGGACTTTGCACGCTCCAAACGCCAGTGAGTCAGCCAGCCAGCCATGGTGGCCCCCCCCTGCATTCACTTGGACTACCATCCTACCCCACATTGCCAGTCGAGTGGCTAATGTCTGTTGGACCCAGGACCCAGGACAACATGGGTACACCTTGACCATCACGCGGACATGACCGTCAACACATTGCACAGCATGCACCACCTACTTGATCACCTGTACCACAATAACTTGTCACCTTTTAAATAAATACACTTGAATCACATCCTATGTCATCTGCTACGTTTATTACCAATGGTGCACAAACTCCAGCATGTAACGAAATTCATCTGTAGTGTGTTCTGTCGATAGGCCAGGAGAGGCAGTAGGGACCTAGGGGTGACAAACAGAACAAGAGTCCATTGACTGTGTGTGTCACACACTCATCACACAGTACTTCACATCAGTCCTAAGCAATGTACACACATCTCACAGAGCAACAGGGCACAATGTCACAGCCACCCTCAGTGGCATACTACCCTGGACATGGACCATTGCCACACAGCACTCAGTCAACAATAGGCCGCCCTGACAATGCACACATACACATACACAACTACAGCGACATCTGCCGTTATACATGGTCACTCACCGTCAGGTGAAGTAGCGGGCGATGAGCTGCTGACGCTCGTTCACTGCTTCCTCCTCTCCACTGTCCTCGTCACTGGACACGGCTTGGCCTGCAGGCGGGGGCCCTGGCTGACCACCGTCATCCACTATCAGGGGGATCCGCCTGCGAATAGCGAGGTTGTGCAGCATGCAGTATGCCACAACAATCTGGCACACCTTCTGTGGGGAGTATGCCAGTGCACCCCCGGTGCGGTCCAGGCACCTGAATCTGGATTTCAGGAGTCCAAATGTCCGCTCTACACACGTCTGGTCCTCCCATGTGCCTAATTGTACCTGACATCAGCTGGTGTACGAGGATTGCGTAGTGGACTCAAAAGCCAAGGCCCATTAGGATAAGCAGAGTCACCAACAATCCACGCACGGTCCGGTTGCAGATTGGTCATCAGACGTGGGAGGATGCTGTGGCGCATGACGTGCGAGTCATGGGTGGAACCGGGAAACTTCGCACACACGTGTGTAATAATCATGTCCGCCAGGCACACCACTTGCACATTCAGGGAGTGGAAATGTTTCCGGTTCCTGTAGATGTGCTCAGTGGCCTGTGGTGCAACAAGGCCAACATGGGTGCAATCAATTGCACCAACAACCTGGGGGATGCGTCCGAGTGCATAGAAAGCACCCTTCACCGCAGGCAAATCACGGGCCCTGGGAAATCTGATGTACCGGTTCCTGTACCGCATCATAGCCGACAGGACATCCCGTAGCACCTTGCTGAACATGGGCTGGGACATCCCACCTCCACTGCCCACCGTGTGTTGGAATGAACCGGTAGCGAAGAAATGCAGTGCAGCCATCACCTTGGCCATGGGGCTGAATGCAGTTGGATACACCCTGCGAGGACGAAGGTGGGGTTCCAACATGGCACATAGGCGATGCAGGGTGGGCCGGTCCAGACGGAACTTCCTGATGACCTCCACATCCTCCATGGCCGACAGCAATTGGTAGGGGCGATGTATGTTTGGCCTCCTCCTAGGACAGATGGAAGTGGACACATGTCAATGCAACACACAACATGGCATCTACACATACACAACGCAAAGATCACCATCAAAGCAATAGTATCAACGAACAGCTGACAAGTGGAACAGCACAGCAACATTACCCTTACACAGATCCCCTTACCAGTAGCAAGGACCACTGACACATACCATTGCTATGAGCAGACACATGGGGATTGAGGCCATATCAGCTTGATAGGCATGATGAGGGAGTCAGACTGCATATGTGAGTAGCGGCAACACCACGGCAATATACCTAGCTGCTGTGCCTGACACCGCTTCCGAGGCTGGGTGAGTATGGCACACACCAACAACACAATGTACACAGGCTGAGCGGTACACCAAGCGCAGCAGCTTGGTCACGCAGAAACAACCCCAAGGGGGCTATATCAGTGTGTGAGGGTAACAGGCTGTACCACAGCCACCAGGGACTGCTGACTGCCACCCCATGACAACACCTGCTGCTGCTGCCACCTGTCCACCTCAATGTCGACGACTCTGAGGACATGTCCATGTCCACTCACCGGTGAGGAGCTGCAGTCCCTGGAATCCGAGCTCCACGCACACTGCCCAAGGCGAATACCGGCAAAAGTCATGTGTGTGTAAGACAACTACAGTGTGTGGGAGTGCATGTGGGGGACACACATGTCGTTCATCCGCAGCACAATGAGACTGAGCCTGTGGGGTTCCAACATGCACCGCTTACCATGCTAACATCAGGTGGAAGGGGCATGTAGGCCCACTGGTTTCTCCCCATGCATGTCCCTCCCGAGTGGTGGCACATGGCATTTCCATGTCAGACACCCAGTGACGCAGACACTTGGCAATGCATGATTCTGGGCAGCTATTGCTTGTGAGAATGGCTGGCTGGCTCCCTGCTGGCCTTCTCAGTCTCGGCAGACCTGGGCTGCACATTGACCACCCAATCCTAGTAGGAAACTACACTGACTGTACAGTGGGTTACATGTGTCATCATCACACGACTCCCAGGAAATGAGCTAACTCAGCCCTGTCGATTGAACACTCCAGGCCATGTGATGGGGATGTGTGTGAGAGATGGTGGCACTGAATGTGACCTCCATTGCAGGGTGAGCAATTCACAGGGCGAGTACGTTGAGTGCTACGCAGTGTAGGACACAGTGAGTCCACCCACAAAGATGTGTAGCCATGTGAGCTATGTGTCGGTCTTTCTGACAATGGACAGTAGATGTGGGCAGACTACACATTGCTCGTAGTGCTGCCATCCTGAATAGAATGGGATGGACAGGCACTGTGTACACACTCCCACCAGCATGCATTCACGTGTGGTGTACACATGCAGTCAGGCCATGTCCCACACCGTCTTGGCTCTGTTACACGTCACTGGTCATGTAGGATGGGTCATCATTATGCCACTGTTGTTGGTGGATGTGGGAGATGCTGAGAGGTGTATGTGTGATAATCCAACCCTCATGTGTACCATCCCTGCTGTTGGAGGTCCACCAGCCCAGGGCCTTGTGATGAGCCATTGCATCCAAGTCGATGCCTCTGTGTATGTGTAACCGACAGTGCAGCCAATCCCACGAAGAGGGTGACGTCATCTACCGGATGTGTGACCATGTTGCGGCGACTAGTAGGGGGGTGCTCCCTCGTATTGTCAGGTTGGCACGGCGCAGCATTTCACCACTGATGGTCTGCAATTGACAGTCACACAGCCTATGGCGGGTGCACGTTTGTAGGGGCATCAGCTGCAGGCAGGTGTACAGTACTGTGGGATTGTGTCTTTTGCTGCGAGAGGCAGCATGTGTCCACAGCCTACCCATGTTCTGGCTTATGTGATGGTAGTTGTGTGATGCAGTGGGTTGTGAGTGTACTCTGTGCTGGGGGCATCATACATGCATATGCGATTCCTGAGGGTCAAGATGTAATTTGGGCACTCTGCATAGTCAATGCGTTCAGAGTCGTAGGCCTCAGGGACAGCCTGTAGTCAGCTGGTGTGGCACGTCACATGTATGTTTGTGGCACTGTGCATACTCTGATTTCGTCATCAACACATGTGTGCGATGCCTCACCTCATATTCCTGATACTCACACATCCGGCACACTGTGCAACAGTAGTTGTGTGCGTGCGATGGACAGTTGTGAGGCATCGGCTCATAGCCATTGTGGACTGTCATGTTGCAGTCAGTGTGTGTGGTGTCACATTCTGCTCCATGCAGGTTTGTCCTTGGCCTAATTATGTAGTGGTCATCCTTAACAGCGTCAGGGGAGTCGGTGTGTACACAGCGGTGAGTGGCTATGGCCGCAGGCTGACAGTCCGGGTGTTGTTCCATGTGCACAACACATGCGTCACTTATTGGCGGGTACATTACCTGTACGACAGACATTACCTGTTGATTGTGGTTGCTGTATACATTTGCACAGGTATCATGCAACATGTGCACTTGGGAATGTTCTGTGCTGTCTCCCTTGCACATGTCTGTGGATTTGATGCCACATGAGGGAGGCCACCTCGCTCTCCCTCATGTGTCACCTACCATGTGTGCTGCGGGACAGGGGACGGTCAACAGTGGTGAGGCATTGGATGGTGCAGCTGCACAGGAGCTGGGTGAGACTGATGTGACCGGCGCATCGGAGGGGGCAGACGTGTGCTGGATGACTCACAGGCCCATACGACAATTGCTGCGTCTTCTGAGTGCAGAGGTCATGTGTCCATGTCTGCTGGCACAGGGGACGTGCACTCTAGCTCCTCTGCAGCCATGCGGAGGCCAATGCCCGCCCACCCAACTACTACCACTGGTGCAACACGTGTAGGCACAAGGATGACGGATGGAGTGTCTATCACACCAGGCACAGCTGCCCCTGCGACTCCAGCTGCACTCAGTCCCAGGTCTGTTGGGCATGTGCGGCATCTGTGCGTGGGTCAGTCAGCCTCCCTCAATGACTACATTGTCCATGCCAACACCTTTCCGCAGTTGACATAGTACATGGAGGGCCTGCATTAGCGCGTGGGTGGGCTACACCAGTATGTCCAATGGATGTCCCCCCAGTCATGGTGGTCCTTGAACTGGGCCACTGTCAGGCTGACATTCCTGACCTTCCCCCACCCCCCGGACAGTGGCGCATCTGACATGAGCAGGGCACGAGTCCTGACAGGAGAGGTGATGGCACGCAGATGTCATGACAGGTGGTGACGTCACGGAAGATGGCCTGCACCATCAGACTCATTGCCTCCCCTCGCCCACCCCACTGATGCGATTGCATCATGGGGGCACGCGCGTGTGCAGCATCTCCAATTTCACCCCAGAGAGGCCAAATAGTGTATGTGTGGCTCCATTCGCTCCAGTCACCGAGCTCACGGGACGATAGGTGGGGGGACGCCGTACAGCCGCATGGTACCCCGACTTGTGCCCTGGACAACAGTGACGATGCATGGCTGACTCCGGAGTCCGGATACACCACATGTAACACACAGCAGCTGTGGCTGCCCTAGCGGCACATGCCGCATACACCGTCCCAGACGACATGTCGTCACACCCCAGCGCGCAATGTCATGGCATCCGCTGCCATTGGCATGGGACCCATGGTGTGTGATGTGGGCCTCCTGGTGAGGTGCCTCCGAGCCATCCACCGCCAACGGGTGTCATGCAACTCACACACTTCGCTTGAACATTCGGTAGCTCTGCCTGCACACCAGGGCTCGAGTCCGGGTACCAAGCAGGTGTATGGCGTCCCCCCACCTATCGTCCCGTGAGCTCGGTGACTGGAGCGAATGGAGCCACACATACACTATTTGGCCTCTCTGGGGTGAAATTGGAGCTGCTGCACACGCTCGTGCTCCCATGATGCAATCGCATCAGTGGGGTGGGCGAGGGGAGGCAATGAGTCTGATGGTGCAGGCCATCTTCTGTGACGTCACCACCTGTCATGGCGTCTGCGTGCCACCACCTCTTCTGTCAGGACTTGTGCCCTGCTGCACACTGAGAATGTATTGCCTGCGAGATGTGACCGGGTGCAGGGTGCTATGACCTCCCACCCACCAAGCTCCACTGCCATCCCATGCCCTGGGTAGCCTGTGCAGGTGGACGATGTAGGGGGTACACCTGAAGGCCAGGGGTGTACATGTCTCGGCACGGGCCTGGCTGACGCACAGCAGTATCCAGCATGTCCCCAGAGGGAGGGCCAACATCCACACCTGATGCAGCATGGGTCGTGTGCCCGCCTGTTGTGCACACACTAGTCCACATTCATCCCCAGACAGCTGGTCTTTCCGCATACCCAGAACAGTGGTAATGTACCCCGCCGGGTTCGTCCCCACACAGTCTGTGTCGTAACTGCATGTGTGCACCCGCCCGTGCCACAGACCCACCTGTGCCAAGAGGCCCTCCCGCATCACATGCCACATGTGTGTATTCCACAGTTGTGCTTCTCTCTCAGGGGCGGACATCCTATGTCACTTGGCCACATGGAAATCTCACGAGTCCCGTGTACTTCTCACACTCTCATCCTCTCTCATTCGCACTTGTCTACGATCAATAATTATCCAGAGTCAGTTATTGGCTTTAAGGCATGTATTTAAGCTTACTTCCTCTGTGATGCAGGATGTGGACACTACTGGCAGCGTAATGCATGTGGAGGATATACTTAGCATGGTTACACATTCATAAGGGGTTACAGGTAGATGTGATAAGTCGTTAATTGTAGGAATAAGGCTTCAGAGTTAAGAATGCCCTGCCCTTGCTATGCTACAGTACATTAGCTCATTACTGAGGTGCCCTAGGCTGTGACACAGACAGTATTGGTTTACCCTACCAGACAGCTTGACATCATGAGCACAGTACATCTAAGTCCCATGGTACAGTTTTGCGACAATAGTGACTCCGACACACCTGCGTCAGCGGTGGCATCAGAGCATTAACCTTCATGCATGCAGCATAGTCTCACATGTTGTTGCGATATGGTGGCTACTGTACATGACTCAATGCCCAGGGACATGTTGTGGGGTGTTGCTTTTGTAGTCCATGCAAATGTCCTTGCACGGAAGTTCAGGAGAAGGTGTGATGACAGTTCTCCAGTTATACAGCAGACAGATCAGCGTGCACTTACAGGTGCCTGTGTTCAGGTGCGCGGCATGCATATTGTAGCAATGTGGTTCGTGCAATGTTGGCCATGTGGTCACTGTACACAGGGCCCATTCCTCGGCCTCCCCGTGGTCATGCAGGGACACGGGATGTGGTGTTGGACAGGGTGCATGTCCCGGTAATGTCAGGTGTCATGACGGTGGTGTCGATGGTCAGGTATTTATTTCTGTGTGCATGGAATGGTTGTTGCACAGCTGACTGGCCTCTGCATGCGGACGGCAAGCATGGGTAGGGTGTTGCACATGTATGTTCAATTGTGGGTATTGATTCGGGGACCCATGAATTGACAGGTTGTCAGGTATGCGATACCTTCCTGCAGAGCATCCCTCACATTGGTGGTATTTGTGGTTGACATCCAGTGAAGCGGATGGTGGGTTGCAACGTGTTCCTCGTAGGTTGTCCCTTGTAGGATCCTGATGGGACATGTCGGGTGACATTCGATGAAACTGTGATCCAGCATACGTTGTGCGGAGGCACACTGGTTCCATTGCAGTGTGTGTCCTATTGCAGCCACAGACGCCATGCCCCCATACACTGAACAGTTCCTGTCGTGGGCGTCCAGGGGTGAGAACAGGTGTACCAGGTCCCCAATTGGACATGCCGGGTTGGAGAGACAGAGATCCACAGGCCAGTGGTACGGGCACCTCCGACAGTAGAAGACGGGGATGACGCAGCTGAACATTTCAATGCGGTAAGTTACTCGATAACTTACATTCAGCATGGCCAGATTTGCACAGCTCACTGTCTGTATCAGGCTGTTGCTGTACAGCTGCATCTGTCTGGCGGAGGTGTATAGTACTGGTGCCCCGTCCATTTTGCTGCTGGGTGCTGTGGTGGCCTGCTCCGGGTGCCTGGGCTGTCTGCTGTGTGCGACCTCGGACGGTGCTGTGTGTACTTGAATGGATGTTAGGCGGCAGGACTATGTGTATGGCTTGGGAGGCGGCCACAGGCCCTCATCCCACATGCTCCTATGAATGGTCAAGGCCAGTGGTGTCTGACTCCTTCCTGATTACTTGCATTTGTGCCACAGGGCACAGTGGTATAATTGTATTTTGTGTTTTTCTCTTTCTTTCATGTTCAGCCTTATCTGCCAGGGGATGGTTGACTCAGCATGGCTATGTTTGGGTTGTGGTTGTTCCAATGGCTCCGTTCTCCTGCGGGATATGTTGCAAAGTGATTTGGCTGTGGGAATGGAAGGACATTCACTGCTATCTGCTCTCCTGTGTGTGGGTGGGTCACTTCTTTCCCGCTGTACATTGGGACTTGTGTGTGGGCTCCCTGATTGTGAACACCTGTTCACAGGCAGCAGCGTTTCTCAATTTTGGACATGGCATGGCTTGTTGTTGCCTGCATGATGGTAGAGATGTTTGTTGTGACTGGCGTGCCTTTTGCGGTAAATGTCCATTGTTTGTGCAGTTCTGTGGCAGCTGCCGTGTGCTTCTTCATGCTTTGCACACAGGTGTGTGTCCTCTTCCGACGTCACTTTGCTCCCCTGTTCGGCACACTTGTGTGACTACATTTTGGCAACTGTGAGTTGTCGGTTGTGGTCATGGTCGATGCAGGGGGACCACGTGACTTGTGCATTCAGGGTGGGGCTGGTGTGTGTGGTGTGTTGTTGCGACCCTGTGGTGTTTGTGTGCAGCCCATGCGTGGCGCTGTCGTTGGCCTCTGCGTTGTGCGCATGTGCGTCATCGCCGGGGGGCTGCGGTGCAGTGCCGGGTACGTCACATCCCGGTCCGGGGTATTGGGTGCCCAGGATGTTGCGGGTTGGTTATATTTTACAGGTGGGATGTGTGTGGGTACAGTGTGGAATGTGTCCTGTCCCAACAGGGGTGTTTCGGGGACCCGTGTACTGTTTTTCCGCCCTTGCATTGTGTGCGGTGTTTGCATGCCCTTGTTGTGTGTCCGCCTACCTGCGGTGTCGTTGCGCGTTCAGTCCTAGGTGCTGCATCAGGTACAGCATTGGGATGGCCTGGAGAGCAGGATTCATGTCGGAGTTGGCCGGGTTGGCGTTTCTGTGGTCAGCGATGTGGTTTCCGCCTCCTGTTCTCGTACGGTGTCTCTTTGCCGTTTTGGCTGTTTGGTTGTGTCATCGTAATTTGTACGCCGGGCGGTACGTCATTTCGTAGGACGGTGTGCCTCCGTTGGCTTGCGCCGCTACGTAAACGGGCGCACTTTGATGGCGGGCGGCCTTGCTAGCTTGCGGGCGGTATTTGCCTGTCTTTTCACATCATAATTTTGCGGGAGTGCGGGCAGTTGATGGCGGACGGTAACAGGCGGTTTTTGCCTCCGACCGCACGGCGGTTGTGTTTTCGCCCGCCATCGTAATGGGCCCCTATATGTTTATGTTTATATATGTACTAAACATGCAATGTATCCAAAAATTAAAAATTGTATTATTATTTCTCTGTTTGACAATACATATATCTAACAATATTAATAAAAATAAATGCATATTATTTATTTGCTTGAGTCTGAGTGAAAATAAAGACATAAATAAAATATAAATATTGTTTAGTATTTAATTCCTATATTAATTTTTTTTCTGTATGTACAATAAAATGTTTATCTTAAATTAATTGTCAGACATAAATTTATTTTTTTAATCACATATATAAAATAGTATTACCACTTAAACATACATTTTTATCATTATTCTTACTCCAAAATAAAGAACTAAGAAGCCTATTACGATAACCGCTGGAAAAAAACCGCCATCCACCATAGCCTGAAAAGACCGCCCGCCTGCACCATGGGAATACCGACCGAGCAATTAGGATGACGCGAAGCAACCACCGCCCGCGGCGGAAAAAACACACAGAATACCGCCCGTCCATGTCAGAGTCGAAGATAATCCGTCCGCCACGGACGCAATACCGCCCGAAAACCCCAAATACGACCTCGCTGACGAACTAGACACCGGCCGTCAAATTATGATCCCCCCGACATGAGCGCGGTAAACCAACATATTTCCCGCCCGCAACGGTGAACAACAGAAATGAATAACTGACAAGGCGGAAGGCCTGGCGGCCACGTCCGTGCACGGAAATCATTGGCGGCCCAAACAAATACACACAACATGGCCAACAAGTCCACACAGCAAACAACGCCAAAATACCCAGACACAGAACCCATCCCAAAGACACATCCCCCTGGCAAAACAAAAAAACCACAAATCCCAGGACACCACGCCCAACACACCTGAAAACGACAGACCATCATGACACACCCACATAGGTGAGTACAAAAGCAGCCCCCTCACAGACCACAAACCCTTGCACCACTACAAAGCCAAGACCACAGCAGAGAACACAGAGAGCCACAGAGGAAAGCAGCATACCACATGCATGCACACATCACACTCATCACCACCACCACCACCACCACCTAAACACCGGCACCACTAACCCCCTGCACATCACACACCAAACACACCACACAGCACCACAAAAACCAAACCACGCACCATGGCAACACAACGAATGCCTAAGTTCACTGCCACAGAGTTGACGGTCATGGTCGACGAGGTCATCAAGGTACACCCACAAATCTATGGGAACCAGGTCCAACAGACACCATTAGCCACCAGAAACAGGATGTGGAGCAGGATCGTAGACCAGGTGAATGCAGTTGGGAACGTGCCACGCAACCGGGGGGAAATCACCAAGAGGTGGCAGGACCTGAAAAGCGTGGTCAGGAAGAAGGAGGCCAAGAACCGTGAGCTGGCCGACAGGACTGGCGGCGGAAATCCCACGCCATTCAAGACCTTCAAGGCGTGGGAGGAGAAGGTGCGAGGCATTCTACATCCGGAGAGTCTCACTGGAATACCAGGGGGAGTGGAGGCTGGTAAGTACAAACAAATGTATACCAGCACACCGCTATGTACTGTCATGCACTACCACAATGCCATAGCTCCGAGGGCCGAACACCCCCATGTCCAGTACACAATCCACAAGACATCCCTCACACATGCAACAGACACTCACACACACTCAGCCCATAGGCACCAACAAACAAAACCATGGGGGCATGTGTACAGTCAGCCAGCACCACAACTCCCACCAGCTCCCCTTGTAGCCCAGATGCGCCGGAAGGAGTGCTCCCCACACCCACACCCATGTGTCAGCCATAGCTGCACAAACCAACAAGTAACAGGTAAGTAGCCTTACCACAAGGCCCGTGTATCGGAGGGGGGACTGCAGAAGTACACCCCCCACCAGGCCCCTAGTCCTACAGCGCAGCAAGATGGAGCACTCCCCACACCCATGTGTCAGCCATCGCAGTGCACACCGTCATCACACAGGTAGATATGTTACCTGACATGGAGGGGTGTCTGTGGATGGTAAACCATCACCACAACTCACAACACGGCCCCCAAACCCACAGACCAGCAAGATGGAGCACCCCTCCCTCTCATAACCATGTGGTAGCCATTGCATTGCTCCCTCCAAACCAACAAGTAGGTAGACTACTGTACAGGGCGGGGTGTCTGTAGGCATGAGGACTGTACTACGACTAACATGTGGGACATGTCACGTAGCAGAGGAACAGGTAGCACTGCTCCCTGTCATAATCATGTGACCAATGTGCACACTGACATAAATGACAGAGTCATAGCACACATGAGCCATCTCAAATACAGTAACACGTAAGGAGTCACGTCTGCATGCACAAGTCTCACTGGAATACTGACCCACATGGCGTGCACTGTGCCAGTCATCACACACATCAGCAACACCATCCAAGTCTTGTCCATGTAGTCGTGTCTGCTTGTTCCCTTGACATTGTAAAACATCACCCATGTAAGTCTATCTTCTCTAAATGTAACAGAGTGGAACACCAGTAATGTCACATACACCACAGGACCCATGAACCACACAGCTACACAATGCACATTCAAAATCTCATCCATCTCATCTTCCAGCCCCAGTGTCATGAAAGGTATATCATCTAAACAGTTGTCCCATATACAGTAGTTCAGCAAAGATTCCTGCCGATGACAATAATGTGTCTGCTGTGTCTGAAGCGCACGTCACACTGTGAGTTACAACATACAAAATATAGTCAACACACCAAGAGCACTGCATTGCTGCACCTGGCTGAGAGTAGCACGCACACCAAGGAATTGTCCCATCTGCAATACGTTGTGTGGCACACAACCATTACTCACTCACTGCAATGCTTGCAGTGTAATGTCCTTAAATGACAACAGTGAGCAGATATGCTGGGTAAGTCAGACATACACACACCTTTGTCTCTGTAGTGTCGTGTGGCCAAAACACATGTCCCCTTCTGCACCCATATGTCACAGTATGTACCACAGTACCATATTTCAACACTAAAGCGTCCATGGGGCTGTACCCCTTCTGCCATCTGTGTTTCCAAGCGTTGCATGTGAACCCCAAAAACATATTTCAACACTAAAGCGTCCATGGGGCTGTACCCCTTCTGCCATCTGCGTTTCCAAGCGTTGCATGTGAACCCCAAAAACATATTTCAACACTAAAGCATCCATGGGGCTGTACCCCTTCTGCCATCTGCGTTTCCAAGCGTTGCATGTGAACCCCAAAAACATATTTCAACACTAAAGCGTCCATGGGGCTGAACCCCTTTTGCCATCTGCGTTTCTAAGCGTTGCATGTGAACCCCAAAAACATATTTCAACACTAAAGCGTCCATGGGGCTGTACCCCTTCTGCCATCTGCGTTTCCAAGCGTTGCATGTGAACCCCAAAAACATATTTCAACACTAAAGCGTCCATGGAGCTGTACCCCTTCTGCCATCTGCGTTTCCAAGCATTGCATGTGAACCCCAAAAACATATTTCAACACTAAAGCGTCCATGGGGCTGTACCCCTTTTGCCATCTGCATTTCCAAGCGTTTCATGTGAACCCCAAAAACATATTTCAACACTAAAGCGTCCATGGGGCTGTACCCCGTTCCCACCAAAGCCACAAAATGTAGGGGTACTGCAACACACACCAATTGGCATTTCAAATCCGTCCCATGCCATATGCACCCATCACACTATTCCATTGCCTTGATCACGCACACACATTGTAGAGCCATACACACGCATCCGGGAAATCAGTGCACAACTGTGCACAAACTGTGCATGTCAGACATCTAACACAAACCTTGCAAGGTGCAACACAATAACCTTTCGTCTCCGCCCCACAGGTGACGAACAGCATGATGCTGCGGATGGAGACAGCAGCCATCACAGCCAGTCCACAAGCCCCCCACCGGACTCACGGATGTGGAAAACCTGGACACCTCTACGGACGAGGACTCCCGACCAGGCACATCTGGTGTGGCAGGGCGCAACAGCTCCCCAGGACCCCTCCTACCCACCAACCCATCTCCCAGGGCTGGTGACCAGTCCCAGGCCCCTGCTGCCACGGTCATTGCGGCCACCACCACCTCCGCCGCAACCACCACCACCATCACCACCACCAGGGCCTCCCTGACCACCAACCCTGCGCAAGGGGTGGCACGCACCTCCATATCTACCCTGGGAGCCAGAACGAGGCCCCGGGTGACCAATGTGGCAAGTGGGCAGGTCGGTGGCAGCAGTCCAGGTGGGAGGAGCAGGGTCAGGCCAACGCCAACAGAGCCTGGGAGTCAAGCCCTGCCGCAAATAGCCAGAGTCCTTGGGGCCTATGAAGAGGCCCAGGGACAATGGGCCAGGTCAGCTTCCGACACGCGGGAAGTCCTTGGGGTGTTGAGGTCCATGGACGCCCACATGGGCCAACTTGTGGACCTCATGGGCCAGCTAGTGGTGGCGGTGAGGGCCCACTCAAGGCCAACCACACCACCTCCGCCACCACCTGCTGGGGCGCAGGGACGTGCAACATCCAGTTCCCCTGCGTCCACAGCGAGTGGGCAATCCTCAGCCACCACCAGCAGCCCACACACACAACCCCCCCCCCAAACGTGGAAGGGGCCGTCCGAAGAGGAAACAGATGTCCAGAGAGGACTTTGCACGCTCCAAACACCAGTGAGTCAGCCAGCCACGGTGGCCATCTCCTGCATTCACTTGGACTACCATCCTACCCCACACTGCCAGGTGAATGGCATATGTCTGTTGGACTGCGGACCCAGGACAACATGGGTACACCTTGACCATCACGCGGACATGACCGTCAACTCATTGTACAGCATGCACCACTTTCTTGATCACCTTGCCCACAAATCACGTCACCTTTAAAATAAATACACCTGTATCACATTCTATGTTATCTGCTCTGTTTATTATCAAGGATGCACAACCGTCACCATGATCAGAAATGCATCTGTAGTGTGGTATGTCGATAGGCCAGGAGAGGCTGTAGGGACCTAGGGGTGAAAAACAGAACAAGAGTCCATTGAATGTGTGTGTCACACACTCATCACACAGTACTTGTCATCAAGTCTAAGCAATGTACACACATCTCACAGAGCAACAGGGCACAATGTCACAGCCACTGTCAGTGGCATACTACCCTGGACATGGACCATTGCCACACAGCACTCAGTGAACAATAGGCCGCCGTGACAATGCACACATACACCTACACAACTACAGCGACATCAGCCGTCGTACATGGTCACTCACCGTCAAGTGAAGTAGCGGGCGATGAGCTACTGACGCTCATTCACTGCTTCCTCCTCTCCACTGTCCTCGTCACTGGGCACGGCTTGGCCTGCAGGCGGGGGCCCTGGCTGATCACCGTCATCCACTATCAGGGGGATCTGCCTGCGAATCGCAAGATTGTGCAGCATGCAGCATGCCACAACTATCTGGCACACCTTCTGTGGGGAGTATGCCAGTGCACCCCCGGTGCGGTCCAGGCATCTGAATCTGGACTTCAGGAGTCCAAAAGTCCGCTCTACCACACGTCTGGTCCTCCCATGTGCCTCATTGTATCTGACATCAGCTGATTTCCGAGGATTGCGTAGTGGGCTCAGCAGCCAAGGCCCATTAGGATATGCAGAGTCACCTGGGTGTGAGAAACACGGAGAAACGTTGCATTTCCAACAGGATACAAGGCAGCATGTCACACCCAGCACGCTACACGAGTATGCATACTCACCAACAATCCATGCACGGTCCGGTTGCAGATTGGTCATCATACGTGGGAGGATGCTGTGGCGCATGATGTGCGAGTCATGGGTGGATCCGGGAAACTTCGCACACACGTGTGTGATGATCATGTCCGCCAGGCACACCACTTGCACATTCAGGGAGTGGAAATGTTTCCGGTTCCTGTAGATGTGCTCCATGGCCTGTGGTGCAACAAGGCCAACATGGGTGCAATCAATTGCACCAACAACCTGGGGGATGCGTCCAAGGGCATAGAAAGCACCCTTCACCGCCGCCAAATCACGAGCCCTGGGGAATCGGATGTACCGGTTCCTGTAGAGCATCATAGCTGACAGGACATCCCGTAGCACCATGCTGAACATGGGCTGGGACATCCCACCTCCACTGCCCACCGTGTGTTGAAAGGATCCGGTAGCGAAAAAATGCAGTGCAGCCATCACCTTAGCCGTGGGGGTGAATGCTGTAGGATACACCCTGCGAGGACGGAGGTGGGGTTCCAACATTGCACATAGGTGACGCAGGGTGGGTCGGTCCAGACGGAACTTCCTTATGACCTCCACATCCTCCATGTCTGCCAGCAATTGGTAGGGGCGATGTATGTTTGGTCTCCTCCTAGGACAGATGGAAGTGGACACATGTCAATGCAACACACCACATGGCATTTTCACATACACAAAACATAGATCACTGACAAAGCAATAGAATCACAGAACAGCTGACAAGTAGGGACAGCACAGCAACATTACTCTTACACAGGTCCCCTTACCAATAGCAAGGACCACTGACACAAACCATTGCTACGAGCATGCACATGGGGATTTAGGCCATAATAGCTTGAAAGGCATGATGATGGTTTCAGACTGCATATGTGGGAAGCGGCAACACCACAGCAATATACCTAGCTGCTGTGCCTGACACCGCTTCCGAGGCTGGGTGAGTATGGCACACACCAACAACACAACGTACACAGGCTGAGCGGTACACCAATCGCAGCAGCTTGGACACGCTGAAACAGCCCCAGGGGGCTATATCAGTGTGGGAGGGTGACAGGCATTGCCACAGCTTCCAGGGACTGCTGACTGGCATCCCTCAACAACACCTGCTGCTGCTGCCACCTGTCCACCTTCATGTCGACGACTCTGATGATATGTCCAGGTCCACTCACCAGCGAGGAGCTGGAGTTCCTGGATTCCGAGCTCCACGCACACTGCCCAAGGCTAATACCTGCAAAAGTCGTGTGTGTAAGACAACTACTGTGTGTGTGGGAGTGCATGTGGGGGACACACATGTCGTTGATCCGCAGCACTATGAGTCAGAGCCTGTGGGGTTCCAACATGCACCGCTTACCATGCTAACTACAGGTGGAAGGGGTATGTAGGCTCTCTGGCGCTTTCCCATGCATGTCCCTCCCGAGTGGTGGTACATGGCATTTTCATGTCAGACATCCAGTGACGCAGCCACTTGGCAATGCATGATTCTGGGCAGCTATTGCTTGTGTGAATGGCTGGCTGGGTCCCTGCTGGCCTTCTCAGTCTCGGCAGACCTGGGCTGCACATTGACCGCCCAATCCTAGAAGGAAACTACACTGACTGTACAGTGGGTTACATGTGTCATCAGTTCACAACTGTCAGGAAATGCGCAAACTCAGCCCTGACGATTGAACACTACAGGCCATGTGATGGTGATGTGTGTGAGAGATAGTGGCACTGAATGTGACCTCCATTGCGGGGTGAGCCATTCACAGGGCGAGTACGTTGAGGGCTGCGCAGTGTTGGACACAGTGAGTCCACCCACAAAGATGTGTTGCCTTGTGATCTATGTGTTGGACTACCTGACACTGGACAGTAGATGTGGGCAGACTACACATTGCTCAAAGTGCTGGCATCCTGCATGTGAATGGGATGGACAGGTACTGTGTACACACTCCCACCAGCATGCATTCACGTGTGGTGTACACATGCTGTTATGCCATGTCCGATACCTTCTTGGCTCTGTTACACGTCTCTGAGCATTTAGGATGGGTCAGCATCATGCCACTGTGATTGGTGGATATGGGTGATGATGAGAAGTGTATGAGTGATATTTCAACCCTCTTGTGTACCATCCCTGCAGTTGAAAGTTCTCCGGCCCAAGGCCTTGTGATGAGCCATTGCATCCAAGTTGATGCCTCTGTGTATGTGTAACCGACAGTGCAGCCAATCCCACAAAGGGGGTGACGTCATCTGCCGGATGTGCGACTATGTGGCGGGGACTAATCGGGGGATGCCCCTCGTATTGTCAGGTTGGCACGGCGCTGCATTTCACCACTAATGGTCTGCTTCTTGACAGTCACACAGCCTGTGCCAGATGCACGTTTGTAGGGGCATCAGCAGCAAGCAGGTGTACAGTATTGTGGGATGGTGTCTTCTGCTGCGAGAGGCAGCATGTGTCCACAGCCTACCCATAATCTGGGTAATGTGATGTTTGTTGTGTGATGCAGTGGGTTGTAAGTGTACTCTGTGCTGGGTGCATCTGACATGCATATGCGATTCATGAGGGTTAAGATGTAATTTGAGCACTCTGCATTGTCAATGCGTTCAGAGTCGTAGGCCTCAGGAACAGCCTGTAGTCTGCTGGAGTGGCAATTCACATGTATGTTTGAGGCACTGTGCCTACTCTGATTTCGTTCTGACATATGTGTGCGATGCCTCACCTCATATTCCTGATACTCACACATCCGGCACACTGTGCAACAGTAGTTGTGCTCGTGCGATAGACAGGTGTATGGCATGGGCTCATGACCATTGTGGACTGTCATGTTGCAGTCTGTGTGTGTGGTGACCCATTCTGCTCCATGCAGGTATGTCCTTGGCCTAATTACGTAGTGGTCATCCTTGCCACCATCAGGACAGTGGGTGTGCACACAGCGATTAGTGGCTATGGCCGCAGGGTGACACAGTCCGGGTGTTGTGCCATGTGCACAACACATGTGCCACTTATTAGCGGCTTCATTTCCTGTACGCCAGCCATTACGTGTTGATTGTGGTAGCTGTATACAATTGCACAGGTATCGTGCAACATGTGCATTTGGGAATGTTCTGTGCTGGCTCCCTTGCACATGTCTGTTTATTTGATGCCAAATGAGTGAGGCCACCTCGCTCTCCCTCATGTAGCATCTCCCGTGTGTGCTGAGGGACAGGGGACGGTCAACAGTGGTGAGGCATCGGATGGAGCAGCTGCACAGGAGCTGGGTGAGACAAATGTGACCGGCGCCTCGGAGGGGGCAGACGTGTGCTGGATGAATCACAGGCCGAGACGACAATTGCTGCGTCATCTGAGGACAGAGGTCATGCATCCATGTTTGCTAGCACAGGGGACGTGTACTCTGGCTCCTCTGCAGCCACGCGGAGGCCAATGCCCGCCCTCCCAACTACTTCCACTGGTGCAACACGTGTCGGCCCAAGGATGAAGGATAGTGTGTCCTTCACACCAGGCACAGCTGCCCCTGCGACCCCTGCTGCCCTCAGTGCCGGGTCTGTTGAGCATGTGCGGCATCTCTGCGTGGGTCAGACAGCTCTCCTCAATAACTTCATTGCCCATGGCATCACCTTGCCGCAGGTGACATAGTTCATGGAGGGCCTACATGTACGCGTGGGTGGGCTACACCAGTCTGTCCAATGGTTGTCCCCCCCAGTCAAGGTGGGCCTTCAACTGGGCCACTCTCAGGCTGACATTCCTGACCTTCCTCCACCCCCCTGGAAAGTGGCACATCTGACAACAGCAGGGCACGAGTCCTGACAAAAGAGGTGGTGGGACGCTGACGTCAGGACAGGAAGTGACGTCACGAAAGGTGGCTTGCACCATCAGACTCATTGCCTCCCCTCGCTCACCCCTTAGATGCGATTGCATCAGAGAAGCACGCGCGTGAGCAGCAGCTCCAATCTCGCCCCAGAGAGGCCAAAGAGTGAATGTGTGGCTCCATTTGCTCCAGTTATCGGGCTCACGGTAATATCAGTGGGGGACGCCGTTCAGCCGCGTGGTACCCCGACTCGTGCCCTGGACAACAGTGACAATGCATGGCTGTCTCCGGAGTCCGGATACACCACATGCAACACACAGAAGCTGTAGCTGCCCTAGCGGGCCAGGCCGCAAACACCATCCCAGACGACAGGTAGACACACCCCGGCGCGCATAGTCATTACATCCGCTGCCATTGACAAGGGACCCATAGAGTGAGATATGGGCCTCAGGGTGACGAGCCTCCGAGCCATCCCCCGCCAACGAGTGTCATGCAACTCACACATTTCGCAAAGCCAATAGGACACTTTGCCTGCACACCAGGGCTCGAGTCGGGGTACCATGCGGGTGGACGGCGTCCCCCCACTTATTTTACCGTGAGCTCGATGACCGGAGCAAATGGAGCCACACATTCACTCTTTGGCCTCTCTGGGGCGAGATTGGAGCTGCTGCTCACGCGCGTGCTTCTCTGATGCAATCGCATCTAAGGGGTGAGCGAGGGGCGGCAATGAGTCTGATGGTGCAAGCCACCTTTCGTGACGTCACTTCCTGTCATGACGTCAGCGTCCCCCACTTCTTATTTAGGACTTGTGCCCTGCTGCACACTGAGAATGTGTTGCCTGCGAGATGTGACCAGGAGCAGGGTGCCATGACCTCCCACCCACCAAGCTCCACTGCCATCCCGTGCCCTGGGTAGCCTGTGCAGGTGGACAATGTAGGGGGTACACCTGGAGGACAGGGGATGTAAGTGCCTTGGCAAGGGCCTGGCTGACGCACAGCAGTATCCAGCAGGTCCCCAGAGGGAGGGCTAACGTCTACACCTGATGCAGCATTGATCGTGTGCCCGCCTGTTGTGCCCACACGAGTCCACATTCATCCCCAGACAGGTAGGCTTTCCAAATACCCAACACAGTGGAAATCTACCCCTCTGGGATCCTCCCCACACAGTCTCTTTCAACACTGCATGTGTGCACCCACCCGTGCCACCCACCCACCTGTGCCAAGCAGCCCTCCCGCTTCACATGCCACATGTGTGTCTTCCACAGTTGTGCTTCTCTCGCAGGGGCGGAGCTCCAACTGTCCCGTAGCATACAGACAGCACCGAGTCGGACTGGCATCCTGTTTGAATGGTAGGCACCCTCACACAACTACCTGTGACACAGTGGTGGCTGTGCTGGCTATCGTGACTGCCATGGCAGTGTTGCTGTCCATGGCAGGGTACACTCACATACAATGCATACGTAGCTTTTCGTATGAGTACTCTGCACATCGGACTGGCCACTGTCCCTGGTGTTGTACAATGTTGCCGCCTGTCTATGTATTCTGTGACTGGATGCTGTTGTTCCTGTAGTGGGTTGTGTCTGTGTAGTTGCTGATTGCAGTTGTTACTGTGTGTGCATAGTTAAGTGAGGCACATGACGTGTATGGTACCTCAACAATTGCAATGTCTGGTCTCACATTCCTATGTGTATTATACGTGGCTGGGACTTCACTTCTTTCAGACTCTGGTACTTGTGTGTGTGATGAAGACGTATGTCTGTGACACGGATTGTCTGCATGTATTTGGTGGTATTTCTGTGTAAATGTATACGTGTCATGTTTGCGTGCAAGCAAAGCACAGGGTGTGAGTCTAGCCACAGGATGACAGGTAGCATGTGCAGAGTGTGCGGGTATGTGTGAGCTTACTTTCTGGCTGGCCAGCAGTGTAGGTGTATGTGTATCTTGTGATGAACATAGAGCCTGGGCACATGGCTTACTTTCAATGTGTGCATTTGGGAGGTGTAGGTGTGTGTGGTGTGAAGGGTGTGACTTTGGGGTAGTGTTGGTGTGTGTGTGTGCGCTCTGGCAATGTCGACTACACACATGTGTTACCCAGGGGCATGGTGGGTGTTTGTATCCTTGTTCAGGTCTGTGAATGTGAGCACATGTGTGTATTGTCTGTTGCACAGTGTGCAGTGTGTGGGTGTGTCCTTGCAGTTCAGGATGACTCCTACTTGATATGTATTGCCCATTGTGGGTCTGCAGGGTGTGTGAATGTGAAGATTGTGCCTTGTTTAATTGAGCATGTATGTGAATTTCTGCAGTTCGTACTCACTGTGCAGCCCTGCCCACCCACACTGATATCGTGTGTGTTTTGTCATGCATTGATGTGGCATGCTTCTTGCGTGGCTCCTATATTTGCTTGATGAGTGTGATGTCAGACTGTGAAGGTAATTGTACACATATGTAGGACTGTGCTTTGTAGTGACCAGGCCGTCAGTGTTGATGTGATGATCTGTTGGGCCACGTCAGACTCTGACATGCCAAGGCCCACGACCTGTGGTATTTCACTGGGTCCACTGTGGCAGCAACTCATATGCATTGACATCCAATGACACTTGACTACATGGTAATCTCACGAGTCCCGTGTACTTCACACACTCTCATCCTCTCTCATTCGTACTTGTCTACGATCAATAATTCTCCAGAGTCACATATTTGCTTTAAGGCATGTATTTGAACTTACTTCCTCTGTGATGCAGGATGTGGACACTACTGGCAGCGAAATGCATGTGGAGGATATACTTAGCATGATTACACATACAAAAGGGGGTACAGGTAGATGTGATTAGTTGTTGATTGTGGAATAAAGGCTTCAGAGTTACGAATGCTCTGCCCTTGCAATGCTACAGTACATTTGCTCATTACTGAAGAGCTCTAGGCTTTGACACAGACAGTATTAATTTTGCCTACCAGACAGCTTGACATCATAGGCACAATACATCTCAGTCCCATGGTACAGGATTACGACAATAGTGACTCCGACACACCTGCGTCAGAGGTGACATCAGAGCATGAGCCTACATGCATGCAGCATCGTCTCACATGTTGTTGCGATATGGTGGCTACTGAACATGACACAATGACTGGGGACATGTTGTAGGGTGTTGCATTTGTTGTCCATGCAAATGTCCTGGCACGGAAGTACAGACGAAGGTGAGGTGACAGTTCTCACGTAATACAGCAGACAGATAAGCGTGCACTGACAGGAGCATGTGTTCAGGTGCGCAGAATACATATTGTAGCATAGTTGTTCGTGCAGTATTGGCCATGTGGTCACTGTACACAAGTCCCATACCTCTGCCTCCCCCTGTTCATGCAGGGACACGGGATATGGTGATGAACAGGGTGCATGTCCCGAAAATGTCAAGTGTCATGGCAGTGGAGTTGATGGTAAGGTGTTTGTTGCCGATTGCATGGTATAGTTGTTGCACAGCTAACTGCCCACTGCGTGTGGAAGCCAAGCATAGGTACGGTGTTGAACATGAATGTTCAATTGTGGGTATTGATTTGGGGACCCATGAATTGACAAGTTGTCAGGTATGCGATACCTTCCAGCAGAGCATCCCTCGCATTGGTGGTATTCATGGATGACATCCAATGAAGCGGATGGTGGGTTGCAACGTGTTCATCGTAAGTTGTCCCTTGTAGAAGCCTGATGGGACATGTCGGATGACATTCGATGAAACTGTAATCCAGCATACGTTGTGCGGAGGCACACTGGTCCCATTGCAGTGTGTGTCCGATTGCAGCCACAAACGCCATGCCCCCATACACTGAACAGTTCCTGTCGTGGGCGTCCAGGGGTGCAAACAGGTGTACCAAGTCCGCATTTGGACATGCCGGGTTGGAGAGACATAAATCCACAGGCCAGTGGTACGGGCACCTCCGACAGTAGAACACGGGGATGACGCAGCTGAACATTTCAATGCGGTAAGTTACTCGGTAACTTACATTCAGCATAGCCAGATTTGCACAGCCCACTATCTGTAGCAAGCTATTACTGTACAGCTGCATCTGTCTGGCGTAGGTGTGAAGCACTGGTGCAACAGCCATTTTGCTGCAGGGTGATGTGATGGCGTGCTCCGGCTGCCTGAGCTGTCTGCTGAGTGCAACCTCCGACGATGCTGGGTATTCTTGAATGGATGTTAGGCGGCAGGACTTTGGGTATGGCTTGGGAGGAGGACACAGGCCCTCATCCCACATGCTCCTATGAATGGTCAAGGCCAGTGGTGTCTGTCTCTTTCCTGATTACTTGCATTTGAGCCACAAGGAGCAGTGGTATAATTGTATTTTGTGGTATTATCTTTCTTTCATGTTAGGCGTTATCTGCCAGTGGAAGGTTTACTCAGCATGGCTATGTTTGGCTTCTGGTTGGTACAATGGCTCCATTCTCCTGCAGAATTTGTTGCAATGTGATTTAAGTGTAGGAATGGAAGGACATTCAATGCTATCTGCTCTCCCGTGTGTGGGCGGGACACTTCGTTTCCGCTGTACATTGAGACTTGTGTGTGGGCGTAGTGATTGTGAACACCTGTTCTTAGGCAGCAGGGTTTTTCTCTTTTGTACATTGCATGGCTTGTTATTGCGTGCAGGATGGTATAGGTATTTTTGGATGAGACTGGCGTGCCTTTTGCGGACAATGTCCATTGTTTGCGCTGTTCTGTAGCAGCCGCCGTGTGCTTCTCCATGTTTTGCACACAGGTGTGTGTCCTATTTTGACGTCACTTTACTCCCCTGTTCGGGACACTTGTGTGACTACAAGTTGACAAGTGTGAGTTGTCGGTTGTGGACATGATTGATGCAGGAGGGCCACGTGACGTGCCTTCAGGGTGGGGCTGGTGTGTGGGGTGTGTAGTTGTGACCCTGTGGTGTTTGTGTGCAGCCCATGCGTGGCGCTGTCGTTGGCCTCTGCGTTGTGCGCATGTGTACGTGCGTCATCGCCGCTGCGCTGTGGTGCCGTGACGGGGACGTCACCTCCTGGTCCCGGGTAGTGGGTGCCCAGGATGTTGCGAGTTGTTTTTATTTTACAGGTGGAACATGTGTGGGTACAGTGTTGGATGTGTCCTGTCCCCACAGGGGTGTCTGGGGGGCCATGTACAGTTTTTCCGCCCTTGCATTGTGTGCGGTGTTTGCGTGCCCTTGTTGTGTGTCTGCCTACCTGCGTCGTCTTTGCGCGTTCACTCCTAGGTGCTGCATCAGGTACAGCATTGGGATGGCCTGGAGAGCAGGATTCATGTCGGAGTAGGCCGGGTTTGTGTTTCTGTAGTCAGCAATCTGGTTTCCGCCTCCTTTTCTCGTGCGGTGTCTCTTTGCAGGTGAGGCTGTTTGGTTGTGTCATCGTAATTTGTACGCCGGGCGGTACGTCATTTCGTCGGACGGTGTGTCTCCGTTAGCTCGCGCCGCTACGTAGACGGGCGCACTTTGATGGCAGGCGGCGTCGCGGGCTTACGGGCGGTATTTGCCTGACTTTTCACATCCTAATTTGGCGGGTGTGTGTGCAGTTGATGGCGGACGGTAACTAGCGGTTTTTGCCTCCGTCAGCACGCGGTAGTGTTTCCGCCCGCCATCGTAATGGACCCCTAATTTTTTACTATACCCACTCTACACTATACCATCACAGGGAAACTGCTGGACATTAAACATATATAGGGGGATATTCTCAAGAACGTGCGATAATCATCGCCATTATAGGTTAACGCAATTTTACATATCGCCGTCTATCGCGGGAAAATAACGCTGTGTTAACGTTCTATTCTCAACATGGCGGTAACATGCGATAGTTTCCCGATAACGCGTCAGATGTCCGTGATAAAATGACCGGGACGGCGATAAAAATCTAAAGCCGAACGTGAAAAAAGTTGCGATGGACCCAACCGAGATAAAAAAATCAGCGATAAGCTGCGCCAGGCCTGCAATTCACACACGTCAGGCGGGAAAAATCACTATAAAAGCAGAAAAAAAAAACACAAACAAAACCAAAACAACTGCGAAGCACAATGGAGGTAGCCGGAGCAAGTACAGAGGACAACCAGAACCCCACAAGCCCCACGGACGACCAGCCTGGGACCTCGGGGTCAGGGAAGGGCAAGGAGAAGAAGAAGAGGAAGACGCAGTTCAGTCTGCAGGAAAACAGGATCCTGATAACGGAGGTGATAGAACACCATCAACAACTGTTCGTCACCTCCACTGTGTCATTGGCAACAAAAAATGCAATATGGCAGTCCATCGTGGAAAAGGTGAATGCAGTCGGAGTGCTGAGGAGGACAATGGAAGAGCTCAAGAGGCGCTGGAATGATGTGAAGCGCAAAACCAAGCAGAAACTCAGCAACAACCAGAAGGCAGCAATGCAGACTGGAGGTGGGAGTCCAGCGCCACAGGAGGAGCTGGATGAGATGGAGGAAATGGTGTCCACAGTCATCAGTGTGGAGACGGTGGCAGGAGTTGGGGGACCGGACACTGCTCAACATGACCTGACACAACAGCAACAGGGTGAGTAATGACCAGGGACTGGGGGGACGGGGGGAGATGGGCACAATGTCACACATGCACAATTAAGTATAGCACAGTGCACACCCACAATGACTCTGGATCATGTCCCTGATCCCCTTGGCATACTGCAGCACACCTAGAAACAGCAAGTAGGCCCCCGTCGACTATGTGCCCAGAGGGGGCCCTTCCCACACATCACCAATCTCACAACCAACCCAGGCACATGTGCCAAACCCAGCAAAGCGGCGTGTCTGTGAGCCACACTGACAATGCAAATGACACTGCATGACGAATAGCATGGCTGCAGTCAATATATCATGACATGTTGCTCGCCACGACACTGAGGTGGCTGAGTGTGGACCACATCCGCAAAGGAGCAGGTCACACTCTGACACATCCACGTGCACAAACAACCCCTGACGTCAACAACACATCTGCGGACAAACCATGCCCCAGAGTCCCAACTACCACCAAGAGCCCAATTTGCCCAAGTATGCAACATCTCAGCACTGTATAAGCACAGAAGTCAAAGGCACACCGCCTGAAAGGGATAAGGGGCAGCAAAATCAGAGCTGCAGGGGCGACTCTCCCAAAATGCAGCACACACACATAACATTCAGAGCACATCAACATTGACAACAATGTGGTACAAACTGCAACACGTTCACAACAGAACAGAGGACACAACTGGTGCCGCTTGTGTGTAGAAACTGGCCAATCACATTTGGCATAGCGGGGAAATGTGAGATGATAATGTACAAGTACAAACACACATCCGTGATGTTGTCGAAATGCCCACTGTCCCGCATCAAATAGGCAGCTCCTCCCAAACAGTCACAATGTACATTGTCATGCAGTCTGTATGTAAACTTGTACAATGCGTCAACATACATGTGAACACAATGTTAAACTGCATCTCCCCTTCACATTGCAGAGGGAGAATCAACACCTCCTGCAGAGCAGACCGAACATCTCTTCACTGATGACGAAGAGGACCTCCACACCTTCGACCCCGATGCCCTCCAAGAGCTCATGGACAGCTTCGGCACCTCACCTCCAGGAGCAGGGCAGCCCAGCTGCATCGAGAAGACCCCACCCCCTGCAGAGACCACACAGCAGGAAGCACCCACCACCACGGCTGCCTCCCAGGACCCCCACGAACAACACATGGCCTTCCAACGCCGTGTGTTAGGGTGCCAGGAGGAGATGGCTGATCAGGTGCGGGTGGGGTTCGACCTCATGGCAGCCAAACTAGATGCCATACGTGGGTGTCTAAGTCCCATCAGGGACCACTTACAGTCCCTAACGGACACCCACAGTCCGCTCCATGCTCTCCAACGATCCATGGCTGACATCGCTGGAGTCATGACCAGGGCTGGACTGGCCGTAGCGGGCATCGGGCGTTTCCCCGGTGGGCCGCCAGGATGGGGGCTAGTTTTAGACCCCTTGGGGGCCAGTTTTGTTACTGGTGGCCGGTTTTGCAGCAATATCGGACCCCAGCAACAAAAGCGGCACAAAGCTTTTGTTCCGCAAGCACCCCCCCCGGCACTCCCTCCCACATCCCCGTGGCCAGCGGATCTCTTCTTTTCCAGGGCCGGTTTCAGTTCCCAGTCCGGCCCTGGTCATGACTCTGAGACAAGGACAACTGTCTAGTCAGAGTGGCTCCAGCGATGTCAGCCGGGAGTTGGGACACATGCGGAGGCTCATGGAGAACACGGAGCGGATGCAGGCGGAAAGAATGGCTGCCACGGCTGCACACCAGCGAGATGTAGCTGGGATCTTCCATGCCATGCAGATCCTCATCATGGCATTGCTGCCACAAGGCCTGGCGCAGATGAATGCTCCTGCTACTGCTCCATCCACATCTCCGCCCCCTGATGTGTCAGTGCCTCACAGTGCGGCAGACAATCCACCTCCGGCCCCTGATGTGTCACTGCCACACAGTGATGCAGACAAAACAACACCACCCACATGTGAGACACATGAAACATCAGAGGATGAAGATGCGGATGATTCTGCCATAGTGGTAAGAAGGAAGCGGTAGCATTCATCTCCGCCATATGGCCTGTTTCTGCTTGGTTCTGCCCTCTGCATCATCACCTTCCACTGTCCCCCGATACACTCTGCGACACTCACCTTGGACCTCGACATAGACTGCCATATTCTGTTTGGTTACCAATGACACAGCAATCAGACTGCGGACTGAACTCTTCCTCTTCCGATGAACTTGTCATTCCCTAAAGGACTTTGGATGGCCCTCCACGGGGCAACAATGTAAAGTGGGGTTTGCATGGCCCTGTACTGCTCCAGGTCTTCCACACTGCCTGAGGTACCATGTTTGCGTCCACTGTCCACAACACTACAAACACCAGCAGTATATGTCCACATGGACATGTCTGTGCTCTGCATACTGAAGTCTGTCCAGCACATCACCGCCACACTTGGCATTGTGTACATTCTTATTGATGGGTCACTTGCCTCCTTCGCACATACTTGGTTCCCACCTCTCCACACATTCTGCAATTGTGTGGCAGAGGTGCCATGCCGTGGATGGTTTGTCTACATGGCTGGCCACGGTTACCACAGTTACTTGTGTTGTCGTATCTGGTAGTTGGGCATGATGATTGGCATGTTGTATGTGATTTTGTAATGTGTGCATTCCCACAGTTGTGAGTTGTATGATTGTGGAGTTGAGGTGTGTGGTGTGTTCAGTTGGTACTTACCGACGAGCAGTGCATTTCCATAGGTGCCATCCTCAAAGCGCTGGTTGGTGATGGACTTGCGGAAGATGTAGGAATTATGCACACTGCCTGGGAAGTTTGCGACGACATTCGTGAACAGGCCCCGGTGGTCCACTTTTGCCTGCACATTGATGGAATGCGTGTGGTTTCTGTTGCGGTTATTGTGTGCAGTGTCGGCAGGGGCCACAAGTAGTACATGTGTGCAGTCAACTGCCCCCAACACGTGCGGGAAGCCAGCTATGGCGTAGTTCCCTTGCTTGGTCTCCAGCTGTTCCTGCGCAGTGTGGGGGAAGTGAAGGTGCAGGGGTATCAAGCTGATACAAACCGTGATGCTTACAGGTATGATAACTCCTGCATAATAAGACCGTAACAGAAGTTTGTGTGGTCGTAACCTTCCTTTTCTTTCCTACGAAGGTTACGCCCACACGAACTTCTGTTACGGTCTTTTTATGCAGGATTTATCATACCTGTTAGCATTCCGGTTTGTCCAAGTGCAATACACTATACCAGATTATGTTTCTGACTATACGGACGCTTGACCATTGTCACCATTTATCCAACAGGTTTCTGAATACTGACTTTCGGAATATGGAATTGTATTGGGGAGTTCCCGCAGCATATGCAATAAATTGAATCCACACGTTGCCCTGATGAAGTTCCCCGTTAGGAATGGAACGCGTTGGCTGAGCTTTCGTATTGTTGATTTATGTATTTGAAATAAAGAACTGTTTTTACACTACTGTTGACTACTGGACTTCATGACCTGGCGTACCCCCATTTCAGTAACTACAATCTTGGATCTGGAGCACAGAGGCGTCAAGCAACGGTTGGCGTTGGGGTTGGTTGCGCAGGAACACTACGAATTGGAACTAGCGTGTGGTGCGGATACAGGGGCCCGCCGTTGCTTTTGTGGACATGCATCCAAGACATGTGTGAGGAAGTTTGATAGGGCTGGTTGTGAGACTCCTCCGACTCTGGCAGTTGTTGTTTGGAAGGTACCAGAGGCCAACAGGTGCAGCACAGCCAGCAGCTTTGTCTGCGGAGGGATGTTGGTTCTCCGCTGTGTTGGTACCGTCAGCCTGTGGGCAATGTGGGTCAGGATGCGGAGGATGGTTGTCCTTTTGAGCCTGTAATGGGCAATGGCATCCTCTGGCGTTGAGTGTCTGAGGCTGGTGCGTTTTAGGAACGTCCGCTGTCTTCTTCTGCGCTGCCTAGGTGGTAGTCCGGAGGGGGGGTGGTCTGGCGGGGGGGCCTGGGGGTGGTGGCGGTGGGTGTTGTGGCCCTCTTGGGTCTCCAAGCTGCATGATCATTGGCTCCATGGCATCTGTTGGTCTTCAGATGTGGCTCTGGGCTGGGATCCCTTTCATACTGCAGGTTGTCGTCCTGCTTAACACCAGTAAAAGGCAGGTGTTAAATCCCTGCTGCTAACGCGCCTTATCGTCTGTTTTTGGATCGCTTCGCCGATCTGGCTGGTCGTTGAGAATATCGCGAAGTGGTGTTTTCGTGTGTTTTTGCACGGGAACGCCTACTCTGCATATCATTAGCGTTAGTTGTCGCTCTCATCCATGGCGATTTTTTTTGCGGCAGCTATCGCTGGAAAACTGGCGATATCGGCAGTTTGCACCAGCTTGAGAATAGGGCGATAAATCTATCGCCACTTTTGCGACGCTAAAGTGCCGATAAGTCAGCGATAAGTCCTTGAGAATATGCCCCATAAAGTACTATTCCCACTCCAAACTATATTAGCTCAGGGAAGGTGCTGGACACTAAACATATATAATTTACTATTCCCACTCCAAACTATATTAAGTCAGCGAAGGTGCTGGACACTAAACATATATCATTTACTATTCCCACTCCAAACTAGAAAAAGTCAGGGAAGGTGCTGGACACTAAACATATATAATTTACTATTCCCACTCCAAACTAGAAAAAGTCAGGGAAGGTGCTGGACAATAAACATATATAATGTACTATTCCCACTCAAAACTATATTAAGTCAGGGAAGGTGCTGGACACTAAACATATATTATTTACTATTCCCACTCCAAACTATATTAACTCAGGGAAGGTGCTGGACACTAAACATATATAGTTTACTATTCCCACTCCAAACTACATTAAGCCAGGGAAGGTGCTGGACACTAAACATATATAATTTACTATTCCCACTCCAAACTATATTAAGTCAGGTAAGGGTTGGACACTAAACATATGTAATTTACTATTCCCACTCCAAACTATATTAACTCAGAGAAGGTGCTGGACACTAAAAATATATAATTTACTATTTCCACTCCAAACTGTATTGTCAGGGAAGGTGCTGGACACTAAACATATATAATTTACTATTCCCACTCCAAACTATATTAAGTCAGGGAAGGTGCTGGACACTAAACATATATAATTTACTATTCCCACTCCAAAGTAGAAAAAGTCAGGGAAGGTGCTGGACACTAAACATATATAATTTACTATTCCCACTGCAAACTATATTAACTTAGGAAGGTGCTGGACAATAAACATATATAATTTACTGTTCCCACTCCAAACTATGGGTCCGATTACGATGGCGGACGGACTGGAGTCAGTCCGCCATTGTGGTGGTGACCGGGACCGTCCGCAATACATGCGGCGGTTCCGCACACCAAATTAGGATGCGACCGCCACCACTGCAGTCGCATCTTGCATTTTAACATTGCGGCGGGTGCTGATGACAGCAGCACCCTCCGTGATGTTAAAAGAGCATGTTGTGCATTTCAGTGCACTAGGTGGCAGGCACTACACGGTGCCTGCCACTTAGTGCACTGAAATGTAGGGGGTACCATGGGTACCTCCGAGTGTACATACACCTCCCCCCAACACATTGGGGGCCCACAACGGGCCCCCAAAAAGAACCTCCGCCAGCCTTTTCATGACGGTTTCGCCGTCATGGAAAGGCTGGATCACAGCCTGCATCATAATATGGTGGACGGTGCCTGCTGGGCACCGCCACCATTTTATGCATGCAGACAGCTCAGCCAGGCAATCGGTCTGATTGCCTGTGGCGGTTCCGTGGCGGACGGTCTTTGCGTCCGCCACGGTCGCAGTGTGGATCCGCCAGCCATCCTAATCTGGCGGACGGTCAATCCAAGTTTGATGGCGGACGGATCGCCACCGCAAGGCTGGCGGTGGCGGTCCGTCCGCCATCATAATGATCCCCTATATTACCTCAGGGAAGGTCCTTTACATTAAACATATATAATTTACTATTCCCACCCCAAACTATATTAACTCAAGGAAAATGCAAAGCATTATACTCATAAAATGTTATATTCCTAAAATAATTACATAAACACATAAAATAATATGCAATATACATATATATTAACCTATTACCAATTATAAAAACATATCCAAATAAAAATATGTAACTTTTTAAATTATTTTAATAATTTTTCTTGTATTTATAAATTAAATTTTAAAAATGTAATAAAAATTATTTTAAAAATTAAATGTAATTATTAATATTAAAAAAAAAAAGATATTTTTTGTTAAATTTTCACTTAAATAACATTATTATTTTCAATATCAAACATTAAACATTTTCAAAATTTACAATTTAATAATAATTTTATTTAATTTTTATAAAAAATAATTATCAATTTATAAAAGAAAAATAATAATACCATCTCAAAACAAAACAACTCTACATTAAATATTCATTTATTTATTTTGGATTTTTCATTTTCACTACTATAAAACCATATTAAAACAAAAATCAAAATATTTTCTTTTTCAAATTTTCACTTTTTCATATTTTTTAAATTATTTAAACATTACTCCCCAAATTTGTTTGCAAATTTTACAATTTTAACAAATAACAATTATATTTGTCATTTTTTTATTTTATTTAATTTTGAAAAATGTATTATCTAACAACTAACCCCTTTATCACCAATAACCCCAACATCCCACTCCTAAAATCCAAATTTAAATTTATTTATTATAAAATACAAATTTATTTTTAAATCTTGAAAACAATTTTTAAAAAACTACCCACCCTTATCCCATATAACCCCAACATCCCACTCCAAAATGAAAAATATATATTTTTTAAATATAATGTAATAATTTTGTTTAATTTTTATTTTTTATTTTTTAAAACACTCCCCACACTTATCCCCTATACACCCAACATCCCGCTCCTAAAAACACAATTTAAAATTTCTTTCATATTAATAAAAAATTCTTAAAAAGTAAAAACATCTTTTAAAACACTTCCCACCCTTATCCCCTATAATCCCAACATCCCGCTCCTAAAAAACATTTTTACATTTCTTTAATATTACTTTAAAAGTATTTAAATTTAAAAAAAAAAAAAATTAAAACACTCCCCACCCTTATCCCCTATAAACCCAACATCCTGCTCCCCAAAAATTTTTTATACAAAACATTTACAATTTATTGAAAAATTATTAATACATTTACAAATATATACTATAATAAAAATGTCATAATAGTTACAAAATCGATATTTTTTATTAACGATATTTTATAAATCGATATTCTTAACAACGATATTTTGTACAACACACTAAATCGATATTCTTGACATCGATATTATAAACAACGATATTTTTGACTTTCGACATTTTAAACTCGATATTATAGAACAACGATATTAAAAACTCGATATTATGTCTACTTATCTGTGCAACCATGAGCAAATGCAGTAGTGAGCACATTGCGATCAGTGGTGAGTATGAAAGGATTGTTTTGCCCCACCCATGTATTTGTGCCAGCATATGCGGGCCGTCCTCATTTGTTCAGGAGTGGCCTGTGCAGGTATGAGCGGTGGGGCCAGGTTGGGGGGAATCGACAGACGATCACAAGGGAAAATTAAATAAATAATTAATTTTTCCTCGTCATCGTCTGTCGAAATACCCCGCCACCCAGCCACATCGCCCCACCGCTCTTACCTGCAAGGGCCGCTCCAGCATTTTGTGAGTTTCAGATGGCAATGATTCCCTGGGTCTCGACAGCCATGTGGCTATTTGGTCCCCTTCAAGTGTGGGTTGGATGTCAGCTCTCTCTGCGCAGGGGGTGGTCCCCAACCAGCGCAGTGGCCACTGCAACTGAGCGGCCGCATAGTATAACTTGTAGTCAGGGGGGCCCAAATCCCCCTCAATGAGTGGACATTGTGTCTTATGGAGTTCTTCTCATTTCCTTCCTGACCCCCAGATCAACTGCAAAAGGTGTCCTAACAATTCTTTGAAAAAACAGGTTGAAATTATAATCGTAGACTGTGAAGAAGTATTACAGTTGGGGTACAATCAGCATTTTGGCTATTGCCACCTGCCCCACTAGGGACAAATGTCGTAATTTCCAGAATGCAAGTGATTTACGTATTACGTATTGAGCCGATCGCTTTGTTCATGTTGCCTTCCAGTAGGTCACAACCAGTATGGTAGATTTGAATTCGTAGAAATTTCAATGTTTCAAAGCACCATACAAGTCTGGAGTGTGACACTTCTGCCTATGTGGTGTCTCGATAGGTCATCTTCTCAAAGACTTCATGAGTCTCTATCAGCACGAGGAATGTGGTGTTGACATCCAGTGAGTAGACTAAGGCGTCATTGGTATACAAGGATACAATATGCCAGCTACCATGAGCCGATATCTCCTAATGTTGGGCCTGAAGACGTAATTTGCATGCCAGTGGTTCCATAGAGAGGGCGAATATCAGCTGTGATAAAGGACACTCCTGCCTGTTGCCCCAACGTATATCAAAGCATGCCAAAATTGTCTGGCCTGTCTTGACCCTGGCTACTGGGTGCCTGTTCAGTGTACGGATCCAACTAAGGTACCCCAGGCCTATACCATTCCCGTCCAGCGTCAGCATCAAATAGGCCCATGCAAGTGTGTCATACACTTTTTTATGTCTAGTGCTACTGCTGCGCATTTGCCATTATCAATGTCTTTTAATCCCCATTAGTCTCAACAACTGACGGAAGTTCAGGAAAGTGTTTCTTTCAGGTATGAAAACATTCTGGTCAGGGTGGACCAATGTGTGGATTATGAGGCGTAGTCTGTTGGCCAGCACCTTCCCCAGTATTTTATAGTCTAATTTTAAAAGTGATAGTGACCTGTATAAAGGCACTTCTAGTGGGTCGCAGCCCGGCTCGGCTCTATCAGAGCATCTTGAAGTGTTTCCAGGAGCCTACTCAGCTCTTTCGCTTCATTGTAAACCTCTAACACTTTTGGGGTCTGTAGCGTGTTGTAGGAACACAAGGTAATGCTCAATGGGGAGACCGTCAGTGCCTGGGATTTTATTTCTAACCATTTGGGTTGTTGCTATGGGCTCTTTCAACTCGGCAGCTGAAGTTCATTTAAGCATGGGAGGGGATATCAATGAGGTATTCAAGTATTCTTGTGGCCTCCGTACGGTTGTCTGCCGCATATAGAAGGCAATAGTAGTCCAGAAATGTGGAGTTGATGCACGATTGAGTGTTGTGTGTGATACCATCAACAGTCTTGTTGGCCCCTATGGGGAAGCAGCCTGGTCCCCTCGCAATAGCCATGTCAGTAATCTGCTGGGACGCTCTCCCTCCTCATGCTGTTGTGCCAAGTAATATTTTTAATCTAGGTTACCCAGATGTGTTTCTAAGTCAGTGTGGCCTTCACATTAATTCAAACCTAGTTGCCTATAGGGGTTTCAAGTTGTCACATGTTCCATTCCAGGTTTAGTACCTCCCTGTGCAGGGTGTGTCAAACCCCCCATGTTGTGGAAATTTAATGCCCCGTACTACCTCTTTATGTGCCTCCCACTCTGCTGCTCTAGACAGAGTTGAACCTTCATTGACTACAAAGTAGTGAGTGATATGTGTCACTATGGCTTCTTGGAACACTGCACCCTGCAGCGCCGCAGTCTGCTGTCTCCAGGATGGAATAACAGGACGGTATCTACCCCAGCAGAACACCAGTTGTGGTGGACAGTGATCAGATAGGGTGTGTACTAAGTATTCAGTTCTGATTATGTGTGGACCAAGTATGTCGCTGCAGAGAAATAAATCTAATCTAGTGTGGATGTAAAACGAGCACTCTTTACTCTCTGGGTGTTGTAAGCATCAAATATCATGAACCCTTCAGCTCTCCATACAGTGTATGAAATGGCATGTCACTCTGTTGCAGGCTGCCCCCGCCTGCGGAGGGACAGAGCAGTCTGCAGACATCTGGGACACAGTTAAAATGGTAAACAGACATAATATCGAATTATTAATATCGAATTGACACAATATCGAGTTCTAAATATAGAATGGACAGAATATCGAATTGCCAAAACATAGTGGTGAAGAATATCGAAATTCAGGTAAGAAATATCGATTGTCATAATATATATTGTCATTATATCGATTGTCATAATATCGACAGTCATAATATAGTTGTTAAAAATATCGAATTTTTTTATAGTGTTTTAAGTGTTAGTATATGTGTTAAAAGTATGTATTATTTTTGTAATGTATGTTTTAATTTTTTTAAAGTAATGAATTTTATGTTATTTAATTTTTGCGTAATTTAATTCTGTAGCGGGTTGTGGGTTTATAGGGGAATAGGGTGGGAAGTAATTTAATTATAGTAAATTAAATATTAATTTTTAGGAATTAATTATATTTAATTTAATTTTGCGTTTTAGTTCTGTAGCGGGTTGTGGGTTTATAGGGGAATAGGGTGGGAAGTAATTTAATTGTAATTAAGGGGCTCATTACGATGTCGGGCGGAAGCACAACCGCCGTGCTGGCGGATGCAAAAACCACCAGTTACCGCCGGCACGCAGCAGTCCACACGCCCGCCCAATTACGATGCGAAAAGTAGGCCAAACACCGCCGGCAAGCCAGCAACACCGTCCGCCATCAAAGTGCGCCCGTACACGTAGCGGCGCAGCCCAATTGACACACACCGTCCGACGAAACACGTCCCGCCCGGCGTATAAATTACGATGCCGCAAACAAACGGCTCCCACGGCCAAGAGATACCGTACGACAAACCGAAGCGGTAACACGGACGCCGAGCACGGACAACGAAGAAGCGGCTCCCCCGAGCATGAATCCAGCACTGCAGGCCCTCCCCATGCTCCTGCTGATGCACCACCAAGGACGCAACGTACCGCGGAGACGCAGGTAGGCACACACACAACAAGTGCACGCAAACAGCGCACACAGTGCAAGGGCGGAAAAAGCGGACACCCCCCCACCAGCGCGTGTACACTACACATCCACCATTGCATCCACATATGACACACAGGCCAAATCGTAACATCGCGTAACACATGTGTACACACCACCTGGGACTAGGAACCAACCACCCCGTCACGGCCCCAAAGCGCCGATGACGCCGCCACACATGCGCACAACGCAGAGGCCAACCGCAGCGCCATGCATGCGTCGCACACAGACACAGGGACACAACCAAGCAGCACACACATCAGCCCCACCCCGAACGCACATGACACGTGACAGGCCTGCCACAGACATGTCCCCAACGCCCAATTCACGGACAACACCCAACGCCACACAACCGACGCACACATGTCAGTGAAGTCACGCAACAGCAGGACACACCCCAGTGTAACAAACATGGCGTAGCACACAGCGGCGGCAACACCAACTAGGAGAAGCAGGGCCCCTTCGGGAAGAGGAACGCCAGTACCACACTGAAACACCCATACCACCCTGCACATATGAACAAGACATATAAAACGGAACACCAAAGAGCCCGGGGACCGACAACAGGTGGCCCAAGAATAACATCCACACACAAGGCCCAACGCAGAGCGGAAAGGCAGCCTGCCGCCCACACAAGGGAGAGCAGACAGCACTGAATGACCTTCCATTCCAACTCCGAAACCACAGCCCTACGACAGAAGCCGGTGAATACAGCCATTGTCCAAGAATAGACCAACACAGGCATGCCGAGGAGACCGACCACAGGGCAGATAGCGCATATCACAGAAGCACACAACGGACGGGGAAGAAAAAAGAAAACACTCCCCCATGTCGGCCACATGCAAGTTAATTGGAAGGAGTCACACATCACTGACCTTGAACTGTCTGAGAAGCATGTGGGATGAGGGCCCGTGTCCTCCAAACAAGCCAACAGAACACAAGTCCTGTCTCCCTACGACTACACAGAGCTCACAGCAACCTCGGAGCGTGCACATTGCAGACTGCACACACAGCCGGAGCACGCCACCACAACGCACCGCTGCGAAATGGCAACCGCAACACACCTACCCAACTACGCCGGACAGCTCAAGCTGTACAAAACCAACCTGTTACATACATTGGGATGCGATCTCCTGTCCCTGCTGAACGTAAGTTACCGACTGACTTACCGCATCACATTGTTCAGCTGCGTCATGCCCGTCTTCTACTGTCGGAGGTGTCCCTACCAGCATCCAGTGGAGATATGCCTCTCCAACCCGGCATGTCTGAAGGCGGACCTGCTACCACTACTCCTCCCTCTGGACGCACACGACAGGGCCTGCTCTGCCTATGGGGGCATGGCGTATGTGGCCAACATCGCACCCGCACTGAAATGGGACCACTGTGCCTCCACACGACGGATCATCGAGAACAGCTACATCGAATGTCACCCAGCATGCCCCATCATGGTCCTCCAAGGGACAACTTACGAACAACACCTTGACAGCCACCATCCGCTACATTGGCTGGCAAACATGTACACCACCAATGACATGGAAGCCCTGCTGGACGGCATCGCATACCTGACAACCTGTCAATTCGTCGGACCACAACGCAGGTTCCCCGATTGACCTATGATGTCCAACCCCGCACCCATGCTTAGCTTCCGCACGGACTGGCCAGTCACCACCACAACAGCCATACCAAACGACCGGCAACTGTAACCACACCATCAACGACATCGCCATGACATCGGATATGACCGGGACATGCACACTGTTCCCCATCACATCCAGGAACACCGCATGCATCGTGGGAGGCAGTGGCATGGGGTCTGTGTATCGCACCCACATGGACGGAACTGCACGAACAACCAGGACACGACATGGATCCAGCGCCCATGGACACACACACCGCTCAGTGGACATGAATAGGTCGCCTGGAGTCTGTGGGTGCTGCACCCCTCCCACCCCCGCCCCGGGAAACCCATACCAGGACCTTTGCATGGAAGACAAGTGCATACAACAACAACACGACCCCAGTGACTGTGACATGTCCAGTAACCACCACATTGCAACAACAAGTGGCACGCCGCTGCATGCACGCAAGCCCATGCCCTGATGTCATCTCACATGCACGCGTGCATGAGGAGCAACCGCAGCAAACCTGTCACATGGAACTGAGATGGACTGTGCCCATGATGCCAAGCGGTCTGGTAGGCTACATGTATACCGTCTGTGTCAAAGTCCGCAGCTCCGCAGCTATACGTAAATGTACATTAGCACAGCCTTGGCCAAGCAGATGTAACTCTGAAGCCCACATCCCACATGCAACAGCCAATCACATGTAACCCCACACCCTATCCCATTTGCAATCATGCTCAGTATATCCTCAACATGTATTCCGCTGCCAGTAGTGTCCACTATACTGCATCACAGAGGACAGAAGACTCAATATAATGTTTGAAACCAAAACTGTCTCCGCTGACTCATTTCACAAGTACGAATGAGAGAGGATGGGAGTATGTGAAGTACACGGCAGTCGTGACATGACCATGTAGTCCACTGGTATTGGATGTCAACGCAAATGAGTAGCACAACTGTGGAAGACACACATGTGTCGTGTGAAGTCGTATGGACGCAGTGCTCAGGTGGGTGGGTGTGACGGGTAGATGCGCACATGCCAAGTTGGAGCACGCCGTGTTGGGAGGGGTCATGAACAGTACACCACCGCTTCCCTGGGCATTGTGAGAGGACACCTGTCGGGGGGAGTGAACACGTGTGTGCACAGCAGCCGGGCACACGTACAAAGCGGTACCAGGCGCACCTCAGCCCACCCTCTGTGGACAAGCTGGATCCTGTTATGCGCCCGCCATGCCCCTTGACAAGGCACACACAGCCCCAGTCGACCAGGTGTAACCCCAACATAGTCAATCCGCACAGGCGATACAGGGCACGGGATGGCAGTGGAGCATGGTGTGTGAGAGGTCTCCTCGCGCTCCTCCTGGTCATATCACGCAGGCAATAGAACCTCAACGTCTAGCATGGCACAAGTCAGATGGAAGTGTAGGGGGGACGCACCACAGCACGAGCAGCACTGACGTCACGGGAGGTGGCTCGCACCATCCCATCCATTGCCCATCATACCAACCACGACACATGCCATTGCGACTAAGTGCAAGCGCGTGCGCCACCACCCCCGAGCCCTCCCCAGAGAGGCCAAAGAGTGAATGTGTGGGCCATCAGTCACAGACGGACGCGGCCTGGCCGCAAGGGCAGCCACAGCCACTGGGTGTCGCAGGTGGCGGATCCGGAAGGCGAAGACTGTGATGCATAGTCCATGCAGGCCGGGTCTCCATTTGGGGCACCACGCAGGTGGACGGCGTCCCGTAACACATCATACCCTGAGACAGCCCACTTGTGCAACTGGACCCACACATACACTCCTTGCCCTCTCTGGTGCGAGCTTGGGGCTGCCTGTGCAAGCGCTAGCCTCGCAGGTGCACATGCATATTGGGGGAGCGAGGGGAGGACATGAGGGCTGGGGCGAAGATGACTGTATCACTGTCAGTGAGTACAAGGGATGACCCAGATGTGGAAAGGAAGAGACGTGTCCCGTGTGTACTGCAACTAGTCGCCAATCCAACTACCCCCCCATGTCCGGAATGTAAGCCCGCACCTAGGCCCGCCCATCCGCCACATCGAATATACCACCAGCACGACAACCTTCCCATTCGGAACACTGACTGGGGGTGGCGACCAGTGAACAATCATGTGTAGCCTACCCACGCGTACATGTGGGCCCTCCATGATCCATGTCACCTGCGGCAAAGTCATGACATGCGCAATGAGGGAAGTGAGGAGAGCTGTCCGCCCCACGCACAGAAGGTGCATCAGCTCCACAGACCCAGCAGCGAGTCCAGCAGGGGTCACATGTGCAGGGGCAGCTGTGCCTGGTGTGAAGGCACATGCATATAGACAGCACATCGACCAATGTGTAGTCTGCCCACATCTACAGTCCATCATCATGCGGACATAGGAATTGAACACAGGGCAACACATCTTAGTGGGTGCACCCACCGTGACCAACAATGCGCAATCATCGACGTACCCGCCCTGTGCATGGCCCCCCACCCAACGGAGGCACATCCAGTGCCACCATCCCACACACAAGCCTTCCACGGAACATGCTGTGTCCAATGCTCAGTACAGAGTCAGCGCCCATCTGGTGGATCCTGAACAGGAGACACATGCACACACATGCCAGCTCCCACTATGTACGTCTGCCACCTGGCACGTGCAATGTAACCTCTCACCTGTGACGTGTGACTGCAAGCACACAGCCGTCTTGGCATGGGGCTGTCAATGTGGACACCTGTCAATGTTTCGGGAGGTGTGATCCGTACAGTGCTGTACATAGGGTGCAGTGCTGACACCTACTACTGTCTCATATCCCCTCGTGCCACAGGTCCCACTTGTTTTGGCCGCTCAGCCTGTGCCCACATCGTCGTCGTCGTGTGCCATACTCATCCAGCCTCGGAAGCAGTTCCATGCTCAGCAGACATTCATGTTGCCGTGGCGTTGCCGCTTGACGAATATGCAGTCAGTCGCCATCAGCACGCCCCGCAAGTCATTGGGGCCTAGATCCCCATGTGCATGCACATGGCAGTGGTCTGTATCACCAGCCATTGCCATTGTTGGGAGACCTGTGTAAGTGTATTGTGGCCGTGCCGTCCCAGCTTGACAGCTGGGCTGTGGCTCATGTGCTTGCTCAGTCATGTCAGTGATGTGTATGCGAAATTGCTATGTGTCGTGTTGCTTTGACATGTGTCCACTGCCATTTTCCCTAGGCGGAGACCGAACATTGACCGCCCATACCAATTGCTGGCGGACATGGACGATACAGAGGTCATTAGGAAGTTTCGGCTGGACAGGCCAACCCTGCATCGACTGTGTGCCATGTTAGAACCCCATCTCCGTCCCCGCAGGGTGTATCCGACAGCTGTCACCCCCACGGCTAAGGTGATGGCCGCCATGCATTTCTTCGGCACTGGGTCATTCCAGCACACAGTGGGCAGTGGAGGAGGGATGTCCCAGCCCATGTTCAGCAAGGTGCTGAGGGATGTACTGGCAGCCATGATGCTGTACCGAAACAGGTACATCCGCTTCCCCAGGGCTCGTGAATTGGCGGCAGTGAAGGGTGCATTCTATGCCCTTGGCAGAATCCCACACGTCGTTGGAGCCATTGACTGCACACATGTTGGCCTTGTTCCACCACAGGCCACTGAGCACCTGTACCGCAACAGGAAGCACACGCACTCCCTGAATGTGCAAGTGGTGTGCCTTGCGGACATGGTGATCACCCACGTGTGTGCAAAGTTCCCAGGCTCGGCCCATGACGCACACATAATGCGCAACAGCATCTTGCCACGACTGATGTCCAATCTGCAACAGGATCGTGGCTGTATTGTCGGTGAGTATGTGGAGTGGTGTAGCGTGCTGGTTGTGCGATGCTGTCCCCTGTCCAGTTGGAATAGCAACGGTTCTCTGTGTCCCTCACACCCAGGTGACTCTGCGTACCCGAATGGGGCATGGCTGCTCAGTCCATTGAGGAATCCTCGCACCCCAGCAGACGATCGCTACAATGAGGCACATGGGAGGACCAGACGTGTGGTCGAGCGTACCTTTGGCCTCCTCAAGTCCAGGTTCAGGTGCCTGGACCGCACCGGGGGTGCGCTGGCGTACTCCCCACAGAAGGTGTGCCAGATAGTGGTGGCGTGCTGCATGCTGCACAATCTGGCCATTCGGAAGCAGATCCCCCTCATCGTGGATGACGGAGATCAACCAGGGCCCCAGCCCGCAGATCAGGACAGCTCGAGTGAGGAGGACAGCGGAGAGGAGGAAGCTGGGAATGTGCGGCAGCAGCTCATCGCCCGCTACTTCACTTGACGGTGAGTGTCCATGTACGACGGCTGATGTGGCTGTATCTGTGCAGGTGTGTGTGTGCTGTGTCAGGGTGGCCGTTTGTTCACTGCGTGCTGTGTGTCAACGCTCCATGGCCAGGGTAGTATGCCACTGTTGGTGGCTGTGGCATTGTGCCCTATTGCTCTGTGCGATGTGTGTACATTGCTTGTAGTTGTTGACATGTACTGTGTGATGGGTGTGTGACACACTCATTGAATGTGCTCCTGTTCTGTCTCCCACCCCTAGGTCCCTACAGGCCCTCCGGTTCCATTGCCATGCCACGCATCAGGTGCCTTTCCGCCCAAGGTGGCCGTTGTATTCCGTACAAATAAAACACAGGGCACAAACAGCAGTTTGTGTAAGAGGTGCATTTATTTCAAACTGTGACATGTGATTGTGTGTAAGGTGATGACAAAAGTGGTGCATGCAGTGACAATGAGCTGTCGGTCATGGCTGCGTGATGCTCAGGGTGTACCCACTGGTTCTATGTCCATAGTCCAACACACACATGCCATCCAGATGGCTGTGTGGAGTGGGATCGTAGTCCAAGTCAATGCAGTGGGTGGTCAAGGAAGGCTGGCTGGCTGCCTCACTTGCGTCTGGAGCGTGCGAAGTCCTCCCGGGAGATCTGTTTCCACTTTGGACGGCCCCTTCCATGTTTGCGAGGGGGGGTGCCTGCTTGCGACATGCTGGTGGTTGAGGTGTGCTCACTGGCTGTGGACGCAGGGGAACTGGACACTGCTGCTTGACCCTGTGCCCCGGCAGGTGGTGGCAGAGGGGGAGCTGCTGTCCCTGGCTGTGACCTCACCGCCACCACCAGCTGGCCCATGAGGTCCACGAGTTGGCCCATATGGGCGTCCATGGACCTCAGCACCCCCAGCACCTCACGCATGTCTGTAGCTGACCTGGCCCATTGTCCTTGGGCCTCTTCATAGGCCCCAAGGACTCTGGCCATTTGAGGCAGGGCATGGCTCCCAGGGGAGGCTGGCATTTGCCTGACCCTGCTCCTCCTACCAGTCCTGCTGCCACCGGCCTGCCCACTAGCCACATTGCTCACCACGGTCCTCGCTGTGGCTCCCAGGGTGGATCCAGTCGGCCGGGCCACCACCTGCGCTGGGGCTGGTGCCAGCGAAGACGTGGTGGTGGTGGCGGCGGTGGTGGTCGGTGCGGCGATGGTGGCGGTTGCGGCAGTGGTAGTGGCCGCAATGACCGTGGGTGTGGCCGCAATGACCGTGGGTGTGGCCGCAATGACCGTGGGTGTGGCCGCAACGACAGTGGCAGCAGGGGGCTGGGAATGTTCAGCAGCCCTGGATGATGGGTTGGTGGGTAGGAGGAGTCCTGGGGAGCGGCTGGGCCCTGCCACACCAGATGGGCCTGCTTGGTGGTCCGTGTCCGAAGAGGAGGACAGATCCTCCACATCCGTGTGTCCTCGTTGGGGGCTTGTAGGCTGGCTGTGCTGGCTGCTGGCTCCATCCCCAGCATCCAGCAGTTCGTCACCTGTGGAGAGAATGAGATATGTTATTGTGTTGCACCTTGCGAAGTATGTATTTGTCGTCTGACATTAACAGTTCGTGCAATCTCGTACATGGGTTTCCCGGAGGCGTGTGTGTGGCTGTACCATTTGTAGTTGTGTGTGCTTGGCAATGGGACTGTGTGCTGTGCACATGTGGCATGGGACGGATTGGCCATGCCGATGGGTGTGTTGCTGTGCCCCTACTTATTGTGACTCTGGTGTATGCGGGCTCCTGGCCCATCCTGGGTCTGGTTTGTACTTTGCTTTTGGGGTTCAAATGGAACGCTTAGGAATGCATATGGCAACATGGGGGCCATGCCCCAGATTCGCATTTGGGATGGAATATGCTTTTGGGGTTCAAATGGAACGCTTAGGAACGCATATGGCAACATGGGGGCCATGCCCCAGATTCTCATTTGGGAGGGAATATGCTTTTGGGGTTCAAATGGAACGCTTAGGAACGCATATGGCAACATGGGGGCCATGCCCCAGATTCACATTTGGGATGGAATATGCTTTTGGGGTTCAAATGGAACGCTTAGGAACGCATATGGCAACATGGGGGCCATGCCCCAGATTCGCATTTGGGATGGAATATGCTTTTGGGGTTCAAATGGAACGCTTAGGAACGCATATGGCAACATGGGGGCCATGCCCCAGATTCGCATTTGGGATGGAATATGCTTTTGGGGTTCAAATGGAACGCTTAGGAACGCATATGGCAACATGGGGGCCATGCCCCAGATTCGCATTTGGGAGGGAATATGCTTTTGGGGTTCAAATGGAACGCTTAGGAACGCATATGGCAACATGGGGGCCATGCCCCAGATTCACATTTGGGATGGAATATGCTTTTGGGGTTCAAATGGAACGCTTAGGAACGCATATGGCAACATGGGGGCCATGCCCCAGATTCACATTTGGGATGGAATATGCTTTTGGGGTTCAAATGGAACGCTTAGGAACGCATATGGCAACATGGGGGCCATGCCCCAGATTCGCATTTGGGATGGAATATGCTTTTGGGGTTCAAATGGAACGCTTAGGAACGCATATGGCAACATGGGGGCCATGCCCCAGATTCGCATTTGGGATGGAATATGCTTTTGGGGTTCAAATGGAACGCTTAGGAACGCATATGGCAACATGGGGGCCATGCCCCAGATTCACATTTGGGAGGGAATATGCTTTTGGGGTTCAAATGGAACGCTTAGGAACGCATATGGCAACATGGGGGCCATGCCCCAGATTCGCATTTGGGAGGGAATATGCTTTTGGGGTACATGCTGTGAGCCATGGGTGCCGAACGTGACATGTGTTGTGGCAGCATGACAGTGCATGGTCTGAGGTGTGTGCATGCCTGACATGGCCTGCATATTTGCTGTCTGTTGTGATTACTGGACATGGCATTGGACGCATCGTTATGAGTGAGTGTTGGTTGTGTGCCAGCCAACGTATTGCAGTTGTCCCATCTCCTTGGTGTGCGTGCTGCCCTGTGCCATGTGCATCACTGCAGTGCTCGTGGGGGGTGTGGCCCATGTTGTGTGTTGTTGCTCACAGTGTGGCGTGCGCTTCATTGACTTCTGGCACATGGTTGGTCATGGGCATGTATCTTAGCGTGACTGCTGTATGTGTGGCAGCTGTGCGGATGACATGCCTTTCATGAGACTGGGGCTGACGGATGGGATGGATGGTATGTTGTATGTGCATGGTGTGTCTGTGTGTTTGATGGGTTCAGTGGTGTTCGTGTGCATTTATGTTGTTCCGCTCTGTTGCGTCTAGTGTTGTTTGTCTTACATAGGCGTAGTTGTGGGGTGTGTGGTTGACAGGCAGTAGGGGCTACATGGACAGGACTTCAATGGTGTTTCGGTTGTGTGTGATGAGTTGCACAGTGGCTGCCGTGTGGTACTATATTCAGTGTGGCTTGTGCATGCAGACGTGGCTCCTTGGGTGTTGCTGTGTCTGTGATGGGTCATGTGAGGTGTGAGTCTGTGGTTCATGTCCGTGTGCACATTGTTCACTTGTTCGTGACGGTGGGCGGTGCTGCGTGTTCGTCTGCTACGTGACATGTCCCATGTGTTGGTCGTGTTACGGTCCTCATGCCTCCAGTAATCCAGCCCTGTCCAGTTTCCCACCTGCAGGTTGTTCGGGCGTGCACTGTACTGGATGCCACATGGTTCTAAGCGGGGGGTGCTCCATGTTGCAGGTCTGTGGGGGTGGGGGGTGTTGTGGGTCGTGGTGGTGGCTGGACACCCACTGACACCGATTGTTGTGGATCGTGATGTCTACCTTTTGGCTGTCGGTGTGCACTGCGGTGGCTGACACGTGGCTGTGGGGGGTGGGGGATGCTCCTCCTTGCTGTGCTGTGGGACTAGGGGCCTGGTGTGTGTTGTACTTGGGCTGTCCACCCTCCCACCCACTGCACTTTGTGTTCCTGCCACTTACCTGTTACTTGTCGGTTAGTGCAGCTATGGCGGACACATGGGTGTGGTGGGTGCTCGTTGTGGCGCTTCTGGCATACTTGGGGACCTGTTGGTGGTTACGTGGCTGGCTGAGTGTACACATGTCCCCACGCATCTTACAGTTGTTCTGTTTGGGCTGTGTGTGGTGGTGTCTGTTGCATGTGTGTGTGATGTGTTGTGTATTGTGTGCTGGACATGGGGGTGTTTGTCCCTGGGAGCTGTGGCATGGTGGTAGTGCATGTGAGTACATAGCGGTGTGCTGGTATACATTAGTTTGTACTTACCAGCCTCCACTCCCCTGCTAATCCGGCGAGGATCTCCGGATGTATGATGACTCGCACCTTCTCCTCCCACGCTTTGAAGGTCTTGAAGAGCGCGGGATTCCTCCGCCAGTGACGGCTGCCAGCTCTCTGTTCTTGGTCTCCTTCTTCTTGACCAGGCTCTTGACGTCATTCCAACGTTTGTTAATTTCTACTCTGTTCCTGGGCAGGGTCCCGACTGCATTGACCTGGTCTACGATCCGGTTCCACATTCTGTTTCTGGTGGCTAGTGGTGTGTGCTGGACCATGTTCCCATAGATTTGTGGGTGCACCTTGATGATCTCGTCGACCATGACCGTCAGCTCAATGGGCGTGAACTTGGGCATTCTTTGTGGTGCCATGGTGTTTGTGGTGCTGGTGCGGTGTGTGTTGTGTAATGTGCAGGGGGTTTGTGGTGGTGGTGGTGGTGGTGGTGGTGGTGGTGGTGATGTGTGCGTTTCTGTGGTGTGCTGCTGTCCTTGCTGTGTCACTGTGTCCTCTCCTCTCCTCTCTGGTTTGCAATGTTGCAAGGGGTTGTGGTCTGTGGGAGTGCTGCTTTTGTACTTACCTATGTGGGTGTGTCCTCATGGTCTGTTGTTTTCAGGTGTGTTGTGTCTGGGGTTCTGGCCTTTGTAGTTTTTGTTTGTCCAGGGGGGTGTTTTCGGGATGTGTACTGCGCTTGTGTATTTGTGCGTGCCTTGCTGTGTGGACTTGTTGGCCATGTTGTGTGCGATTGGTTTTGTGAGCGGATGGTTTCTGTGCAGGGACGTGGGCGCCATGGCTTCTGCCGTGTCGATTCTCATCGGCGTTGTTTGCGCTGGCGGGCGGTATATTTGTAGTTTTCCCGCGCTCATGGCGGTGCGATCGTAATCTCACGTGCGGTGTGTCGGCCGTGAGGGCGGGCGGTTTTGTGTTGTCGGGCGTGTTTCCGTCCGTGGCGGGCGGTTTGACTCCGACTCGGACGATGGCGGGCGGTATTTTGTGTGATTTTTCCGCCGATGGCGGTTTTCGGTTTGTGTAATCGTAATGGCGTGGTCGGTGTTCAGACGGTGTGTGCGGGCGGATTTTTGCCGCTTCCATGCCTGGCGGATTTTTTTACGCCGGGTATCGTAATGGGCCCCTAAGTAATTATTTAATTTTATTTATTGGTATTGATAAATAATTCATTGTTAATTAATTTTTAATTGGTAATTAATTTTTATTAATTGGTAATTAATTATTATTAATTGGTAATTAATTTTTATTAATTATTTAATTGATAATTATATTAATTGTATTAATTTATTATTCAGAGCGGGTTGTGGGTTTATAGGGGAATAGGGTGGGAAGTAACTAAGGGGCCCATTAGGATGGCGGGTGGAAGCAGTTACCGTCCGCCCGCCACAGCACACACGCCCGCCCAATTAGGATGTGAAAAGTCAGCCAAACACCGCCCGTAAGCCAGCTACGCCGTCCGCCATCAAAGTGCGCCCGTTCACGGAGCGGCGCGGCCTAATGGAGACACAACGCCCGACGAAATCACGTACCGCCCGGCGTATAAATTAAGATGCCAGAACCAAACAGTTCCCCCGGCTAAGAGACACCGCATGTGAAAGCAAGGCGGAAAACCGAACGCACAGTACGGATAGCAAAGAGGCGGACCCCCCGAGCATGAATCCAGCACTGCAGGCCCTCCCCATGCTCTACCTGATGCAGCACCCAGGAGTCAACGCACCGCGGCGACGCAGGTAGGCAGACACACAACAGGGGCACGCAAACAGCGCACACAGTGCAAGGGCGGGAAAACTGTATATGGCCCCCCCGACACCCCTGCGTGGACACGACACATCCACCACTGCACCCACACATGCGCACAATGCAGAGGCCAACGGCAGCGCAATGCATGCGCCGCACACAAACAACACAGGGTCACAACCAAACACCACACACACCAGCACCACCCAGAACACACATGTCACGTGACAGCTCAGCCACAGTCATGTCCCCAACCGGCAATTCACTGTTGCCAACCTGACGTCACACAAGTGACCCGAACATGTCAGTGACGTCACGCCAAATTAGGACACACCCCTGTGTGCAAAACACGGCGAAGCACACAGCGGCGGCCACATCACCCAGCAGAATATGGACCCCGTCGGAAAAGGTACGCCAGTACCACACAGAAACACCGATGCCACCCTGCACCCAATAACAAGACATGCAATACGTAACATCAAAGATACCGGGGACAGACAACAGGTGGGACCAATTATAACACAAGGCCCAACGTATAGCGGAAACGCAGCCTGCCGCCCACACACGGGAGAGGAGACAGCACTGAATGACCTTCCATTCCCACTCTGAAACCACATCCCGACTAAACAAGCCGGAGACAACAGTCATTGCACCAAAAAAGCCCAACACAGGCATGCAGAGGGAAGCGGCCACAGGGCAGATAGCGCATAACACCAAAGAACATTCACAACGGAAAAAAGAAATGATAACACTCCCCCATGTGGTTCACATACAAGTTATCTGGAAGGAGTCAGACACCACTGACCTTGACCATTCAGAGAAGCATGTGGGATGAGGGCCCGTGTCCTCCGCACAAGCCAACATAACACAAGTCCTGCCTCCCTACGACCATTACAGAATTCCCAGCAACGTCGGAGGTTGCACACTGCAGACTGCACAGACAGCCGGAGCACGCCACCACAGCGCCCCGCAGCAAAATGGCACTTGCACCACACCTACCCAACTACGCCGGACAGATTAAGCTGTACAAACATAACCTGATACAGATATTGGGATGTGACAATCTGGCCTTGCTGAACGTAAGTTACCGACTAACTTACCGCATCGCATTGTTCAGCTGCGTCATCCCCGTCTTCTACTGTCGGAGGTGTCCCTCCTACTATCCTGTGGATTTATGTCTCTCCAACCCGGCATGTCCAAGGGCGGACCTGCTACAACTATTCAACCCCCTGGACGTCCACGACAGGGTCTGTTCAGCCTATGGGGGCATGGCGTATGTGGCTACTATCGGACCCACACTGCAATGGGACCACTGTGCCTCCACACGACGGATAATGGATCACAGTTACATCGAATGTCATCCAACATGTCCCATCATGCTCCTACAAGGGACAACTCACGACCAACACCTTGACAGCCACCATTCGCTACATTGGATGGCATCCATGTCCACCACCAATGCCATAGAAGCACTGCTGGAAGGTATTGCATACCTGACAACCTGTCAATTCGTCGGGCCCCGCCGCCATACCCCCAATTGAGCAATGATGTCCCACACCGTACCCATGCTTGGCTTCCGCACGGACTAGGCAGTTACCAGTACAACAACTATACCATACAACCTGCAACTGACACCACATCATCAACTACACTGCCATGACATCTGATATTTTCGGCACATGCACTCTGTTCCTCATCACATCCAGTAACTCTGCATGAACAGGGGGAGGCAGAGGCATGGGATTTGTGTATGGCAACCACATGGACAGAACTGCACGTACAACCATGCCATGATATGGATCCTGCGCCCATGAACATATGCACCGGTCAGTGGACAGTAATCGTCCTGCTGTAGTATGTGAGAGCTGTCACCTCGCCTCCCTCTGAATGTCCGTGCCAGGACCTTTGCATGGACACCAAGTGCATCCACCAACAACATGAACCCAGTGACTGTGACATGGCCAGTACCCACCACATCGCAACAACAAGTGGGACGCCGTTGCATGCACGTAAGCCCATGCCCTGATGTCACCTCCACGCACGTGTGTATGAGTAACTATAGCAGCAAACCTGTAACATGGAACTGAGATGCACTGTGCCCATGATGACAAGCGGACTGGTAGGCTAAATGTATACTGTCTGTGTCAAAGTCAGCAGCACCACAGTAATTAGCAAATGTACATTAGCACACCAACGGCTAAGCAGTTGTAACTCTGAAGCCCACATCCCACAGTCAACAACTAATCACATGTACCCCTACACCCTATGCTATGTGTACACATGCTGAGTATATCCTCCACATGCATTTCGCTGCCAGTAGTGTTCACTATACTGCATCACAGAGGACATAAGTCCCAATACATGGCTTGAAGCAAAAATGTGTCTCTGCTGATTCATTTCACAAGTACGAATGAGAGAGGATGAGAGTGTGTGAAGTACACGGCAGTCGTGAGATGATCATGTAGTCCACTGTCATTGGATGTCAACGCAAATGAGTAGCACAACTGTGGAAGACACACATGTGTCATGTGAAGCGGGAGTTACGCATGGCTCAGGTGGGTGGGTGTGACGGGTAGGTGCGCACATGCAATGTTGAAACACGCTGTGTTGGGAGGATTCAGGAACAGTACATTGGCGCTCTCCTGGGAATTTGTAAAGACCACCTGTCTGGGGATGAATGTGAACTCGTGTGTGCACAACAGGCGGGCACACGATCAATGCTGCATCAAGTGTAGACGTCAGCCCACCCTCCGTGGACATGCTGGATACTGCTGTGCATCCGCCAGGCCCTTGCCAAGGCACTCACATCCCCTGTCGACCTTGTGTATCCCCAACATTGTCCACTTGCACAGGCAATCCAGGGCACGGTATGGCAGTAGAGCATGGTGGGTGAGAGGTCATGGCGCGCTCCTCCTGGTCACATCACGCAGGCAACACATCCTCAATGTGTAGTATGGCACAAGTCAAATGGAAGTAGTGGGGGGACGCACACATCACAAGCAGGAGTGACGTCACGGAAGGTGGCTCGCACCATCCCACCCATTGACAATACACCCACACACGTTACATGCCATTGCAACAGAGAAGCCAGCGCGTGCACAAGCAGCTCCAAGCTCACCCCAGAGAGGCCAAAGAGTGAATGTGTGGGGCCATGAGCTCCAGTTGGACGCGGCCTGGCCCGCTAGGGCAGCTACAGCCTCTGTGTGTTGCAGGTGGTGTATCCGGACTGCGGAGCCTGTCATGCATTGTCAATGTTGCCCGTGTCTCGAGTCGGGGCACCACGCAGGTGGACGGCGTCCCGCCACTTATCATACTGTGAGACAGACCACTTGTTCAACTGGACCCACACATACACTCCTTGGCCTCTCTGGGGCGAGCTTGGAGCTGCTTGTGCATGCGCTAGCTGCTCAGGTGCAAACGCATATTGGGGTGAGCGAGGGGAGGCCATGAGGACAGTGCAAAAGATGACTGTTTGATTCTCAGCCAGTTTAAGGAATGACCCTGATGTGGTCGGAAAAAGACGTGTCTCGTGTGTATTGCAACTAGTAGATCAGCCGATGAACTTCCCATGTCTTGCATGTAGCCCCGCACCCAGCCCCGCCCACTCGACACATTAAAATGAGTACCAGCACCACATTCTACCCATTCGAAGCACTGACTGGGGGTGACAACCATTGGACAGTCTTGTGTAGTCCACCCATGCGTACATGTGGGCCCTCCATGATCCATGTCACCTGCGGTAAAGTGATGTCATGGGCAATGACGGAAGTGAGCAGAGCTGTCTGCCCCACGCACAGATGGTGCATCAGCTCAACAGACCCAGCACTGAGTGCAGCAGGGGTCACATGTGCAGGGGCAGTTGTGCCTGGTGTGAAGGCACATGCATATAGACAGCACATCGAGCAATGTGTAGTCTGCCCACATCTACTGTCCATTGTCAGGCGGACCTAGAAAAAGATCACAAGGCAACACATCTGTGTGGGTGTACCCACTGTGACCAACACTGCGCAACCATCAGCGTACTCGCCCTGTGCATGGCCCACCCCGCAACGAAGGTCACATTCAGTGCCACTATCTCTCACACACATCCCTATCACGAGTCATGGTGTGTCCAATCGACAGTGCAGAGTAAGCGCTTATCCGGAGGGTCCTGAACAGGAGACACATGTAACCCACTAGGCAGTCTGTGTCGGCACCTACTGGCATTGTGCAGTCAATGTGCAGGCCAGGCCTGCTGGGACTGAGAAGGGCAGCATGGCCCCAGCCTGACTTCCACACGACCAACAAGTGCACTGACACCTGCATTGCCAATTGTCTGTGTCACTGGATGTCTGACATGAAGTTGCCATGTACCACCACTCGGGAGGGACAGACAGGTCAAAGCGCCCGAGAGCTCACATACCCATGCCACCTGCAGTCAGCATGGTGAGCAGTGCATGTTTGAACACCACAGGCTCTGACTCATAGTGCTGCGGAGCAACAACATGTGTGTCCCCCACATGCACACCCACACACACTGCAGTTGTCTCTCACACACAACTTTCGCAAGGAATAGCCATGTGCAGTGTGCGTGGAGCTCGGAATCCAGGTTCTCCAGCTCCTCGCTGGTGAGTGGATCTGGACATGTCCTCAGCGTCATCCACGTGTAGGTGGAGTGGTGGCAGCAGCAGGTGTTGTTGAGGGGTGCCAGGCTGCAGTGCCAGGTAGCTGTGGTTATGCCTGTCCCACTCACACACACATATAACCCCCTGGGGCAGTTTCAGTGGGTACAAGCTGCTGCAATTCGTGTACCATGTCTGGCAGCTTCAATTGCAGACGTTGGCCTGCTCCCAGCTGGCCATGGACGCCTACCTCCACAGTGGAACACGCAGGGTGCAACCGCGAGGGTCATTGGAGTTGGCCGTAAGGGCCTGGCCCATGGCGGGTACAGTCCGCTGATGCCATGTGCACCACACAGTATAATGTGCGCAATGCATCTGCAGGTGTGGCCATGATTTGCGTGTGGGTGCAGGTCCACAATGGACAGGGCCACAACATGCTGTGTGCATAGGCAGGGACGGCCAGTGCTCAGCCTCCACATGTCTGTTGGCACATCATCATGTACACATTGGCATGGGAGCATGGGATATGCATATGCACACACATGCCATCTTTCACTATGTACATCTGCCAATTGGCACGTGCAATGTTACGTGTCACTTGTGATGTGTAATTGCAAGCACACAGCCGTGTTGGCATGGGGCTGTCAATGTGTACACCTGTCAATGTTTCTGGAGGTGTGATCCGTACAGTGCTGTACATAGGGTGCAGTAGTGACATCAATGACTGTCTCATATCCCCTCGTGCCACAGGTCCCACTTGTTTTGGCCGCTCAGCCTGTGTCCATAGCGTTGTTGGTGTGTGCCTTACACACCCAGCCTCGGAAGCAGTGTGATGCACAGCAGCTAGTCATGTTGCCGTGGTGTTGCCGCTTGCCGAATATGCAGTCTGTTACCATCAGCATGCCTTACAAGTTATTGAGGCCTAGATCCCCATGTGCAAGCTCATAGCAATGGGGTGTGTCACTGCCCATTGCTATTGGTAGGGGATCTGTGTAAGTGTATTGTGGCTGTGCTGTCCCTACTTGTCAGCTGTTCTGTTATTCAATTGCCTGCTCAGTCATTTATGTTTTGTGTATGTGAATATGCCATGTGGCGTGTTGCTTTGACATGTGTCCACTTCCATCTTTCCTAGGCGGAGACCAAACATTCATCGCCCCTACCAATTGCTGTCAGACATGGTGGATGTGGAGGTCATCCGCAAATATCGTCTGGACCGACCCACCCTGCATCGTCTATGTGCCTTGTTGGAACCCCACCTCCGTCCTCGCAGGGTGTATCCAACAGCATTCACCCCCACGGCTAAGGTGATGGCTGCACTGCATTTCTTCGCCACTGGGTCATTCCAACACACAGTGGGCAGTGGAGGTGGGATGTCCCAACCCATGTTCAGCATGGTGCTCAGGGATGTACTGTCAGCCATGATGCTGTACAGGAACAGATACATCTGCTTCCCCAGGGCTCGTGAATTGGCGGCAGTGAAGGGTGCTTTCTATGCCCTTGGACGGATCCCCCACGTCGTTGGTGCAATAGACTGCACCCATGTTGGCCTTGTTGCACCACAGGCCACTGAGCACCTCTACCGCAACCGGAAGCACACGCACTCCCTGAATGTGCAAGTTGTGTGCCTTGCGGACATGGTGATTTCACACGTGTGTGCGAAATTCCCAGGATCGGCCCATGACACGCACATCATGCGCAACAGCATCCTACCACGTCTGATGACCGATCTGCAACCAGACCGTGGCTGGATTGTTGGTGAGTATGTGGAGTAGTGTAGCGTGCTGGCTGTGCGATGCTGTCTTGTGTCCAGTTGGAATTGCAACGGTTCTCTGTGTCCCTCACACCCAGGTGACTCTGCTTACCCGAATGGACCCTGGCTGCTCAGCCCATTACGACGTCCTGGGAGCCCAGCTGATGTCCGCTACAATGAGGCACATGGGAGGACCAGACGTGTGGTTGAGCGGACCTTTGGCCTCCTCAAGTTCAGGTTCAGATGCCTGGACCGCACCGGGGGCGCACTGGCGTACTCCCCACAGAAGGTGTGCCAGATCGTTGTGGCTTGCTGCATGCTGCACAATCTGGCTATCCGCAAGCAGATCCCCCTAATTGTGGATGACGGAGATCAACCAGGGCCCCAGCCTGCAGACCAGGACAGCTCTAGTGAAGAGGACAGTGGAGAGGATGAAGCTGTGAATGTGCGTCAGCAGCTCATCGCCCGCTACTTCACTTGACGGTGAGTGTCCATGTACGACGGCTGATGTAGCTGTAGTTGTGCAGGTGTATGTGTGCTCTGTCACGGGGGCCTTTTGTTCACTGAGTGCTGTGTGTCAATGGTCCATGTCCAGGTTGGTATGCCACTGACAGTGGCTGTAGCATTGTGCCCTGTTGCTCTGTGAGATGTGTGTGCATTGCTTGTAGTTGGTGACAAGTACTGTGTGATGAGTGTGTGACACACTCATTGAATGTACTCTTGTTCTGTTTTTCACCCCTAGGTCCCTACAGCCTCTCCTGTCCCTTCGACATACCACACAGCAGATGCATTTCTGCTCATGGTGGCGATTGCACATCGTTGAATAAACCCAGGACACATTAAGCCGATTGTGATCAAGGTGTATTTATTAACAGCGGTGACATGTGATTGTGTGCAAGGTGATGACAGAAGTGGTGCATGCTGTGACAATGAGTTGACGGACATGGCTGCGTGATGGTCAAGGTGTACCCATGAAGTTCTATGTCCACAGTCCAACAGACACATGCCATTCACATGGCAGTGTGGGGTAGGATCGTATTACAAGTCAATGCAGTAGGTGGTCAAGGTGGCTGGCTGACTCACTGGCGTTTGGTGCGTGCGAAGTCCTCTCTGGACACCTGTTTCCTCTTCGGACGGCCCCTTCCACATTTGGTAGGGGGGGTGTGTTGATGTGCCGCTGGTGGTGGCAGAGGAGTGCTCACTCGCTGTGGACGCAGGGGAACGTGATGCTGCACGAGCCTGCGCCACAGCAGGTGGTGGCGGAGGTGGTGTTGCTGGCCTTGCTTGTGCCCTCCCCCCACCACCAGCTGGCCCATGAGGGCCGCGATTTGGCCCATATGGGCGTCCATGGACCTCAACACCGCAAGGACCTCCCGCGTGTCGCTAGCCGACCTGGCCCATTCTCCTTGGGCCTCTTGATAGGCCCCAAGGACTCTGTCGATTTGCGGCAGGGCTTGGCTCCCAGGCACAGTTGGCGTTGGCCTGGCCCTGCTCCTCCTACCAGTACTGCTGCCACCGACCTGCCCACTAGCCACATTGCTCACCACGGTCCTCGCTCTGGCTCCCAGGGTGGAGCCCGACGGCCGTGCCGACCCTTGCGCAGGGGCTGTGGCGAGGGATGGCGTGGTGGTGGTGGTGGTGGTGGTTGCGGCGGTGGTGGTGGCCGCAACGGCCGTGGCAGCAGGGGTCTGTGACTGGTCAGCAGCCCTGGGTGATGGGTTGGTGGGCAGGAGGGGCCCTGGGGAGCGGTTGTGCCCTGCCACTCCAGATGGGCCTGCTGGGTGGTCCGTGTCCGGAGAGGTGTCCAGATCCTCTACATCCGTGAGTCCGGGTCGGGGGCTTGCGGACTGGCTGTGCTGGCTGCTGTCACCCTCTCCAGCATCCAGCAGTTCGGCACCTGTGGGTAGAATGAGATGGGTCATTGTGTTGCACCTAGCAAAGTATGTATTGGTTGTCTGACATTCACAATTCGTGCACTGTTGTGCACAGGTTTCCCAGTGGCGTGTGTGTGGATGTACGATGTGTGTATGCGTGGGCTAGGCAATGGGACTGTGTGATGTGGACATGTGGCATGGGACGGATTAGCAATGCCGATGGGTGTGTGTTGCTATGCTCCTACATTTTGTGGCTCGGGTGTATGCGTGCTCCAGGACCATAGACGATGTTGGGTTGAACGATGGTTTAGGGGGAAGGATGGAATGCTTAGGTACGCTGATGCCAAAAGGGGGTACAGCCCCCTAAACGCTCTTGGGTTGAAATATGCTTTTGGGGTACATACTGTGGGTAATGGGTGCAGAACGTGACATGTGTTCTGGCAACATGACAGTGCATAGACAAAGGTGTGTGTCTGTCTCACATGCCCGGAATATCTGCTGACTGTTATCATTCATGGACATCACATTGGTAGCATTGTTGTGAGTTTGTGCTTGTTGTGTGCCACACGACGTATTGCAGATGGGCCAAATCCTTTGTGTGCGTGCTGCCCTGGTACATGTGCATCAGTGCTGTGCTCTTGGGGTGTTGACTATATTATGTGTGTTGTTACTCGCAGTGTGACGTGCGCTTCAGTCACTGCAGGCACTTGATTTGTCATGGGCAGGTATCTTTGCATGACTACTGTATGAGGGCCAGCTGTTCGGATGACATACCTTTCATGACACTGTGGCTGAGAGATGAGATGGATGATATGTTGAATGTGCATTGTGTGCCTGTGTGTTTCATGGGTCCAGTTGTCTTTGTGTGCAATATTGTGGTTCCAAGCTGTTACTTCTAGTACGGTCTGTCTTACGTGGGCGTTGTTGTACGATGTGTGGGTGACAGGCAGTGAGGACTACATGGACAGGACTTCGATGGTGTTGCTGTTGGGTGTGATGGGTGGCACAGTGCCTGCCGTGTGGGTCTGTGCTCCAGTGGGACTTGTGCATGCAGACGTGGCTCCTTAGGTGTTGCTGTATCTGTGATGGGTCATGTGGGGTTTGACTCTGTTGAACATGTCCGTGTGCACATTGGTCTCATGATTGTGACTGGGAGCAGTGCTGCGTGTTCCTCTGCTACGTGACATGTCCCATGTGTCAGTCGTAGTACAGTCCTCATGCCTACAGACGCCCCGCCCTGTACATTTTCCCACCTACAGGTTGTTTCTCAGTGCGCAATGCAATAGATGCCACATGGTACTGGGAGGGAGGGGTGCTCCACCTTGCTGGTCTGTGGTAGTGGGAGCCTGGTGGGTGTTTCACTTCAGCTGTCCCCCCTCCGACCCACTGTCTTTGTGTTCCGGCTACTTACCTGTTACTTGTCGGTCAGTGCAGCTATGGCGGACACATAGATGTGGGTGTGGGGAGTGCTCATTCTGGTGCATCTGGAGTACAAGGGGACCTGTTGGAAGTTGCGGTGCTGGCTGACTGTACACATGCCCCCATGGTTTTGTTAGTTGGTAGCTTTGGGCTGAGTGTGTGTGAGTGTCTGTTGCATGTGTGGGTGATGTCTTGTGTATTGTGTACTGGACATGGGGGTGTTTGTCCCTAGAAGCTATGGCATGGTGGTAGTGCATGTGATTACATAGCGGTGTGCTGGTATACGTTTGTTTGTACTTACCAGCCTCCACTCCCCCTGGTAATCCGGTGAGGATCTCCGGATGTATGATGACTCGCACCTTCTCCTCCCACGCCTTGAAGGTCTTGAATAGCGCGGGATTCCCTCCGCCAGTCCTGGCTGCCAGCTCTCGATTTTTGCTCTCCTTCTTCTTGACCACGCTTTTGAGGTCGTTCCACCTTTTGTTAATTTCTCCTCTGTTGCGTGGAACGTTCCAGACTGCATTGACCTGGTCTACGATCCTGCTCCACAACCGGTTTCTGGTGGATAGTGGTGTCTGTTGGACCTGGTTGCCATAGATTTGTGGGTGCACCTTGACGATCTCGTCGACCATGACCGTTAGCTCGGTGGAAGTGAACTTGGGCATTCTGTGTGATGCCATGGTGTGTGTTTTGGTGTTTGTGGTGCTGGTGCGGTGTGTGGTGTGTGATGTGCAGGGGGTTTGTGGGTCAGGTGTTTGGTGGTGGTGGTGGTGGTGGGGGTGATGGGTGTGATAGGTGCGTGTCTGTGGTGTGCTGCTGTCCTTTCTGTCTCGCTGTGTTGTGTGCTTTCGTCCTCAGTTTGTAATGTTGCAGGGGGTTGTGGTCTGTGAAGGGGCTGGTTTTGTACTTACCTATGTGGGTGTGTCATGATGGTCTGTTGTTTTCAGGTGTGTTGTGGCTGGTGTTCTGGGATTTGTTGTTTATTTTTTTGTCCAGGGGAGGGGTGTTTCCGGGATGTGTACTGTGTTTGGGTATTTGTGCGTGGGTTGCTGTGTGGACTTGTTGGCCATGTTGTGTGTGTTTGTTTTCGTCAGCGGATGGTTTCTGTGCATGGACGTGGCCGCCAGGGCTTCCGCCGTGTCCATTTTCGTCACTGTTGTTTGCGCTGGCGGGCGGTGTATTTGTGGATTTTCCGCGCTCATGTCGGTACGATCCTAATTTCACGGGCGGTGTCTCGGTCGTCAGGGCGGGCGGTTTTGGCTTGTCGTGCGTCTTTCCGTCCGTGGCGGGCGGTTGGACTTAGACTCGGACATGGGCGGGCGGTATTTTCTGTTTATTTTCCACCTCCGGCGGTTTTCGGTTCGCGGCATCGTAATTGCTCGGTCGGTATTCAGACGGTGTAGGCGGGCGGATTTTCGCCACTGTGGTTGATGGCGGATTTTTATCCGCCCGACATCGTAATGGACACCTTAATTGTAATTCAGTAATTATTTATTTTTATTTGTTGGTATTGATTATTAATTTATTGTTAATTAATTCTTATTTGGTAATTAATTTTTATTAATTGGTAATTAATTGGTCATTAATTTTTATTAATTTATAAATTGATAATTATGTTAACTGTATTAATTTATTCTTTGTAGTGGGTTGTGGGTTTATAGGGGAATAGGGTGGGAAGTAATTTAATTGTAATTAATTAATTATTGAAAATATTTTTGTGTATTGATAAATAATTTACTGTCAATTAATTATTACTTGGTATTTTTTATTATTTATTATTTTTTGGTATTGAAAATTAATTCTTTGTTAATTAATCATTAATAGGTAATTAATTTTTAAGAAATAATATTTATTGGTATTTAGAATTAATTATTAAATATTTTGTAATTGGTAAGTAATTTTAATTAATTTTTTATTGGTATTGATAATTATTTTATTTTTATTAAAATATTAAATCATTATTTTCCCTACTGTTGCACTCTCTGGAGTGGGAATAGTAATTTTTACCCCTACGCTATCCAACGTTTTCCCTACTGTTGCACTCACTGGAGTGGGATTAGTAATTTTTACCCTCCCACTATCCAACGCTTTCCTTACTGTTGCACTCTCTGGAGTGGGAATAGTAATTTTTACCCTACCGCTATCCAACGCTTTCCCTACTGTTGCACTCACTGGAGTGGGAATAGTAATTTTTATCCTCCCGCTATCCAACGCTTTCCTTACTGTTGCACTCTCTGGAGTGGGAATAGTAATTTTTACCCTCCCGCTATCCAACGCTTTCCCTACTGTTGCACTCACTGGAGTGGGAATAGTAATTTTTACCCTCCCGCTATCCAACGCTTTCCCTACTGTTGCACTCACTGGAGTGGGAATAGTAATTTTACCCTCCCGCTATCCAACGCTTTCCCTACTGTTGCACTCACTGGAGTGGGAATAGTAATTTTTACCCTCCCGCTATCCAACGCTTTCCCTACTGTTGCACTCTCTGGAGTGGGAATAGTAATTTTTACCCCTACGCTATCCAACGTTTTCCCTACTGTTGCACTCTCTGGAGTGGGAATAGTAATTTTTACCCTCCCGCTATCCAACGCTTTCCCTACTGTTGCACTCTCTGGAGTGGTAATAGTAAATTTTACCCTCCCGCTATCCTACGCTAACAATATTGAATATTTTTTATAAATATTACGTTAATATATATATGTATTAAAAAATAAAAATGTATGTTTATTTTTTTTACTTACATTAATTATTTATTAATTTTAAAGTTATTTAAGTATTTTTAAGTATGTTTTAGTTAATTATATATATTATTTCATTAAATTTACATTACTTTTAAGACATTTAAAAAATTCGATATTTTGACTAACTATATTGTTTACAACTATATTTTGGATTCGATATTTTTGTACTTACCTGTTTGTAGATAGGCAGTCGATATTCTGTCACTCGATATTTTTACTTCGATATTGTGGCAAGTCGATATTCTTCTAATCGATATTCTGTCAGTGATCCAGTTAAAATCACCCCCACACCTCCCAGATACAGGGCGCCTGTCGATCACATAGAAGGGCCGGTGTGAGTTGATCTAGGAACGCTGAGGGATTGCCATTAGCAGCATAGAGTGCTATCAGTGTCAGCAGGACACCGTCTAAAAGGCCTTTGACCATGACATACCGTCCCTCAGGGTCTAGTTTGTGTGATACCTGTTTTAATGGTACTCCTGGGCCGATCTGTATCAGCACCTGTCATAAGGTTTCTGCACATACAGAGCTATGCACAGGATAATAGGACCTCGGAATATAGTGGTGAGCCAACCATAAACCTTAGCACCAAAAACCCCAACCAAACTAGCCTTAGCGTCCCATCAGCACTAATGTACCAATGATTAGACAACCCAGAACACGGTATCTCTCTCTCAGGACTCGCAGAGGCAAGAACACTCTTTCGTCACTCTCGTACCTGTCCACAACATGCGTAAGAAGAGACACTGTATAGTTCAAAATATTTATTTCAACTTACGTGCCCTTAGATACAGTACACGTGTCAGTACTAATAGCATAATACATAAGAATAATATAATCAGCATAGTTACTACTCCATAGAATACGAACAGGGAAAGCATCTCATAAAGCAGTGGATATATGTCTAGCTAACATTACCACCCTCCCCGTGCTAGAAGCCAGTTTATTATGAGAATAGAAGACCTTTGGGCTTTGACTAGCGAACCCCATACCTCAATCTCAAGATGCAAAACTACATCAGCAGACAATCACAGCTCTTCTCTCTGGAAAGGTCGTCTCCAAGTGCTATCTTAGAGCAGGCGCCCGCCTTATTAAAAGCACACTAATTTCTCAATGGCAGCTGTACATGTGTTATGTCTAGGTGCGAGGGACGGGCCAAATCAGTAGGAACCAGGGATTTGTTATTCGACCTTGTAACTGTTGTTCAGACTGAGCCCAAAAGGGAAATAGGGGAAAAGGTGAGAAACAGAAAACGCAGACAGTTGTAGAATAACTTGGCAGTAGCAGAGGGCGACAGAACAACATCCAATAGTAACGTGCGCAAAAGTCACCATGGCAGCCAGGCCTGTGTTAACGTAGCCAGACCTGCCAGGAGGCCATGAGCCACAAGACACCCTCCCCTGGACAGTCCATCGGCCAAGACGAAAATGAAGACAGAGTTCCAAACACCTGAGCAGAATTGAGGCTGTCCACCAGCAGTGAACGACAAGGCAATCAATCCAAAAACGTGGAAAAGCAGAAAAATGCAATACCGTCCAAAAGGACATCATTGGAATCGTCAAAAAATGTAGACGCCATCCAGTCCAACAGGTCAAAGCTGCAGGAATGTTCCTCAGAGGATGGAGCATCCAAAAGCAATGCGGGACAGCTTGCGTGATATTCAATATAACTTCGTTGCAGGAGATTCTGAGCAGCCGCCCAGATATCCCATTGTGCCAAAATCCCCAGTGCAGCAGCACGCATCATAAAGCCAGCAGCGGAACAGTCCCGTTCATGGGCCTCTAAGGGACCCACCAACCGAACAAAATCCGGGACCGACAATGACGAATTGGAGAGGCAATAATCCATGGTCCATGTAAACGGACTTCGGATGCAAGACATCACAGGTTGCACGCAAGTGAAATACGCAAAGCGAAAGGAAAGGGTGTAGGACACACTGATAGTTGCCAAGGGCAGAACATCGAAGCCAACCAGAAGTCGCTCACGGAGCAGCTGGAGGCGTTCGGGATCGAGAAGGGCCCAGTGGTGTGCAGCCATTGCGCAGAAAGCAGACCAACAGCAAGACACCAGCCGCCAAAGCGAGGATTAATGGGAAACCACCAAAGACGCTAGAAAAAATAGAATGTATGAATGCTGGTATCACACCGAAAATAGTTTGAAAGGTGGACACGAGGCCAGACCCCACAACCTTAAAAAAATGCACCAGACCCTCAGTGTTTGATGCGTTAAAAATACGATGAATTAACTCCCCAAAATGTTGGGGGAGGTCAGTGTTCAAAAGGGCCTGTATTTCACTGTGGGTGCTCGCCACCTGGAGAATGAATGTCTCCCGGGCGGATGTGAGCATAACCTCCTCATTCAATAATAGGGCCTTTATTCTGCTCAACCTATTGAAATCTGCCTCCATGGTAGGAATGGAAGGCCAAATAGAGTTATCAACGATGTCGTGAGGGGAGGAAAAAGCACATTCTTGCAGCAGACAACTCTGTGTGAGACTGTAACAATATACGGAATGCCAGCCTGTAGGCCACAACAGTCTTCGTTATTTAAAAGCAAATAGCTACCGTTAGTAAGCAAAGTAAAAGTAGGAGAAATAGCAGGAGCAGGAATACCCTTCAGCACACATGCAAGATTTGGAACTGAAACGCTACAAGCCCCGTGCAATTTAATATGTTTACAGATAAGCGAATGACCCACAGTTGAATCACAAGACTCCCCCGTGAGAAACACCTCCTTGCCGTCTCTAAGGCATTTATACATGAAAGGCAGGACCAAAGTTCATGCAGGAAAGCACTACCCAAAGGCTGGAAACGGCCTACAGGATAATGTTTCATGCATGAACCGAATTCAAATAGGGAAAAAGGTAAAGCTATAACCCCATGAACTAGCCACACCGCAGAATCTAGTTCCGCTACAGAGAATGGTAAAGGATCCACTTTTTCAATATGTAACAAAGTGTAAGATGCATCTTTCATGGACATGAACTGCTGTTTGTCAGTCAAATTAAAAGGCAGAAAGAGGGCAGTGGTGTTTAACAAATTCCAAGGTACTTTACCCAACTTAAGGGTTTGCAAAGTCCATGCAAACTGCATCACTGAACGCAACTGATTCTGACCATGATACAACATAGAGACATCATCTTGTACAATATCAACAACAGAGGATACAATATTCTCTAATGTGTAAATGCGGAAAGACAGGGTATTTATACTATTATCAACTACAGCAAGCACCTTTTCCAAATTTGCTTGGTCTATTTCCCGAAGGCGGGAAGCAGCTTCCATTTGTGACAGCTTCCAGAGTTCATTATACGCTTCATAAATGAACCTCTTCGGTCGGGGACCACGAGGTCCCAAGATAAAGTCCCAAGATAAAGTGCCTGATAAGAGGGATAAATGGTTCTTAACAGAGTCTAAGGACGAATGTTGTAACCATTGTTTACATAATTTACCAACCGAATATGTGGTCACAGTACGAGTTTCAGTAAATCTTGGATCAGGCTTGTCCTGTATGTAGCCAGGAACTGTGCCATGAAAACGCAGTTGGCATGCATTAGATGATATGGGCCATGCCAACCAGGGTGACTGTATCAGTGTAGAAACGTTAAAGGAATTGTTCTGAAACTGAGCCTGTAACGCCATAAGGGACATATTAAAACGCAAACTATCATTTGGAAAACTCGACAAGGATGGGATGGTTGGCGCATTTAGTTGTTTAACGGTAGCCAACCCCCAACACGTGGTCTGATGAATGGAAGCATTTAGAAATAGAATTTGGGCTGGGATAAGGCAAGCGCGGTGCAGGGCCTCAGTGCCCTGCACCTGCCATGGCTTCGAACCCCAAATTGATTTTAAATCCACTGTGTCTTTCCAATATTCATAACCACCCACCGCCAAGGCGCTCAAAAAGGAACCCGAATATAGTAATTTAGTGTGGGTTAACATTATTTTTTGAGTCGATGGAGATTTTAATTTAAAATAATAGGACCCAGGGTTCGATCGATTAAAATCAGTAAAATAGGTGAATTTATTTCGAAGAGTCTGGGAACTACCTGGTATGGGGTTTGGGCAGTGTTCCCATTGGGTGTAAGTAACAGGGCTGCGTAGTGCACTTGGTTTGTGGAGAAAATGATTGCCCCAATGCTGGTAGCAATACAAATCGGCATAATTCGCAGAATTCATATACAAGTCTTCAGCATTAAAAGAGGCATAATATTTTAAATCAGCAAACAATGCTTCAACTGCATGCACATCCCAATCATCAGAATGAATATTACTTTTTACTACATCACCCATCGAGACTCGAAGGACATTTGGTACATTAATAATTTCTGTCGGGCCATGTATTTGAAAGTTTACCGCATCCCATACGATGCCATCAGCAACTGGAAATGCTGAAATGTTCACAAATGTGTGGTCACGCTTCATGATGTGTGACGAGGAATGTGGAGCCAAAGTTCCAGCAACACTGTTCACAGCAGAGCGTTCAGGTAAATAGTGACCATTGATGAGTAGAAAAAACACTGTGAAAAAGCCAATGGACATGAACAAAAAGACCAAGAAAAGTACCATCCAAATATATGTCCAAGGTGGAATCAAAAAATTGTCTCTAAACCAGGATACAAAAAAACTAAACTTGGACGGGACTTGTGATGAGTTGGAATCCGAGTCAAAAGAATAACGTGTCGGGCTCAGTGGCGTTGTTGGTTGGTGTGCCACCGACTCTGTGGCGGGATAAGTATATTCGTCCTCGGCTATGCGGGGTGATGCAGGGGGTTCAAATATATTTTCAGGCAAATCAACCATCTCCATGGTAACATCAGTGATTGTTCGTGCAGGCGTGCCTCGAACACTTGTCCGATAAATGGCAGGACAAGAGACCGCTGGTGTGACACTATTTAGGATCGGCCAGATGTTGTAGCTTGACATTTTCCACTGAGATGTATCTGTTTTCCTTGCGACCGGGAAGCGGTGGTAGGATGACTGTACGTGTTCCCTTCAAGCCCAGTACTGGAACCGGTGCACGAAAAGAGGGGCCGAATTCTTTTTTGTTCTCCACCTTCTCTCGTACCAGGTCGCCAATCTTTCGGAAGCCAGCCGGCAACCGGAATCTGCACAGCAGGGTCTGTGGCTGAAGGTAAATGTGCAATTGCTAGTTTGTCTCGGGCTTCTTGTAAGTCCTGTAACATAGTAGAATGATTATCTACATCAAACTTGGCGGATTGCGCCGCCATGTCTAGACCATCAAGGTCAGGCACAAACATTCGTATGCCAAAGAGCATTTCGTAAGGGGTCCGCCCACCCAGAGGCCTTCTAGGGAGATTATTAAGTGCACGCTGAACAGTATACAAGTGGGCCAGCCAGTTCCTGCCAGTACCTATAACTCTAGCTGTCAAGGATTGCTTTAAGTCACGGTTCATTCGTTCAACGATAGAGTTGCCCTCAGGCCTATACGGAGACGAAAATTTCACCCGCACCCCTAAGGAGCCCATTGCGTCCTTGTAAGCCTTAGAGGCAAACGCCGGACCTTGGTCAGAATGGAAGGTGCCGCATGCAAAAATTCCCACAAAGACACGCAAATCCCTAATGACATTTCGTGCGTCAGCACTCCGTTGTGGCCAGACCCAGATGAACCGTGTGCACGAGTCCACTGCCACTAAGATATATTTATAGGCAGTGTCTGAAGAAAATGGACCGTAGTGATCCAAGTAAACACACCCAAAGGGTCTGTTTGAAATTGCAAGCGAGGTCTGCGGTGGTCTTGTGACTGTTGAAGGCTTGATCTGTTGACAAACGTCACAGGAAAGCACATAAGTACGTGTGTCTTTATATAAACCACGCCACCAGTAACGCTGCTGCAAAATGGAAATTGTCGCAGACACACCAGCGTGCGCCGAAGCCATGCCTTCGTGTGCCGCTGCCATTAAGGAAAGTCTGCGGTCCGCGTTGGGGATCAGCCGAACCCCAACGTCAGGTATTGTTACATAAGGAGCCTGATCGGGACCTATCTGGTAAGAATATTTAGAAGGGAAACCTCTAGGGTAATTCACTCCTTCTTTTGTTGCAGCAATAGCTGCCAAGATATCAGTGTCTATTTTAGACATGGATCTAGTAACTGCTGCTACTGAACACGTGAGTACTGCTGATCTGGCAGCTTCATCTGCCAGACTGTTACCAACAGCGTGTGCGCCCACTCGCTGATGGCCTAGGGTGTGAACCACCTGTGTGAGTGGCAGACGTCTTTGTAATGCTGCCACCCTAACCCAAAGCATTTTATGCTTGATTGTGTTGCCTTTAGCGTCTCTATAGTCATTTTGCGACCAAAAGAACAGATTGTCATTGTATGATTGAACACAGTAGTATGAATCGCACACGATTAAAGTGGTCACATCAGGATTTACGAACTCAAGAGCAAGCACTAAGGCACGCAACTCGGCCAATTGTGCGGTACTATCCCCGAGTGTCTGTGTATGCACCACAGTGGATTTGAACTTTCCGTTCACAAACGTACCTGCAACAATAGCACATGCGGCTGAATAAGCATGCTTGGACCCCGTGGCCGGTTGTGCCGAACCATCGGTGTAGATCACACAGTCGTAATCCTCAAGCGGCAATAAGGACAAAGGAGGAGGATGAATGAATTCATACTGTAAAAACTCCTGAGTCTGAAGAGAAGAGTCGAAAATGAAAGTGACATCCGGAGACGTCAAAGATGTTGCCCATTGAATCCAACGGGGTGTAAAGCTTTAGAGTTCGGTACACTTGCTTTGGTCACTGCCTCTAGAGCAGGATATGGTGTTACCACCAAAATGCATTTTCCCTGTGCCAGTGCGCGCTCCTTCAGGATTGCCATTTGCACTGCAGTCAGAACTTTCTCCACAGATAAAAACCGCATTTCTGCAGAGGTGTATAGATGTGACTTGTATGCGATGGGTACTGTATCACCTTCATTAAAGGTTAAATACGTGAAACCCACTGCCCCTGGAATGATTCTAATCACCAGGTTTGTGTGGTTATCACGTGTCAAAAGGTATTTAGACTCAAGAAGGTCTGTCTGCAAAGACTGCAGAATGGAGGAATGCTCCGGAAGCCAAGAAGACTTCGAAAAGGTAGGTTGTATCAAGGCATACAGTGGCTTGATACGCTGGGCATATTCGGGAATGTATGTACGTCCGAAGTTCAGAAAACTCCAGCAAAGACTGAAGCTTCTTCAGATTAGTAGGAGGGCACAGAAGTGCACATTTCTCCAGAAAATGGGGGCTAAACCCTTACCTTCATTGTTGAGCTCATAGCCCAAGAACAAAACGGTAAATTCAGCAATATGGGATTTGGCAAAGTTAATTTTGTATCCCTGAACCGCAAATTCTAGAATAATGCGGTCCACCCGAGTCAGATGCGGAAACAATTCGTTGTCTGTCAGATAAATGTCATCTACGTACGAACATGCGTCTGGATCAATGCCGTCTAACAAAGAGACAACACGAGCGGCGAATACGCCTGGACTATTCTTGTAGCCCATAGGAAGACGCCTGAATTTGAACATTTTACCACCGGAAGTAAAAGCACACCATTGGCCACTCTCCGGGGCTAAGTTGTGCGTGTAGAATCCATTTGAAAGGTCAAGTGTCGTTTTATATTTTTTACGAACAAGACTGTCTACTAGCGCAGAACTATGGGTATTTTGCACCGCAAAGGTCCGACAATGAGAGTTCAAATGCCGGTAATCCAATACTAAACGGTACGATCCATCGGGTTTAGAAACCGCGAAAAGGGGATTGTTCATAGGTGATACACAGGGTTCAATTACTCCCTGATATTCCAACTGTGTTAGAATTTCGGAAACGGGGCCTTTGGCTTCACGTTTTATGGGATATTGGGGTTGTGGCTGTGGTAACGACCGCAAAGGTATTTCATGGGGGGGAGATTCTTCGTCCCAACCCACGTGATTGCGGAATAACGCTGGAGCCAGGGACACAGCCCACTCTGCTGCAAGAGCCTCTGCTTTGTCCTTTGGGACATGTCGAGAAAAGCTCGGAAGGATTACCTCCTCCCCTTTACGCGCAGCAAGTACGAATGGGGGTGGCCAATCCGTCTCTGCCAATAAAATATCATATGAAGAGGTCAGATTTTCCCAAAAATCCCTTTAATTACACGCTGTATATCACCTTCAATTTGGAGGACAATATTAAATAGTCTGTCAGGGGTGCCACTCTGGTGTCTGCTGTTTCAACAGTAATGAATGTTTCAGTTGCTGTCGCCTCCATATGAGGACGTAGCGCCTCCCGCACTATGGTTACTTCCGCGGCGCTGTCTAGGAGGGTTACTGCCCACGTCCAATTCAGGAGTCTCGTTCTCACCGTCTGTGGCATATTTCGCTGTTACAGCGGCAACTTTCTTCTTCTGAAATTGTGGTCGAAAACGTTGAGCGTCTTCCTCTTTTCCTCTGACTTGTTGTCGAGGCTGGTCTCGCTCCTGTGGGGCCTCACGGGCCCTTCCTCTATCCTGGCGGTCTCCTCCACCGGCCTGTGACGAAGTCTGTGCCTGTAAAGAACGAGGAGAACGCGTATCAGGGATCTGAAACCTATCCGGTGACTTAATTCTCGCTCTATCGCGTAAATCATAAGTACGTTCAGAAGAAACTGAAACCGGGGATGCGCCTCGCGATCCCGGCTTTGTCTGTTGCTTACCCTGTTTTTTCAGCCTCCAGCTCTTTTAGTGAAGACTGGTTTCTCATCCTTCTCAGATTGAGATTTGGTTTGTTGCTGTTGTGGTTGCGATTGTGTTTGCAATTTTGCAAAGGCTTGTTACCCAGGCTGTTTCTACCAATAGTTTTGTAAGCCTGGGTAATAATTTTCGGTAATTCGCGAGGCTTGTCCAATTCTGGGACCAAAGCCAAAGCGTTAGCTACTTGAAAGTTCACTGCATCGCCCTTGACATTCGCAAGGATCAGTTCAGCTACTACTTCAAACACTCCCACTAGTCTCATCCCTAATTCCACAGCCGCTTCAGGGCCGTGTTCATCCTGTACTTTTTAATTACAGAGGGGAGAACTGTCATGGAAGGAGTACCAAAACATTTAGAATATACTGCTGCGAATACCCTACCCCAGTTGTCACATGCTGTCAACTCGGGAATTAAGTCTTTTGGCAAACTAATCGTTAAAATACGATGTTTATCCACTGGAGTTGTATGTGGAAAAACTGCCTCCAACTGATCAAACTTTTCTGCAAGCCAATAAGGAAAATCATCCTTATTTTGTGGACGTTTGCCCATCACCGAATTCACCATGACAGGACTTATGGTCACTCCGCCTGCAGCAGCTGGTTGGCCAGGCACTCCAGGAGCGGCTCCATGGATGCTGCCTGTAACATATCGCACTAACGCTCGATGCACCTGCACCAAGGCCGCATACATAGTGCGCAGTTCCGCGACTGGTATTGTCATATAAAGCGGATGTGGGGTGTACCCGGCCAAAACAGGCCAAGTGGCCCCTGCTATAGATAAGGGGCCTAAACGAACCGTGGTAGTCGGTTGTGGGAGGGCGCCATTAAACCAAACACGGTGTTGCCAAGCCGTGAGCGGTACTTCAAGATTAGTATAAGGTCTATAGACAGCAGGAACAACGGTGGGTTCATATGCATGGAACAGATTATCGTTCGCATCCACCGCTGGAAAAGTGATCCAAGAGTAGAACACTTCAAAGTGGAAAGCCGGGTCGGCTTGAACCACAAAGACTAGGTCAACTCCGCGTCTGGCACTCCATACACCCGTAAGTGATCCCGGAGTGCTGTGCGGCTATGCGCCGCTATGTCTATACCCGCCATTTCTAACGGGTCTATTCAACAATCTTACACGAGGCAGCACAAAAGGGTTTTTTCTAAGAAACCTTTTTAATAACAACAAGCTTGAAAGAACCTACAAAATCTGCAATATAGGAGGTATCGCCGTCACACACGCTTCCGGAAGCGTACGTGAGGGGTGTGTGGACAAGCACAAGTACTACTCAAGCGTCTCGCAAGTAAGCTGCCCCATTCGTTGGTCGCGCCATGTCATAAGGTTTCTGCACATACAGAGCTATGCACAGGATAATAGGACCTCGGAATATAGTGGTGAGCCAACCATAAACCTTAGCACCAAAAACCCCAACCCAACTAGCCTTAGCGTCCCATCAGCACTAATGTACCAATGATTAGACAACCCAGAACACGGTATCTCTCTCTCAGGACTCGCAGAGGCAAGAACACTCTTTCGTCACTCTCGTACCTGTCCACAACATGCGTAAGAAGAGACACTGTATAGTTCAAAATATTTATTTCAACTTACGTGCCCTTAGATACAGTACACGTGTCAGTACTAATAGCATAATACATAAGAATAATATAATCAGCATAGTTACTACTCCATAGAATACGAACGGGGAAAGCATCTCATAAAGCAGTGGATATATGTCTAGCTAACATTACCACCCTCCCCGTGCTAGAAGCCAGTTTATTATGAGAATAGAAGACCTTTGGGCTTTGACTAGCGAACCCCCATACCTCAATCTCAAGATGCAAAACTACATCAGCAGACAATCACAGCTCTTCTCTCTGGAAAGGTCGTCTCCAAGTGCTATCTTAGAGCAGGCGCCCGCCTTATTAAAAGCACACTAATTTCTCAATGGCAGCTGTACATGTGTTATGTCTAGGTGCGAGGGACGGGCCAAATCAGTAGGAACCAGGGATTTGTTATTCGACCTTGTAACTGTTGTTCAGACTGAGCCCAAAAGGGAAATAGGGGAAAAGGTGAGAAACAGAAAACGCAGACAGTTGTAGAATAACTTGGCAGTAGCAGAGGGCGACAGAACAACATCCAATAGTAACGTGCGCAAAAGTCACCATGGCAGCCAAGCCTGTGTTAACGTAGCCAGACCTGCCAGGAGGCCATGAGCCACAAGACACACCTCATTTGCATTTGCTGAGGAGGTTGTGCCATAAGTCTGCCCTTTCCATCTTGTATGCACCTTTTGCACCTCTGAGTGCACCAGGTGTGCCTTTTGTAGTAAAGCCATATGGGCCTGGCAGCGTTTTAAGAATGTGTACACATGGTGTCTCCTGCTGGAAGTAGCTATGCCCCTAACATTCCATGTCAGTATGTTGTAAGTAGGTGTTGAGGAAGCTATGGGGGTTCCCATCTAGCATGGTGGCACGTGATGTCTGTTAAACTCATAGGAGCCAATGTGGCGAGAATCCCAGGATTTGGAGACCTCGGTGTGTATCTTGTTTCGTTACACTAGCGTATCAGCGCCATCCCAACCCAGATGAGTCCATATGTGTTTCTCTAACCATGTAACAGCACGCAAAACATTTTACCCAACTTCCCCCTCCCCAGGCGGAGCATCTGTGTTTTGCTCAGCCACATAAATGCAGGTTGTCCATGCATATTGCATATGTCCCTAACAGAGTGTTCAAGTCCATTCCGGTAGAGGTGGACATGTGGCAGTTCCAGCCACACTCAACAGCCATGGAGGCCGTGATGTGACATGACGTTAGCCTACCTCCTGTTCACACCAAACTCCCCCGAAGGCTCCCACCAATTACCAAGAATCCATGAGGGCCGTACCCAGTGAGGCCCCCTGATATTCAGCCCAGGTCGTCAGACAGCCTAGGTGTCAGGGTCAGGTGCAAGGTGTCCTCATCACCCGAGGTCACAGACCCCTGGGATCCAGAGTCAGTGTCAAGTGTGTGGTCCACCTGTAGGACTAAAACTGGGTTGTGACTATGTTGTGCCACCTGCGCCCTTTTCTTAGCTGCTTGCTCTTTTGTGGAGCAGGTGACTGGTCTCCTTTGGCATCTGCATTTAGGTCTCGTCATCAGCCATTCGCACTCTGGTCATCATCCTTTGTTGGCTTTGTTATGCCTTTAGCACACAATGAGATGTCATCAGCGATGTCATCAGTGATCAATGACGATGACATGAGTGATGTAATATGTGAGGTCATACTCATAAGCAATGCTTTGCGGGGGCGCGCGTTATACTTAGCTCACTAACTATGCCGGCTGAATTACTCTGGTTTCTACGAGTGAAACCTGAGCCAAACTATAACGTCTCTATAACCTTTGTTTTTTTCATTGAATTCCTAAGATTTTTTTTATTCCACTTCCTAACTATAATGTCCCTGTAACCTTTGTTTTTTTCAGTGAATTTCTAACGTTTTTAAATTGTAATTCCTAACTATAACATCCCTGTAACCTTTGTTTTTTTCAGTGAATTTCTAACGTTTTTTAAATGCTAATTCCTAACTATAACGTCTCGGTAACCTTTGTTTTTTTCAGTGAATTTCTATGTTTTTTTAACTACTAGTCGAGTTTGCAGAGTGGTGGAGAAAGGGGGCTGGGCATCCGACCAGCTCTCAGGAATCCCACTGTCTAGGACTTACAGGAGGTACCAGGAGGGCTTCTTGGCCCCCAAGGTCGCTCAGGAGTAAAGAGGACTTCATCCCCCAACCAGTAGTGCTGGAGAAAGATCTCTTAGCAATCCCGCTGTGTGGGACTTACTGGAGATAACAGGAGCCAGGAATATTAAGAATGGAGATGGGGGCTGCGTGGCACACCTCCCAAGGCCAATTTTACCCCGGGGACCCCATCCCCCAGGGCCCGGCATTTCTTTTTTTTAATTTGCTTTTTATAAAAAAAGAATAGGGGCCGTGTGGCCCCATTCCCTGGGCCATTTTTGCCCCCAGGACCCCATCTCCCGGGGCCCGGCCTGTAGTGTGGGTTCCCTGGTCCCATCCAGGGCACCCACATTTAAAACGGTGGGGAATGCGGGGGAAGACTGAAGGCCCCCGCGGTCCCTGCCGGCTCCCTGCCTCCTGAGGGAGCCGGCATTGCTTTGAGACCCAGGAAGCTGCTAACATGCAGCTCCTTGGATCCCAAAGCAATGTGTCTGTTTCCCTACTCGCTTCACAGCGGGCAGGGAACCAGACACTTGCTCTGCTTTCAGCAAGCGAGAGCATTTTCTGCTCTCGCTTGCTGAAAGCAGAGCACTTGTTTGCTATGGCTTCACCCGCCAAGCCATAGCAAACTGCAATGTCCCAGGGGTGGGCACCCTGGGACATTGCTGGATCCGGCCCTGGGGGGGTGGCGGTCCCCAGAGCCATGCAGCCCCCCCTCCTTTGATCAAATTTGCCCTGGGGAGGTGGCGGTTCTTGGGGCTGCTGGTAATGTTATAATTAGCCCTGGGGAGGTGGCAGCACCCCTTAATTATTGTATTTGTGCCACGGGGAGGAGGCAGTCCCGGGGCTGCAAGGGAGCCTGTAGGGGCCCCCCCCGCTTTAAAAAAAAAATAAACTATGTGCCCTGGGGAGGTAGTGGTCCCCAGGGCAGCGGGGGAGGCCCCACGGCCACCCCTGCATTACTTATTTTTTTTAAACAGTTTGCCCCAGGTAGGTGGTGGTCCCCTGGGCAGCAGGGGGAAGAACCCCCCTTTAATGTTATATTTAGCCCTGGGGAAGTCCTGGTGCTGCGGGGGGGGCCTGCATATCTATATGTCTTGCCCCGGGGAGGTTGCAGTCCCCGGGGCAGCAGGGGAGGCCTTATGACCTCCCCTGCATTTTACTTGAAAGAAAACAGTGTGCCCCGGGGCAGTGGGGGGGCAGAGCCCCCCGTTTAATATTATATCTAGCCCCAGGGAGGTGGCTGTCCCCGGGACTGTGCAGGGCCAGCACGGGGCCCCCTGCATCATTATTTAAACTTGCCCCCAGGACCTGGCCCACCCGTGGGCCCTTATTAAACAAAGAGCGGAAGCCCATGCTTTTGCTTTTTTAAAATTTTTGGCGGGAGTCGCTGATCCAGCGCGACTCCTGCTGAATTGTTTTAAAAAAATACTTTTTGGGCCGGGAGGGGTCTCCGTGGGACCCCCCAAGAGGCACCGGGGGTCAGGGAGTTTCTACGCTGCCCCCTTTTCTTTTTTTTAAGTGTTTTTTCTTGTGACTCAGTTCTACCAAGTCACAAGATGGCTGCCAACACTTTCTGGTTTGAAGTGTGGGTAGCCAATCAGATTTCAGGCACTAGATCGGGAGGGTTTGTGGATCTACTGCGGCCTTGTATATCTTAAAAGTCTTTATATTTCTCAGCAACTACTGAACAGATTTACACCAGTTAACAAAAAGCGTGCCTTCTGGACCAAGAGCTACCTTTCTGCCAAACTTGGTGTAATTCCATTCAGCTAGTTCGGACTGTAGCCATGTCTAAAGTTTCCTATGGAATTTGACATGGAGAAAAAGCGTTTTGGGACCCCCCTTTTTCTCAGCCCCAACTTGACGGAACACCACGCAATTTTCAAGACAGCAGCTGAAGTGATTGGCGTATTAGTTTTGAAAACTTCGTGAGGATTCGTTAAACGACGCCAAAGTTATTGGCAAATGAAAAAACGCTCTTCCTATGGAAACGACATCCTAACTATAACTATCTACTGGCCACCGCCAGTAGGTAATATATATATATATATCCGAGCCAAACTGCCTTTTCCCCACCAGTTCTTCGTCGGTGAAAGCAGACACGGACCACGAGATAAGTGCAGTTTCTTTATTTCATTTCGTGTCGGCCATTACGCGTTTCGGTCCAGCCGGACCTTGATCACATGACAACGCTTGTATTTACTCTCCACCCATTTAAAGTGACTTGTGCATTACGTCATTGGTGCAATGGAGGTAGGCATAGAAAACATACTTTTTAATTTTTTCCTTTTGAATTAACATGCCTAAATGCATTCAGTAAAAAACATGGACCACACTAACTAAAAAACGTATAGTTGACCTTATCTTTACAAAGTTAAATATTTATGGCTTTTTACTGACAGCTGATGGAGCAGTAAAAATAAAAAAATAAAATTTAACCCCTAACAAATTATATAATTAATTAATTAAAAATGTTCGTTAAATGTATTAATCAACATTGTATATGTGGGAATGGTAATATGCTAATGTACGTGCTAAATAATCTACTAATGAATGTCCGTGTGTCTAATCATAACGTAAGAATAAAAAGCGTACTAAATAAAATAAATGCATGTTTGTGCTTCATAGAAATAAAATGTGTCGTTGCAAAAACAATAGTGATGGTAAGTAAGGAGCAGCTTAAATGTCGCTTTGCTAGGTAACAACTAATTGGGGTACGTAGACGGGAGGGAAACGAAAGGGATATTTTTCTCTATTTTAATTATGTTTTATTTGCCTCAAATTAGTGCTTCTAAAGTAGAACCGAGTGGCGAGATAAAATGGCCGCCAGTGGGAAGATGTGCGCAGGCGCAAGGGGACACGTGGTACGGGATGAGATTGAAGAAATCTGGAGCCGCGTGATGTATCTGAGAGGCTAGGATGCAAGAAATGGTCAAGGCTGGTGTGACCTAATTGAACTGATAGTGTGCCGTGAGGATCAGGAGAGAGTCCGTGGGAAAGGAGCCCAAGAGAAAGGACAATGACTGCGGAATTCTTGAATGTGTCAAAAGAAGATACAAATGAACTGATCGAATCGGATGGAAATGTTTAAGCGTATGGGAAAGGAAATGATCCAAGGACCCTTGAATCCAAAAGAATTTGATTAAAGAATGAATAAGCTGACATGTATGGACCAATGAGAGAAAAGCGTGATATTAATGTTGCAACAGTTAGTTAGCAAAGTTAGAATTAGGGTATAAGAGGGCCTACTCTTAGTGGGAGGGGGTCAGTTCCAGGCAGTTGATGTCAGTCGCGGTTGCAGTCACAGTCAGTTGCAGTTCGAGAGTCGTGGTTGCAGTAGAGGAGACGGGTTGCAGGTAGCTGATGCTGACGAGCTGAAGTTGCTGTTGCTGTCTTAACTTTACAGTTGAGTATGAGAATCAGGCTATTTCTAATCCCAAAGTTAGGTTAGAAATCATTAGGCTAAATTAGGAAGCTAGGCAGGTAACTAAGGTTCTCGGCTTCATGACAAAATTTCCTTTCTGCAATAAATTGATTATGCTTAATAAAATTGTGAATTTAAAATGAATAATTGAATAAAGTATTAAATCTTTTCATGCTTTTAAAAATTATATAAAATTTAAGATTCTTTAAAAACCAAAATGACTCAGTGGTTATTTTCCTAAATGATTGTGACATGAGTAATTGGTTGATTGTGATTCAGCTGGTCTTAATCACTATGAACTAATTTCTTAAATGAATGATTCATCGACAAAACAATGAGCAGGAATATCTTAAGAAATAATTAAAAGAAAGTGACAAATTAAGGTAAATAGATATCCTTGCTCTTCCAGCGGTACACAAAATGGTGTTCTCCATTTAGTTCTCATGCTTCTCCTAGGAGTACGGAATTTCATAAAGGGGTAAAAGGAAAATCCAGGAGTGTGTGTGTGTGTTTAGGCGATGTTTATGGGCCCCATCGTCATGTGGATATGAGAAATATAGTTTGCCCCTGGATGACCTATAAGTAACCTGGGAGGAGGATAGTTTTATTTGTACGCGCTGCATCAGATTTCTTGGTAGCAGAGTTATGGTTTTCTATAGATTAGTTTAGTGATTATTGTTTATTGATCATTGATTATTTGATGACTAACACTATATGTTGAGTCGCGTTATGTTATATGTAAGTTTTCACGCTTCTGGGATGTAGGAAGTGGAACACGTGTGGCAAGAGAAGTCACATGGAATTTGGTACATGGTCTGAATTCATTTTGGTTATAACACAGGTTGTGTTATGTTAGGGATTTCGGTGTGAAAAGTGTGTAAATGAAATAGCAAATCACGTTTACTTGTGAAACTTTGGCCTTAATTCTCAGGAGCCTAGTCTCCACATGTGTCTTATCCCCAGAGAAACGAGTAAATTGTTTGTTTGAAAGAAGGGTAAGGTAGAGGGAAGTGCTACTTTATCGGCGAAAGTAAATAATTCTGTGGTAGGGTAGAGGTAAGCGCTGCCTACTGGAAAAACAGGATTCTTGTGTAAAAGGACAAAGCTGTCACTTTGTTTAGCGAATCAGACTATGGAATTGTTTATTTGTTGTAACTAACGAAGAAAACTGTAAAAAGAAAAATTGCCGATAAATTTTGTAAAGGAGGGGTAAAGAGTAGAAGTGACGTGAAAAAGTGCCGCGCTAGGATTGGTCAGTGCACTAGTCACGTGAATACAGAGCAGGAGTGACGTAGAAAAGTGCCGCGCTAGGATTGGTTGGTTCGCGGACGGTGGAAATTGTTCTGATTGGTACGTTAGTGTGAATCGCGCTGTAATTGGACGAAGTTCCGTACACAGAAACAGCGTTAGAGTAAAGAGGAAACAAATAGAAAACATGCCGTATTACGAGTATGAAAGGGAGAGAACGTCATGGACAACGAAATTAAAGAATTTCTTTAAGAAAGACAAAAAGGTTGTGACTAGAGAGGGACAAGTAATTCCTCCGCCAAAATCAGCAGCTTCACATATGATGCTGAAATATGGATATCATACGTGCATATGGTTGGATAATTGGGTAAAATATACAAAGAATGATGGAGCATTGGCTTTTCCTGAAAATGGTTCTTTTAATGTAGCGATTTTACGGAATTTAAAAGAAAAGATGCTTAAATTGGAACCTAGACCTAGACCGACACAGTTTGAGGCTTTAACAGAATGGGAAGATGAGATGTATGAGAAAGAAAGATTCAGAGGTATGAAAGGTTATGAGTTCGTGCCCGGAAGAATGTGGGGAATGAATCATGAGGACAGAATAAAACGATGGAGATGTGCTAACATGACAGGAGGTTTGTTTCCAGCTTTTACAGTTGAGGAAGGGACTAAGAAAAACGGACTGAGAAAAAGAAACATTTAGAGAGAGAAAAGTATATGCATGAGAGCGAAACGGATGACGAGTTGCTGGAAGATATATTAAATAAAAATCCACCTCCGTATCAGCAAAATTTCTACAGTGGTGACACCAAATGCGCCACCAATAGAAGCTATGCGAAATGAAAGTCCAGAAAAAAGACAAGAAATAAATAGGTCACAAGAACAAATAAGAACTTCCCAAATTGAGGGAATAGAAAATGATAGTGCAAGAGAATTGGCAAGGACAACAAAAGAACTAACTGAGAAAATTAGAGAATTAACAAAGAATATGGAAGCAGTTACCGTACCCGTAACAATAGGTCCAGTAATACCAGTTTTCGAGAATCAGAAAATTGATGAACGATCTTTGGTGATTCCCTTGAGTTCGCAATTCCAAAGAGAAAAGGAAAGGATAGAAACAAGTCCAGGTACGAGCAATTTGACTAGTGCTTACAGACCAAGTCCACCTGAAAATTTGACAGTGAATGAGTGTAGCGGTAGGAAAATGCCTATGGTAACTGAATCTGCAACAGTGACACCTGAAAAGAGTGGAAATTGGACAGAAATAAATAGTACTCCTATAGGTCCGACTCCTGATGAGTTAAATGAGTGGATGAAAGCTTTTAAAATAAAAGAAACGGAAGAAAAACCATTAGATGTGATCAGATTGAAGATTGACATGGAAGAATTAATTCTAGGAACGATTGGTACAGAAAAGATAAAGAATTATCAGGATGATGAAATAATGTTTCTGTGCAAAAGTATAACATGGAGAGCAAAGAATTTACATGACAAACTAGAAGAAGTGGCCGGTGAGATTGGAATAGATTTTGCAAAAGTAAAAACGTTGCAGAAACCATACAGAGTAGATTTTTGTGAAAAAGATATTGAAAATTTGAATACAGCAGGAAGGCTGACACAGATAAAAGAGTTGATTGTTTTGTTGAGAAAATGGGGTGATGTGGACAGATGGAAGGTTAGATGGACAAAGAAGAATGAGAAAAGTGTAGACAAAGGTTCATTGGCTTTTATGATAACAGAAAAGGAACATGTTGTTAAAGAGTACCCTATGAGAGAAACTCCAGGTGGTAGTTATGTGCATGTTCCCTGGACTAGGCAGGACATCCTGTCATTTACAAATGACTTTCCAAAGTTAAGAGAAAAGCCAGTTGAGTGGTACCGACAGGTAGAAAGGTTTGTAAAGGTCTCGAAAGTGTTGTGGATAGATTTGGATGGATTGTTTGACATAGTGGTACCAACGGATCTATGGTCAGAATGTAAGATTACAGTTGACTGGCCAACTACAGAATATCCAAGAGATCCTAAGACAGGAGCTCCAGGACCAGATGTGATGAAGAAATACGATAAGGTGATTACCTTTTTGAAAAATAAGATTCCTCCAAAAGAAACAGATTGGGTTAAGATTGATAGAACTACACAGGAAAGCAAGGAGAGTGTACATGCATATTATGAGCGATTGTTGTTGGTTTTCAAACAGTATAGTGGTTATGAGGAATTAAGTGAGAAGGATATGAGTCATTTTGTATACCGATTTGTATTTGGCTTGAAACAAGAAATAAGTGATATGATTAAGCAACATATGATAAACTGGCAGAATGCAAGTGTAGATGAGGTGCTGAGGTATGCTAAGTATTGTAGTGATGAAATAGAGAGTAAACAGCGTAAGCTGAAAGAAAAAGCAATGTGGGCACAAGTGAAAGTGGCAGAAAAACAAGAAGCTCAATTGGATAATAATAATGGAAACGAATCAGGACAAAATAAGATGCGACCAAATATAGGTAAAGGAAAAGGACAAGTGAGTCTAGAAGAGGCAAAGAAGAAATGGCCATGTCATAATTATGGAAAATTAGGGCATTGGAGAAATGAGTGTAAGTTCCCACCTAAACCTAATCCGGAACATCAATCATTAACTCCACAGGTGCAGAATGAGGTAGTTGTTCAACAAAATCAGGTGCCACAACCACCACTTCCCAACACTGTTAACCAGCAAAGATACAGTACAGAAACAGGATTCTACGGAGGAGAGCAGGTAACACAGTTGCCGAGAGCAGCTAACATTTCCCAGTATTGGTTGCATCAGAGTGAGGATGACCCGGATGAAAGTTTCTGACGGTGCGCAAGAGAGGGAAAGAGTGCGTGCTTGGCGCAACTCTAGAGGTAGATCAGTCTGGTCCCTTTGTGGATGGAGAAGTGAATGGAGCAAACGTAACATTCCTTGTCGATACTGGAGCTACCCGTTCTACTGTTAGGTCAGTGGAAATTCCGAACCTTCCTCTCTCAGGTGAATGCATCCAAGTGGTAGGAGTTGCCAATCAGCAGATTAAAACCCCACTTACTGAATTGGTAGAAGTAAAAATTGGTTCTTTTAGGAAAATGCATAAATTCGTAGTGTGCGATTGTAGTCCTGTAAATCTTCTAGGTCGTGACCTCTTGTGTAAAATGAATTGCACAATTTATTGTACACCAGATGGAATTGGTTTTCAGACTTCAGACGAAGATGCTTTGTATAAAGTAACCTTGATGAATCAGGAACCTGAAATGAATGGGTTGTTTCCTGCATTTGATGCAGGAAAACTTCCAGAAGAATTAAAAAGTACAGTGAAAGAAAGTGTGTGGGATTTTACAGGAGAAGACATTGGATTAATGAGAGAAGTTGATCCTGTAAAAGTGACAGTGAAAGAAGGGATAAGTTATCCAAACACGCCACAGTACAAATTAACTCCAGAAATAATTGAAGGAATAACTCCTGTGATAAATAAGATGATTGAACAGGGAATTCTGAAAGAAATCATGAGCAGTCCATGTAATTCACCTATTATGGGACTGAAAAAGCCAAATGGAACATACAGAATAGTACAGGATTTGAGAAAGATCAACAAAATAGTTGTACCATGCTGTCCAATAGTGCCAAACCCTGCAGTGATTCTATATCAAATTCCGCATGAAGCTGAGTGGTACACTGTGATAGATTTGTGTCATGCATTTTCTCTATTCCTTTGCATCCAGATAGCCAGCCATTATTTGCATTCCGTTTTGGAGAGCGTATTTTGGCATGGTGCCGAATTCCTCAGGGGTATACAGAGAGCCCTCAATTTTTAATCAGATTCTAAAGAAATCTCTGGAAGATTTAAAAATGCCAGAAAAATCAGTGATGGTGCAGTATATCGATGACCTATTGGTGGCATCGAAAACCAAAGAGGCATGTGTAAGTGACACAATTGCTTTACTGAACCATTTGGAGAAAAGAGGACATAAGGTGTCCCCTTCAAAATTACAGTTTTGTCAGAAAGAAGTCCAGTATTTAGGACATAAAATTGAGAAAGGAGTGCGGAAAATAGCGACAGAAAGAGTAAGAATGATTCAAGGAATGAGAGCACCAATGACTCAAAGAGAGGTAAGAATGTTTTTGGGAATGGTTGGATATTGTCGACAATGGATAAGTGGATTTTCTTTGATTGCAAAACCATTACAAAAATTGACAAAGAAAGATGTAAAAGACCCTTTTGAGTTGAACAAAGAAGAAATGAAATCTTTCAAAGAATTGAAAAGGAAACTGTGTGAGGCCCCTGCATTAGGCATGCCTGATTATGAGAAAGATTTTGAGTTATACTGCAGTGAAAGAGATGGATGTGCATTTTCAGTACTAGTACAAAAACATGGCACCATGAAGAGGCCTATAGCTTACTTTTCAGCTGTTTTAGATCCTATAGCAAAGGCATTGCCTGGATGTTTGAAAGCAGTTGCTGCTACTTGTGTAAGTCTGGAACAAAGTGAAGGTATAGTGATGGGGTATCCACTGAGAGTATATGTTCCCCATTCAGTAGAAATTCTTTTGACAAGAACAAAAACACAGTACATGACACATAGTCGGCTGACTAAGTACGAAAAAGTCATCTTGAGTGCAGAAAATGTGACCATAGATAGATGCATAAATGTAAATCCTTCGACTTCATTGCCAGATGAAGAGAGTATAATTGAACAAGATGAAGTAGATCATGATTGTCTGAATGTGCTGGAATATTGCACAAAACCAAGAGCTGACATAAAAGATGAACCGTTAAAGGAATCCGATTATGTCATGTTTGTAGATGGTTCATGTTTACGCACAAAGGAAGGAGTGTTAAGCGCAGCTTATGCAGTATGCACAGTGGCAACTGTAATGGAAGCGTCTTGTCTGAAAGGAGTTAGGTCTGCCCAAGTTATGGAACTAATTGCTTTGATTCAAGCATGTAAATTGGGGAAAAATGTACGAATCACGATTGTGACCGATAGCCAATATGGTTTCGGCATCGTACATGATTTTGGCCAGATTTGGTCACAAAGAGGATTTTTGACATCTGCAGGAACACCTATCAGAAATGGAGATTATGTTAAAAAACTGCTTGAGGCGATACAGCTGCCTAAACAAATAGCTGTAGTGAAGTGCAAGGCGCATAAGAAAAACGAAGATTACATAGCGGTTGGCAATAATTATGCTGACGAGATCGCTAGATATTGTGCGGAAAACATGGCGTCCCTGAACAGAAATAGAGAAAGGGAGCATGTCTCTTGTCCTTTGCTTTTCACTAATGCAGTCGAAACATGGGATGAAGTAAGGCAGTTACAAGAAACAGCAAGAGATGAGGAAAAGGATTACTGGATTAAAGCAGGATGTAGAAGACAGGAAGATAATGGAGTGTGGGTATACAGAGATGAAAGACCAGTTATGCCTGATAGCATGATTGCAGACATGGCACGGATGTACCATGGACAAGCTCATATTGGGAGAGATGCAATGATCAGACTTTTTAGACAAACTTGGTATAATCCAAAATTCAGAGCCATTGCTGAAAGTCTTTGTCAAAGATGTCTTATTTGTCAACAATTTAACCCAGGAAGAAAAACAGTAGTGAGTCTAGGAACAATAGGACGAGAAGGAGGTCCATTCACAAGGATACAGATGGATTTTATTGAGATGCCCCCTAGTAACAGATTAAGATATGTTCTGGTGGTCGTCTGTTTGTTCTCTCGTTGGGTGGAGGCATACCCCACAAGAAGGAATGATGGAACAACAGTGGCAAAACTTATGCTACGAGAGTTCATTCCGAGGTATGGTTTTCCAGTCACAGTTGAGACAGATAGAGGAACACATTTTCAAAATGAGTTGATCCAATTGATTTGTGAAGCATTGAGTATTAAACAAAAACTACATTGTGCTTACAGACCAGAAGCTTCTGGGGTAGTAGAGCAGATAAATGGAACGATTAAAAACAGATTAGGAAAAATGTGTCAAGCTACAGGACTCAAATGGCCAGATGCACTGCCTCTTGTTCTGATGACCATCAGAAGCATCCCTGAAAAGAAAACGGGACTCAGTCCTCATGAAATGATCATGGGACGAGCAATGAGACAAGCCCACGTACCAGTCAACAAGTTATTGACAATAACTGATGATCTAATACTGGATTATTGCAAAGGACTGGCTGATGTGGTGCGTTCTGTATTTCATCAGGTTGGACCGGATGCGACCACTCTTGAAAGAAAACCAGCCCACGACTTGAATCCAGGAGACTGGGTCCGTATTAAAGTCCACAGGAGAAGAAACTGTCTAGTTCCGCGTTGGAATGAGCCAAGACAGGTAATCCTAGTAACAACGACTGCTGTCAAGTGTGCAGGAGTAAAGAACTGGGTTCATGCCAGCCACACAATCAGAATTCCAGAACCTACAGATCGACATGTGAGTCGGCGTCTGGAAGTGTGGGATAAAAGTTTAACGGCGGGAACAACCAAGATAAAAGAAAGGGTGCCAGAACTTGAAGATCGACCTGAAAGTCGACATCTGGAGACCCCAACGGAAAACACCTCTAGAGAAGAAGAGGAAGAAGAAGAAGAAGAAGAAAGAAATTCAGAAGTTCCAGAACTTGAAGATCGACCTGTAAGTCGACATCTGGAAATATCTGACACAACTTCAGGATCTGATGATTCAGCTGCAAATTGGGAAGAATTTCGAAAGGGAACTTGGGGTTATAAACCAATTAGAGAAGAAACTGAGCAAGAAATTGAGTTAAATGAACAACCAAGTACAAGTTATGGTGGAAATCCTTCAGAAACAATATTAATAGATGAAGTAGGGAAAGAAGTACACAAAAGTTAGAAAATCGAGAAGAACCCCGAGGAGCAATAGGGATAGATAGAGAAACAGGAGAACAGGGAAATTCAGAAGCAGATAAGGAGGAAAACACCAAATCGGAAGAACCCCGAGGAGGGACAGTGATAAGGGAAAACAAAAAGGAAAAGACAGATCCACCAGTAGGAGATGATGAGATTATAAGTTTCAAAATAAGAAACAATAGTGAGACAGTTGAAACAGAAACAGAAGAAAGTGGAGGAGAGGAAAAAGCAAAGACTGAATCAAGAAAAAGAAATTGGAGATCGGAAAGAGAAGAAAGAGAGGGTGAGGTCAAAAGGCCAAGAAAAGGAGATAATTGGCCCAACAGCTATGTAAGAAAATTGAGATATAGAATAATAAGAGCAGAAGATGAAGATGCTGAACAAGTAAATGAAGTAACAAGTCAAAAGGAACAAGAAAAACCCAGTGGAAAAAGATTACAAAAGTCCAAAAGGACAAGAAAAATAAATTCAAAATTTAAGTCACCTGAGTGGCTGTATATTGCACTAACAGATTACAAAGGAGAAGAAGAAAACACTCACGGAAACCAGAGACTGAGAAGTCGGATGGGAAAAGGTGAGATGCAACGAAACTGAAGTGAAGACTTAAAGTGCTTCTGCCGGACGTGACAATTTACTGGACGTGACAAATCACCGGATGTGACAACGAAAGAATTCTGGAGAGAATTAAAGAAAGTACTAAGCAAAGACTTTTGGAGGCAGAGTGGCATCTAAGTCATTTCTGAGGTGTAGTGACACAATTTTCTGAAAAATTAACAAATAGAAAAAGAAAAATGGAAAATAATGAGAATAGAAGAAATAAATGTGATTTTATAAAGAGATGGTGCAAAATGTGCTGCTTTTGTACAGGGTTATTAATGACCATATGGATAGTATTAGCAATCACAATTCCTATTAGTGTAGCTGTGGTAGAAGCAAAGAATGATACTAAACAAGAAAAAGAAACTAATATTAAAGAACAAGTTGTTTTAAGAAGTAGTGCAGAGTTGCATAAGGATAGGTCAGTAACAGATTTTTCAAAGAATGTTTTTACAAAGTTGTTGTATGAGTACGTAAAAACAATGGAAGTGAGAGATTGTTATGTTTGTATGCAATTGCCTGCATCAGTATCTGAAGGTGTGACTTATCATCACTTACCTTTGACTTATGGAATAACATGTAGTGTAATAGCAAGTTTATTTTATAAAACAGGTAGATTAGAATCTTATTATACTGATATAGATAAAATATTTGCAAACATTCCTGTAGTGCCAGAACTTAACAAAGTAAAACCAGCAAAGGTTTTAGGAGAATTCTTTTTAGAACATAGAAAATTAACGTTAGAAGAAATAGTTAGTAACAACCTTACCTGTGAGTTAAGGAAAGAAGAAAAAGTATTTCTAGACATGGTTGAGGAAAGAAGAATGAAATTTCAAAAAGAAGCAATAAAAGAGGAAGGAAAACGCTTATGGACGTTTGAGGAAGGAAATCATGAAGGGAAAAAGATAAATGCAGCAATGACATTAGATTGGCCGCAAACAGGAAAGTTGTGCATTAGGAGAAATAAGACAGTCTATGACAATTACTTTGTAGGTTCCAGTGTCTGCCATGACAATTATCAAATTCTGGGAGGTTGGGGATTCAAAGGTGGAAAAGATCCAATATTTCCAGGTATCTATTATATTTGTGGGAATAGAGCTTATTACAGGTTACCGGACCATTGGTATGGAACTTGCTATGTAGGCCTGGTCTTTCCAAAAATCTTTCACATGGACAGAGAAGAAAAGGGAACATACAAGATGATTAATAGATTTAAACGTAGAAAGAGGGAAAGTTTTTCAGAAATTGTAGGAGATATTTTTGGAGCATTGATACCAGCAGTGGGAATATCTTTGAATGCATTTAAAATTGGAAGTTATCCACAGTAGTAGATCGTTTGTCTACAGATACTGCGGGAGGGTTCTTAATGGTAAATACCGAAATGGTTGCCATGAGAGCTATGGTGATGCAAAATCGGCTTGCCCTTGATATTCTTTTGGCAAAAGAGGGTGGAGTCTGTGGAATGTTAAAAGTCCAACATTGTTGTACTTACATTCCGGATAACAGTGAAAATATACAGAAGTATATTACAAATATTACAAGTCTGCACAAAGAATTAGTCCCACTGGAGGTTGAAAGTGTTTTGGGAAAACTTGGTAGAGGGTTTTCCTCAGTAGCAAATTGGTTAACTAGGATGAGTAAACTAGTAATAGGGAAAGTTATAATAGTAGCAACTATAGTGATATTGTTAGCAATGATATTGAAAATAGTGATAACATGTATAAAGAGAAAAGTAAGACAGAATAAGATAAGAAGAAATAACAGAATAATGAGAGAAAGAGAGAGAGAAATGGGTGAAATTGAGTTGGAGAAAATGAAAGAAAGCATGTATAAAGAGACTAAAAGGCAAGATGAAGAAGAGACAGAGATATGAATAACAGAAAGTAAAGGATGAAAGACATGCTGCCTGAAAAGAAGTATGACTTGGTTTTATGTGGTGATTTAAAAATCACCAAAGGGGGGATTGATGGAGCAGTAAAAATAAAAAATAAAAATTTAACCCCTAACAAATTATATAATTAATTAATTAAAAATGTTCGTTAAATGTATTAATCAACATTGTATATGTGGGAATGGTAATATGCTAATGTACGTGCTAAATAATCTACTAATGAATGTCCGTGTGTCTAATCATAACGTAAGAATAAAAAGCGTACTAAATAAAATAAATGCATGTTTGTGCTTCATAGAAATAAAATGTGTCGTTGCAAAAACAATAGTGATGGTAAGTAAGGAGCAGCTTAAATGTCGCTTTGCTAGGTAACAACTAATTGGGGTACGTAGACGGGAGGGAAACGAAAGGGATATTTTTCTCTATTTTAATTATGTTTTATTTGCCTCAAATTAGTGCTTCTAAAGTAGAACCGAGTGGCGAGATAAAATGGCCGCCAGTGGGAAGATGTGCGCAGGCGCAAGGGGACACGTGGTACGGGATGAGATTGAAGAAATCTGGAGCCGCGTGATGTATCTGAGAGGCTAGGATGCAAGAAATGGTCAAGGCTGGTGTGACCTAATTGAACTGATAGTGTGCCGTGAGGATCAGGAGAGAGTCCGTGGGAAAGGAGCCCAAGAGAAAGGACAATGACTGCGGAATTCTTGAATGTGTCAAAAGAAGATACAAATGAACTGATCGAATCGGATGGAAATGTTTAAGCGTATGGGAAAGGAAATGATCCAAGGACCCTTGAATCCAAAAGAATTTGATTAAAGAATGAATAAGCTGACATGTATGGACCAATGAGAGAAAAGCGTGATATTAATGTTGCAACAGTTAGTTAGCAAAGTTAGAATTAGGGTATAAGAGGGCCTACTCTTAGTGGGAGGGGGTCAGTTCCAGGCAGTTGATGTCAGTCGCGGTTGCAGTCACAGTCAGTTGCAGTTCGAGAGTCGTGGTTGCAGTAGAGGAGACGGGTTGCAGGTAGCTGATGCTGACGAGCTGAAGTTGCTGTTGCTGTCTTAACTTTACAGTTGAGTATGAGAATCAGGCTATTTCTAATCCCAAAGTTAGGTTAGAAATCATTAGGCTAAATTAGGAAGCTAGGCAGGTAACTAAGGTTCTCGGCTTCATGACAAAATTTCCTTTCTGCAATAAATTGATTATGCTTAATAAAATTGTGAATTTAAAATGAATAATTGAATAAAGTATTAAATCTTTTCATGCTTTTAAAAATTATATAAAATTTAAGATTCTTTAAAAACCAAAATGACTCAGTGGTTATTTTCCTAAATGATTGTGACATGAGTAATTGGTTGATTGTGATTCAGCTGGTCTTAATCACTATGAACTAATTTCTTAAATGAATGATTCATCGACAAAACAATGAGCAGGAATATCTTAAGAAATAATTAAAAGAAAGTGACAAATTAAGGTAAATAGATATCCTTGCTCTTCCAGCGGTACACAAAATGGTGTTCTCCATTTAGTTCTCATGCTTCTCCTAGAGTACGGAATTTCATAAAGGGGTAAAAGGAAAATCCAGGAGTGTGTGTGTGTGTTTAGGCGATGTTTATGGGCCCCATCGTCATGTGGATATGAGAAATATAGTTTGCCCCTGGATGACCTATAAGTAACCTGGGAGGAGGATAGTTTTATTTGTACGCGCTGCATCACAGCCTGTAATTTATAAATCTTCATGAAATATAAAAACAGTATTAAAAATAATAAAATACCATTTATAATAAATACATACATTTCATGACAATAATTTCGAATAAATATTCCTTTAAAATGTAAGGGAGGGAATTAGACCTAATTTTTAAAGAAATCGGTTTTGATTCAAAGCGTTCCAAAAATCTTTTTATATTTGCATATATATATATGTCATCCAATAAAGCGTCGCTTATGCCCGAGCCTGCTTGTACGGTGAGTTTCGCGGCGAGGTAGCGAACCTCATGAATAAATCCAACTCTGTAGTCGTGGCCAGTAAGGATTCCCTGGCCCAAACATCACCACAGTACCACAACTCAAATCTTGATCAGCGTTTTTATTTTACACTGGCAACAAAAAATCCCAACGTGTTTCGGAGTTTCCTCACTCCTTGGTCACGGGTTAGGTTTGTACTTCACTTCCGCTTCTTTTTAAAGAAACAAAACATATGTCTCGCGCCCGTCATAGGCATAAACAAAATACTTTCTCTGTCAGTTTCAGTATTGTTAATAAAGAATTCATTCAATCGCATTCGAGTGATTTTGAATGAACATAATTATTTCTCCTGACCTGCAATTCGATTCGCCAGGCAAAAGGCAGTACCAAACAAAACATCTCAAGGGCAATTAGTCCCATATTTACAACACCGTGTCCCATTGCTAAGACCGGCTTGTCGTGTTTCCGTAGTCCGTTTAAAACCTCCGACATCCTTATTATGCCCCAGTTGGCCTTATATAGATCTGAGTCCGACATTAAAACATAAGTCCATCTTTTTAGACAATATGAACTGGAGGTGTTATTTGATGACCTTCCAAAATGAATCTGGTTATGTCAGATCCATGATTTCATGGATATCAAATGGTGATAAAACATAGGAAATATTATTTCGCAATCAGTTCTACCCTAGTGGGTTGTATATCACAATAAAGCCCCAGTGGGCTAAACACCACTCATTATTTCAATGAAAATGGTAACTCTTATACTGAGATCAAATGTTAGCTGGTCAGTGTCCAGCCAGGCACAATTGAGATAAAATAGCTCTCCTGCGTTTCCGGATTCTTGTATCTGAAACAAACAGACAGAAAAAAGTAATGATTAAAATCCAATTCACAACAACACATACATTATAAAGGCAAAACCCTATACAGAAGGAAGGTCACATTCTTCTCATACTGGACTTTTAATTAGCCTAAATGAACAGCCAATTCTTCATCCAGGTTTAACCCTGTCGGATGAAGTGTGTTGTATTTTATAATTATTTTTGATTCTAGTCTCCTCAGTTCAAATGTTCGGTTACCCCCTCTCTCCCGGTTTGGGATTCTGCCAAGGACCACAAATTTCAAAAGGTTGCAATTTTGATTATGATATGCTTTAAAATGACAGGCAATTGGATATTGTTTGTCATCATTTCTGATGGCATGCATATGTTCTAGCACCCGTTTCTTTGCCATATGGATAGTGCTTCCTACATAGGATTTTTTGCACGGACATCGTAAAGCATAAACAACGTACTCTATGTTGCATGTTAGTTGTTTGTCAATGACATATGGTTTCTGATCATCGCAATCCTTTTGTGCATGGGTGGCAAACAACCATGAATGTTCAACCACAATGTTAAGAATTTTGGTGAAGTATGCACAAAAGGATTGCGAAAAATTGAAGCACGAAATTGAGCAATATACTATTAAACTCAAGGAAATATATTCACAAGATGAATTTGAAGCAGAAATGGCTAAACTTGAAACAAGATTACAAAAGGTGGAAGATGAAATTAAAATAAAAAACAGAGGAAATTCCACCGCGATGAAATGGACTATAAAAAAGGACAAATTCTAATGTTTGGCAGGAAATTCGATCATTTAAGAACGACTATAGATGAAATCTCAAGAACTGAGCAACCATCCACCTCTAGAATTGTTTTGGATGAGAATGTGGAACTAAGCACTAATAAGGAAATGGTACCAAGAGAGACGACTGACAGTGATCAAAGTGAGAGTGATGTCTCTGTTCACTCAGAAACCGCGGGAGTAAAAGCCCGAATTTTAAAAGAGTTCGACCTCATGGCCAGAGGAAGAACAAATATCCTGACCAACAAGGGCACCCCAGTGCAAAGAGGTCGAGGAGGCAGAGGAGGAAACAATCAACGAGCGAAGGATCAGCAGGAAAGCCCAGTGGGAGTACTAACAAGGGGAAAAAAAGCTGGAAAATGAAGAACAATAAAACAGTGGTAAATTTATCAGATCTAGTGCTTAGTAAACACCAAATGGAAGTTTTAGCATTAAGTCTCTCTTTCTGCCCGACCTCCAACTTTAATTACACTGAAAGCCGTATAGATCTTTTCCATTTCAAAAGAAAATTAAAAGTAAAAAAATGGCATGCTGCAAAAAATGTACAAAAACCCATGTTGCAGCAAGCACAAACTATTTCGTTAAACGTCAATGACATTGATGTATTGCACACCATGTATGAGCTTGAAGGGGATGTTAATTTCATTGATGATCCATTTCTAAATTTAGTTAATGATGACATTGATGTGAGTATGAGTGCCTCAAGTGGTTTTAAACCTAAGTCGGTCTTCATGCTTCAAATTACTAATGATCCCATTGATATATTTCAAAAGGGTATGATTCAGGAACTAAAACGTATTAGTTTTAAAAAACCAAACATCACTAAGAATCTAAAAAAAGCACATATAGATGCAATTAAGGAACTAGAGAATAACACAAGTATCGTTATCAAAAAGTCTGATAAGGGCGGGAACGTTGTAGTGTGGCCCCTTGAAATGTACTTGAAAGAAGGGAGTAAACAGTTGAATGATACAGACAGATATGAAATGTCATCTAGAAATTGTTATGATGATGCCAATAAGAAGTATGTAGACAAACTGATTAATTGGAGAGACCAGGGAATCCTTGAATGGGATGAATATCAGTTTTTGATTTGTAAGTTCCCTAAAATCCCAGCACTTTATTTGCTGCCTAAACTGCATAAAGATGTTTCCAATCCACCAGGGAGACCAATTGTCTCGTCCAGGGGAAGCATGCTAGAGAGTACATTGAAATACGTCGATTACTTTCTACAACCTTATGTGCATGCTCTCCCCTCATATGTCAGAGACACTAGAGATTTTTTGAGGCTGATCAATGATATAATCTGGAATGATGATTATTTGCTATTGAGTTTGGATGTTAACAGCCTATATACTTGTATTCCGCATGATTTAGGAATAGATGCATGCAGACATTTTCGTAAGGGAAGATCGTTATCTTATCTTCTACATACGGAAATGTTAATAGAAATGATCCATATCTGCCTGACGAATAACTTCTTCCTTTTCAACAAGCAGGTATATAAACAAACCCAGGGGACGGCGATGGGCACTTGCTTTGCCCCCAGTTTTGCCTGGTTGTACCTGGGATGGTGGGAAAAGCAAGTGGTCAATAATATCGGGCAATTTGAAAACCACGTCGTCCTCTGGGTAAGGTACATTGATGACATCTTCTGTATCTGGAAGGGCACTCAAAAGGAGGCCCAGGAATTTATCAACACACTAAATGATAATTCATTAAACCTGACGTTCAGCAGTCATATGGATGAAAAAATAATTGAATTTCTCGACCTTAAGCTTGTAGTTAAAAAGAATAAATTAGTAAGCTATTTGCTTAGAAAGGAAACAGCAGGCAACAGTCTGTTATGAGCTGATAGCTGCCACCCTACCTCATTGATTCGAAGCATTCCATATGGCAAATTATTAAGAGCCAGACGAAATTGCAGTACAGAGGAGGGGTTTATAAGAGAGAAGGAAGTCATGACACAGAGGATCATTGAAAGGGGTTACAGTAATAAGATCATTCAAAAAGCTATTGAGAAAGTTGAACAGCTAGATCGAAATGAGTTACTGATCCCCAAACAGAAAGAAGACAGTGAAGAATCTAAAATCCGATTTATCACGAGGTACCACAATCAAACATGGGAAATTAAAAAGAGCCTAAAAAAATACTGGAAGTCCTTAAAACATATCCAGATCTTGCTATACCTATTGGTATATAAACCCAGGAATAACATTCAGGAAAACAAGATCCTTAAAGGACACTCTAAGTCATTGCCTAGTAAGTCCTGAGAAAGACAAAAATGAGATCAAGGGTTTTTCCACATGTAATCATTGTAAAGCCTGTAAATACAGTGACAGCTGTAAAACAGTAAGATTAGGAGATGATCAGAAACCGTATGTCATTGACAAACAACTGACATGCAACACAGAGTACGTTGTTTTTGCTTTAAGATGTCCGTGCAAAAAATCCTATGTAGGAAGCACTATCCTTAAGGCAAAGAAACTGGTGCTAAAACATATGTGTGCCATCAGAAATGATGACAAACAATATCCAATTGCCCGTCATTTTAAAGCCTATCATAATTAAAATTGCAACCTTTTGAAATTTGTGGTCCTCGACAGAATCCCAAACCGGGAGAGAGGGGGTAACCGAACACTTGAACTGAGGAGACTAGAATAAAAAACAATTATAAAATACAACACACTTCATCCGACAGGGTTAAACCTGGATGAAGAATTGGCTGTTCATTTGGCTAATTAAAAGTCCAGTATGAGAAGAATGTGACCTTCCTTCTGTATAGGTTTTTGCCTTTTTAATGTATGTGTTGTTGTGAATTGGATTTTAATCATTACTTTTTTCTGTGGGTTTGTTTCAGATACAAGAATCCAGAAACGCAGGAGAGCTATTTTATCTCAATTGTGCCTGGCTGGACACTGACCAGCTAACATTTGATCTCAGTATAATAGTTATGTTTATTCAAAATCACTTGAATGCGATTGAATGAATTCCGTATTAACAATACTGAAACTGACAAAGAAAGTATTTTGTTTATGCCAATGACGGGCGCGAGACATATGTTTTGTTTCTTTAAAAAGAAGCAGAAGTGAAGCACAAACCTAACCCGTGACCATGGAGTGAGGAAACTCCGAAACGCGTTGGGATTTTTTGTTGCCAGTGTAAAGTAAAAACGCTGATCAAGATTTGAGTTGCGGTACTGTGGTGATGTTTGGGCCAGGGAATCCTTACTGGCCACGACTACAGAGTTGGATTTATATATATATATATATGTATATATATATATACGTATTCTTTTTGCTTCTCACTAGCCGCCGCACCTCACATCTCTGGTGCTGCAACACGCGAGAGTGAAACCGCACAGCAATTATCCCACAAGACAACCCTCTCCTGGTTGTTCATTGATAAAGCACACTCTCCGGAACTTTTAAAGTTTTAATATGCCACAAAAAAGCACTGACAGACACGTTTCGGCACAAAGCCTTTCTCAATTCTCAAAAATAATTAAGGCAAAAAACAAATTTTAAAACTATAACAGGGTCCAGCCACTGGCGATAATAATTCATAACTTGTCTCATACCTCATATCTCAATTTCATTTCATGGGTAATGTTAGCACCGTTAGCTACAATCTGTCTAGGTTAAGCATTTTAACTCCATATTTCATCATTTCTAGTCCAAACATTAAGCCCTGAATGGGCTTTTGAATTTCACACATATATTTGGCATTCATAGTCCGATCTGTAACATCAATTTAAGTCCCAAGAATGAAAAATATAATACAGAAAAACAAAATCAACCATGAGGGATAGCCATTCCAAAGAATCAAGGAATCTAAACGTTAAAAAAAACTCTAAAACAATTTTAAAAATCCATCAATCGAACAGATAGCTTCTCTCTAGCCTACATGTATCCAGAGCTCCTCATCAGTATTGAGACCGACTGGGATCCTGGTTCTGAGTTCCACAATATACCTGGACTCCATTTGTCTGAGGAGTCTAACTCTATCTCCACCCCTCTCTCTATGGATCATCTGATCAAAGCAGAAGAATTTTAATTTATCTCCTCTGCCTTGATGCACTTCTGCAAAATGCCCTCCAACCGGATATGTGTTGTCCTGATTGTTTATGGCTTTTATATGCTCTAGGACTCGTTTTTTGGCCTGGTGGACTGTGCACCCGATTTATTTTTTATCACAGGGGCATACTAGGCAATAGACTACAAAATCCGAGTTGCAATTCAACAACTTTGGGATCTTTCTCTTATCCTTTCTCCCTGGAAATTTATATTCTTTCATCCTAGCACTTCCTCTGCACGCTTTGCATTAGGTGCATGTATAAAAGCCAGTTACCTCCATACTTCGTGCTGATCTCTCCACGAAATGGCTATGGACCAAGATGTCTTTCAAAGAGACACTTTTTCTGTAAGTCACGTCTGACTGGTTAGCCAATTCTTTGCCCAGTATTGCTTCTGTTTGGAGAATACTCCAATGTCTCTCAATCGCTCCAAGAATCTGCTTAGACTCAGTGGAGAAATTGAGGATCAGTCTTACCTTCTCACTTGTGTTACCCCTCACTTCCCTTCTTCGTGTGTGTGTTAGGAGCTCTAGCCTTTCTTTCTTATGTACTTTTTCACTTGCACCCTTAACACTGACTGTGCATATCCTCTCTCTCTAAATCTCATGAGAGTTTCTTCTTCAGCTTTGATGTAATCCTCAGTGAGAGAACAATTGCGTTTTGTTCTCAAGAGTTCACCAAAGAAAATGCTGTTTATAAGACAACGTGGATGCTGACTATGTGCGTTCAAAGTAGTGTTCCCTACCGTGGGCTTTCTAAAGAGCTTGGTACATAGCTTAGTCTGTCAACAGAAACAGTGAGATCTAGAAATGGCACATCTGTCTTACTTATCTGGTTGGTAAATCTCAAATTCAAATCATTGTCATTCAAGTTAGAAATATATTCTTCAGCCTCCAATTGGGTACCACGCCATACTATGAACAAATCATCTATATATCTTGCCCAAAAGGCAATTTCCTCCACCCATCTTTCATTGGTCACCTCCCAGGCCACGTGCTTCTCCCACCAGCCTACGGATAAATTTGCACAACCAGGGGCAAAGCATGTGCCCATGGCAGTCCCCTGTATTTGTAAAAACAGTTGACCAGCAAACAGGAAAATGTTGTTATTTAGACAGAAAGAGGCCATCCGAAGCAACATTAAATTATGCTCCTGATATTTCAACGGCCTGCTCTTTAAAAAATAAACCAATGCGGCAAGCCCTTTTTCATGTGAAATACATGTGTATAAACTGGCAATGTCCAAGGTGATCAGCATAAAATCCTCTTCCCATTGGATATCTTGAGTGAGCCGAATGAAGCCCGTCGTATCTTGAATAAATGAACTTAAGTCTTTGACCATGGGAAATAAGAAGGAATCCACATAGATCGAGGCGCATTTGTCAGTTTTGTGATGGTTGCACACTAAATGCAATAAACAATCCATTGATATGGTAAAGCCTCGAGTGCTCAGCGTCTATTTGGGTTGACGTGGAAATATATTATATATATACATATATATATATATATATATATATATATATATATATATATATATATATATATATCAAAGGTTAAAATAGCGTTATAGTTAGGTGAATTCGTCATTGACAACATTAATGTTTTGAACCAAAATATCCACAGAACTTTACCAGTTATAATCAGCAGATCTAACTATAACTTCAGCTACCAGCATGCACTGCTTATGACCTTGCATATCACTCATGATATGTTCTATGACATCATGCATGACATCACTGATGGTGTAAGTCGCGGCGAATTCTCTGCAATGAGAATTCTCAATGTGAAGATTCCGCCCTCAGTGCGAAGACTCCCTCACGACTGCCGGGCCTTTGCCACAAGTGCAGAGGCCCTTTGTGAATCAGGACCTATATGCCTGACTCTCTGCTCTTAACTATTTCTCCTAATATCTGTCTCTCAACATCTTTCCTTTGCCTTTTCTTTCTCTCTTTTTATTGCTATCTTTCTCTCACTTTCTATTTACATCTTTTCACCATTTCAATTATTTCCTTTCTCTGCCTCACTCATTTCCAACTTTATACTCTCTCAGCTCCAACATTTGTATTTGTACTCTTACCGCCTCATTGCACGCTGGCTGGTACTCCCACGTTCTAAGCTTACTAAGTTCTGATAGGCATCCCTTCACCATGCACATTCATGGGGAGGAAGACTGCACAAAAACGATTCTGGTGGTCAGGATGCACTAGTGGGCAGTGTAAAGCGGGGCAGTGGGCAAGTAAACCTGTGCATGGCTGCAAAGTAGACCGCTGACCAGGGTTCTCACCTGGCCAGTATTTTTATATCAACACCTGGAAAGAATTGGTATAATCAGTGAATATAAAGATATTGAAGTATCAAACTAAAACAGCAACCGGGGGCTAGCTGTGATTTAGACTTTGGTTGCTTTCATAGCTGAAATCTCCTGCTGTTCAAGTTAGTCCAGAGTTGCAGACTTAATTGACCTGGGTTGCAAGAAGTCTAATGCAAATGCAAGCTATAGCTACCCTTAAACCATGTCCAGGCACATAAGCAAACTTAAAACTTATCAGCTCTGTAGTGCTGCAGTAGCAACTAGGATTGTCACCTTCTTTAAAGAGAAATATCAGCTATTTGCTCATGTTGGAGGCTACAAATGGGCAGTGGCGGCCAACACAAATCAAAAGTGGTGGTGGGTGGAGGTGGCGCAGGGGGAGTGCTGGGGGAGCGCAGTGGGTGTTAATAATAAATAAATAAAACGTACCTGATGCTGCCGGCGGCCTCGGTGCTCCTCTGCACCTGCTCCCAGCAGTCCCTGGGACAGCATCAGAGACTCCCCATCGAATCCCAGTGCTGCTCTCATGCTATTACCGAGCATGAGTGCAGTGCGGGATTGGTCTGAGTGAGCTGGTTTAACTCTCACTCAGGCACAGGGAGTCTGTGCTGTTTCTACAACCCGGCTGCACTATACAGCCGGGTTGGAGAAACCTATCTGCGCATGTCTGTTTGGCCGGCCTAAAACGGCCGGCCAAACTGACATGTGCACTTAGCAGTGCACATCACTCCACCCCATTTGCCATGGCCCGTCCTGGCCCCTCCCTACACACTCTGACTCAGCCAGCAGCTGAAAAACAAAACAATAATAAAATATTGTTTTATTTTTCAGCTACTGGCTCTGAGCCAGTGGAGCAATGCTCCTCCGCCATTGCGCAGGAGCTGCCGCTCCAAATGGGTCAGGGACTGGTACACAAATTTCTGTAAAATCCTCTTTTCAAATTGCATCTCTCTCTCGGTTTCCTTTTATAGTAATTCAGGATTGAAGCAGACAGCTGAAAAATGCTTTTTGGAGTGGTTTCTTTATATAGATTAATATTGAAAATGAAGAAAATACCATCTTTAGCTGATTTTGTCATTGTATTTGGTTACCAATCTTGTCATTAGAATTCTGGCCAAGCTGGTAAAATACTGGCTATGCATTATAAAGGCACACTGTGGAAAATGGGAAAAAACTGAAAGCACTTACTGTGTGTCTGTCTCCAAGATTCTGACAGCCACTGAAGATGTGTTATTTTCTTCTGTCTGTGGCATATGTGTAATTTAAAATAGCATGACTGAATGCAAAATTCCACATCGTGTGCAGTTCCCCACAACACTATGACTTGGGTAACTGGAACGTAATGCAGCCGCGTTTCATCCGCCATTTTGTTTATAGCCATCACATACACTCGTATTTGATTCGTAGACATAATAAAAATGTAAATTAATATTTGTATGCGGACTTTAAAATTGGTGCTGCAGCTATTTAAAATGCACAACCTGCACTGTTTGCACAGCTTACCAATCACTCTAATTAATTAAGGGATAATCAATGACAACTGTGATTGATGGTGACGTAATCCTGCACCGTTTACCATATGATTACCAAGGCTCTTAGGTTATGTCTGTAAGCAGGATGGATTATTCCCTTAACGAAACGGCAGCTCACTTTTATGATCTCAGATGCCATTGTTTTATGAAGTTGAGAGGAGTTGTTTAGAATGATTGGAAGTTATCAAGTCTATTAATTTCCTGTTGCTTTAACAGAAAATCCTCTAAAGTGCAGTTAAAGACCTTTATAAACCTCTTCCATTGTAAATGCATTCTGATTGGTCAGCTGCTTCCTTGTGTCTATCAGTTGGCATAGACCAGTAATATAACAAGCATTGGTAAATGCATTAGGTTGTGCCTTTGTGATTAATAATAAGCTGTTTTTTGTTGGAAGTTGTAGCTTGTTGAGTAGTTGTACAATGTAAGTTACAAAAAGTCTGTTAAAGTGTTATGACTTGTTTATGTTCAAAAAGGCAATATATTGTGCTGTTACTAGTGGTATAGTGCGGATAAGTGATAGCAAGATTTTGAAAAATAAAATGAAAGAGGGAAATAATAGAATTAATTGATGTAATTGCAATATTATGCGTTTAGAGGAGTTCTGGCGACTTTTGGGCCCAGTGTCACTTCACCTGCTGCACTATTCAAATCATGCCCCTAGTGCCTGCAAAATAACTGCATTTGTGACTGCCTGCTTAGTAGTAAAATATAACAATAGTTGGTGTTTAGAGGAGTTATGAGAACTTTTGGCCCTGTTGCCACTGCACCCACTGCACCATTCAAATCATGACCGTATTGCCTGTAAGGTAACTGCACTTGTGACTGCCTGTTTAGTAGTACAATATTGCAATATATTTGGGGTTTAGAGGGTTCCTAGAGCTTTTGGCCCCTGTGCCACTGTACCTGCTGCACCATTCAAATCAAGCCCCTTTGAATTTCAAGATAACTGCAATTGTGTCTGCCTGTATAGTAGTAAAATATAACAATATTAGATGTTTAGAGGAGTTCTGACAACTTTTGGGCCAGGTGCCACTGCACCTGCTGCACCATTCAAATCATGGCTCTGTTGTCTGCAAGGTAACTGCACTTGTGACTACCTATTTAGATGTAAAATATAGCAATATTAGGTGTGTAGTGGGGTGACTAGAGCTATTGGTCCTGGTGCTGCTGCACCATTCAAATCATGACACTATTGCCTGCTAGATAATGCACTTGTGACTGTCTTGTTTAGTAGTAACATTTTGCAATAATCTGGGTTTAGTGGGGTCCCTAGAGCTTTTGGCCCTATAGCCACTGCACCTGCTGCACCATTCAAATCAAGCCCCTTCTACCTGCAAGGTAACTGCAATTGTGACTGCCTGTTTAGTAGTCAAATATAGCAATATTATGTGTTTAGAGGAGTTCTGGCAACTTTTGGGCCAGGTGCTACTGCACCTGCTGCACCATTCAAATCATGACCCTGTTGTCTGCAAGGTAACTGCACTTGTGGTTGACTGTTTAGTAATAAAATATAGCAATGTTAGGTGTTTAGTGAGGTGCCTGGAGCTTTTGGTCCCAGTGTCACTGCACCTGCTGCACTATTGAAATCATGACTCTAGTGGTTGCTAGATAACTGCACTTACGAATGCCTGTTTAGTTATAAAATATAGCAATATTAGGTGTTTAGAGGAGTTCTGACAACTTTTGAACCCGGTGCCACTAAACCTGCTGCACAATTCACATAATGACCCTATTGCCTGCAAGATAACTGCACTTGTGACTGCCTGTTTAGTAGTAGAATATAGCAATGTTTGGTTTTAGTGGAGTTATGACTACTTTCAGCCCTGGTTCCTCTGCACCTGCTGCACCATTTAAATCAAATCTCTTTCATTTGCAAGGTAACTGCAATTGTGACTGCCTCTTTAGTAGTAAAATATAGCAATGCCACTGCACCTGATGCACCATTCAAATCATGACCCTAGTGCCTGAAAGAACTGCACTTGTGATTGCCTGTTTTGTTGTAAAATAGAGCAATAATCGGTGTTTAGTGGGGTGCCTGGAGCTTTTGGTCCCGGTGCCACTTCACCTGCTGCACTATTGAAATCATGACCCTTGCACTTGCTAGATAACTGGACTTGTGACTGCCTGTTTAGTTGTATAATATAGCAATATTAGGTGTTTAGAGGAGTTCTTTTTAACCTGGTGCTACTGCACTTGCTGAACCATTCAAATAATGACCCTGCTCTGTTGCCTGCAAGATAACTGCACTTGTGACTGCCTGTTTAGTAGTAAAATATACCATTATCTGGTGTTTAGTTGAGTTATGACAACTTTTGCCCTCGCTGCCACTGCACCTGCTGCACCATTTAAATCAAGCCCTTTTTAACTGCAAGGTAACTGCAATTGTGACTGCCTGTTTAGTAGTAAAATATTACAATATTAGGTGTTTAGTGGGGCGCCTAGAGCTTTTGGTCCTGATGTCACTGCACATGCTGCCCCATTGAAATCGTGACCCTGTTGTCTGCAAGGTAACTGCACTTGTGACTGCCTGTTTAGTTTTAAATGTTAGCAATACTCCGGGTTGGGTGGGATCCCTAGAGCTTTTGGCCCCGGTGCCACTGCTCCTGCTGCACCATTCAAATCAAGTCCCTTTTAACTGCAAGTTAACTGCAATTGTGACTGCCTGTTTAGTAGTCAAATATAGCAATATTATGTGTTTAGAGGAGTTCTGACAACTGTTGGGCGCGGTGCTACTGCACCTGCTGCACCATTCAAATCATGACCCTGTTTTCTGCAAGGTAACTGCACTTGTGGCTGCCTGTTTAGTAGCAAAATATAGCATAGCTCTTGTATACTGAATTTTTAATGCACAATATTTATTACAACATTTAGAATTTGATCATAATGGCCAAGTAGATTACGCTAAAAAAATCAATCCGATAATGCCTACAAAGTGCAAAGAAAGGTACCGAGGCATGAATAGGAAATGCCACAAATGTCTAAAGCTAAAGCATCTGTTTTACACAACTAAGTAATAAAAAGCAAGCATTCCAGCATACTGTTAGAAGCTGTCTGCCTTTTCCATGGGAAGAGATCTTGTCTTGAAAGTGAAAGGGGCTTAAACAGTGTGAACAGCTTAAGTAGAAGAATTGTAAATGACTGCAGCCGGGGGAAGTTAACAACAAAAAAAGTTCCACCCAAAAGCGAATAAGCACAGTAATTCGTCTATGGGAACTGATAAGAGCCCCCTTTTAAGATATATTAAATACAAGAGATTTCACAAGCACAGCGCAGGCAAAACCTAAAAACATGTATGCTCGTCACAGTTTTTAAAATGATAAAATCCTAACATTGTTAGCATGTCTTCATAAAGCAATAGGAGCCTTCAATGGGGGCTGCATCAATCCAGTAATCACAGGTGAGGGTTTATTTGATCTGGACACTAAACTACCTGCCCTGGTGGCTATTAGTCTAATATCATGCCTTTTTACCTGTGGGGGCTGGGGGGGGTTGCCTAGCAGTCTGGACCCCTGGGGCAAAGTCTGTATATAATATATGGGACATGATTGGAAGGACTCTGCCTATGTATGGGATTTTGTGAGTTGACGCACCGCGCCTGGTGGTGTCGTCCATTGACTTTCCAGTGTGTTGTTGCCTTTGTGCTGAGTTGTTATTGTCCGTTTTAGTCATTGAAACCAGCAAAACATCGCCTATCCTCTCCCCAAATCAGTTATCTTTGGTCGGGCAGGCCAGGGAAGCGGCCAGATAACGCCTTTTAATGTGGCTAGATAGATCCCTTTAATGACGCCGAAGCTCCCTTGAGGTAAACGTGTCCCTGTCTCTGGTGGGTCAGACCAGGTAAGTGGCCAGCTAACTCCCTTAATGAGGCTAGATAGATCCCTTTAATGAAGCTGCAGTTCCCTTGAGTGGAGCCTGTCCCTGCCCATTTCCTGTTTGTGATCATTATCCACAAAAAAACGGCTCACTGTCTGTTGCCAATGCACATATACCCAAGTAATGAAATGCAATGTAAATTTGTTTTATAAAGCACGCAATTACCCGAAGGTGTCTTAACGCTAGCGGTTAATCAACCGAAGTCAGTAGAGAAAAATGGAGATCATTGAGCTTTATTAATTCTGGGAACAGTTGCCAATCTGGCTGCACTAGATCTGAGGATCCGAATTAGAGAGGGCCATGAGAAGATTTTTTTTAAATATTCTGCCCCGGTCCGGTGCACGGCCTTGTGAACCAGACACAGTGCCTTAAACTTGATCCATTTCATCACTGGAAGGCAGTGTAGCCCTGCAACGCTTGAGAGATAGGGACAAATTTGGGGACTTTCAAAATCAATCTGGCGGCTGCATTTTGCAGAGATTGGAGTTTTTTCACCAGTTGCTTTTGAGTGCCAAGGTACAGGGCATTGCAGTAATCTATCCTTGAGATGATGAGTGCCAATGTCACTGTTTTTTGTAGCTCCAACGGCATGAGCAGGAAAATCTTCTTTAACTTTAACTTCCTGAACAGGAAAAAGCATGATGATGTAGTTTGGTTTATTTGTTCAGAGAAGCACAATTTGGTATAAAAAATGACGCCCAAATTTCTGGCTTTTTGAACAGAAGCAGGAAGGGGGCCGAGATCAGATGACCACTATGACGTGTTCCAAAAGGAGGTGTGATTCCCAAATAGCAAAACCTCAGTTTTATCTGAGTTCAGCTTCAGGCAGTTTTTCTGCATCCACTTCACTGTGTGAGACATGCAGCAGCAGAAATTTATTGCTACCTTTTCAACATCAGATGATATACACACCACAATTTGCATGTCATCAGCGTAGGAAAAAATTGTGAAGCCGTAACTGCGAATGAGCTTTATTAGAGGAGGGACATAGACATTGAAAAGCGTGAGGCTGAGGGAGACCCCTGAGGCACCCCACTGGGGAGAGAGAAGAGGTCTGAGAGGGAGTCTCCCAGCTCCACGGTCTGCTGTCTGTCACATAAGAATGAGCCCAGCAAGGCCAGTGCTAAATTGTCAAAGCCTAGCAGCTGAAGCCGATTAAGAAGGAGTGAGTAGCGGACCGTATCAGAGGTGGCAGATAGATCTAGTAGAATCAATGCCGCTTTTCCGCCCTTGTCCATTACCATTCTCAATTCTTCAGTGACTTCTACCAGGGCCAATTCGGTACCCCAGTTTGCTCTGAAACCGTCCTGTGTGGCGTCATGAAGCTGATTTGCTTCTAGAAACAATACAATTTTGTCATTCATGGCTCTCTCTAAAAGGAAGGCACGATATAGGCCTGTAATTTTTTACATCATTTGGGTCCAGTGAAGGTTTTTTCACTAAAGGTAAAATGGAAGCTTTTTTCCAAATAGCCGGGAACTGTCCCATGGTCAGTATGTTATTTAACAAATCTGTAAGCGGCCCAGCTACTAAACTAGAGATCGTATGTAGGACCTGAGAAGGGCATGGGTCTGAGGGGGGCCCCAGATTTGGTGGAGATGATGAATTTAATCACCTTTTCTTTAAAGAGTGGGCTAAATTTTTGAGGGATAGTTGGTTATCTAGGCCATCTGCGGGGGCTGGTGCATCCCCTACACAGGAGGTTTTCTGATCTCGATTAAAATCTTGGAAGATAGTATTAACTTTGGTTTGAAAGAAATCTGCAAGTTGATTGCAGAAGGATTGGTTGTGGTTAAATGTGCTGCCATTACTAAAGTTAGACAAGGTCTTCACTTTTTTTTAATAGTTCTCTGGTGGTACCTTTGGCTGAATTGATCTTTTCAGTGAAGTATTTGGACTCACTACAATGATTAGGGCCTTATAATCAGTAAGAATCCTTTTATACTTACTCTTTTCTTCTGGGCAGTCCTCTTTCCTCCATCTCCGCTCTTGGAGTCTACATTTCTGTTTGATGGTTTTCAATTCTTGTGAATACCACGGCTCCGGTGGATTTTTTCTATGGCACTTGATTAGTTTTTCTGGAACCAGTCTGAGGGCTGCCGATTCTAACCATTGGGTGTAATTCTCTGCAGCAGTTTCTACATTGTTGTCTAAGACTGGGTTTGAGTTGGAAAGAATACCCTTTAACTCATCAAAGTCAAGGTTTTTCCAGGGTCTGTGTTTGTAGGTTCTGGATACACTTATGTCTGGGCCCTTGTTGGGAGGGAACATTAAGTGAGAGAAAGATGGCTTTCTGATCAGACCATACTATTGGCATAACCTTAACCAAACTCAGGCAGGTTGTGGTTGTTAGTAAATACTCCATCAAGAGTATGACTGGCTAGGTGAATGGGTTCCTTTATAATATTTGAAAGGCTGAAGCTGTTGAAATTTCTCACCAAATGATCAGTGTCCGGGTTGTTTGTAAGTTCTAAGTGGAAGTTAAAATCACCCAAAAACGTGAAATTTGGAAAATCAGCACAGGATTCTGTATAGTCCTGAATTTTCTTGATAAAATTACCCCTGAGGCCTGGTGGTCGATAAATAAGAAGTCCCTGAAACGAATGTGTATTGCTCAGTCTCAGATTGAATCTGAGTGCCTCGCATTTTAGGTAAAAGACGGGCTGGAAGATTGCTTTAATGGATTTGCGATAGACTATAGCAAATTCCCCTACCCTTTTTATCTGCTCGGTCAACTCTTTCAATGTTGAAACCCTCCGGAATGGCCATTGTAAGGTCCGGGCCCGAGGAGTTATCTGCCCAGGTCTCAGAATAGAAATCATGCAAACTGTGCAAAAGTTACTTTGTGGGCAGGAACTGTGAATGTTTGGAGGTATAATTGCCCCGTGGGAAAAAGACGTGTGCTGCTATTTTCCTTGCACAATCTGAGCCTGACATGCTGTCCAACTGAACTCTGATTTCCCTGAACAGAACTCTCCTGTTTGCCTCTACTCGCTTTACCGGCTGGTAAAGTCAAGCACACCAAAACCCTTTGGCTGAAGGGTTGATGACTCTAATTTTCGTAAGCTGTGCTCTGGTGTTCAACTGGGTCCATCTCGTGTCCTGGTCCTGTTAAATCTACAACCGAATCCTTGGTTTGTATGATTCTAAACTGCATACTGTAATTGCAATGCGTATTTTCTCCCTCTCCTTCTCACCCTATCATCAGGTATTGAATCTGTTATGTATTTGCTCTGAGCTGTGATCTTTTGTGATTTTACCTGTATACAGATGAATAACTGTTATTAAATGATTGTAATGTATTTTTGTGGGTTGACAATTCACCTTGAAATTTAGTTAAAAGCTTCTTTATAACCATTTCATGTGTTTATTCTTACTTATTGATGAGTTCATTGACATTGTGTGAATATTGTTGTTAGACAGGCACTTCTTTATTATAGGCCCTCATGAAGGAGTGGCTTTCCATCTCTAATGACCTGAGTCCCTATTAGCTCATACAAAGATCTGTTGGAGGACCTTATGGGTTGTGAATGTTTGCAGAGTTTCTATAGGCCAAACTCTGTGATATTATGAATTGTGTAGCTGTGGATTGAGATTACGCTGTGGTGGGTAGCTCATGTTTGCGCCCACAAAAATTTACACCGCTTCCGCTGGATCCATTTTCTGGTAACAGAGGATGGTTATTTTGACTAAAAATACTAGGTAATGAAGTGACGGAGTTAAGAGACATTGACAGACTATAGAAATGTGTTCTTTTGTCTCCAGAAACTTCAGAAACCACCCTCCCCTCCAGCAATGACGGCCAGCCCACCATCACCACCAGGACCCCAGTCACCACCGAAGACACCACCATGACCATGAAGAGCACCCACTCAGGAGCCCCCACGGACCCCTGCCCACCGCACATCCTCCACAGAGCCGCCGCTGCCATAGCGCCTGAGCTACGCCACACTATCAACGCCACCTTCAAATCCAGCTTTTTCCTCGATGACTGGAAGCAGGCAGAGGTCAAGCACCTCCTCAAGAAACCCTCCGCTGACCCTACGGACCTAAAGAACTACCATCCCATCTCTCTCCTTCCCTTCACAGTCAAGGTCATTGAGAAAATCGGCAACGCCCAGCTAACAATCTTCATCGAAGAGAACGACATCCTTGACTCTTCCCAGTCCAGATTCCGCAACAACCACAGCACAGAGACTGCCCTCCTGGCCGCCACTGACGACATTCCCACACTCCTCGACCTGGGCCACAACGCAGCCCTCATCCTGCTAGACCTCTCTGCAGCCTTCGACACCGTTTCCCACCGCACTCTCGCAGCCAGACTCCACGACGCCGGAATACGGGGAACCGCCCTCGACTGAATCCGCTCCTTTCTTGCCGGCAGAACCCAAATGATCAGACTCCCTCCAGTCCTCTCTGAACTCACAGAGATCAACTGCGGAGTACCCCAAGGATCATCGCTCAGGCCCACGTTCTTCAACATCTACATGGCCCCCCTTGCCGCCATCGTCAGACAGCATGGACTCAGCATAGTATCCTACACAGACGACACCCAGCTCATCCTCTCCCTCACGAAGAAATCAGAAGCCACCAGACTCACCTCCCAGGAAGGAATGAAGGACGTAGCAGCCTGAATGAGCAGCAGCTGCCTAAAGCTCAACTCGGAGAAGACAGAGGTCCTCGTCCTTGGACCATCCCCCACGGCTTGGTACAACACCTGGTGGCCCCTCACCCTCAGACACCCACCCACCCCTAAGGACCACGCCCAGAACCTCGGCATCATCCTCGACTCCTCCCTCACCATGACTCGCTAGATCAATGCCGTCGCCTCCACCTGCTTCAACTCCCTACGCATCTTCCGCAAGACCTTCAAGTGGATCCCCCCAAAGCCAGAAAGACCGTCACCCATGCAATCATAACCAGCAGACTGGACTACGGTAACGCCCTCTACGCTGGAATCAACAAATCACTGCTCCACAGACTCCAGACCATCCAGAACAGCACGGCCAGACTCATCCTCGGCATCCCTTGACAGGAGCACATTACCCAACACCTTCGAGACCTCCACTGGCTCCCCATCGAGAAGAGAGTAACCTTCAAGCTACTCACCCATGCCTACAAATCACTCCACAACATCGGACCCAAATACCTCAACAAAAGAGTCTTCTTCCACGTACCCAAAAGAAACCTCAGCTCAGCCGACCTCGCCCTAGCAGAAACCCTGCGCATCCACAGAACCAGAGCAGGTGGAAGAGCCTTCTCCTACGTCGCTGCCAAGGCCTGGAACGAACTCCCAATCGACATCAGACGCTCCCCTACTCTGCACACCTCAGGAAGAGCCTAAAGACCTGGCTTTTCGGCTAACCCAGAGCTGCACCCACCACCCTCCCAGCGCCTTGAGACCCTCATGGGTGAGTAGCGCGCTTTAAGATTCCCTGATTGATTGATTGATTTGTGTTTTAATGTTGTGGTCCGTCGTTGACCTTAATGGAAAGTAAATGGGTCCGTCGTTGACCTAAGATCCCGGGATAAAGCTTAAGGGCGGTCTTAATGTGTTATACACTAAGCGTGTTTTGTCTGCTCTGGAAGTAGTACTGTGCATAGGGAACTTGAAGTGAGACGAGTGGAGATTCTTGAGTTTTCTTCAAAAGAGCTCATTTGGAGAGATCTAGAAGATTTTGATTTAAGTGAGGGTGAAATCGCACTGGTTGAGATTTTGCTGGAAGCAAAAGAAATTCTCAGATTGTGTGGTTCTCTAGTTTTCCTTTTAGCTGAGCAGACAAAGTTGTTTTATGTTGTTTGTATTGTCAAAGATTTTGAAAAGACGACAATGACTTTGAAAAGGGAGCGTCTGTCGCAGGAGGTAAACTGACGTCACTAGGTGCGTGCTGGGATTGGTTGGTTGGTGAAAAATCATCACCAGGTGCTGCGCTGGTATTGGTTGGTTGGTGAGAAATCATCACTAGTTGTTGTGCTGGTATTGGTTGGTTGGTGTGGAGCTGCGCTGATATTGGACAGCGTGAACAGCTTTGATTGGTGTCAAATAATCATAACACAGAAAGAAATTGTTGAAGATTTTTCTTGTAAAGATTTGAATATTAGCGTAGAGAATAATTAAGTTTTTTAAATTGATAAAAACTCTGTTTAGCAAAGATGAGCCGATACCAATTAGAGAAGGAGTCCCTGTGGCTCCGGAAGGAACCCCTGCTTCATTATGTCATTGGAGAAGGGCTATCACACGTGTACGTGGTTGGAGAACGGGAAGAAATATACTGAGCAAGATGGTAGTTTAGCATTTCCAGAAAATGGGACTTTTAATACTAGAATTTTAGAAAAATTAAGGAATCAAATGAATAGCTTGAGACCAAATCCTAGACCTATGCAGTATGAAGCTCTTGAGAGTGGGAACATGAAGCATATAAAAGAGAAAGAGAAACGCATCAGAGTAGGTACAGGAATACTGTGAGTCGATATGCTGAGGCAAAGTGGGGTGCACAGAAGAAAATATGGAGAAAGGATATAGCTGAGGGAGAACGAATGTTTCCAGTCATGGGAGCCGAGACTAGTGAAGGAGAAAAATACAAAGAGAAGAAGTATGTTGAGGAGTTGAAGTCTAAAAATACTGATTTAATTATTGAAGGAGATGGAGACATAGATGATGATTTCTTGAATGAATTACTATTGAACAGACCTCCACCTTATCATGAAGAACAAAACTATGTGGAGTCAAGACCCCTTGGGCTACAACCAAGTGCCCAATAATGCATGTAAATTCAGCACATGAAAAAACATCATCTGTACAGAATCAGACTCCAGTTAGGAAGGAGTTGTCAAAAGTAATGACACCAATTAACCCAGATGCTTTATTGGTCCCAGTAACTATAGGTCCTATTGTTCCATTATATAAGAATAGACAAGGAGTTTCGCAAGTACATACTTTAACAGTTCCTGATAGAAATATGAGTGGAGATTACACAGATTTGGAAAGAGCGAGTGTAAGGAATCAGGGAATGATAAACAGTAATGAGTCAAATGAGAATAATGGAGCAAATGCTATTATGGGAGAAGGGTTAGAGTCTTTGATTTGTATTTCAGACTAAACAGTTGAAACTCCAAAAATAGGTTCACAGATAGATTCGAGAAGGATGTTGCAGATGGAGAGGTGGATAAAATCATCATCAGGAGGGTCAAAGACAGGTGGAGTTAGTGAAGAAGTTCAAAAATCAGGACAAGGTACATCTTTAGGACCTTCCTCAGAAGAATTAGATGAGTGGATAAAAGAGATTGCACCCGGTTGCAGCATACAGAATAATTGTTCTTTCCGAGAGTCGAGCATAGATGCGAGCAAATTAAAGGAAGAAATAGAAGAAATGATACTGGGAACAATTAGTCTAGAGAGGCTAGCTAAATATCGTGATGAAGAATTACTTTTTATGTGTAAGGATATTACTCGAAAAGCGAGAAATACACATGAGAGATTTGCTGGAATTGCACAAAAGTATGGAGTTGACATAGAGAAGTCCAAAGCGTTACAAAAAACATATTGATTGGATCTTAGTGACAAGAATTTAGAGAGATTGAATGTCTCAGGAAAGCGTTTGCAGATAAAGGAGTTGATTAACACTCTAAAGTGTTGGGGTGAAGTGGATCGATGGGAAGGCAGATGGGCAAAAAGGAAAGGAGACATGGCAGTAACTTTACCTCTGTATCCTGCGAGGGAGTCAGAAACTCGAAAAGTGAATGCAACAGTATTTCCTATGAGAGAGGTACCTGGAGGTGGGTTTGTTCATGTACCATGGTACAGGCATGATATATTATCATTTACAAATGATTTCCCTAGGTTGAGAGAGAAGCCAGTAGAGTGGTACAAACAAGTGGAGAGGTTTGTTAAGGTTTCTAAAGTTTTGTGGAAAGATTTGGATGCATTGTTTGATATTGTAGTTCCGACTGATCTATGGGTTGAGTGTAAAATTGCTATAGATTGGCCGAAAAAAGAATATCCAAGAGATCCAAAAACCGGTGCTCCATCAGAAGAAGTCATGAAAAAATATAATCAAGTTAGTACTTACTTGAAAGGAAAAATTTCACCAAAAGAAACAGATTGGGTGAAAATAGAAAGGACTACTCAGGAGTTGAAGGAGTTAGTTCATGCATATTATAAAAGGCTTTTTCAGACATTTTATATGTCGATTTGTATACGGTTTAAGGCTGGGAATAAGTGCCATGATTCAGCAGCATGTGATTTGTTGGCAAAGCAAGTCGATTGACGAGATTCTTCGTTATGCAAAATATTGTGGAGATGATATTGATTCGCGTCACAAAAAATTAAAAGAGAAATTGATGTTGGCTCAGATGAAAGCAGCAAAGAAAGGAGGATTCGTGAATATGAATATGGATTTTACAGGAGTTTACCAGGGAAATGGTCAGACTACTACTGGAATGAAAGGTGTAGTGCCAAATACTGTGTCGAATTTGATGCTACAAGGGTGTGGTCGAGGTGGTAATTTGGAGGAAATGAAGAAGAAGTTTCTGTGTCATGGGTGCGGCAAATTAGGGCATTGGAAACGCGAGTGTAGAAATATTCAGTCAAATACAGGTGGTGTACAGTTGATAGACATAAGAGTAGATGGAATGAGAAAGCTGCAAATGAATAATGAGATAATGAATCATCAGAATCAGCAGATGTCGGTTGACCGAGGGCAGGGTCAGAGAATACCCCAAGCTCCTATGCAAAATGTGAATGGTCAAGTGCAAAGGTACAATACGAATATGGGTTTTCATACCAGTGATCAATTGAATTCAAATATGCAGGTGTCTTCACAGTACTTGATGCAGTTGGAAGAGAGTGATTCAGATACATCTCAATGACGGTGCCTGAGGGGGGAGGAGGAATGCGTGCTTGGCGCATCCTTGGAGGTAGACCAGAGTGGTCCCTATGTGAATGGCGAGGTTGACGGAAAGTCTATTACGTTCCTCGTAGACACTGGTGCTACCCGTTCCACTGTGAGAACTGTGGAAATTCCCAACCTACCCCTCTTGGGAGAAAGTATCCAAGTTGTAGGAGTTTCGAACAAATTGATTAGAACCCCAGTGACCAAACCCGTGAAAGTACAAATTGGAGGTTTTGAAGATTTACACAAATTTGTGGTGTGTGACAGTTCACCTATTAGGTAGGGACCTATTGTGTAAAATGAACTGTTCCATTTATTGTACGCCAGATGGAATAGCATTTCATACGAAAGATGAGGATGTGGTGGTTAAAATGGCACAACAGGAAGTGGAAATGAATAGCATTGCATCCCTTTTTTACAGCGAATGATTTGCCAGTTGAATTGAAAGATAGAGTTTTGACTGATGTGTGGGATTTTTCAGGGAAAGATATTGGACTGATGAAAGGAGTAGCTCCAATTCGGATTACTGTAAAACCAAATACAGAATTCCCAAGAACACCAGTTTACAAAATGAGTCCTAAGACAATTGTAGGGGTAAATCCTGTGATTGAGATGTTGATTGAACAAGGTATTCTGAAAGAGATTTTAGGGAGTCCATGCGATTTGCCTATCATGGGAATTCTCAAACCTAATGGGAAGAATAGAATAGTTCAGGACCTTCAAAAAATCAATCAGATTGTGATACCTTGTTGTCCAATAGTGCCAAACCCAGCTGTGATTCTGTACCAAATTCCATGTGAAGCAGAATGGTTTTCAGTGATTTACTTGTGTCAAGCATTTTTCTCGATACCCTTGCATCCAGATAGCCAATATTTATTTGCGTTCCGGTTCGGAAACCGTGTCTTGGCATGGTGCCGAGTTCCACAAGGGTATACTGAAAGCCCCTCAATCTTTAACCAGATTTTGAAAAAAAGGCTGGAGTCATTAATAATGCCTAATAACTCAGTATTAGTGTAATATATTGAAGATTTGTTGGTCGCATCAGGAACAAAAGAAGCTTGCATTACTGATACCATTGCTCTACTGAACCATTTGGCGGTAGGTGGGCATAAAGTGTCACCAGCGCAGTTACAATTTTGTCAAAATGAGGTCCTTTATTTGGGACATAACATTGAGAAAGGAGTCAGAAAAGTGTCTCAAGATCGTATCAATGCAATTTTGAAAAATGAATCCGCCGAGCACACAAAAGGAGGTTCGAATGTTCCTGGGAATGGTCGGATAATGCAGGCAGTGGATCCCAATTTTTTCACTGATAGCCAAGCCATTGCAAAGGCTGACGCACAAGGATGTGTCAGATTCTGTACATCTAGATGAGGAATGCATGAGTTAATTTCTTGAGCTGCAAGACAGTTTGTGTCAAGCACCAGCATTCGGAATGCCCCACTTCAATACAAATGTTGCACTGTTTTGCAGTGAACATGATGGTTGTGCACTTTCAGTTCTGATGCACATGCACGGAACAGCACGCCGTTCAGTAGCATATTTCTCAGCCACATTGGATCCTGTAGCTGCTGCTTTACCTGGTTGCTTAAAAGCAGTTGCTGGTACTTGTGTGAGTTTGGAACAGAGTAAAACGATTGTGATGGGACATCCATTGAAAGTGTTTGTGCCACATTCAGTTGAGATTTTGTTAACGTGAACTAGCACACAGCACCTTACAAGCAGTCGCCTAACAAAATATGAACAGGTGATTTTGGGTGCGGAGAATGTGTCTGTGACAAGATGCACAAGTTTGAATCCAGCTACCTTGTTACCGCTTCCAAGTTGTGAAGTAGTGGTGGATGAAGCAGATCATGATTGTCTTGATGTGACTGAGTTGTGTACAAAACCGAGACCTGATATACAAGATACTCCATTAACTGAGTCCGATCATGTGTTGTTTGTGGATGGATCATGCTTGAGAGACATTGAAGGTACCTTGAAAGCTGCTTATGCGATTTGTAAAGTGATGGGTGTTGTTGAAAGGAGTGAGTTCAGCACAAGTGGTGGAATTGATTGCACTAACTAGGGCATGTTGTATTACGGAACAAATGCGAGTCACCATATTTACGGACAGTCAATATGGTTTTGGGTTGGTGCACGATTTTGGGCTGTTGTGGTCTCAACGTAGGTTTATGACCTCTTCGGGTTCACCAATATGAAACAGAGAGTGTGTAAAAGACCCATTGATGGCACTACAGCGGCCAACCCAAATTGCGGTGGTGAAATGTTCAGCTCACAAATGTGGCTGTGACTACGAAATTGTGCAATATTGTGCTCTAAATTTGCATGAAATCAATGTGGAATCTTTGGAAAAACAATCTGATGAATCTGAATGCAGACTAATGTTTTCAATTGTTGAAATGTGGGAAGAAATTAGAGAATTACAAGATTCAGTTAGCGAAGCAGAAAGAGAAAGGTGGATCAAGGCAGGATGTACACGGAGATCAGAAGATGAAGTGTGGGTTTACACAGATGGGAGACCAGTGTTGCCAGATAGTCTGCTGTCACCGATGGCAAGAGTTTGCCATGGTCCAACTCATGTAGGCAGAGATGCTATGATAAGACTTTTTAAACAGACATGGTACAATACCAAGTTCAGAGCCATTGCAAAGAGTCTGTGCCAAAGATGTATAATATGTCAGCAACAAAATGCTGGGAGAAAAACTGTTGTTAATTTGGGTCAAATTGGAAGAGCAGGTGGTCCATTTATTCGTATGCAGATGAACTTTATAGAAATGCCTCCTTGTAATGGATTAAAATATGTCCTAGTGATTGTGTGTTTGTTCTCAGGTTGTGTTGAGGCATACCCTATGCGACGTAATGACAGCCTAACTGTTGCTAAATTGCTGCTTTGAGAGTTGATTCCGATGTTCGGATTTCCAGTCTCGTTGGAATCAGATAGAGGAACACACTCTAATAATGAAGTGGTACGAATGCTTTGTGCCGCTTTACAAATTGAGCACAAATTACATTGTGCTTATCGACCAGAAGCATCAGGCGTGGTCGAACAAGTAAATGGCACAATAAAATCACGATTAGCAAAGATTTGTGCGTTCACGTCATTGAAATGGCCTGATGAATTGCCACTGGTGTTGATGAGTTTGGGAAGTATCCCAGACAAATAAACAGGATTGTCCCCTCATTAAATCATTATGGGGAGGGCTATGAGACAGCCTACAGTCCCAGCAAATCAGCTTGTGAACATATCTGATGATTTAGTGCTCGATTACTGTAAAGAATTGGCTGACGTAGAGCGTTCTGTGTCTCACCAGGTTGGAGAAGTTGCCACTACTGTTCAACAGGAGCAAACACACAACCTGTGCCCAGGTGACTGGGTGCTTGTAAAAAAACATTTGAGAAAATCCTGTTTGGAACCTCGTTGGCGTGGGCCATACCAAGTGATTCTTGTGACAACTGCAGTTAAATGTGGTGGTCTACCTAATTGGGTGCATGCAGCACACACTCAGCGAGTCCCATGTCCACTTGAAAGTACAGAGTCAGCTGAAGATGAACAAAGACAGCTTGAACAGACTGAGCATCAAGTAAAGTGGGCACAAGATACTAGGTCTTGTAACACTGTTGAAACTGAAGGAGAGTTGATCCAGGGAGTTACGAGGGATGGGAAGAAAGGGAATCAGCTAAGTGAAGTTTTGAGACAAACTAAACAGACAGTGTACCAGAAAAATGAGTGGTCCGAAAAAACTGAATAGTTGAAAGATACTTTGAATGGAAGAATTCCAGCAACTGTAGTTGAACTCTCCAGCCAGAGATTACAGTACGCAGAATAAAAAGAGCACGAGTTCCAAGCAACAAGTACGCGGGAACTGAATGGCCGTAACTCGCTGCCACAAGTGACTGGGAGAAAGATTTCATTACGTTTTGTTTCAAAGAGAACTCATTATACGAGCCACCCTAAGCAAACTGTGCACGAGGAAAAGGGTGCTTGAAAAAAAAAGAGAGGAGGTTGAAGAAATAAGGCCGTAATCAGAGGGATACACAAACCTTGCTAAACTAGTTGTTTTGATATTACTTTTGATGAGAATTTATAAAATGGTGGGTTCCGAGACTGAAAGTCTACCTAGACCTTGCTTTTTATGTATTTTTGTTCTAATATTTGTCTTGTTAGTGACTATACTAATTGTGCCTCATTTCGTTTATTCTGTTAAGTCTACTAAAGAACATGTGAGCATGACTACTGAATTAACAAAAGTCCTTGGAGAAGAAACAGATATTAAAAAATTAACAGGAAATTACTTACACCAAGATAAATCAATTAATGACTTTTCGTTAAATGTTTTTACCAAACTCTTGTATGAGTACGTTGGTACTATGGATGCAAGAAATTGTTATGTATGCATGCAATTACCCACGTCTGTCTCTGAAGGGGTGACTTATCATCACCTTCCTTTAACATATGGAATCTCTTGTAGTGTACAAACCAGTTTATTCGATGGCAAGGAGCAGTTTCAATATTTTTATTTCAATTATGATCTAGTTTTTTCTGAAGTACCTATTAAGATGAACATGAATATAGTGGCTAGTGCAAAAAATGCTGAAATAATGGGTGAATTTTTTCATACTACAAAGCCTATTGATACAGTATATACGCATAGAAATAATTTGACATGCACTTTACGAAGTGTGGAAATAAAGTTTATAAACACCGTAGAGGATAGACGAGAAGAAATTAAAAGAGAAGCTGTTGAACAGAAATCTAGAATACCTCCTTCGGCTCATAAGGAGGGTGATTACAAGAAAGGTGAGACCTATGCTGCAATGACTCTGGACTGGCATCACAAGGGAAAGCTTTGCATATTAAGACAGAAAACTGAATCTAACAATATATTCATTGGTTCCAGTGAGTGTGACCACACCTTCCTAATTACTGAGTGTTTGGGATTAAAAGGTGGTACTGATCCAGTTTTCCCAGGAGCATATTTCATATGTGGTAATAATGCTTATTATAAATTGCCTAAACATTGGTATGGATGCTGTTATTTGGGTATTCTCTTCCCAAAGATATACCATGTGGATGATTATCATGGAACCAATGAAAAGAAACTAACACGGAGTAAAAGGGGAATAAGTGCTGCAGAAATTGTGGTTGATATATTTGTGCGATAATACCTTCAGTAAGAGTGATTTTGAACTCCCAAAAAATTAGAAAATTGTCTACGGTGGTTGATCGTTTATCAACGGATACCGCTGGTGGGTTTTTGGTAATTGATACTGAAATGGTTGCTATTAGATCAATGGTTTGGCAGAACCGACTTGCCCTGGAGGTACCGTTGGCAAAACAGGGCAGAGTCTGTCACATGCTGAAAATTCAACAATGTTGCACATATATCCCTGACAAATGTAGACATTTACGGGAATATATCAGTAACATTACTAACCTGACTAATGATTTAGCTGAACTAAAGGTTGATGGTGCGTGGGAGAAACTTAGTAAGGGTTTTTCCTCGGTGGGAAATTGGCTTGCAGCACTGGGTAACAGCCTAGTGCTACAAATATTAACACCATTAATAGCTGTTGCTGTTGGCATAATAATTATAGTACTGATATATAGATGTTGTAAATGCAAAATAAAGACAAAACAAAGTAGAGGTAGAAAGAGGAAAAGGTTTGATATGGAAGTAGAAGACAGAAAAGGTACTTATTATGAAGTGATGAAAGATGTAGAGGGCGTTAGGCTGAAAACAAATGAAATCAAGTGTATTCTAAGATAATCAGATTGTAATCAGATTATTCGAGATTGTGTGATGGCTTGATTCGCCATCAGAGGAGGGATTGATGGAGCGTGATTATTTATTGAGTTTTTTTACTCGATCAATTCCTGCTCATTGGTTGTGATACTAATATATACTTAAGAAACATGACTAACAGAGGGGCATATTCACAAGGAGCTATCGCCAAATTAACGGCACTTTATCGCAGCCAAAGTCATGATAAATTTACCCCCCCATTCACAAGCCGGTGTTAACAGCCCACAGCACCAGTTTAACCGTGATAGCAGCCGCAAAAAACATCGCCACAGAGGACCCTCGCAAATATCGCTAATGAGATGCAGAGTAGGCGTTCCCGTGACAAAAGCCGAGACAACAGCACACCTCAACATTCACAACGACTAGCCACATCCGCGATAAAAACACAAAACAGGCGGGGGCGTGGCTTGCCTGGCTCGAAAATGGCCGCAGCCTGAGTGAGCTCCGGCAGCCGCCTGTAATATCCTGCATGATCCTGCGCCATCAAGGCTCTAGATGGCATAATCCTTGGGGGTAGTAGTTGGTGAACTACTAGTGCAGCCCCGACCGAAGTTTGGGATCGCTGGGAGCGATTCCACACGAGATTGCTGACTCTGGGCCTGTTCCCCGTCGGACACGGCCGCTCGCAGTGCCTCGCGGGGCGGAGGCGCGACTGACTGCAACTTGTTCCCCTGCGGCTGGCGGACGGCTGGCCTCCCGATCACTGCTCCTGGCGGCCCACCCGGACCCCTACCTGCCACGTTGCCGAAACTGCCGAGACGGACAGCAGTGAGTATCGCGGCCGTGGGGGTGGCCATCCGCGCTTCGGTGGCTGGGTGAGGTGTTGCGGAGCGCCGCAGTGACGGTGCGGCCTGCTGTGCGGCCTTGGTCCGGTGGTGTGCTCGGCTGGTGGGACGCCTGCAGCCCCATAGGCAGATCCTGCGGGCAGTGGGGAAGACATCGCTGCGGAGCGCAGGAGGCGGACAGCGGTGTCGTGGAGCGCGCACGGCGCTAGCCGGCGCTGCCGACATTTGATAACAGGGCCTACGTGGGACTCTAGCCCTATCCTCACCCTATCGGCGCGGCGTGCTCACAACCCCCAGCACGAGAGTGGGATTTCCATACGCAGGCCCCTGTCTTGGAGCTTAGAAGCGGCGGCCTATAGACGAATTGCCCAGTTCCCTGGTACGTGAGAGACAGCTGTGAGTGCAGGCCTTGATCTCCTTACCTGGTGGGGGTCAGCGGCCTACAATTGCCTGAAACCTAAGCCCTCTGTAGCCCCATTTGGATGCTTTCCTGAACCGGGGTGGCACGTGGGGGGCCGGTGCCATCGTGCTTGGTGTGCTTGTGCTCTTGGGGCCTTCTGGGCTTGCTGCTGCCGGCCCTAGCTCGCTGTCGACATGGGGAAAACAGACAGAACCCAGACCAAGCTCTAGTTTGATCAGCGTAAATCTACCAGGCACAGGGAAGACGGCTCTGATCCCGGAACAGCTGGCGACCCGCCTGGCCCCTCCGACTCTGATGGTGACATAAGACAAATCCTGGGGGCTATGCAGCGCAGCCTTGCCTCAATCGACGCTAAAATGGATTCCCTCTCGTATCGCATGGACAGGATGTCCGAGAGGGTGGATAAGCATGCCGAGCGAATTGATCTTGCTGAACGCAGAATCTCGGAGGCCGAGGACACTCAGGTAGAGCTGGGGGCCACACAAAAGCAGATGGAAAAGCTCATGGCGACGATGAGGGATAAGGCCGAGGACCTGGAGGCGCGCTCCAGGCGCAACAACGTGCGCCTCTTGGGCCTTGCGGAGACGACAACTACGGGCCCAATGGAGGTGTTCGTGGAGAAGCTATTGGTACAGCTCCTGGGACGTGATACCTTCTCTGAAGTCTTCATCGTCGAGCGGGCTCATCGCTCGTTGGGCCCTAGGCCCCCTCCGGGTGCACCACCACGCCCAGTGATAATCCGCCTCCTCAACTATCGGGATAGGGACGCGGCGCTGAAACGAGCTCGGGACTTGAAAACTCTCCCATACGAAGGCTCCGAGCTGTCCCTGTTTCCGGATTTCACGCCACTAGTCCAGGAGGCCCGCAAGAAATTTGGCCCTGTGAAACGCAAGCTGCGAGACCTACAGTTGGACTATGCGATGTTGTACCCCGCTCGGCTTAAGGTTACCTTTGATGGCAAAGCCAAAATTTATGCCGACCCCAATGCCTTGCAGAAGGATCTCAAGAAATACAGTGTTGGGAGGGCAAATAGTTCTCCACGATCCCGGGGCGAGGATGGTGTTTCCCGGGGGGACATGGAGTCCAGCGATGGGGTGCGGGCGGACTCTCCAACCCCTTCCCAGCCTGACAATAACAACTCACTTGACAATTGTAATATGCCTGGGTCGTTGCCCTCTAGCTAAATGTTGACGTCTGGGGGTAGTCCTTGCAGGATGTAATGTGCTTTTGGTTTACACCATGCTACCACAGTGATGTTTTACTAAGTATTTCCTTAGACGCCTTGATGGCAAAACAGCCATATTAGGGCGCTGCCGGCCCCTCCCACATCACCTTGGGTCTGGCGGTCACTGCCCCTGTGTGTGTACCACTTGGGTGTTCATTTGGGGGGTCCTGCTCTGTTGGTGGGACGTCAATTTGTGGGGGGTAGGGGGTGGGGGAGTGGGGACTGGGGATGCCGTATCTTCTGTTTTTGATATGGAGTGGGCGGGGGGTTGGAGGGGTGTTTAATGTTGCACTTCTGTTAGAATGTATGGGACCACGGAGACGCTGTAGGTTCAGGGTAAGAGTTAAGTATTGCACGCACACATTTACACAATGGTTAGGTCCAGAGGGTAATGTCAAACTCTAAGAGTTGCTCATCGCATGTCCGCTTCCTTTCCTGGAATGTTCGCGGTCTGAATGACCAAAGAAAAATACGACGCGTAGTGGCATATTTGTATAGGCACGAAATAGATGTGGCTATCCTACAGGAGACACATCTCACCCCGCAGACCGGTCTGTTGTCTCCGCGCCGAATGAAAGGGCAATGTGTGGCAGCTGAGTTTACATCACACGCCAGGGGGGTACTCCTGTGGGTGCGTAGGAACTCTGGAATTCATCTACAAGCTCTAGACACGGACCCTGGTGGCAGATTTGTATTGGCACGTTGTCGTAAGGACCATTTTAGTATGTTGCTGGTCGGGGTCTACGGGCCTAATTATCACGACCCGCAATTTTATCACTCCCTACATACCAGAATCATGCGACACTCACATTTGCCTATTCTGTGGGGTGGAGATTTTAATAGTATCCAGGATCCAACTCTAGACAGGTCAAAGGCGAACCATGACCCCCCTCGCGAGCAGCGCGCGCTATTGCGCACATTGCACAGGTTGAAGGTATGTGCGATGTGTGGCGCCGGCTGGCTCCCCAGAGCAGGGGATATACCCACTATTCAGCTGCCCACGATACTCCCCCTAGAATAGACTATTGGTTCACCTCGCTCTCTCTGCTTTCCTCAATTAGAGAGTGTCAACACATGGCCCGGACGTTATCGGACCATTCCCCTGTCAGTCTTGCCCTGGAGCTTCCAAGGGTTAGCTCCCCTAGACAAACGTGGCGGTTCCCGCAATATTCTTTACTTGATGCTGTGTTCCGTGCAGAATTGGGCACGGCCATAGATGAATACTTTCTTACGAACCTGGGCAGTGTTCCTACGATGGGTGCAATATGGGAAGCCTTTAAGTCATATATACGTGGGATGACTATTTCCAAACATGTGGGAGTTCTCAAGTCTATACGCACGCAGCTCGCTAACGTTGAGGCTGCACTGCACCTTTTGGAGGGTGCGCTGCAAGAGTCAGGGGATCCACAGATATTTGCCCAGATTTGCCTCAAAATCAGTGAATATCAAGAACTAGCGGACACTGAGGTCAAACATTTGGGTAAATATGCTGTCGCGAGGGCATACTCAGAGGGGGACCGGCCTAGTGCAACGCTGGCGGCGGCAGTTAGACCTCCCAGGGGTGACAATCATATAGCGCAAGTCTATAGCGTGGAACAGATCTTGGTGGATGACACACCCGCTATACTGGATGCCTTTGCGGACTACTATGATGGTTTGTACTCCTCTAGGGAAACCACGGCTCAGGAAACAGACGACGAATATTTAGCTCACATAGCTATGACCTGGCTGACCAATAGCGACAGGGAGCGGCTTATTGGTCCACTAAGACCCTCTGAAATTACTGCAGCATTGAAAGATATGCCTAGTGGAAAGGCCCCGGGGGCTGATGGCCTGACGGTGGCTTTTTATAAGGCGTATATCGACAGGCTTCTTCCTCATTTGGTCAATCTTTTTGAGGAGATGGCAAAGACGGGGACGATGCCCCCTTCAATGAGGGAAGCTGTCATAGTCACTCTACTTAAGTCTGGGAAAGCTCCGGAAGACTGCGCATCTTATAGACCACTCTCTTTATTGAATACGGATACGAAACTGTTTGCGAAGATGTTGGCAAATAGGCTGGCCTACTTGCTGCCCAAGCTGATAGGTCCAGAACAAACAGGGTTCGTCCCCGGTAGGACGTTGTCCAGCAATCTTAGGACACTATTTGGTATTATAGTACGGATTAATCCGAAAACCAAGGCGGCCGCCTTATTTATTGATATCGAAAAGGCATTCGACTCTGTTGAATGGCGGTTTTTGTACGCTGTGTTGCGTAGAGTTGGGGTAGGGGAAATATTCCTTAATTTAATAAAGGTGCTTTATAATGCCCCTACAGCCAAAGTTAATATCAATGCCCAGATGTCACGTGCCATACAGATCACAAGAGGGACGAGGCAAGGGTGTCCCCTCTCTCCTCTTTTGTATGCCTTGGTGACAGAACCTTTAATGTGCGCTGTCTGTGCGCGAATATCACGCATGTCGTGGCATTAGGTCCCCTAATTACAATCTTACCATTGCAGCGTACGCAGATGATACCTTATTATACATTCGGAACCCTGAACTGAATTTAACTCCCATGTTGCATGAAGTAGAGCGCTTCGACCAGCATTCAGGGCTCCACATTAATTGGCATAAATCCATGATTTTCCCGTTGACCCCCGTTACTGCCCCTGTACAGACCGAATACCCGCTGGAGTGGACGACCGACCCGGTGAGGTATCTGGGCATTAAGATACACACAGACGTAGAGCGAATATTGTCCGAACATTATGGCTGTGCAATCCAGAAATTAACGGACTCGATAGAAAAATGGATAAAGCTGCCACTATCACTGATTGGTCGTGTGGCGTTAGCAAAGATGGTGGTGCTACCTCGTTTTTTGTTTTTGTTTGTTAACATACCCATTGGCCTACCTCAATCTTTTTTCTCTACACTGCGTAGGCTGTTAAGTCGCTTGGTCTGGGCTGGGAAACAGCCCCGTGTAAACTGGGAAATCCTGACAAAGCCCTATTCTGAGGGGGGACTAAATGCCCCAGATATGGAAAGGTACTATAGAGCAGCGCACACTTTGCATGCACATGTGTGGATCCATGGCCCTAGGGACACACCACATCATCTCCTAGAACTACACACAGTCTCTCCGGCTCCACTGCCTGGGCTGTTGATGGGGGCAGCTCGGATGGCCCTGCGCACTATCGACCCGGTCAATTGCACGAGACACCAGCTATCAGCAATAGCTTGCAGGCACAATATACGGAGGGTTTATTCCGCTAACTTACTGATCTCATGGTGTGATTGGTTACCACATAAAGAAGATAAATCAGTCATGAATACCCTAGAGAGGTTGAATGTTCAGTGTATGGGGGACTTGTTCCATGAGGGAATCTCTAAGACTTGGGCACAAGTTTCCACGCAGAGGCCGGGTATGACGGCGCTGGATGCCTTTAATTACTACAGGTTTCGCAGGGCACTGAGAACTCAACTGGGGGCGGACTTGGGCGCACCAGCAGAGATGCCAGCACTCACGTATTTACTGCAAACGCCCTCCCCGCAAAGTGCGATCACCAAGCTATATGTCTTGTTCCAAAGCCCGCGTACACAGAACAAACTGAAATTTCAATTGGACTGGGAAGAGGAACTAGGCCTGGAAATTACTGAGGCGCAATGGGCCTGGTGTTTTGCTAAAACTAAGGGGCATATTAGCAAGAAGAGGCGATAATCATCGCTAACCCTGCTTAGCGTGATTTTTTTTATCGCCGGCTATCGCTGGAATATATCGCCACGCTAACGCTGTATTAGCAACGATTAGCGCTATGGCGATGAATATTCCAGCGATAGCGGGGGAAATGGGCCAACATCGCTGAAAAACCAGCGATGTTGCATGGAGAAGGGAGAACACCTTGCTGATACGACCCTGTGGTCGTATCAGCATAATCCACCCCCATGTTAGGTATGGCTAACACCTGCTAATTGCAGGTGTTAAATAAATGGCGATGACCCCGGTTAGCGCGACTTTTCACGTCGCTAACTGGGGCCATGGCCACCTTGCTAATAGGCGATAGGCCTGTTAGCGAGTGTTTCCCAGGTTTGTTCGTCGGGAACGCCCACTTTGCATGTCATTAGCGATAAATATCGCTGACATGCAAAGCGGTAAACAAACGGGCGCTAATGCCCGCAAACTGTCGCTAACTGCTGTTAGAGACAGTTTGCTGATAGGGCGATATAAATATCGCCGCTTTAGCGGCAAAAAGTGCCGCTAAAGCGGCGATAGTGCCCTTGCTAATATGCCCCTGAGTCTATTTCCCTGAACGGCAGGCACAGATTAATACACTTTAAATATATACATAGAACCTATTACACGCCAGCCAGGTTGTATAGGTATGGTCTGCGTGCTGATGATCACTGTGTGAGATGTGCTGCCAGGAACGCAAATTTTACTCATCTTGCATGGGACTGTCCGGGGGTGCGGGCTTTTTGGTCCGCTGTCTTTGTGTGCCTTTCCAAGATGCTTGGCTGTGTGTTGTCAGAGACGCCATTGGTTGCTCTCCTTGGTTTTGATAAGCAGATACCAAGAAAATGCGCAAATTAGCGGCCCTGGGTTTATTGCTGGCTAAACGAAGAGTGGCGATGCGATGGATGAGAGGGCCCTTGCCTACAATTATGGACTGGGAGAAAGATCTGGCGTACTGTTCAACACAGTCTGATAATTCTAATGCTCTGTTACCCGAGCGCTGTGCACCTAAGGACATATGGGGTCCGTACCGGCAATATCTGCTGGGACTAGAGGAAGATGAAGGCTCGCAAACTGAGCCAGATCGAGTCGGGGTGGGGTAGAGATATGTTCAGACCTAATGCCAAGGTCTCACTATCTAGATTTGCCACGTGTATTCTGGATGTTGCTATGCTTTTTTTTTTTATTTTTATTGAAGGGACAAATGGAAAGGGGATGATGCATAAAGACATGGTAATAATGTTTGACGGAAGTGCAATGCTAGTGTGCTGTGCAAGTAGATTCATGAAATATAGATACTATTGTGGGGGCCTCAGCAACACTGTGGAGAGAGAATCATCTGAACTGCATGTTTCTTAATGTACTGGTTGTTATTTCATGTGCAAAAATGAAAAATAAAGTTTAAAAAAAAAAATATACACAAAACAGGCGATAAGGCGCGATAGCACCAGGAAATCTACACCTGCTCTGACCTGGTGTAAAGTCGGACGGCAGCCAGCACCACAAAAGGGAGCACAGCCCAGGGCCACATCCGAAGGGCAACAGATGCCATGGGGCCACCCATCATGCGGCCCGGACACCCAAGAGGGCCACAACACCCACCGCCACCACCCCCAGGACCACCCCTCCCTGGCACCCCCCCGACCAAAGACATGCCACATCAGCCACACCTAAACATGTACAGAATATTCCACTTGATGCCGCACAATCACAACTGGTGACATGCATGTGTCGTCACAGAAATGAGCAGCACACATCCACTTTCGAAGCAACAAATGAAACTTTATTAAAATGAACAACGAAATAAAATGAAGACACATGGCCGCTCCCCTCGGGACAATACGTAGGTCACAGCCTGTAAGACAAAAAACATGATGAGAATGTGTGTCCTGCGCACATCAGAGGACAGAGAGAGAGCGAAGGAGAGAGAGAGAGGAAGAGAGGGAGAGAGGGAGGGAGAGAGAGAGAAAGAGAGGGAGAGAGAAGAGGAGAGAGAGAGGAAGAGAGGGAGAGAGAGAAAGAGAAAGAGAAGAGGAGAGAGAGAGGAAGAGAGGGAGAGAGAGAGAGAGAAGAGGAGAGAGAGAGGAAGAGAGGGAGAGAGAGAGAGAGTGCCGCCCCTGCGCACCCAGGCCACACTGCTCACCTGCTGCCACCGGTGTGTCTCCAACCACGTGCCGGTATGTAGTGCAGTTCACCAGGTCACACATCTGATTCAGAGTTGTCAGCTGAAACAGAGCCCAGATACATGACTGGCACAGTACACACACTTGCACAAGACAACATCGCCTGCCCGCCCATGCACACCCAGGCAAAGGCACCCCAACCTCTCCCGCTGCCCATCGGAGCATGCCCGCCCATGCACACCCAGGCCTCAATGCTCACCTTCCGCCACCGGCACGTAGACAGGAGGTCCCACCACGTGCCACTGCAAGCCACAAGCCCGGGGCCCACGGACATGGCACCCTCCACATCATGCAGCCCCGCTCCGCAGGCCACCAGGTCTCACGTTTGGTGCTGGGTCTTGATTACTCCATGGCAGAGGACATACCAGTGCACCCGGCACCATCGCAGGCTGCACACCCGCTCAGCCCAATGGGTGCCACCAACTCTGGGATCCCGGAAGCGACGCCACGTGGCGGTAGGCCCGCGCTGCCCGCTGGCTCTGGCCTACACTGCGGTCCAGCAGGGCACACAAAACCTGAACCGTCCGGACCGCCGGGACGGGGCATCATCGCAGGCTGCACACCCGCTCAACAGCTCAAGGTGCCACTGACTCAGTGCACCCAAAGTCACCGTCCCGTGGCGGGGTGCCTGTGCCGTCCGCAAGGCCTCTGGTGCCACTAACCCTGTGCAACCCCAGTCTGTGCCACGTGGCGGTAGGCCCGTGCCGTACTCAAGGCCTCGGATGCCACTAACCCTGTGCGCAACAACTCATGGGCCCTATATGAGTGCGAACCGTGGGGCGTCCATCATCCAGTCACCACCAGAAGAGGGGAATGTGACATCGTCGGACCCTTATGTTGGCGGAGTCACATGGCCTGTGACGCCTGTGCCGGATGGGTGTGGTGTGTGTGAAAACCTGCCCTCAGGGAGTGGCTGTGACATGCTGACGACTAGACCAGTGACCTGCACACCACCAGCGAGTACGGCTGCGACGGGTAGCAATGAGGGCCCCCCCTCGGGGCGTAAGCGGAGTGGACTGGCCTGCCGTACGCCGGACCAGTGCAGGACTTGCAACAATGACTCGTGGGCTCTGGGCGTGGTCCAGTCCATGTCTGGACAAGGAAGTGACTGATGCGTGTGTCCCTGCTGCAGTGTTCACGGAACCCGCTACACAAGACGCAATGTCGCACCCCCTTACTGGCGTCCCACAGGATGAACATCATTGACGCAAGGGAAGGCACTGTCCCCACATTCATCCACACATCCACACAGGAATGACGTAAGACATTACACAGCAGTGCATCACTGGATGTTTATTTGCACATCCAGTGCAGTCATGCAGCTGGAGAGGTACAGGGCAATGCCGAGCACACCACACAATATGGGCCCGTGGAGGGCCAGCCAGTGTCCATCCCGGGATGACCTGTACTGCGGAAGAGGAAGGGTAAAGTCCGCAGTCTGTCCGCCGTGTCATTGGTCGTCAAACAGGATGCGGCAGTCCATGTCGCTGTCCAAGGTGAGTGCCTCGGAGTGTATCGGGGGTCAGTGGTAGGTCTTGAGGCCATGTGCGGCACCAAGCAGAAACAGGCAAGGTGGCGGTAATGGATGGTAGTGCCTGGCCCTCCTGACCACAGTCCCATCCACGTCCTCGTCCCCGGGTGTGTGCCCTGCCCCACCTGTGGGTGTTGCAGTGCCGGCTGCGGCACTGTGTACCACTGACTCATCAGGGGCCGGAGGAGGATTGTCGGCCGCACTGTGTGGCAGAGACACATCAGGTGCCGGAGTGGATACGCCTGCCGCACTGGGAGGCACTGACACACCAGGGCCCGGAGATGTGGATGGCATGGGGGCAGCAGCATTCATCATCGCCATGACTTGTGGCAGCACTGCCATGATGAGGACATACAGGGCACGGAAGATCCCAGCTACATTTTGCTGATGTGCAGCAGAGGCTGCCATCCTTTCCGCCTCCATCCGCACCATGTCCTCCATGAGCCTCCGCATGTGTGCCAGCTCATGGCTGGCATCGCTGGGGCCACTCTGAGCGGACAGGTATTCTTCCCTCCGCGTCATGACTCCAGAGATGTCAGTCAGGGCTCGCTGGAGTCCATGGGGCGGACATAGACACCCAAGGATGGCATCCAGTTTGGTAGCCATGAGCTCGAACCCCACCCGCACCTGCTCGGCCGTCTCCCTCTGGCCCTCCAGCACACGGCTTTGGAAGGCCATTTGTTGTTCCTGGGGGACTTGGGAGGGTGCCGGGGCTGTGGGTGCCTCCTGCTGGGTGGTTTGGCTGGTGGGTGGGGTCTCATGGATGTAGCTGGGCTGCCCTGATCCTGGAGGTGAGTTGCGGAGGTGGTCAATGAGGTCTTGGATGGTTTGGGTGTCGATGCTGGTGTTGTCCTCCTCCTCGTCATCAGTGAAGAGTGGCTGTGACTGCTCTGCAGGAGGTGTTGACGGTGCCCCTGCAATGTGAAGGGGAGATGGTGTATTACAATGTGTCCACATGTATGTAGCCGCATGGTACAGGTTGAAATTCAGACAGCATGGCATTGTACATTGTGACAGTGTGTGGGTCTGGGTCTGGGCGAGGACCCAGAGTGATTGTGGGTGTGCACTGTGCCCTGCTTGCTTGTGCATGTGTGCCATTGTGGCCATCTCCCCCCGTCTCCCCAGTACCTGGTGGTCACTCACCCTGTTGCGGTTGTGTTGTGTCCTGTCGAGCAGTGTCCGGTTCCCCGACTCCGGCCACAGTCTCCACACTGATGACTGTCGACACCAGCTCCTCCATGTCATCCAGCTCCAGCTGTGGCACTGGGCCCCCACCTCCGGTCTGCATTGCTGCCTTCAGGTTGGCGGAGAGATTATCCTTGGTCCTCCGCTTGATGTCATTCCATCGCCTCTTGACCTCGCCCATTGTCCGCTTGTGCTCTCCGACGGCATTCACCTTGTCGACGATGTCCCGCCATATTCCATTTTTGGTGCCCAATGACACGTCGGAGGTGACGAAGAGTTGTTGATGGTGTTCCATCACCTCCGTGACTATGATCCTGTTCGCCTGCGGACTGAACTTGGTCTTCCTGGTCTTCTTGTCCTTGCCCTTCCCTGTCCCCGAGGTCCCAGGCTGGTCGTCCGGGGTGCTTGTGGGGTTGCGCTGGTCCTCTGCGCCTGCTGCCTCCATGGTGCTTGTGTGTTGGTCAGTTTGTTTGTGGGTTTTTTTTCTGCTTTTATGGAGGTTTCTGACACCTGCCAGGTGTGTGTTGCAGGCCTGGCGCTGCTTGTCGCTGGTTTCCTCATCGCGCTTTGGCCCATCGCGTGTTTTTTGGTGTTGTGGTTTGTGTTTTTATCTCCATCGTGGTGGTTGTATCGCGGACTTTGTCCGCGGTTTCGGCAGGCTATCGCATGCTACCGCCTTGTTGTGAATTCCACGTTGACACAGGGTTATTTTCCCGTGATAGGCTGCGTTATTGAAAGTTGTGTTACGCTACTCTTGCGGTAGTTATCACACGTTCTTGTGAATATACCCCAGAGTGTCTTGTGAAACACTTGAAAGTTTAAAATTGCATCATAACAGCATGCAAAAGGGTTGAAGTCTTGTGAAACACGTGAAAGTGTAAAACTGAATCATAAAAGCATGCAGAAGGGTCACCAAACTGGTTTGAGAAATAAGTTGTTCATGGCAGAGAGAGAAAAACTACTAATGTGCAAATGCGAATAATATAGTTGTGGAATGTAATAATGAAGTCTATACTTTTTAGCAAAATATGTTTATGAAAATGCTCAAGTAAAATGATATCTGCTTATGTTCTTCTAGGACATAAATCTGAAAGAAAATGCTTGTTGATTATTAATGAAATCGTAAACAGACTATGCTTATGTTTACGAAATAAGTGTTTTTCTTAAGAAAATGGTGATTTAGCTTTCCATTGTAGGCCTCAAAAATTTATTTTGTCCTTCATTATTTCCTTCTAATAGATTAGAAAAATGCTCACCTGATTGCATTATAGCCACAAGTATTATCGTTGGAGTTTCTTTCCTACTTTTTGAATAATGAACATTCTCTCTGTTGATATAAAATTGCGACAACCTTGTTGCAAGCTCGGAAGAGAGCGTGTGGAGTGGACATGATAAGTTACAAATGTATTTTCCTATTACCGCGGGGAAATAATATTGCACATTCTTAGAAACAGTGAACAAAGATATTACGTATGGGTTCTGGGCGATTTTGGGATGGAGAATGATCACACCACGATTGAGCCATGGATTTTGACCTATAGAAATCATGCAAACTGTGCAAAAGTGACTTTGTGGGCAGGAACTGTGAACTTTTGGAGGTATAATTGCCCCGTGGGAAAAAGACGTGTGCGGCTATTTTCCTTGCAAAATCTGAGCCTGACATGCTGTCAGACTGAACTCTGATTTCCCTGAACTGAACTCTCCTGTTTCCCTCTGCGCGCTTTACCGGCTGGTAAAGTCAAGCACACCAAAACCCTTTGGCTAAAGGGTTGATGACTCTAATTTTCGCAAGCTGTGCTCTGGTGTTCAACTGGGTCCATCTCGTGTCCTGGTCCTGTTAAATCTACAACCGAATCCTTGGTTTGTGTGATTCTAAATTTCATACTGTAATTATAATGCGTATTTTCTCTCTCTCCTTCTCACCCTATCAACTGTGATGTTTTGTGATTTTACCTGTATACAGATGAATAACTGTTATTAAATGATTCTAATGTATTTTTGTGGTTTGACCATTCACCTTGAAATTTAGATAATATGCCCAGGCTCTTCTGGAAGTTAGGGAGGCCGACGGTATGAGTAAAATCCTGTGGCTAAGGCGAGTAAAAATCACTCTTTGCGAGATGGGGATGAGTAGATTATGGGCAAACCCCGCCGACAGTCCCTTTCCATCAAAGAGCGATTTCAAAGCAGTGTATTGGAACTCGCTAGTCATGAAGCGATTTGCTGCCTTAACTAGTCCCTCACTATCCAGAGACTTCCTTGAGATAAAGCATGAAGCGGAGTATGAAGATTATTGGGATCTTATCACCATCCCCAAAGATAGGAAACTCTATCACCAGTTTAGGGCGGGTTCTCTTCCCCCCAATGTATTTACTAGCAAATGGCGTACCGCAATTAGCAGTAAATGTTCATTTTGTCCCAACTACAACGAATCACTGGCACATATCTTGTTTGTTTGCCCAGCCTATAGAAATCCTAGGACCAGATGGTTGAAACCCGTATGTTCAAATTTGGGCACCAGGTCGAGTAGCGAAGCACTTAGGATTTTAAAAACATCTACTAAAGAGTCCATAGTGATCGCTGTCGCTAAGTACTTAGGCTGGGTGTGGGTGATTCGTCTTAAAGAGAGGAGCCTTAGTTAATTGCTTTATGCTCCCTAGTTTTGGGGCTAACGTACTTTGTATTTTGCACATTGCTGTATTAGCTTAGAATGAACATAACCTGGTCCGTATGCAGAATCATGGAAATCTGTTTATCTTTAGGTGGCAGTTCCGCCTGAGTTTATCTTAGCAGTTTTTTAGCTATTTATTATATAATTATGAATTTTATTAATGAGGATTAACTATATTTATTGTATAAATTTGTTTTTATGTCCAAATATGTTTATATTTTTTTATATATTCTTCACCTCTATGTATTATAGTATTGTCTTTTGTGATTTTAAATCGAAATAAAGACTATGACTGACTGAGATAATAGCTTCTTTATAACCGTCTTATGTGTTTGTTCTTACTTATTGATGATTTCATTGACATTGTGTGAATATTGTTGTTAGACAGGCACTTCTTTATTATAGGTCCTCGTGAAGGCGTGGCTTTAAGGCACTAATTACCTGAGTCCCTATTAGCTCATACAAAGATCTGTCAGAGGACCTTATGGGTTGTGAATGTTTGTAGAGTTTCTATGGGCCAAACTCTGTGATATTATGAATTGTGCAGCTGTGGATTGAGATTACGGTGTGGTGGGTAACTCATGTTTGCGCCCACAAAAATTTACACCACTTCCGCTGGATCAGTAGCAATGAATTATGGGGATGTTTTTCACTGAGGGATTCTAAGTGATATCAAAGAGACAACAAGAGCGAAGCTCAAGTTGTCTATGATGTCACTCAGAACCACAAGGATAACAAAAATGCCCGTAATTCACTTTTTACCCATATATACTTTTATGTTTTGTGCAGCCCCCAAAATCATGTGTCCCTGCCTTCAACTGCTACGCAACAGCAGAGGAGTAATGAAGGGACCATAGATAACATGGTCTCTGTTATCTATCCCTGTCCCAACGGTTAGAAAAAAAAACTTACCTGCCATCCTTGGCCAACTCCCACCACCTTCCCTGCCTTTCTTCCCCTTCCGCAGCTGGGCTTTCTGCTTCCAGTCAAAACTTACAAGCAGACCTGCGCTAACAAGGTCTCAGAGAGAACAGTGGGTAACAAATTTTGTCATCAACTGTTGCTATGTCATAGCAGTGGGTTATGAGATTCAGAAACTGAAATAAATGATGAAGGCTCTCTACCAGAGCCATACATAACAATTTAATCTACAGACTCAACTTTGCTTAAGCAGAGACATAGCTTCATTTGTTGTAGCAAGTGCAGTGGTGCAGGCGCCCACAGGCCTGAGGGGCCCATTCATCTCAGATTAGTTCTGTATTTTACAATGCAAGTAGCATCTAGGGGGCCCTTTTCATTCCTTGCACCAGGGCCCATGAGACATTGGCTTTGCTACTGTGCCTAAGGGAAATTTTTCCAAATCAAATATTTTTATTTTACCTATTCATAAAGCACTCAAGTACTCGTCAATTAGTCATGGCTCTAGGATTCAGATTGATAGACTTCAAGTCAATAGCATTACAGGCCAAATAGTTGAGTCATCAGTAGTAAAACGCAAGGATGGAGGAACAAATTCCAGACCATGGGCCTAATTTACAAAGGGAACCTTACACTTTGCAGTAAGTTTACCACTGTTTTGGTACTCACAAACTATGAGTGTAATTTTACTGCTAGTAATACTATGACTGCGGAGAGTCCGCACTCATGGCAGAGTCTCTGTAGTTGTAAAATTACACTCATAGTTTTGAATACCAAAACAGTAGTAACTACAAAGTGTAACTCTCCGTTTGTGAATAAAGCCCCTTGATGACTCTGTCGGGTTTTCCAAATTTTTATCACGATTAATAGATGAGTCGATGACGTGTGCAAGATGTGAACAGATTGATACAAAGAAAAATGTTTATGCATCAATTGTGTCCCGCGAGTCTGCAGAGCTTTACAGCAGATAAAGAAGCCTTTGAGTGCAAAAGGGCAAATTTACCAACACTTTGCGCCAGTGCAAGATCACCAAATGTGACGCAAACCTAGGCAAAGTGCTGATTTAGGATTTGATTATCAGCTGTATTAAATACTTCAACCTTTGTTCAATTTTGGCAGGTGAAACCTGCTGAAGTTTAAAAGGGGAAAAGCATACGGTGTTTACTGTACCATGCAGATTTTGGTGCGTTAAACACATAAATCTGCATGTTATTTCCCAGAAACCCTTAATAAGTGGTATTGTTATTTATCAGGTGCGATAAATATCACCGGTGCTCGTAATCACGGCCTAAAGGGAGGGCTGCATGGTGATGATGCAATACTGTTGCCCCCTCTCCTGACACATTTCATCCCATTAACTAAAAGCAAATTGAAAATCCATTTTTTTATGCAGAGGATGCATTTCCACTCTTCTAAATAATTCAAAATGAAAACTTTTTCTTCAGAGTAATAGTCTAAACATAATCTGACTGTTTTACAGTAGGTTGGCATAAATGGGTCTTGTGTGACCTGCTGTTTGTTTTTTAATGGGTCATAGCCTCAGCTCTATGCACCTAATAAATTGAGAATTGTTACAAAGGCGCCAGCCTCCTCGTGAACAGACAGGGTCACAGTGACACCGATGCACAGCCTGTTCCTGGCAGGCATATATTTGGCCATAATAGCCTCACTTAAATGAAATGCTTAGAAACAGCAAACATGTAGTATGAAGCACAAATTATCGCACACAGAGGCTGGTAAACAAGGAGGGTGTTGTTCACCCTGGAGGTGGATGCAAGCTGAGGCTTGCGGGGATGAGACAGAGGGTTCTCATAGATGTGCACCAGAGGGTGAGCTTGCCCCCTGGAGGTGGCTGCATGCTAAGGCTTGCGAGGGTGATGCAGAGGGTTCACTTTTATGTGCACCGTAGGGTGAGCCTGCACCTTGGAGGTGGATCCAAGCTGAGGCTTGCAAGAGTGAGGCAGAGGGTTCTCCTTTATGTGCACCGCAGGGTGAGCCTGCACCTTGGAGGTGGATCCAAGCTGAGGCTTGCAAGAGTGAGGCAGAGGGTTCTCCTTTATGTGTACCAGAGGGCGAGACTGCACCCTGGAGGTGGTTGTACACTGATGCTTATGGGGTGAGGCAGAAGATTCTCATAGATGTGCACCAGAGGGTGAGCCTGCACCCTGGAGGTGGCTGCACACTGAGGCTTGTGGGGTGAGGCAGAGAGTTCTCTATGTGCACCAGAGGGTGAGCCTGCCCCCTGGAGGTGGCTGCATGCTAAGGCTTGCGAGGGTGATGCAGAGGGTTCACTTTTATGTGCACCGGAGGGTGAGCCTGCACCTTGGAGGTGGATCCAAGCTGAGGCTTGCAAGAGTGAGGCAGAGGGTTCTCCTTTATGTGCACCAGAGGGCGAGACTGCACCCTGGAGGTGGTTGTACACTGATGCTTATGGGGTGACCCCAATTACATAGGTCTGGTACCTGCTGCCCGGGGACATGGCAGAGTATCCACTGGTGATGCCCTCCCTAACTCCCTGCCGCAGTGACTCTGTATCTCATTATTTAAGCAGTGCAGCTACACTCAGGGTCATATTTATGGAATAGCGGCGCAGTACAGCGAAGCAAGTCACCTTGCTGCGCTGTACTGTGTCACTGGGAAAGGGCAGGAATGAGCTGTATTTAAGGCATACAGCACATTCCTGTATTTTCCCTGTTTTAGCGTCATTTTGGCAGCCTAATGTCAACGCAGGCACCCTTGCACCATGGTTCAAGGGTACCTACAGTCCATGCAGGATTTTTTGTGTGCAGGAAGGAACACTCTCCTGCACAAAAACAATCCTGAGAGGCATTCTCCTCTTTCTATGTGTGCTGCAGGATTTAGCACACATAAAAAGAGGAGGTAATGAGGAGAAATAATTTCTCCTTGTTACGCTTCTCCTGGGGAGGCGTACCTTTCGACGCATTCCCAGGTTTACAAGGTCTTGTAAATCTGAGAATGCGTCAAAAGCCATGGGAGATGCGTGGGAGCACCCACGCAATGCCCATGAAACGCCTACCCAGTGCGATTTGCCTTGCGTTGTGTTAAGCACGAAATTTGGAGCCACTCAAAGCCACTTCACGGGCCATGGGTGGCTTCAAAAATCTAACTTATGGTTTGTGTTGCTCTTGCACGTGGTGCAAGAGTGACGCAAACCGGGTCATATATATGGCCCTCAGTGCTAAAGGGTTCATTTCTGACTAGGGCACAAGCGATGACCTTGTCAGTGTTTGAGGCTTCTATTGATTGGTGGGTATGAAGTAGTTTGTGTGAACCTGTCATTAAAAGCCATCATTTCCATGTTGTTCACTATTGTAAACTTGCACTGCCTGTTTTTCACACACCCACTACATCTGTTTGCGCTGGAAAGCAAATTATCTGTAATTTACACCCTTATTTCTGCACAATCTTCCTACAAATTGGCATTTCAAAAGAAGGAGTGTTGTTCCAACAGCCAAAACCTCTCCTTTTAGGGGAATGAAAAAGACACCAGCAGGCTTTATCTATTTTAAAAATTGCATTTTTCAAGTAACTTGCTTGTTTTTTTGAAAAAGTTCAAAGCAGAGGAATACTTGGAAGATGGACTACACTAAGCACTAGACAGTGAAAGGATAACACACAGAGGCCCTTATTATGAGTGGTGGCATCCCACTAAAAGCGGTATCTCCGGGGGATACCGTACTGGCCATTACAGGTAGCCTGGAGATCTGGCCCGGGACCAGGGTTCAATTCCCGCCTCGGCGGGTCTTGGGCTCAATTTCCTCGGACCTGATAATTCTCGCCTCGGTGCCTATTCTAATCATGGGTCCCACTCTGCAACTCTGGGCAATAGCTTGCTTAATCTCCACAACGGCCCCAACAGCGCTGGGATGCCTGGCTTCACCCTGGGGGTGCCCAGGAGTGGACATTTCACAGGGAAAAGCCAGGAAGGGTTCCACAGCGGTATGCGTACAGCGCCAGGACACCTCTTTGGGGGTATAAGTGCGCTTTACAAGTACGAATTTCATTTCATTTCATTTCTGGACCAAAAAAGCTGGGTCCAAAGACACTGGGCCTGGTTTCACCGAGTTCAAACTGCACCCGGTGAAACCGCTGCAGGGACGGGGCAGGGACTGTAGGCAGGAGCACGACTCAGCCCCCAGCCAGTGCTCAATTTCAGCTGGTGGTTGCCAGTGGGGGGCCACAGGCACTCATTTTTGGAGACCTGCATTCATCTTTCCTCATCAGACATTTCGCAAGAGAAGAAAAAACAAGCAAAGCGGAAAGAAGGAGGAAGAGAAAGATGGAAAAATTCTTCACAAATGAAGAAAGCAGGAACCGGCAGGCATGAGATAAAGGGCAGAGAGTGTCTGGCAATGGATTAAAGAGGCTTGAGGTGAATTCAAGTCTATGCACCCATGGAATTCCACGTGCTGACATTTAATAGCACCAGCCACAGGCTTCTGAGCAGAGCTTTAGGCATCAGCACTCATTCTTGTACAAATTAAGCACTGCCCCCGCCTGAATACTAGAGCAGCACAGGAGGAGCAGACAGTGCTCTGATTGGCCTCACCCAAACCTGCCCTGACTGCCTGATTCTCACCTTTCAACCTCACCGCCCCTCCCACTGACAACTTCCACCTTCTCTGAGCAGGTGGAATATGTTAGCAAATTTTCCCAAAATCAGGGAAAACCATGTGGAAAGTGAACCCTGTAATCCTGGGTCTGGCTGGTCATTCCCCATCTAGGGGACAAAACTTGTAATTGTCAGATCTTAGTAGGGATACAGGCCCGAATGGGAGATTATGAAGGGAAAACCCACTCATTAATGTTGGAATTGAAATTACTTGCTGGTCTAGTTCCTCGTTCCAGTCATTACTTAATAGAGGAGCATCCACCTCCTCTGACACACATTCTGTTGCCCTTTATTTAGTAAAATTAGAATAAACCTCAAAGTACCCATACTTACCCCTTGTGAATTAAAGGTCACTTCCACCAGAGAATATCAAATTGAAGTGCTGGTCCTGAACTGCAAAATGTAGATATTTCTGATGCTCTTAACATACCAGCATGAGTAGATAGGCGTCATGCAGATCCACCGTTGCAATTAATTTTCCTGGTTGGATCAGCAGAATGCATGCCATCCATATTCGCATTTATTGTTCTCACCCAAGAGTTCAATCTAGGTCAGGCCTGAATCCTGAAGGCTTTTCTATTAGAAACAAGATTGAATAAATCCCTTGCTTTTGTTCTTCTATAGGGACTGGAACTACTGCTCGTTCTAGGATTAAGAGCCGTATTTAGAGTTTGGTGGCTGGGGTCCTTTATGCCACCCCACAATTGCTTTCTTTTTCCCCCTTGTTCTTTAACATGGGAGTAAGGATGAATGCCGAACTCTGATCTATAGATACAAAGTCTATATTCTAAACCTTCTGCACAATATTCAGTGTCCATGAATCCAAGACACTAGCCCCAAAGCTTGACAAAGAATCTTGCACACAACCTCCCACTGGCGTTAGCCCCTCCACTGCACCACACGAGTCAGGAGCGTTGATTCTTTTGTACTGATGCCTGTCCTTTATTTGTATTTTTTAATGAGTGATGTGATTGAAATTGCTTTCTCCTTTTCCTTTGTTTGTGTGTATTCTGAGAATTAGACATTATAAAACCAGCCAGCAGAACCCTTGCCTAGGTAAGCAAAGGCATGCCTCCTGTACTTGAAAGACTTACTTGACATCCTGTCCAACTGGTCCCCAAAGAGTTTTATACCTGAAAACAGGATTTTCAACAGTGTTGATCTCTCTGAATGTTCTGCCTACCAGTCTCTTTCCTGTTAAGGTTGCCAACATAGGGTCTGCTCTGACAGCATGCAGTAGTATGGACTCAGCTTCCTCGAATATGTACATATTTTTTAAATACAAATCTGAATAGATAAATGCTCCACATCCTTCCAGAACTTGAAGATCCCTCACGCTGTGGAAATAATGTGCTAGACTCCTTGTGTCCCTTTTCCAATGGAAAAAGCCCAAATTTCCCCTTAGATGTTTTCGAATCTCGCGCACTTCCTCTCTTCTCACTTATGTTTCTTTTGGAGAAGGACCAGCTTCATCTGAGGAAGTATAGAGAGAACAGACCCGTGATGGAGTAATTACTGTTGCGGAGGTCAGGGAACCACGTTGAACCCATCATGCGGAGAGATAAGCTTGCAGTTATTGAGTAATATTACTTGTGTGAATATCTCCTGTTAAAAGAAACGCCTCCCAAATTTAAAAAAACAAGTGCCCATGTTCTATTTTCAAAGATTTCAGAGACCTTCTAAATGTTCTGGTCTTTCCTCTGGAAGCTTATTCCCCAGCCTCAGTTTAATTATTTCATCCATGCCTATTTGTGTGAAAAGAGAGCCAAGGATACCTTGGTCTTTGGTCTTCTTATTCACTTGATGCACAGTTGAGGACCACAGGGCGTGGGAGTTCCTTATAGAGTAAGGCCAGTGATGAGAAATATAGACAAGCTGGGAACATCCCAGTTACCTAATTTTCATGAGCTGCAGCTGAGAACCATGATCACTGAGTTAGCAGGGATTATATAGCTGAGGTCCAACGCAGGAGCACGTGTGCAGACAGAGAGCCAGATGTGAGCAATTATCCACGTGCAGGTACTCTCAGCCACAGCTAGGGAGTGAGGGCTTCACAGGGTCGAGGAGAGGGAAACTCTACAGGAGCCAGGAGGCATAAGAAGATAAGGTGGAAACTAGGAATGGAGTGTGGCTTGGAACAGAGACAGAGGGACATCAAGAAAGCATGCATGTAGGCATCAGTAAAACCTGCAGCGGTCAATAAACAATAGGACAGTCAGAGCTTCCCTTGCTGCACATGATAGGACCCCCCCCACGCCCAAGAAAGCAGTGAAAAGTCTTGGGATTTTCATTGATGAGGATCTATTCCTGAAACATCAGATAGGGATGGTCTCTTCCTCTTGTTTTCTCCAACGCCGGAGAATAAGGAAAATCAGGAGATACTTCATGGTGGATGCTGTCATCCAAATGATTATTGCCTTAGTGATGTCCCGGATTGACTATGACAACACTCTTTATCTGGGACTCCCTATTGGCTTAAGCCACAGGCTGCAATTGGCTCAAAATCATGCCGCTTGGTTGGTTTTTTACCAACCAAGACACTGCCATAATCAGCCTCTGATGAAAAAGCTACATTGGATTCCTGTAGCCCAGAGGTCTGCTTTTAAAACAGTCTGTATTGACTTTAAAGCCCTTCACAGCAAAAGCACTTCTTTTGTGTCCTCGAGAATTCAGCGATATATATTCCTACCCGCCATCTCAGATCAGCTCAGCAGAATTTACTAACTGTCCCAAAAAGTAAAAGGAAGAAGCTTGGAGGGGTCAGATTTTCTGTAATGGCTCCCCACATCTGGTATACCCTTTGCCCTGGCATTAGATCATCATCCAATTATGTGGGTATTAGGAAACTCTTAAAAACTTGACTAGCTTTTGGGCTAATTCTTGCTGCTGTTCTTGCTTCCTCTACCTTAGTGAAAGAGTCCTCATGGTGAATGTGCATGCTATAAATTCTCGATAACATAATATAACATAACAAAGTTAGAGATAAACCAGACTGTACCATTAACGGAGTGTAGAAGTGAAGAAAGGTTTGCAGTGTGTTTGGGAGTGTTGTAGAATGAATAGGGCTAAAAGCAGGGCCCCATAGGATTTTTGTGTGTGCTTCCTGGTGGCAGGATGGAAAAGCTCTGATACAGATTCAAGCTCCAGTTGTACCTGCCACACACACCCAGCATACTGTGATCCAGAGCATACACACATGACACAGGCCTATAGACGTGGATGGCCATGGAGGTGTGGAGAAGTAAAGCCTGTGACCCCCTAAGGCAGGCTTTCTCTTGCCCATACTCTGCTGCCATATAGAATCTGATTACAGAGGTCTCTTGCACAGGTCTAAGACATCTGTAGCAGAGTGTGGCTTCCCAAGGAAAGAAGTAAAACGTGCCTACCATCCCAACAACAGAGAGCAACGTGATATCTCTCCAATCAAGACAAGAATAACAAGCATTGGCAATGCCAATAGGTCCTGCTTATGAATGCACTGTCAATGCACTGTCAAGCCAGACTTAAAAATCTATGTAGGTTCATGACTGCCTCCTCCCATCCGTGCTGCTGCCAGAGAGAAACACCATAAGTTCTCTAGTTATCTAAGACACTTTAATAGCATTAGAATGTCATGTGTGTGCCCCTGAAAGTTCAGCTTCGGGCAGCTGGATAAATAGAAACAAGCATTTGCAATGCAATAGGTCTCACATTAGTGATAGTTTGAGCTATTGGAGTTGCAAATAAAAAACATTTTATAAGGGCTGCAGGAAACTGGCGATACTTGTAGATTGTCCACACTATCAAATACCATCTGCTAAGGGAAATGCACTCCCATCCTGATATTGTGAACCAGGACCTGCCTTTTGTTCAAACAGATGACACTTTTTGTGCATCTAAACGCAAACTAGATGAGCAAAAAGTGTGGTGAATTCCTATTTGAATAATTAATGTGTGCTACGTTTGTTGCACACGTTCTACATTTTATACAGTAACCCAAATTGCTGTATGACAAAAAGGAATAATTTTGAAGTAAATGGGCTGCAATTAAAGAAAAAAAATGTGTTTATTTGCAATCTGCTCCATCAAAGTTGTGAATGTTAATTCCTAAATATGTTTTTTGAATATAAACTTAAAGAGCTACTGGAGGATTGTAATGAAACAAAAAAAACTACTGCAGTAACTGCTCTTAGTATATCCAGTATGCCTACTTCAGGTGTGCTTGACTGCTAAATATGTAGTATTCTTCAGCAGCACTTGTGTGCTCAAAACAGGGTTTGAGAAGCACTCCTTTCTGCATAACAGGGTTTGAGAAGCACTTGTGTGTGCAAAACAGGGTTTGAGAAGCACTCCTTTCTGCATAACAGGCTTTGAGAAGCACTTGTGTGTGCAAAACAGGGTTTGAGAAGCACTCCTTTCTGCATAACAGGGTTTGAGAAGCACTTGTGTGTGCAAAACAGGGTTTGAGAAGCACTCCTTTCTGCATATCAGGGTTTGAGAAGCACTTGTGTGTGCAAAACAGAGTTTGAGAAGCACTCCTTTCTGCATAACAGGGTTTGAGAAGCACTTGTGTGTACAAAACAGGGTTTGAGAAGCACTCCTTTGTGCATAACAGGGTTGAGCGGACAACTTACATGAGTTAAAAAAAATCGCCATCCCTTCCAGAAAGCACCATTAACAGGGTGAAGTGTGCTTCTGCCAACATTAAAACACAACACACAGGAAGGGAGTGGAAACTATTGGGAAATGTCCGTCAGGAGCTGTGCCCCCACATGGTCACACTTCTATGCCCTTCAATTGTTGCTCGTCAGAAACATTAAAGAATGTAGGGGGGCGTCTGTAGCCAGGTGGGCAGGGAGAGGATTTGATTAACGAAGCTGGATTTTCAGCCAATTCTGTCCTTAAGAAGTGGCACCAACGTAACCTGTACACGTGGGAGAAGAGTCATGCGCCACATTTAAAGTGCTAACTAAACACCGCAATGTTTCATTATTTTTCATGTTGCAATTTATTTTTTAATAAGCTGTTACATTTTCTTAAATAATTACTAATTTACTACGCGGAGGACGATGATGATGCCAAGCGCAGTCCTTACATAGAATTTCGAATGAAAGAGAGTTGTCAACACACCCAGAAGGAGGCATTGTGAGCAAAGCAAGCACAGACTCAGCCACTCACGTAGGAAACTAAAGTTACCTTTTATTGCTGAAGCAGGAGCCACACCAGAGGCACCAGCAGTAGAAAGTGAAGTTGAGCCAGAACCGTGCAAGCAGCCGCGCACAAAGCCTCTTGTAGTGTGGCTCCGCCTCTAAGAGTTTGTGGGCAAACACCACCTGTAAGTTTTTAAAGAAGCGCTGTGTACAGTAAACAACTACAAAGGGCTTTAAATGTAACACATATGATGCTGTGAATCCCGTAACATACCTTCCTTGTCCTGCACGCTGTGTAAATCAGTCCAAATGTATACATCTCGTTTCCTTGTGGTTGACCCCAGCAAACAGAGAAAGCACGCTACAGTGCTTGGGCAACAAACAAACTAGCAGTCTTGGTTTATCAGTGCACGTATAAACTTTTCTGCCTGGCTGCTAACGACAGGGCTGGGGGCAGGCGGTATTTACTGAAATGTAACCGCCGCTCTGCAGGAAACACCATAAAGCGGACATCGCATCGGGGGGAAAAAAGCCACAGAGGGCATGGAGGGAGAACAATGGCGCATAGAGGAAGCGTCCGCATGAGGGTGGGGGGACGAGCATATTTAAAAGATATAGCGTCATGCCCATAAAGCGGGCGCCACGCTTTATAGAAAAGCAAGGGAGAAGGGAGCGGGAAAGAGTTTGCAATATCCACGCGGCCTAAAGAAAAATAAACAAATAATTTAAAAAAATTATAGTGCAACGTCCAAAATGTTGATGCTGCGCTGAAGACGGGAGGGAGCAGCAAAGATTTTGCAATAACTGCGTGGCCTAAAGGAAAGTAATCACATTAAAAATAAAAAAAATTATTGTGTGGCGAGCCGCAAATAAGAAAAGAAAAGGGGGTGGGTGGAGGCCATGCTAAAGCGCTGCTTTAAGAGGCAGTGCTGTGTGTGGCTGAATATAAAAGAAGCCACAAACAGCATGCGGTGCCTGCTTCACCAAGACCTTAATTAATTAAATAGTTCTCTGGAAGTGCTGATGAAAGCTACAGAGTAGGGACACGTGTAAGAGGAGCTGTCCTTAAGGGAGGTAACAACGGGAGAGAGGGTGGAACTAAGGAGGGACTACTAAGTCTATTAACGAATCAAAAGCCATCATTTACAAAGGGCAGGAAAAGGAGCCAATTGTAAAGATTGGCGGAACATGGGTGGAGCTTAATGCCCATATCCTAACTACTGCATGTCTCAAAGAGACAGCGCAAGCGCTGCCTAGGCGAGACCTAAAAATAATCGCAGTTGTGTAGAAGGTAAGCACTTTTTTGTGGAAGCACACAACTTTTGCCCAATCAAAACATGTACTCCTGGCTCCCAACATGTCAGCAGACCCAAAGGCCCTCTCTAGTGATGCTCATATAATTGTCTGCCAACAGCTGCGCTGTCAAACCCAACCAGAAAAACCAGAAAAACCAGAAAAATGGAATGGGGGTGGTTTATAGCCAAAATGAGTCTTTAAAACGTACACAAATAGTAATTATGGAAATCTAATTTCTTAGAGTTCTACGGGAAGATGTTTTATTGACAAACAACATTGAGAAACAACAACTTGTCCATCCCCTGTGTGAGGACTCTCCGGGTAAGGAATGTGACAAGAAAGAGGGATGAGCCCGTGAAGGTTGTATTTATTTTTTCTAAAGAGTTGAAACCCTGTAGTAGCCAAGAGCGAGGCTCACGAGAGGTGAAGCATGAAGGCTATTTTATGGAAGATGTCTCGGCCATTGATAAACATGGTGAATAGACAGGGCAGAGCTGATGTTTTTAGCCTCCAATAAACTGACCTGCATGGGTGACCCTATTGCATGCTTTCTGACAAACTCAAGCTTTGCTAATTGAAAGAGTGCAAGGCCCATCAGCCTCGAGATAAGCTGTGCAGAAGATTTACACTTTCTTTACATAAACTTTACTGACCGTCTGATTACTTAGTCAGACAATCATAGCTTTAAATATGTAACACACAATAAGTGGAGTAATTTCATCACAATCACAGTGACAGCATAACAGGCCCATTAAACCAAGGTGACATAACTGGAAGTGACATCATTCTTCGTGGTGAAAACCAGGATTTGCAGCATATTAATAAACCATGAGTAAACACAGGCACAAACAGGCACAAATTGCTTGATGTACAAGTATAAATCCATGTTTGGGATTTTATGTATAAAATGAATCTCCCAGAGGTGGGGAGTATAGGGGCCCGAGTCAACACTCGGGGGTATATTCACAAGAACGTGTGATAACTACCGCAAGAGTAGCGTAACGCAACTTTCAATATCGCAGCCTATCACAGGAAAATAACCCCGTGTCAACGTGGAATTCACAACAAGGCGGTAGCATGCGATAGTTGGCCGACACCGCGGCCAATGCTCGCGATACAACCACCTCGACGGAGATAAAAACACAAACCACAACGCGAAAAAAGCTGCGATGGGCCAAAGCGCGATAAGAAAACAGTGACAACCAGCGCGAGGGCAGTAATACTCACGCGCAATGCAGGAAAAAGCACAAGAACAGCATACGGAAAATGCCACAGAACAAAATACATCAACAGCGGAGTACCACGGATGCACCCTGGCCAACTGCAGAGGACAACATGCACACCACAACATCCATGCACCGTGGAAGAACAGAACCTACAGGCACACCACATGAAAGAGACCAGTGGCAGACAAATCAGAGCCACAGGAGTGACACACCCACCGTGCAGCATACGCACATAAGCAGAAGTGCACCACGACAGTGACAACATCCCGGTACAAACAGCAACACCTCCACAACTGAACACAGGACACAACTGGTTCGGAAAATGTGCACAACATGGCAAATCACATCTGAAACCCCAGGGATATGTAACATGACAATGTACAATTCCAACCTGTGACCTGCAAATATGTTTTATTCACACATGCAGTGCAATTGGACATCTACTACTGTCCCATGAATGCCACGGACGGTCACAATGTGACGTGCTCATGAGAAGTAAGTGTCAATGATGGAGTCCCTACGGGCCATTCCTGCTGCAGCTGCAGTGGGATGTGGGCCACCTGCCCCATCACCACCAACATCGTCCGGTACCTCTGGAACTGGGATCCATGGGGCCCTGGTGCGAACACAGATGTTGTGCAACACACAACATGCAAAGATCATCTTGCACACGACGTCCGGGCTGTACAGGAGCTTCCCACCAGTGCCGTCCAGGCACCTGAAACGTGACTTCAACACGCCAAATGTGTGTTCAACGATGCCCCTGGTGCGTATGTGGGCCGCATTGTAGTGCCTCTGGGCGGGTGTGTTCGGGTCCCGGAGGGGTGTCATCATCCAAGGGCAGAGTGCATATCCTTGATCACCTGTGACAGTGCAGGGAGAAAAGAGTCAATACTTGGTTCGGCAGGATGTGATGGCAGGCCCACCAATTCAGTGATGCCTGTGCTGGCTGTGTGTGGGGTGAGTGTAAGCCAGCCCTCAGGGAGTAGCATGTGCTGGCAACTACACCAACAGTCATCACGCACACAGACATGCAATGTCAGAACTACAAGGCGGGATGACTTGTGTCGCACAGGGCTAGTCGCTCCGGATGCACAGCGGCCGACACGGGCCCACCGCCACGGGACGCTGACCTGTGGGAGACTGGGGTAGGGTCATGAGGGCAGAGCAGTGCCTCACATGTGTCATGGCTGCATTCCGCATCTCCACACGTTCAGCTGTTGTGTGGCTGTGGTGCCATGTGAAGTCTGTATTGGGTGCAGGTGTAGCCCAGGATGACCATGGAGTGGTGTAGTCATGTCTGGTAGGTGGTCTCGTAGTTTGACATGTCGGATGTGGTTAGGTCACGTGTGCACCCCCACAGTTGTGCTTTGTGCGTTGGTGGCTGTGGGATGTGTGGTGTGTTGATTTGGTACTTAACAACGAGCAGTCCCGTTCCATATGTGCCATCCTGGAAGCGCTGGTTGATGATGGACTGTCGGAAGGTGAAGGAATCATGCACACTGCCTGGGTAGTTGGCGACGACATTGGTGAACATTCCCCGGTGGTCCACTATTGCCTGCACATTGATGGAATGCGTGTGCTTCCTGTTGCAGTAGTGGTGTGCAGTATCCACAGGGGGCACAAGTGGGACATGTGTGCAGTTGATTGCCCCCAACACGGCCGGGAATCCGGCTATGGCGTAGAAGCCTTGCTTAGTCTCCAGCTGTTCCTGCGCAGTGTTGGGGAAGTGAAGGTACTGGGGTATGAAGCTGATGATGGCATCCAGGACAGGTGTGATGAACTTTGATAGGGCTGGCTGTGAGACCCCTCCAACTCTGGCAGTTGTTGGTTGGAAGGTCCCAGAGGCCAACAGGTGCAGCACTGCCAGCAGCTTTGTCTGCGGAGGGATGTTTGTTCTCCGCTGTGTTGGGACCATCAGCCTGTGGGCGATGTGGTCAGGATGCGGAGGATGGTTGTCCTTTTGAGCCTGTAGTGGGCAATGACTTCCGCGGGCGTTAGGTCTGTGAGAGTGGTGCGTTTTGGGTAGGTCCGCTGTCTTACTCTATGCTGCCTCTATGGTGGTCCGGGGGCGGGTCCGGGTCCTGGGGGTGGTGGCGGTCCAGGGGTGGTGGCGGTGGGTGTTGTGGCCCTGTTGGGGCTCTGAGCTGCATGTAGAGTAGCTCCATGGCGTTGTTTGTTTTTCGGGTATGGCTGTGTGCGGGACTCCATTGCCTACTGCAGGTAGACGTCCGTCTTTACACCAGCTTGAGGCAGGTGTTAAATACCTGCGGCTACCGCACCTTATCGCCTGTTTTGTGTTCTTATCCCCGATGTGGCTGGTCGTTGTGAATGTTGAGGTGTGATATTGTCTCGACTTTTGGCACGGGAACGCCCACTCTGCATCTCATTTGCGATATTTGCGGGGGTCCTCTGTGGCGATGTTTTTTGCGGCTGCTATCGCGGGTAAACTGGTGCTGTGGGCTGTTAACACCGGCTTGTGAATGGGGAGGTAAATTTATCATGACTTTGGCTGCGATGAAGTGCCGTTAATTCGGCGATAGCTCCTTGTGAATATGCCCCTCGGTGTGTGCCATCTGGGCCTAGAAAAACCACGCTATGCAGCAGTGCACACAGACACTTAGGGGCTGATTACGATGTCGGGCGGTAGCACATCCGCGGTGCTGGCGGTGGCGGAAAATGCCCTTTTCCGCACTCCATCGGCGGTCCTTGCGTCCGCCGTATTACGATGGGCAAAGATAGCCCATTTTCCGTCCGCTGCGGTGTTTCGGGAACCGCCAGGAATCCCCTTCCGCAGCGGTGGCGGACGGAGCCAAAAGGGAGGGACCGCCGTGCGGAATGCGGTTACGACCGCTGTTGTATTACGATGCCACAAACAGCCCACCACATCGCTGTGGAGAATCCGGCCAATCAAGGATGGCGGTGGCAATACGGCCGATAGCTCCATGTGTTCCTGTCCGCTGGGAAAACGGCGGTCTTTGGCCTTTCCGCAGCAAATCTGACCGCCGCGGACGGATTTTCAGCTTTTCCGCTGCTGAATCCTGGAATCCAACCGCCGCGGTAGGGTGTTTCTGGCGGTGCATCCTAATCTGGCCGGCGGTTATGCCGCGGTACCTGCGGGCGGAACTTTCCCGCTAGCACGGCGGTCGGACTGCTTTTCCGTCCGCCATCGTAATGAGCCCCTTAGTACTGGTTTCGCCAAAGAACCACAAGTGATCCTCGGCCCTGTATTTATACCATTCAACCGAGCCCGGCCTCTTGGGTGAATGTGCGATACATTGTATAGTAGAGACTGGGTGGCACTCTACAGGGAGAGGGCAAGAATACAACTGGAAGCTTGTGCACACCCACAAAGTTGAGTTTCTTTTTGTATTCACATACTTTTCCAAAACCACTCCCACTCCCACTCGAGACATGGTTCAATAGTCACTCCTGTCAAAAGCAGGCATAAATCTGCTGCAATGGCAGTGATGGGAAAGGAACAATCCCAAAACCGGTGAGGGTGTAAAGAAAGGGGTTTCTCCACAGCGCACATCTATGTTTATCCTTTTGGGCTCCTTTTGTCCCCTTGCACTTTTGCATCGCATTGATGCAAGCATAAAGGTACACAATGCCCACTTACAAATGTGAAAGTGCCTTTGCATGAATGTAATAAATTCAGGTACTGTTGCATGGTACACTGGCACAGAGTTTAGGAATAGCAGTTAACTATATACTTTCTCCCTCCAACTAAATTTCAGCCTTGAGCTACATCTGCTCATATGAGGAATTCAAGACAAAGTATACCTTTACCATATAGGAATGGCAAAAGCGTGTCTGTTTCTTCCATTGTAGGTTCAAGTTTGGACTATGCCAGTTCTTTCCATCTGGGCATTCCTGATTATATGCTGCTAAATCTGCAAGTTATCCAGAATCAGGCAGCTCGACTAGAGGCCGTACAGTATGCCATGTTTAATTTGAGACGGGGCTTTCCGGTGCTCAGCACCAGCACTTAATTGGTGTCCGGTGCTCGGCACCGGCACCTAATTGTCAACACCATACTTAGAACAGTCCACCACATGGTGGCGCTGTTCATCTAATTTAGAGATGAGCAGAACAATGGTAGTTTAGGACTACAATGTACATTAAAATTGCTAATACCTGCCTCCCCAGCCATTCCTTTAGCTTTGGGGACCTGGAATAATCTGAACTGTCGCATTTACATGGGAGAGAGATGGTTAGTAGTTGTTTTGGCAGCGATGACAAGAACGATGGGTGGTGCAAGCTGCAGTGGCCTCCTGGTCAGAGTCCTGGCACTTAATAATTTACAAACTAAGCACTGGCCATGTACAACTCGGCACAGTTGTGTGGAGGCAATCTGACGCTGCGGCGACAGGCATTTACGTCGCGAAGACACTAAAGGAGATCGTGAGCACACAAACTGTCTTGAGTAACCAGTGTGTGGTGCCATTCACTCAATCAGGGCTGGCGCAGGACATGGGACAGGTGAGCCACTGCCCCGCAACCCGGGCAAAGGGCAGACCACAGCTTTCGAGCTTGCCTGCTGTCTACAGGTTTATGAAACAGAAGGCATGCAAACATAATTCAATTTTAATTTTTCATAGATATGGCGAGTGCAAGGGCAGAGAGGTTGGGTCTGAACTGGAGACGGGGCAGTGGGCCAGACAGTTGTTCTAAATATAGACAGCCTGTCCTGGAAGCGCCTAGAGCTGCCTTCCTCGTGTGCTATGTTTCCAGCTTTGCTTCATTAGGCACCGTCCTATATCCTACCCCAAGACTGGAGGTGAAACACCTGACCCCACAAATGGGGCAGGAAGAACTCTGCACAACCTGGGCAGATAGACCTCCAGCTCTAGAGGAGGGAAACATCCTGCCACCGGTACTTGAGCATCCCACCTGCTACGTACCAATGGGTTCATTTTAAATGGCCCAAATGTTACCTTAATAATGAAAAATACAACATACCCCATGCAAATGGATGGCCTCAATGCTCTTGTGTGTTAAAATGCACCTCTTACTTATTTATCGCATCAAGTTTTTGTTTTGGGGACCGTGAGAAATACTAATAATGCTGTTATATTATAGTATAGATTATTTTTGAAATAAATCCTAAAAGCTATCCAGTCTGGGCGCTGCAATGTTGCAAAAAGCGTATCCTGGTCAAATGGATCCTGTAGAAAGTGAATATTCACTAAAAGAGCTGCAGGCCCTGCTGTTTATTTAACCACTTCTTATCGTTTATTTATAAAGTTTTATATAGCGCGAACAAGACCCGTGAGGGTATCAGAGCGCTTTACAGGGTGGAGAGGGGGGAGGATACATCGGTACAAGACAGTAATAAAGTGCATTTATGAACATAAAATATAAACATAGAAGAGTATCAAATCTAGGAGCGCGATCTCATTCGGCGACTATACGGGGGAGGTCGTGATCAGCAAAATAAGAGTTCAACAAGTAAGTTCAGTCGATAACTCGTGTGGAGACGGCTTTTAGTCTAACCATTTAGTTGTATAGTGCTCGTAATATTGTCCTGTAGCTTCTATGCGCTAGGGAAGGAGGGTGGCATAGTACTATGTCAGGAATCTGGAGCATCTAAATTGCTAATTGAGCCAGAAGTCACCACAGCTCGTCTCCCTCACTAATCTGTCATGCGGTGGCGGCTTGTGACCTTTGAAAGTGGTGAGGCATTATCCTGCCAGGGATTTGCCTCATTTTTTTTAATTGCCTTGAGAGTTCCCTATATAGTAAAAATGACCTTTTTGTGCCAACACCAGCACTTTGTTATCAATACTCCTTTATGCCAAATATTACATATAGTATTCCAGTAACAGAATTTGCCATTGACACTGCCCATATACCATGGTGGCCTGTATGTCAAAATTACCTCCAGTATTTTATCAAAGTTTGCTTCGCCCAACCTGCCCCATCAGCCCCAATATCCAAGGCTGCCCTCTTTGATGCAAATACTTACTTACAGTATGCCAGCTTCAGCATTTTGCCTTGTGTGCCCTCTTTTGTGCTAAGAATTACCACCAATGTACCAACACAAGCATTTTTCCGGGGGGCTCCGTGCCAAGAATTTCCTCATGTATGTAAGCACCAGTATTTATCCAAAGGGACCCCTATGTCAAGTATATCAGTCTTCTAGTATGCCAGGGCCTGCATTTTAACATGGGGGCCCTTCCTTGTGCCAAGAATTATCTGCAATATGCCAGCAGCAGCATGTTAACTTGGGTTCCGTCATAAAACAGGAATTAAACTGAGTATGTGATGGCCAGCGGCAGACTCACTTTCATAAAATGCGCAAACACCCTTTTACAAACACCCTCTCACCTTCACTCCCTCTCACATTCACTGTCTTCCCCCTCACTCACTCACTCTAACTCACACTCTCACTTACTCATTCTTACACATACTCACTCCCACTCTCTGTTACTCACATGCAAACATACTCATACTCACTTGGTCTCACTCTCCCAAACACACACACTCACCCTTTCACCAGCACTGACACTGAATTTGAGACAACGGAACCTTCTATACTATTTATTGCTACATCCCTGACTCACTTCCACTCCCTCTCATAATCTCCATTCACTCACTCCTTCTAACACACTCACAACTTTTCACTGACTCCCTTGCGTACACTTTCATTTAACACACTGTTTCAAACTTAGATTCTCACTCACTTTTGCTCTCATTGACACTCTCAAACACACACACACGCTCAACTCTCACACAATCTCATTCACTTTCAGTCACTCACAAACATACGCACACATGCACAGAGAAATAATATTTGATTTGTTTACCTCACTTCCTTTGCTGGCAACTTGGAGATGCCACATCAGCAGCAGAGCAAAAATCTGGCGCGGGACATTGGAAACAGCAAACCATGATTGCCAACGAGGAGCCAGCCAGAGCAGTAATCCCAGGTCTGAAAAGGGGAACTCATTTCCTGGCTTTTTGATAGGACTAGAAGCACAGCCCTTTAAGAAGCTGGTGTACGCCTTGACAGACACATTTTAGCATATATGTTGTGCTGCCTGAAGCATGCACAGTATGCTTGCCAAATACCATGGTTTGTGCCTTTGTGAGGGACCGTAGTTGAACTACACCCCTCAGGCATGCGCATTCCAGACATCCACCTACAGAGTGCCGTGTTTTCTAAACAACACTCTGTACCCGGATTGTGCCTCAGCCCCCTCCTCCTGTCAGCAGCAGCAGCTTGGAGACGGGGCCAAGGGGGCTAGCCTGTGCACAGGCAGTGTTCATGAAAACACAAAGGTGGTTGTTATGAACTCTTCAGTTAAATAATTAGCAGTTGTGGTTCCCAACAGGAGGTAGGGCTGCGCCCTGACGCCCCTACAAAGGAGCCGCCACTGTATTGACAGCGGCCTCTCCTACTAATACACGGCCATGCAATACTGGCTCACAGGGGATGGGGAGAGAGTAGAGTCTGTAGCACACACATCTGAGGTGGTCCTTACAGTGTAAGCCTCCAGAGTGCACCCCACCATGCACACCTCTGGGATGGTTTACACAAGCACACCTCAGAACAGGTTCTAACAAGTCCACACACATGAAAACGCAGACCCTTAAATATATTACAAGAGGACACAATGAACAACTTTTACAGCAATTTTAAGACAATTAAGTCAAATTCCCAAATATAGAACACACAGTATATATAGTACATTTAGTGGCCAGTGCTGACTAGCGGCTGGCATCAAGAGGTTCGGAGCCACAAGCCAGCGAAGCAGGGGGGCGTGGAAGCCAGGAGGAATGAACATCAGGCGCAGACACACACTGGAGGTCAGCTGTATCAATATTGGATAAAGCCTTAATTATACCTCTTAAAGCCTATCAAAAAGCGGTGAAATGCGCCTGCTCTGCTTTTTACTGCACACAATTGACCCAGACAGCCACCCCAACCGCGAAGTGTTCAATATTTTCTTCCAAAAGGTCAGTTATGTTACTTTATAAGCTAGAAACGTTAGGATGTTTCATTTATTTTGCTGAAAAAGAAAAGGCTGAAAAAGTCAATTTGTGTATTTTTCTCCGGCAAATTATTTTTTTCTTACCTCAATTGGTGCAAAAGAACTTTGTAAATTGTACATTTGTAACGTTTTTCCAGAATTTCAAGTAATGTACAAAAGCAAAGTCCCACATTTTCATGTCTTCCTTTAATTTAAATTCATCTTTTACAGTTTCTATGCCAGCAGCGCCCTAGCTGCCAAATGCCTCGGTTGGCAGACTCCTTACATAACAGTGGGGAAAGAAACAACAATTTTATGTGTATCACACATTTGATTTGGTGTAAGTTTGTCGAATATTCTTATGTGTGATGTCATGTTGTGTGAGAGTTCCAGAATGCCGCAGTTTGAGTTGAGGAGTTGGAGTCCTGGGTCCGTACACAAAAATAGATTCTTCAACAATTACGTAGGCATTTTGGTATTTCTTCATTATAAGCCACCTCAACATTCTCTCATTGCAGTATCTACCACGGAAGTCAATTCTTGTAAAGTTATTTCCACGATGCCTTAGTGGATAAACATTAGAGTGATGTCACTTCCTTTAATGCCACTTCCTGTCACGTTTCTTCTTGTTATGTCGCAGCATATGCTAATGAGAGGGGTCTCATCTCTCCTCTTTCTGCCTGGACCCCAAAAATCCTAAAACCCGCCTTGCCTAAAATCACCACGTGACAGTGCTTTAAATGTGCCGGTACTCACCGGTACTGAGTACCGGCACTTCTTAAATTTACCGAGCCGAGTAACGGCACTTCTCCACTGTCAAGGAGAGTACCGGTACTCAAGGTCGGATTGATAAGGTGGGCACTGGACTGGTGCCCAAGGGCCAGCTGCGTGCCGTTTTTTTGGCAGCATGTTGTCCGTTGCCGCCTGTCTGTATTATGCAGCTGTGGCAAGCTGCCCGATGGGGCCTGAACGTCCCATTCGGAGGCCTGCCGCAGGGACAAGAGGACCTCTGCTCCCTTCCTACCCAGATGGAAGCTCTCTTTGTCCTCATCACCCCCCTGCCAGGCGTCGATGCTAGGTCAGTGGAGGAACAAAGGTACAAAGGGCCATTTTCACCCGTTGGCCTCCCACTGGGGTCTGACTGTCTTTCTCCTGACTCACTTGCCCTTGTGATTCCACCCCGCCCGCCTGCTGGGACATTGAGTCCATGATGGGTGGGGATGAGGTGGTGAAGATGGCCTAAGCGGCCTCCATGGTGCCCAAGTGAGGTGGGTGGAGGTCAACTGCAGTGGCGGCTGGTGGATTTTCAAAGTGGTGGGGCGGAAATGTTATACCCAAGTATAATGAGCGAGAGAGTAGAGTGAGAAAGCCTAAAGTGCAAAAGGAGGGTATTGGGGGAGGGGCTCTCCTCCCCGCAAGAAAAATAGTAAAAAAAAAATGGAACAAATTATGGATTTTACACCACATTTTACTGCAAATTGTCTGTCTCCGGCACCAGTTATAGGGTGTACATCTGTCTCCGCACCAGTTATAGGGTGTACATCACTTCCGCCTCCTGTCTCTGGCACCAGTTACAAGGTGTACATCGTCACCTCTGCCTTCTGTCTCTGACACCAGTTATATGGTGCACATCACTTCCAACTCCTGTCTCTGACACCAGTTATAGGGTGCACATCACTTCCAACTCCCGTCTCTGACACCAGTCATAAGGTGCACATCACTTCCGCCTCCTGTCTCTGACACTGGTGTCACACAATCAGAGCTCGATGACATCAGAGCGCCTCATATGTCATGCTAAATGTGTCCTCTTTTCCCCTGTTGCATTCCAGCAGCTTTGATGTAACAAAGGATGCAGTCTCTATTGCTCTAGTAATTACCCCGTGCAGTAAACTCCTCAAATCTGAGAATCTAGCCCCAGGGGTCGGACGACTCCATTCCTCTCATAAGCAGGGCCACAGAGGGAGGCCGGGAGGCTCGGAGCTCACAAAGAAGCCCATCGAGAAACAGCGAAAAGAAAAGAAAGAAATCCGGGAAAGCATTACGTTTTATCATGGAATAAAGGCATATGTCAAAACTATGGAAGCAGCAAGTTCTCAGCGTGAAGACAGGACCAGAACCTGAAAGGCAGAAGGAGCAGCAAATAATGAGAGTGAAAGGGAGGCGGGATGAAAGCAGGAGCAGAAGTTGGAGAGAGCGGGGGAGGAGCTGCCGGAGGAGGGGCTGACGGGGTATGAGCTGCATGTGATTACAATACAATATGAATAATGTGCAGAATCGGTTCCAAGGTATAACAATACCGACTCCCTGTGCCAGCCTCAGTTAGGCCTTTCTCTGGTTGACAGCTAATTAACATAAGGCAAACGTACCATTTGCATTTATAACAAACAAATAGCCTAGCAGTATCAGCCATTTGTGCTCTTAGGAACTGCCCAGCACGGGATGAAAAATTACAGTTCTAAAAAACCCAGACTTTTTTCGCTTAGATTCTATAACCCTCTTTAATATCGCGTTTTTGAGGCACTTGAAGGGGCCTCTGCGAAGGGGCAGGCAGGGAGCCTACATAGAGAAACAGGGAGTGCGCATGACTGGGTTGGTCGGCCCTGCCGACCAAACAGTCAGTGCCTACAACAGTGGGCAAAGCCACTCCCCCCCCAGCCCTCAAGCAGGACCGCCCACCCTCCAGCCCACAACCAGGCACTTCTGCTTCCTCGCAGTGCGAGAAGCAGAAACATAAATGGTAGTTTTTACCGTTTATGTTTCTGCCTTCTCGCACTGCCAGAAAGCAGTGGGGCGTCGCCCCGACGCCCCTATGGAGGAGCCGCCACTGGTCAACTGATCTTTCCATTGGAGGCCAGTATTGTTCTTCCCCTGACCTCTAGCCTGCTGGACTCTGCACGCGCTCGGGACCCTGCTGTGCTCACTGTCTGCCACTGCAAGCTCTCAAGCCGTGGGGCCTTCTGCCGAGGGGAGAGGAGGAAAAATGGGGGTGAGTGAAGATGAAGAGTGAGGGGGAAGGAGCAGTGAGTTTAAAGTAGGAAAAGCTAGAGAGGCAGAAGGGCTAAGCGCAGATAGAGATAAGGAAGAGATCCAGATGGCTATGGAAAGAGGTAGAGAGGAGCGGAGACGGCAGATTAGAAATAGAAGGAGTGATGGTAGAGAGAGTGATAGGATACAATTGGGATAAAGAGTTGGACAGAATTAGCTACAAATGGGACAGAAGTGAGTGCGGGAGGGGTTTCGAGGTTAGAGATGTGAAAACAGAGGGTGTATGTTTGAGAGGAACAGAATCAGGAGGTATGTGAAAAGAAATGTGTGTAATGCTTGTTTGTGTGTGTGCACTCTTGAATATTTAAGGATTGCGCCAAATGCAAGCAAGTAGGAACATTAGAATTATTATGATATTAAGAAGCTGCAAATATAAACAAGCATTTGCAATGCAAACGGTCTCGTCTTTGGGACCTTATATGTATTTAGCTATGTATTTAGCTATGCAGCACCTTACCCTGGGTGGTGAAACATCTACTGGAGGGAAAGTAAGCACATGGAGGGAAAGTAAGCACCAAACTGTGTGACATGCCAGGTATGTGAAGACATGGAGAGAAATATTGCCTTTTAGCGGGAAATGGTATAGGCCAAAGCTCTGTTTTTAATATATCAGGGCCTTCGGTGGTTATATCGCTGAAAATATATGATTTGAAAAAAATATTATGTTTATGGGTGCTCGTGGAAGAGAAGTTCTATGGACTGGAATCTAGAGAATGCTAAAGTGATTAGCTAGAGTTCCTCAGCAGAAAGCAATACACCTGATAAACAAGCACCCTGGGGCACAAACTTGAATGCAAGGTCTATCAAAAGGACTCTCTTTCCCCCAAGCCAGCTATTTCTGTAATTCTGCAGTTAGGTGTTCATTTTACCCCCGGCCATTAACGTTGATCCTGAAAACCGCACAATAAAGCAGATTCGTACCAATTACACTGTAACAAAACAATAGGACTCAGAAATCATCACCACTCTAAAATCCATTAGCATTGTAGTTACCCAAACGCATCATACCTTTATGTAAATTGATGTATCCAATGCATTACTCCATAATTGCTTTTGTTACATTTTTAGCCCCTGCACTAAACCCCGAGGCACCATTTCCTGCCTTTGAACTCTTTCCATGACCTTTTAATACCTTCAGAATTTTTAAGCAGTTATGTGCTGCCTGCCCCCAATTGTGCTTCAAAGGTAAATATATGATAAAAAGGAAACGTTCGACTGACAAAAGCGTCTAGCAACCCCATTAGCCAAAGCTCTTAACAAGCAATATCTTAATGCTGATTAAATGTAAGAGATATAAATTGAGAGGGCTGACCAGAAAGTGACTCCCTAGATAAGCAGAGGACAGACAGGTCCCTCCTCGAGTTTCATTTAGAGTTAAAAAAAAAAAAGGTTTTAACTTAAACAGGCGCACTCTGCTAATTACAGAGCCTGGCAATTTGGGGACTGGCTGCAGGCTGCCGAGGGGAAAGGCAGGAGAGCGAAAGGTCAGGAACGCCAATCCCAGCCCAATTTGCAGATTGTAGTAATGGGGAGTATCAAACCAGCAAGCGCTCCTCCCCTTCACATTACCATCAACCTATGCATACTGCCCTTAATTCCTGCGATGTGTGAAGTGTTCGCTGGACATGACCCAAAAGGGAGCAGGGCTGACAAGTTGCAGAGCAGAGGTGGGCTTTTCCTACTAAGTGGAATGTTCGGGGCACATGCTTCATGTAGGTTCAGTTGTGTACTGTGCGGTTTCTTCAACTCTGGGCAGCCTGCTGTCCTGGGACAGCAAACTGGAATGCAGCATCTGGTGCCCCTGAAAGCATCAGACTGATGAAGAAAGGCCGCTATAACAACAAGCATTGGCATAGCCAATAGGTCTCACCTTTGGGGCCTTATAAGTGTTTAGCCAGAGCTATTGACTTTGCCAATGTCTTCAAGCTGTGCTGTAGAGAAGTGTGGCTGCTGTGCGGCATGCTGAAAAGTTATAATAAAAAAGTGTCAGAAGCATTTTTGTTACTTTATATATGACCAAGAAGGCATTATGTAAAACTGAACGACCATATTAAAAATGATTTACAATAATACATTTCCTCAGTTTTCTTTTGTTCTTGCAATGCTGGCAACTTGTTTCTGCCTATTGCAATGGTTGTTTGTTAAAGCTTTTTTTTGAGGGCATAAACAATCGGAGGGTGAAGGTTGGGAACTAGTACCTGTATTATAACACTAGCTGCGGCCAGATGCTAGGGGAGAATCAACAGATGCCAGATTCCGAGAGCAGGCTGAGTGATGCTGAGGTGGTAGTGGTGGTGGTGGTGACTGTTGCGGAGACGATGCTGAGGTGATGCTGAATGATACTCAGGTGTTGCTGAGTGATACTGCTGTGGTGCTGAGTGATGCTGTGGTGGTGCTGAGTGATGCTGGGGTGGTGCTGAGTGATGCTGTGGCGGCGCTGAGTGATGCTGTGGCGGCGCTGAGTGATGCTGTGGCGGCGCTGAGTGATGCTGTGGCGGCGCTGAGTGATGCTGTGGCGGCGCTGAGTGATGCTGTGGCGGCCCTGAGTGATGCTGTTGCGGCGCTGAGCGATGCTGTGGTGGCGCTGAGTGATGCTGTGTTGGCGCTGAGCGATGCTGTGGTGGCGCTGAGCGATGCTGTGGTGGCGCTGAGCGATGCTGTGGTGGCGCTGAGCGATGCTGTGGTGGTGCTGAGCGATGCTGTGGTGGTGCTGAGTCATCCTGTGGTGGTGCTGAGTCATCCTGTGGTGGTGCTGAGTGATGCAGTGTTGGCGCTGAGTGATGCTGTGGTGTCGCTGAGTAAAGCTATGGTGGTGCTGAGTGATGCTGTTGTGGCGCGGAGTGATGTTGTGGTGGCGCTGAGTGATGCTGTTGTGGTGCTAAGTGATGCTGTGGTTGTGCTGAGTAATGCTGTGGTTGTGCTGAGTGATGCTGTGGTTGCACTGAGTGATGCTGTGGTTGCACTGAGTGATGCTGTGGTTGCACTGAGTGATGCTGTGGTGGCGTTGAGTGATGCTGTGATGGCGTTGAGACATGTTGTGTTGGTGCTGAGTGATGCTGTGCTGGCTCTGATTGATGCTGTGCTGGCTCTGATTGATGCTGTGGTTGCACTGAGTGATGCTGTGGTGTTGCCGAGTGAGAGATAGAGTGAAGATATAATGTTCTCGTGCTTGTGGCGGCATCCACCTTGCGGGAGCGAGCAGGGCGCGCCACAAGCACGAGTGCAGTGCTTGGAAATGAGCAGACTGCGCATGCACGCACCACTCCCGAAAACAGCTGCTGCTTATTAATTAGTGCAGCGCGCGGGCGCGCACCACTCGCGTGTTTAGCTGCTGCTGTTTTCTCTCTCCCTTGCCTTTGATCTTCCTCTTTTTCCCGTATTTGCTACACTATTCACTTCCTCTCATTTGGCTATGGTTCGCCAGTTGCTTGACTCTCCCCCCTCCTCCTCCTGTGACAGACTGCCCTCTCCTGGATGCTCCCTCGCCTCCTCTCTGCAGGGGGTATGCCTCTCGTCTGACGGGGCACATGGCCATGCGATGCTTGCGATGGGCTGTGTTTGTTTTGGCGGTGACACTCTCACCGGTGCCAGGAGTAAGGGGGGCCAGGAGTTGGGACTGGGAACCCTTGTTGCGAGCATCTCCATAGCGCGTCTTCCAGTGTATACGTTGTCCCTTGGGTGGTAAATTGAAATAAAACGTGCATGACACCTTTTACTGCGCTATACTGGGCACCTACCTTAGCCCTTAACATAAAATTGATGTCGTTTACACAGCTAAACTGGAGAACACAGACTTGTAAAACGTGTTTGTGCCTTACAGATGGGTAAGGAATACATTAAAGAAATGTGGTCTATTAATTAACCCTTACTAGACCGCGGCGTAATGATAGCACACCCTTCTCTTTTTCTTACACTGAGCTGGAGGAAGTGGCATGCAGTTTAGCGACCTTGCACAAAACGTTCTAAAGTGCGTGAAAGGATTTCACAAACCCGCGTGTGCTGCACTTCAGGACAGTTTAGCTCAGGCTGGGAGGTTGCTGCTTCAGCCAGGAGCCCTGTAGTCGTTTTATGGGTCTGTGGCACCCACGTGCAGTGAGTGCACTTAAGGGGGGGGCACCCTCCATCGTGCTCTGCCATCACTGGACAGCCGGACCTTCCCGGGAGCAGCGCTGTCACAGGCACTTAACTCTGCCCCCTTCAAAGGGATACCGCGCCCCCTCCTCTCGGGAGGACGCCATCTGAAAACAAACACGGATTAAAAGTGTGCACAGTAAAGACCCAGTGCCGTACCCATGCACTTTTATTGTCCTGGCACTTCGTGTCTCTTGTCTCCATGTTACCAAGACATGCAGTATATCACACAGCTCACACCGGTGTAAATGGGGAACATCGCAGGGAGACAGCACAGTAATAGGAGGCAGACCCTGGCTGGCTGATCTCTAATGCACCACAGACCCCCTTCCGCTCGCGCATCTCCTCACACCGCGCGCCATAATGACCGGGCAAGTCTGTAGCACATTACACCGACAAGGAGTGTACCTCAGCCAGCGAGAGAGCAACAATCCGGTTAGATATAGCGCCAAAATGCAGCACCTCTACCGTTTCTGAGCGCTGTGAACCACCCGGTTAGATATAGCGCCAAAATGCAGCACCTCTACCGTTTCTGAGCGCTGTGAACAATCCTGTTAGATATAGCGCCAAAATGCAGCACCTCTACCGTGTCCGAGCGCTCTAAACCGTTTTGTTGTACTTAGATTTAATGGCATCGGAAGGATGAATCTGAAATGTAGGGAGGATTCAAACTCATGACTGCTAAGGCACCACGTTTGTGAGCGGTGAGTCTTCAGTTCGCTGAGCCATCCTGACAGCTAGAGGAGGTGTTTACCCCACAGCCCTCCCCAGGAACTCTTAAAGCCCCCTCCCCCAGCTGTTTGCAGTTTACTTCCACCCACTATCTGTAGTATGGAAACTCTTGTTGGCAAGTTGCAAGCGATTTATTCTGGTTCTAGTTGCCTGGATATATTTTTGAAGAAATAAAAAGACAAGCAGTCCAATGAAAGAGCTAGAACCAAAAACACAGTTTTCTGCCTGTTCTTCGCGATGTAAATACGGGAAATGGGTAAATAGGAAGCTATCCGCCCAGGTCGTTTTATAGCGGCATTTTTTTGTTTCACCAGATTTCCTTAAACCAGTCTGAACTGGTCAACACACTTCTCTATCTGCAGGACCTTCTAGTTGAGACCACAATATGTTATATTACGAGAACTGTGTCCTTGTTAGAACTGGTTACAGTTGGTGTTTTTATTTAACTAACACGTGTCTTCTGTTCTTTCTCATATATAGTCAATTCCTTCTAAAAGCCATACTCTTCTAAGGGATTCTGTAGAAACCATGTGTAACTGGTAATGTGGAATTTACAGCATAGTAATAATAAACTTGTCATTTTATTTACTGTGCCTAAACTTTTAGTTTTATTTACTAAGCCTACACATTTTTTGCATCATGGCAGAGCGCATCTGACAGGGACATATTGAGGAAGATACAAGTAAAACAAGCAAAAGCGCGCCTCGCGTGGCAGCAGGGGGGCCTGCCGATTCCCTTGCGGGAGCCAGCGGCGATAATGGATACCATATGGCGCTGCCGCTCGCTGCCGCAAGGCAATCGCCACACGTGCACGCGTTGCCATTGAAGGCAATGGAATGCGTGCACGTTTTTGGGGGAAAAAGGGAACCGATGGCTAAAGGTCTCCTCCTATGCAGCGCATGCGCGCTGCGTAGGCGAGACCTAAAAACTGACCCGTTGTGCCCACCATAGGAGCTGAATCACCCTCCCAACCACCAGTGCCTGCTAGCAGCTCCCTAACCACACCCGTCCCATTCACACCCTTCTCTGGTGCACACACGGTGTTTGTGCACGGTTTACGATGTGTCCCGGGGTGGCACCCTGCACCCGCGTGTGCCACAGTGGGGACGCCGGGTCCCATAGAGGGCAGTAGTACCCGCCCACACCAGCCTTACCTCGCTCTGAGATCGCGGCAGCCTGGCGGCTGGGGGAAGAGGTGCCGTGTACTGGTCCGAGCCGTCCGTGGTTTTGAGAGGGGCTTCCGAGACGAGAGCGGAGGAGACACGCAGACCGCAGGAGTGCTTCCTCCCGACACACGCTTGCAGTACTTTGTATTCCTGAAAAGAGCAGCAACGCCAAGAAAGAAGCATTGTGTAGTCAGGCGGGTGATCTGTGGGTGGGGAGGATGGAGTGGAACCCGGCCGCGTTTCACCTCGTCCTGCTTTGCTCCTTGTGCTGTCTCTGCCTCCCTTTGTCTCGCATGCGCACGATGTAAGGCATCGCGCGCATGCGAGACAAAGAGTGCAAATTCACCCACCAATCACACTGCAAACAAGCCTTGAAAATGCAATAGGACTCGGATTTACCCGAGACCTGTTGCATTTTAAATGGAAGTGCCGGCATGAAAGAAGGCACGAACGGGAGGGGTGGAGGGGTGAATGTGGTACAAGAAGTTACGGACTGCTAAAGGGAAAGGGGAGAGACAGGGAAACAAACCGGTTTTACAAGTAAAGGGGCTGATAGCCTCGGAAGAGTATAAATGACGTAATGGCAGTCAGGAGGCGGGACTAAGAAGCCCAAAACCAATCAAAATGCAGATTTTATTATTGAAGCCAATCAAATTTATGGCCGAAAAGTGGGCGGAGCTTCCCCCGCTATACTGTATACAGCATCTCTCGACGAGACAGCGCATGCGCTGCCTAGCCGAGACCTAAAAAAAGAAAACAAGGTAACATGAACATTTGGTGTTTGGCCTCCATTTTGTGTAACGGGTTAACACATTTTGTTTGGATTGATACATTTCTCACGTTTTGTTCTGTCCCGCACCCAGTGTAAGTGCCAGAGTGTCTCTCGTCCTAGAGCACACTGATTATTAGCCTAAAAGTGCTAAAAGTACTGTTGATGGCTTGGCTCATTCAGGGTTTTAGCAGTTAATCTACACATATGGAAAGTTTGAGACCACCATCTAGGGCAATGCAATGCCAAATGAATACTCAATGGAAGTGTTTTAGTATCATCATGTCTCACTCCGCTTCTAACCCCGCCTACTAGCCACACCCATAGCTCAATTTAATGAGTACCTGCACTTATTTTTTCCCATTTAAAGCACTGCCACGTGATATGCACTAGGTAAATTTATGATTGTTGTTCTTTGTGTGAAATGATCTCAGTGCAGAAAATCTGCAGGGGAGTGTTAATGTCAATGTAAAACTGTGCATCTATTTTTGTTTCTCTTTCTTATTCTTTTTCTTGTTTGAAGTGGTTTCTTCCTTCACACTCCCTACATATAACCTTTCCCACACTTCCAGCACCACTTAGGCTTAGCTCATCATGGGGTAAACTTAGAAGCTCCTGGAAGTGTAGTAGGAGCGCTGTGACAATATGCCAGCACCCGCAAAGTTACGACTCTGTGGGGGTTCATATTCTTTGCATTGAGCACCCCCTTGACTTGCCCTGGGCAGCGCCTAGCACTCCTTCTCTGTTTGTTACAACTCTGGAAAATAACGTTTCGATCCACTCTCGGGAATCCAGTCACAGGATTTTCAGTGTACTGTAGAGGTTTAACCTTTTCCACGCGCATGTCTGAACTAAACCCAGGAAATATGTTGCGAATCAGGCCCTGCGCTGCTGGCATAGAAACCAGGAAAGATGGATTTAAATTGGGGACGACATGAACATGTGGGACTTTTCTTTTGCACATTGCTTGAAATTCTGGAAAAACGTTGCAAATGTTCTACAATTTACAAAGCTTTTTTCCAACAACTGAGGTAGAAAACAAGGTTTTGCAGGAGAAAAAAAAATTGACTTTGCATTGTTTTATTTTTCAGCAAAATAAATTTCGCATCCTAACTTTTCTGGCTTATTTTGCTGGAAAGTATAACATCAAATTGACATTTTGCACAAAAATATGCTTGCAAAAATAACTTTGTCTTTGTTGGAAACAGATAATTTAGTGTATACCAAGTTCTAGCGCCAGCTTCCCTGATTCGCGTATGTAAATTATGGGATAAAATGGCTAAATCACCATATTTTGCTGCCCAATGTGTCTTATTTGCAACAAATCGCCAGTGCAGGGTGCATTTCTGTTCGCAGTGTGGAATGTACAGGCAAATTCGCTCGGTGATTCTTGGCCCGTCTGTATCCAAAACAGAGCAGGGACCTGCCTGCTTCCGGGGAGACCAATATGACAGAATCAAAAAGAGATCACAGGGACAACGGTGACAGATTTTGTAGCAATATTGATATTAAAAAAAAGTTTGCTGTCTGTACATAAATGATGCTGAGGCGGACTTCTGGGAACAGGACGACCAGTATTGATGGTTGGAAGAACGAGGCCGTCGTCCCTTGATCTCTGACATCTAATTACTCTCTAGAAATGCTGAACGGTGAGTTTCTGCGGAGTCTGGGTCTCAGGGGGGGCCCAATTTGACATTTTGTCTTCATTTGCATGACTCTTCATGTGTGCGCGGTGTACAAATAATGCACAGCGTGATGGGGCCGCGGGGAGCGCATACCGCCCGTCAGCACAAGAGCGCAATGCATACCTTCTGCGGCCCTAACTCTCCCAGGACCTGCTTGGCTGCTAGTTCAGTCCAGGCAGCCAAAAACAGTGGAATGTTACCGAAAACGTGCAGCGTATAAGAAACATAGGGCCAGTAGCCTTATGTTTATTTTTTTGTTTACTTACCTCAGTGCGGCCGAAATCCGTAGTTTACTACCCCCCACCCTGCCCCTCCCCCGCCCTGCGTCACCGCCCGGCAGCACTCCCACCACGGGCCGCTACTGCATAGGGCAAATCGGTGTAGGCTGCGAATATCAAACAACATCACGAAATAACATGATGGACGGAGTGTTGAAACTTTTTACTTAGCCACTTAGGGCTATGTGTGCCCTAAGTGGGAAGGGTATGCTCAGACGTGGGTCCCTTGCTTGAGGTGCCACTGGATTCAAGCTAGCCTGGCTGATGAGGGATGAGGACCCGACACGGTCCCAGATGCTTGTTTCCGGTCCAGGGAGGACTTGGCTTGGCAGTTCGGGCTGGATGGTTCCCATGAGAAGCCTGTTCAAGACTGATTTGCATATGGCTGGGTCCAAACTGGGGTGGCAAAGTGAGCTAAAGAACAAAGGATTTAACCCAGATCTCTTGACTGGGGTGAATGTTGGATTTATTCAGCATATTGTCCTTCATGTGTTGCTGCTGTGAATATCAATCCCCAAATATTGACGGGACAGAATATTGTTACAACAATATTGAGGGAAAAAATATCAAAAGGTAAATTTCTATACATTTTCTCTCCCTAACTCCATATATACATACTTTGGTGCTATATATATCTTAAAGGTACGTAGATGTGGAGTTAAGAATAGTAAATCCTTACTTCCCTCTCTGCACGTACCTTTCAATATTTTGCCCCTCAATTTTGTTGTAACAACATTTTGTCCCATAGTTATTCGTAATTCAATATTCTCTCCTACATTTGGGGAAATGTATTTGTATCATTGACATGTGTATAGAGTACTGGGCGAATGTTAGAGGCCCGCTAATGCTTCAATTAAATTGCATCATGCAATCTTATGAAAAGGAGGGGGAGTATAGGAAGGGGTAGGGGCCTTGATGTTCATGAGGTGCACAGATACGGCATACCTTAGGAGCACGGTCATTGCTTGAGCAGCCGCGCCCCCATCTGACCATAGATACAGATGTATCTGTAGTGACTGGCCCCATCCTGGTGAAGATGCAAAACTCCCAATGGATTTACTACAGTGCAGAGACTACACATGAGCTGGAAAGCTATTCTATGCAAGAGTTTAAAGTTCACTGTGTGATAATGCTGTCCATGTGAAGAGTGCCGAAACATGGCGGCACTATGTTAGTTGGCAGGTTTAGAGGTGTTTGCACAACACCATAGCATGCAGCCTGCGGCAATAGCCAAATAACGTACCCTTCGGCTCTTTTCACTTTGAGTAACTGCACAAAGTCTGTACACACTATTCACATTAGCCTGCAAACAGTTCCTTCTCTTTAGTTACACAGCTGGTTCAAAATGCACTTATTTATTATATTTTTTAGTTTTAAATAACTGCTATTCATTTTTGTCTATAGCTTTGGTTCCAAGTTCGATGGTGGTTTATTTTTCGTCTCTTTTTTAAGTTGCTGTTAAAATGTGTGTAAGTGATATTGTAAAACTGTAGCTGACTGCAAGTTCAGTAATAATGATAAAATGCATGACACAACAGAAAGGTCTTCAGTTTAAAGAACATCACTAGTAAAGCATCAGTGATTTATTTAGAATTTTACATTTTTATTGCAAGCATATGGTGGCCACGTTTAGGTACCAGCATGTTTTTTTTATTTTTTATGGCATTTGTTTGCAATAAAAATCAAAAATAACCATTTCACTACCTTGCCAAGGCAAGACTTTTTAGTTTCGCCAGTGCTTATATATAGAATATGAAGTGGAGAAAATACATACTATCCGCTTTTCAAATGTGTAAAAGTGACTAAACTTGAAGCAATGTCAGCGAATTCAGATATATTGCATAAGCTGCAAAAACAGTGCAAAATGACTTTTCAGTTTTCCTTTAACAAAAAGGTCCTTCATTTACTAATATTTATTTTGTTAAAATCTCTGTTAGCCAATTTAAATGATTCATATGCAAAAATGCTTTTATATGTGTTTACAATCCATTTTCTCCAGATTTGTTCTGGTGCAAAATTCGATCTACACTATAATCGGCAGCAAAATATGTTTTGTGGATAAAGGATTTGCCAGTCACTTTTTTGCACCAATGCAAAGTTTCTGTAACATACCCGGCCCCAGATGTCATCAATGTGGCATCTCATTGCATTGTGTTCCCAGTTTCCAAGCCCACTTACTCGGGTTAATTTAGAAACCAGTCACAACACAACATTTGTAACCAGTAGCGGCCGGTGGTGGGAGTGCCGCCAGGCGCTGACGTGGGGCGGGGGGTAGTAAACTACGGATTACGGCCGATTAAAGGTTAGTAAACATATAAATAAATAAAACGAAATTCGTTTATCGCGCTGCATCGCATTTGGCGATGCAGCGCGAGAAACGAAATTCGTTTTATTTATTTATATGTTTACTAACCTGTAATCGGCCGTAATCCGTAGTTTACTACCCCCCACCCTGCCCCTCCCCACGTCAGCGCCCGGCAGCACTCCCACCACCGGCCGCTACTGTTTGTAACAATACATTAAAGCAAGACCAGCCTTTGTAAAAACAGATCAAACCATTGAAAATCCATTTCACAACATGTTTTTGTTATATAGATAAAAAGGGGTGGACCCTGAATATTGACTACAGAATATTGTGGGACTCTAATATCATTGACAGAATATCCAGGGTCCAAATATCGAAAGGTAAGTATGTGTATATTTTCTATACCGACTTCCACAACTATGTACCTTGATGATGTATATCATCATACATGATCTATCTATCTATCTATCTATCTATCTATCTATCTATCGAGATATATATATATATATATGTATGTATGTTATGCACTTACCTTTCAATATGTTGTCCCTCGATATTGTGTCCATAATACTGAATATATTCCAGATTACAATTCATAAAAGTAGATGGATAGTCTCCCCAGGTAATTATGACTGGGGGCTGAGCAAACAGTTGAAAAGAAAACACAATTGATTTGCACAAATTCCATTTAGAAGTTATGTACAGTTCTCCACATTTTCTCTTGCTGAAGGAGCATTAGATTAACCCAGTGGACATACCCAGAATGCTTCTGGGTGCTGTCGGCTTGAGGCTGCTTCCATGGCTGGATGGACTGATCACATTCAGCCCTGATAACTGCCCTGTGGTCCCCTGACTGCTGTCCTGTGGTCCCCTGACTGCTGCACTGTGGTCCCCTGACTGCTGCCCTGCGGTCCCCTGACTGCTGTGCTGTGGTCCCCTGACTGTTGCGCTGTGGTCCCCTGACTGCTGCACTGTGGTCCCCTGACTGCTGCCCTGTGGTCCCCTGACTGCTGCTGTGGTCCCCTGACGGCTGCTGTGGTCCCCTGACTGCTGCCCTGTGCTCCTCTGACTGCTGCCCTGTGGTCCCCTGTAGGAGAGTAGGATCTGCTTCACATGGGTACCCCCACTTTTTGCTGATGCTTCACTGTTTTTCGACTTTAGTCTGGCTGGGGCCCTGCTAATCAGAACCCCAGCCTAGCTGCTTCCTCTATAAAATGGTTTCCATGTGCCTTAGGCACATCTCTGATTGGAATCTGGAGTGCCCTTATAAGTCCCTAGTATATGGTATACTATGTACCCAGGGCATAGGTACCTCAGAGGCCTGCCAGGGGCTGAAGCATGTATTATGCCACCCCTGGAAGGCCAGCCAAAATGACACCACAGGTCTGCTACTGCAGCCTGGGTAAGGTGGTGCATGCACCCCTTACTGGGATATAGGTTACCTATATCACTGCTTATGCACACATAGAAACCTATAAGTCACTCCTATGGCAGGCCTTATCAATACTGAAGGCAGAGTGCTTGGTTCTTATGTGAGAGGGTGCCCCTGCATGAGCAGAGCCCCTCTGCAGCGGTCAGAGACCCTTCTCTGATGCTGTTTGTAGTGCAGCCTGACCATATACTCTTAAGTGCATTATATCCTCGCGGTAGAATGCTAACTTTGGACTGGCTGCACCCAAACATGTCGTGTTTGGTGTCAAACATCTTGGAATACTACCCCCCCGCCAGTTCTGGCGGCGGGGGTAGCATTCCACCCTTCTAGAGGGAGAGACATGTACCCACCGGCATACCCGGTAATTTCTTTCCAGAGCCCTGACATCACAAAATGGATGCTGCTGCCACAGACACAGGTCTGGCCTCCTGCTGCTGACTGAAACTCCGGCAGGGGAGGCCTGGACAATAGTTTTCCTGTCCCAGGGAGGTGTAACCACCTCCCCAGACAGGATAATGTGTATTGGGGCTGGGCGGGAGCACTCTCTGGTGCTTTGAAGTCCTACACTGGGGGCATATTTGGTGTCCCTGTGCATACCCCAGTTCAAACCGGCTCAGGGGCTTCCAGCCCCTGCTCTGGCGCGAAACTGGACAAAGGGAAAGGGGTGTAACCACCCCTCTGCCCTGACCCTCCCAGAGGTGGGTCCACAGAGTATGTCCAATCCCCTAACTTGGTATAAGTATGGGACCCCAGTCCTTAGGACTTTAGATTTACCTGGACGAAACTCTGATACAGAATCCTGGACCTTCAACGCTCTACTTCAAGATTAGAGGACTGAAGAATCTCCCTTGGGGTCAAGGAGTGACTCCCCTGCTTGGCAGGCACCTAAGAAGCAATTGTCCGATCTGCATCGCTGAAGCTCCCACCGGACGCCGAAGTCTTTGCATCACCAGAGGTGGATTTCCAGACTTCCCCGAGGCTGCCCTGAGTCCCCAGCAAAGCTGAGGCCCGTAGCTGTCGTGGGTAACGTGGAACCGTGACCCCTGGACACCAAGTACTTTTGCAAGTGCATCCTCTTCTGGGTCTTCCACAAAGTTGTGCTTTGGGCTTCGAGTAGCCCTTGCCACCAGCACCGACTGCACCGAAGATCACTGGCCTCCACTCCACGAGTGTCCTGTGAGCCAGCTCCAAGTGCGTCCACTCAAGGCTCCTTCGCGGTTGCTAGTCCATTGGCTAGTGGGCCCTCCCGAAGGCAACTCTTCTTTTCCTTGGGCTTCCCTGGTTGCTTCAGACGTGCCCTGACTTATCCTTGCTGGGTGAGTCCCTCAGACCTTGCTGGTCTGCACCACCGTCCTTCTTCTATTTCCACGAGACTTGCCGTAGCCAAGGCTGGTTGGGTCCAATCCGGTCGCCGACACCCCTGCAATCGACAGACGTCATGGGACAGCTCGAATCCAGCTCCTGGTCATCATCGACGCCTCCTGGACCTCGTGGCTGAAGAGTCAAGACGACCGTCAACCTACCTGAAGCACCCGACATCGGTGGGCATCCGCTCATCGCCTTCCTGGTCACTGGCTAGTGACCCAGACTCTGTCCCCTCTGCTTTCAGGTTCTTCAGATCTTCGATCCATCTTTGGATCCACCCGAACACTTTCGACTTGGCCACCAGCAGCACTTTGCAGCAGATCGCCATTGAAAACGACGACGAAACCTGACCCCGAAAGACACCTATGCACCCGGCTTCCCTGGGTGAGGTAACTCGAGTACTCCGGTGCTCCAGTGGGTATAGACTCAAAAACAACCCAGTTCTAAAGGGGTTTACTCCAAGTCCTCCTCTAAGTGTCCCTTTTCTTTAAAACTCCAACCGCGACATTCCCCATAGAAGTCAACGGTGGCTCGCGACTGTGTTCTCACACTGCACGCGTCCCCCGTGGGTCCCCTGTGTCACTACCTTGGGTGGTTCCTTGAGGGCCAAGCACTTCTACAGGCTCTAGGCCCTGTGTCTAGCTCAGTCGTGGTTCTTATACCACTTTATTGGTATATGGTTTGGTACGCCCCTAGGGCTCAAACGTGTATTTGTGCTATTACTGTTGATAACTGACTTGTAACTTATGTACTTCGAACTCTAGCCTCATAAAGAGACTAGAGGGGTGTGTTAAAGACTAAATACATATATTTTAAATGTATACCTGGTGTGGTCCTCTTTCATTTGATCACTCAAGAGATTATAGACTGGTAAAATAAGCTGCTTTACATTCCTTCAAGACTTAGCCTGAAGGCTGCTCTCCATAGCTACCACTAGGATAGCTTTCAGTAAAGGTTGTCTTTAACCTATCTCCAATAAGGGGTTGTTTGGACTGGTGCAAGGTGCCCACTATAATTAGTGGACAGCATATACCAGGCCAACTTCTCACATTGGTGTGCAGCATGTGGGATTCCAGCTTGCTATTGTTTTACCAGATAATCTCAATTGAATTGATCAACTGAAAACCACTAAGGGTACCTTAGGTACATATAAAAACAAGCTTAGTATACAGTAAGTTCTACTGAACTTAGAAGGATAGCACACCCTTTCTACAACTCAAGAGAGTTTAGTAGGCCACACTAGAGTAGGTAGTGCATACACCACACCTCACTAGTAATGTCTTCAAAGCCAGGACCCAGTGAGTCCTTGCCAGAAGCCAGTGGGCTTCTTCCCTCCAAGTATGATAATCTCCCATTCTTGGAATTGAGAGCATTGTGCAATACTAGGAAACTGAAGACAGGCAAAAGTGCCAGCACCCAACACCTCAGGGAGGTGCTTCTGTCAGATGATCTCAAAAGACCATAGGGCCTGAAGGGGTAGACAGAGAGGGTGGGGCAGAAGATGAGGAGGGGACATGGGGTGACATCACCCAGGCCCCCCCCTCTGAAACTGGCCAGGAAGGTGACAATGACCTTGACCTGGAAAACCCAGCCATTCCTGTGGAAGAAGAGGAGGGTCAGAATGACCTCCCCTTTGTCCCAGCAGGAAGGGTTGTGAGTGTGCCCAGAAGGACTAGATCTCCTTCTCAGGAGTCTAACCACTCTGACACCTCAATAAGGACCTCTGTCTCTTCTCACAAGAGGGAATCCTCTCATGAGAGGAGAAACAGACTGATTCAGTATGAGCAAGCCCAGCTTGAGCTCAGAAAACAGCAGTTGGCTATAGACAGGGAGTCCCTAGATTTCTATAGAGAGAGAGAAAAGTTGGGACTAGAGTCCCATGGTGGCAGCAGTTTCTCCAGAGATAGGGAAAGGTCACATGACCATAGAAACCTGAGCAAGATTGTCCCTCCCTACCAGAGTGGGGATGACATCCACAAATGGATAACTGCACTGGAGAGGGCCTGTAAAGTACAGAGGGTCCCTCAGGAGCAGTGGGCAGCAATCTTGTGGCTCTCCTTTGCAGACAAAGGTAGAGACAAGCTCCTCACTGTTAGAGAAGAGGATGCTGACAATTACAAAGTCTTGAAGAGTGCTCTGATTGATGGGTTTGGCCTAACAACTGAACAATACAGGTTAAAGTTCAGAGATACCCAAAAGCACAGACTCAAGACTGGGTGGACTATGTGGATTGTTCTGCTAAGGCTCTGGAAGGTTGGTTATTGGGCAGTAAGGTATGTGACTTCACAGGATTGTACAATCTTATCATGAGGGAGCAGATTCTTAATAACTGTCAAAATCAGCTGTTGCATCAGTACCTGTTGGACTCTGATCTGACCTCTCCCCAAGAATTGGGAAAGAAGGCAGACAAATGGGTCAGAACCAGGGTGAGGCAGAAGGTACAGAACCAAGGTGCTGACCCTAAGAAGCAAGATTAAAAAAAACTCTGATAAGGGTGGGGAGAAGGGTAAAGACCAGAAGTCTTCACAAGGCCCCCAAAAATCTTCTTCAGGTGGGGATTCACAGTCTAACAAGGGAAAAGGCCAAAAGAAACCATGGTGCAAAGTCTGTAAGCAAAAGACACACTGGACCAGTGATTGCACCAAGTCCAAAGACTCTGTTCCAGCCCCCACCAATGCCCCTAAGGCACCTGTTCCCCCTAGTGCAGTTACAGTTGGTGGTGGGAATACACAAGCCAAGGGTTTAGTAGGGTTGACCCTGGGTAATGAGATGAGCTCTGGCCTAGTCAGAGAACTCACTCAGGCTGTCCTAGTCTGTGATGGAGGCATGGATGTGACCTCCTCTGTGAGTCCCAGTAATCTGGGCAAGTACAGGCAACAGCCATTAATAAATGGAAAAGAGGCTTTGGCATTTAGGGACACAGGAGCAAGTGTCACCATGGTGACACAAGATCTTGTGGATCCTGGGCAGATTATACTTGGTGAAATGTACCAAGTGACCAATGCTAGCAATGTCAGAACAGACCATATTCTGGCAGTTGTTAACTTCTCCTGGGGAGGGGTAACTGGCCTTAAGAAGGTTGTGGTAAGTGCAGACCTACCAGTTGAATGCTTGCTTGGCAATGATCTAGAAACTTCAGCTTGGGCAGAAGTGGAGCTCAGGACCCATGCAGAAATGCTGGGCATCCCTGCAGATGTGTTTGCTGTGACCAGGTCACAGAGCAAAATGTCTAACACTGAACAGGCCTTGGATCCTGGAAAAATGGACCAAGTGCCATCCAAGAGGAGGAGTAGTAGGGTAAAGGCAGTGCCTTCCCCCTTGGCTCAGAAGGAAGATCAGTCTCTTGAGGGGGATGATCTCAGTCCTGAGGAAGGAACTGTCCCAGAGGAGCTTGAACCTGACCAGGTTGAGTTCTTGGGGACAGGGTCCCTTCCAGGGCAGATCTGAGCCAGGAGCAGCAGAGCTGCCCCTCTCCTGAACCCCTCAGACAGCAGGCTGCTGGGAAAGCTAGTGGTCCCCATACAGTGTATTGGGATGATGGACTCTTGTACTCAGAGTGTAGAGACCCCAAGCCTGGTGCCACCAGGAGGTTGGTTAAACCTCTGAAGTTCAGGGGCTTCCTATTGACCCTAGCCCATGACATTCCCTTAGCAGGTCACCTGGGCCAGAACAAGACTTGGGACAGAATTGTCCCTCACTTTCACTGGCCCCACATGTCTGAAGACACCAAGGAGTTTTGTCGCTCCTGTGTAACCTGCCAGGCCAGTGGCAAGGCAGGTGGCACTACAAAGGCCCCCTGATACCACTACCTGTGGTGGGGGTTCCCTTTGAAAGGGTGGGGATTGACATTGTTGGTCCCATGGATCCCCAAACAGCATCTGGGCACAGGTTTATCCTGGTGGTAGTGGATCATGCCACCAGGTACCCAGAGGCTATTCCCCTTAGGACCACTACAGCACCTGTGGTGGCAAGGGCCCTCCTGGGAATTTTCTCAAGAGTGGGCTTCCCTAAGGAGGTTGTATCAGACAGGGGTGCAAACTTTATGTCTGGATACTTGAAAGCAATGTGGAAGGAGTGTGGAGTAACTTACAAGTTCACCACACCCTATCACCCACAATGCAATGGTTTAGTTGAGAGATTCAACAAAACCTTGAAGGGCATGATTAAAGGGCTCCCAGAGAAGCTTAGGCGAAGATGGGACATACTCTTGCCCTGCCTTTTATTTGCATACAGGGAGGTGCCTCAAAGGGGGTTGGCTACAGCCCTTTTGAACTTTTGTTTGGTCACCCTGTCAGGGGTCCATTGTGCTTGGTAAAGGAAGGATGGGAGTTACCTCTCAAGCCCCCAAAGCAAGACATAGTGGACTATGTACTTGGTCTCCGCTCCAGGATGGCTGAGTACATGAAAAAGGCAACTAAAAACCTTGAGGCTAGCCAGGAACTGCAAAAAGCCTGGCATGACCAAAGGCTGTACTGACTGTTTACCAGCCAGGACAGAAGGTGTGGGTGTTGGAGCCAGTGGCCCCAGTAGCTCTCCAAGACAAATGGAGTGGACCCCATACCATTGTTGAACAGAAGGGTGAGGTTACCTACTTAGTAGACCTAGGAACACCCAGGAGTCCCCACAGGGTTCTCCATGTCAACAGATTAAAACCATATGTGGACAGGGCAGACATGAGCTTGCTCATGGCTACTGATGAGGGACAGGAGGAAGAGAGTGACCCACTCCCTGACCTGCTCTCACAGAACCCTGATGATGGGTCAGTGGATGGTGTAGCCTTGGCAGGCAGCCTCACTGCCCAGCAGCAAACTGATGGCAGACAGGTGCTCAATCAGTTCAGGCAAATATTCTCTCTGACTCCAAGTCAGACCACCTGGTGCACTCATGAAGTGGACACTGGGGACAGTCTGCCTATTAAAAATAAGATTTATAGGCAACCTGACCATGTCAGGGACTGTATCAGGACAGAAGTCCAGAAGATGTTGGATTTGGGAGTTATTGAACCCTCAGATAGCCCTTGGGCTAGTCCAGTGGTCCTTGTGCCAAAACCTCACACCAGTGGTGGGAAAAGAGAGATGAGGTTTTGTGTGGACTACAGGGGTCTCAATGCAGTCACTAGGACTGATGCCCATCCAATACCCAGGGCAGATGAGCTAATAGACACTTTGGCCTCAGCCAAGTATCTAAGCACATTTGACCTAACAGCTGGCTACTGGCAGATCAGGCTAGCTGATGATGCAAAGCCAAAAACAGCATTCTCAACCCCTAGTGGGCATTATCAATTTGTGGTAATGCCCTTTGGTTTGAAGAATGCACCTGCCACTTTTCAGAGGTTGGTGAATACAGTCCTTACAGGTTTGGAAGCCTATAGTGCAGCATATCTAGATGATATTGCTGTCTTTAGCTCCACCTGGGAGGATCACCTGGTCCACCTCAGAAAGCAGGCCTAACTATCAAGGCCACAAAGTGCCAGATAGGGCAGAGTCAGGTTGTGTACCTGGGCCACCTTGTGGGTGGAGGCCAGGTTCAACCATTGCAGAGCAAGATCCAGACCATCATGGACTGGACTGCTCCAACTACCCAGACTCAGGTGAGAGCCTTTTTAGGCCTGACTGGGTACTATAGGAGATTTGTCAAGGGGTATGGATCAATAGTGACACCCCTGAATGACTTAACTTCCAAGAAAATGTCAAAAAGGTTCAGTGGACAGTTAGCTGTCAAAAGGCATTTGATGACCTGAAGAAGGCCATGTGCACGGCTCCCATTCTACAGAGTCCTGATTACTCCAAGAAGTTCATTGTCCAAACAGATGCATCTGAATTGGGGGTAGGGGCTGTACTGTCACAATTGAATGATGAAGGTCAGGATCAGCCAGTAGCTTTTATTAGCAGAAGGCTGACCCCTAGAGAGAAACGTTGGTCAGCTATAGAGAGGGAGGCCTTTGCTGTGGTTTGGGCTCTGAAGAAGTTGAGGCCATACTTGTTTGGTACTCACTTCCTTGTTCAAACAGACCACAAGCCCCTCTTATGGCTAAAACAAATGAAGGGTGAGAACCCCAAACTGCTTACGTGGTCCATTTCCCTACAGGGGATGGACTTTACAGTGGAACATAGACCTGGGAGTAACCATGCCAATGCAGATGGACTCTCTAGGTACTTCCACTTAGAACATGAAGACTCAACTGGACAAGGTTAGTTTAATGTCCCTACGTGTGGGGGGGGGGTTGTGTAGGAGAGTAGGATCTGCTTCACATGGGTACCCCCACTTTTTGCTGATGCTTCACTGTTTTTCGACTTTAGTCTGGCTGGGGCCCTGCTAATCAGAACCCCAGCCTAGCTGCTTCCTCTCTAAAATGGTTTCCATGTGCCTTAGGCACATCTCTGACTGGAATCTGGAGTGCCCTTATAAGTCCCTAGTATATGGTATACTATGTACCCAGGGCATAGGTACCTCAGAGGCCTGCCAGGGGCTGAAGCATGTATTATGCCACCCCTGGAAGGCCAGCCAAAATGACACCACAGGTCTGCTACTGCAGCCTGGGTAAGGTGGTGCATGCACCCTTTACTGGGATATAGTTTACCTATATCACTGCTTATGCACACATAGAAACCTATAAGTCACTCCTATGGCAGGTCTTATCAATCCTGAAGGCAGAGTGCTTGGTTCTTATGTGAGAGGGTGCCCCTGCATGAGCAGAGCCCCTCTGCAGCGGTCGGAGACCCTTCTCTGATGCTGTTTGTAGTGCAGCCTGACCATATACTCTTAAGTGCATTATATCCTCGCGGTAGAATGCTAACTTTGGACTGGCTGCACCAAAACATGTCGTGTTTGGTGTCAAACATCTTGGAATACTACCCCCCCGCCAGTTCTGGCGGCGGGGGTAGCATTCCACCCTTCTAGAGGGAGAGACATGTACCCACCGGCATACCCGGTAACTTCTTTCCAGAGCCCTGGCATCACAAAATGGATGCCGCTGCCACAGACACGGGTCTGGCCTCCTGCTGCTGACTGAAACTCCGGCAGGGAGGCCTGGACAATAGGTTTCCTGTCCCAGGGAGGTGTAACCACCTCCCCAGACAGGATAATGTGTATTGGGGCTGGGCGGGAGCACTCTCTGGTGCTTTGAAGTCCTGCACTGGGGGCACATTTGGTGTCCCTGTGCATACCCCAGTTCAAACCGGCTCAGGGGCTTCCAGCCCCTGCTCTGGCACGAAACTGGACAAAGGGAAAGGGGTGTAACCACCCCTCTGCCCTGACCCTCCCATAGGTGGGTCCACAGAGTATGTCCAACCCCTAACTTGGTATAAGTATGGGACCCCAGTCCTTAGGACTTTAGATTTACCTGGACGAAACTCTGATACAGAATCCTGGACCTTCGACGCTCTACTTCAAGATTAGAGGACTGAAGAATCTCCCTTGGGGTCAAGGAGTGACTCCCTGCTTGGCAGGCACCTAAGAAGCAATTGTCCGGTCTGCATCGCTGAAGCTCCCGCCGGACGCCGAAGTCTTTGCATCACCAGAGGTGGATTTCCAGACTTCCCCGAGGCTTCCCTGAGTCCTCAGCAAAGCTGAGGCCCGTAGCTGTTGTGGGTAACGTGGAACCGTGACCCCTGGACACCGAGTACTTTTGCAAGTGCATCCTCTTCTGGGTCTCCCACGAAGTTGTGCTTTGGACTCCGAGTAGCCCTCGCCTCCAGCACCGACTGCACTGAAGATCACTGGCCTCCACTCCACGAGTGTCCTGTGAGCCAGCTCCAAGTGCGTCCACTTGAGGCTCCTTCGCGGTTGCTAGTCCGTTGGCTAGTGGGCCCTCCCAAAGGCAACTCTTCTTTTCCTTGGGCTTCCCTGGTTGCTCCAGATGTGCCCTGACTTACCCTCGCTGGGTGAGTCCCTCAGACCTTGCTGGTCTGCACCACCGTCCTTCTTCTATTTCCACGAGACTTGCCGTTGCCAAGGCTGGTTGGGTCCAATCCGGTCGCCGACACCCCTGCAATCGACAGACATGGTGGGACAGCTCGAATCCAGCTCCTGGTCATCGTCGACGCCTCCTGGACCTCGTGGCTGAAGAGTCAAGACGACTGTCAACCTACCTGAAGCACCCGACATCGGTGGGCATCCGCTCATCGCCTTCCTGGTCACTGACTAGTGACCCAGACTCTGTCCCCTCTGCTTTCAGGTTCTTCAGATCTTCAATCCACCTTTGGATCCACCCGAATACTTTCGACTTGGCCACCAGCAGCACTTTGCAGCAGATCGCCATTGAAAACGACGACGAAACCCGACCCCGAAAGACACCTATGCACCCGGCTTCCCTGGGTGAGGTAACTCGAGTACTCCGGTGCTCCCGTGGGTATAGACTCTAGAACAACCCAGTTCTAAAGGGGTTTGCTCCAAGTCCTCCTCTAAGTGTCCCTTTTCTTTAAAACTCCAACCGCGACATTCCCCATAGAAGTCAACGGCGGCTCGCGGCTGTGTTCTCACACTGCACGCGTCCCCCGTGGGTCCCCTGTGTCACTACCTTGGGTGGTTCCTTGAGGGCCAATCACTTCTACAGGCTCTAGGCCCTGTGTCTAGCTCAGTCGTGGTTCTTATACCACTTTATTGGTATATGGTTTGGTACGCCCCTAGGGCTCAAACGTGTATTTGTGCTATTACTGTTGATAACTGACTTGTAACTTATGTACTTCGAACTCTAGCCTCATAAAGAGACTAGAGGGGTGTGTTTAAGACTAAATACATATATTTTAAATATATACCTGGTGTGGTCCTCTTTCATTTGATCACTCAAGAGATTATAGACTGGTAAAACAAGCTGCTTTACATTCCTTCAAGACTTAGCCTGAAGGCTGCTCTCCATAGCTACCATTAGGATAGCTTTCAATAAAGGTTGTCTTTAACCTATCTCCAATAAGGGGTTGTTTGGACTGGTGCAAGGTGCCCACTATAATTAGTGGACAGCATATACCAGGCCAACTTCTCACATCCCCTGACTGCTGTCCTGTGGTCCCCTGACTGCTGTGCTGTGGCAGCGCTGGCAGCATGTCCTGAGAACAGCACGAGGGCATCACTTCTCGAAGAAATCTTTCCTTTCCCTAATTGGTTTTCTTGCACAACAGTTATGATTAGCGGTGGCCAGCATGGATCTGAGGTAGGGGGCCAGGGGCGGGAGGAGGGGAGAACGAGGGGTAAGGGTGCAGCAAAAAATAAAATTAAAAACGTACCTTCTCGCTGCTTCCTCGCTGCATCTCTCCTCTGTAGTCCTCCCTGAACAACAGGAAGCACACCCAGGCTCCCAGTCATCCAATCACAACACTGCCTTAGCAGCGTTGTGATTGGTTTGAGCGCCGTGTTTCGGTGCTCAGATTCTGACTTGGAGCCTGGGCATGTTCTCCATGCAGGCTGTAATGCAGCCTCATTGGAGAACATTCGAAGTGTGCAAGACTGTTTCGGGCAGCCCGAGAGTGCTGGCAAAGTAGTCATTGTGCACTTAGGAGGATGCTACCACTCCTCCCCTGCCCCGCCCCCTCACGCAAAGCTGCGGAAGTAGGAGAAAATAAAATTATGATAACGCAAGTTATTATTAGTTTATGTTCTCTTTATTTTGCTGCTAAAAAGCAGTGCGGCGACGCTCCTTCGCCTTAGCGGAGGAGCCGCCACTGGTTATGATTGAATGTAAATACGTCTATTAATGTACATTCATGTACCCCCTTCGCTTACTGCTGCTTTGCAGTGATAGACAAACATTAATGTGTGACCATATGCAATGTTTACTGTACATTGATTTGCATTCCTATATAAATAGCAACGCTTGCAGCTCATCTACAGCTGGAAATTAGACCCAATCCTGTTAAAGTGAAGGATATGACAGGTTTGTGACATTATTTCCTGTGGCAACATGAAATGATTGCACAATGTCTGTGCTAATCTGGCACCAAGCTATTGTGTTTCAGCAATTGTTTTCTGTGTTGTAGGATTAAAGGAGGCAGCCGTTTGGATGGCGTTTTACAAAATGAATAAATCAGTTCTTTATGCATGGTTCAGAAACCGTGGGACCAGCAGTCAGTCGCGGCTCCTGGAGGGAGTGCTGCGGGGCGGTGAGGCGGGGAGGGGCAGGGTGGGGGGTAGTAAACTGCGGCATACGGCCGAACGGAGTTAAGTACATAAATAAATAAAACGAATTACATTGCGCGCGCTGCAACGCGTTGCAGCGCGCGCAATGTAATTCGTTTTATTTATTTATTTATGTACTTAACTCCGTTCGGCCGTATGCCGCAGTTTACTAACCCCCACCCTGCCCCTCCCCTGCCCCGCCCCACCGCCCCGCAGCACTCCCTCCAGGAGCCGCGACTGGCAACAGCAGTCATGCTCAGGTCGTTCCCAGGAGCATTGAGCCCACGGTTTAAGCTGCCCATGTACAGCATCTGGCCAAAGTACAAGAAGTCAGAGCTGGGCCTCCACAATAATATGGTGAAACTGACCCCCTTGCAACTGACCAGGTAGGGCTTGGACTAATCTGTTTACTTCTGAGGGAGCACCTTTCACATAAGGAAATAGTGCCCATATGTACGACCATCTGATGATAAAACATTGGCTGCAAATTGGGACCAGACGGGACCGCTTCTCTCTTGCAAATGGGTTCCCACTCCAACTTGGGGCTGTTGGTAACTTTTCAATGTTTACATCCGCTTAGCCGGTCCTAAACCATTTATACCTATGGATAGCAAATGCTATGTGGAAGGGACGCCTACTACACACCCCTTCAAAATAGCTACTCCTTATCCTTTTCTAAAAAGTTACCAACTCCTAAAATAGGTTTAGTACATTGATAAAAGCAGGTTTTTGGTCACAAACTCTGAATAGCAGCATTTGCCACTGAAACACTGCTTGGAACATCTGGCCCCATGTTATATTCAGGTTTGAGCACAGTTTGTTTCATGTCAAAGAGGGCATAAGCCAGTTGGGGTCAATTGCATTTTAAGACTGTTGGACACTCAATATAGCATTGGTTATTTAGGTCCGAATGAACGACAGGTCAAAACACCAGGCCAGATTCGAAAGTGAAGATGTGTTCAGAATAAGATAAGGTACAGAGTAAAATCTACAAGATTTCAATAAAGACAAATTAAAATATTACAAAATGAGCAAATTCTGCTCGGATCGAAGCAAAAATATGGCAATATAATTGCTGAAAGACACAACAAAGAAAAAAATACATCGTACATTTGATCTAAAATATGTTTTCTGAATATTTACATTTATTATTTATCCATATTTGATGGTACTCTACAATTTTGTTTTAAGCCCCTAACAACCAGAGAACCAATAGGGACTGAAAAATAAAAGTGCACATTTTGACAATACATTAGTTATGTAAGTTCCATTTAAAAGCATATTTTGAAAAACATGGAGTCCAAAATCTTGACCTTACATAAACATCTCCCTACAAAAATTCGACCTAGACAAACCTAGCCAAATTTAGTACACACATATTTTAGGAACGAGTTAATGTATTATTCGAACTCCTATCAAAGAATCACTGGGGGCAAGTGCTTGATAATAGAATCGGAGCAGGCCGACATTTTTGTTAGCAGTTTTTTTATGCAAGGTCAAGATTTTGACATTCTGCGTTTTGGCGTCTATGTTCTTCCCAAAAATATTTTAGATATATTTGTTTTCACTTTATGTTTGTTATACCAAAGTCCTTGTGTTTTCAACTAAAGCCCACACATGCCCACTTGAAAACCCCTTCAGACTGGTATTTTTAAATCCTGGCTATAGCAGTAGCAGCCAGATGGTTTATGTTAATTAGAGACCTAAGTCAGAATCTTCTCTCATTAAATATTCAAGAAAAAAATATATTCTACATAACATTGCAAAGCAAATTCAATTACACACTAGAGGTTGGTGATCTTGTCTGACGCGACCTTGATTTGCCTTCCAGCGTCTTGGGGGTGCTTGTTCCCAAGGTGATTTCAAAAAGGTTAAGGGGGGGGAGACACCACTGGAAGAAGAGAGTGTGAATAAACAGCATGAGAGGGTGAAGTGAGACAAGGAGGAGGGTGGGGGGTTTGGAGGCCCGATGGGGGGGTTGGGTTGCAGTTGCTTCTGGATTATATAAAGAAGTGAGAATGGTCAACAGGGAGTTCCAGAGTGGGCTGCCAAGCACCAAGAGGGGCTGTCCACCTTGGAAGATTTCCAGATTCAGGAACGAAGGAAGGAATTAGTGGTAAGAATTGTATCACATGTTGTCTTCCAAGCGACAAAGCTACTCGTCCACTCACTCACTATCAAGTGTAAAGTAATTCTATATTGTGGTGACTTCTCCGAGTCACTCTCCATTGTGGAGTGTTTGTACGCAAGATGCAGACAGCAGCGGTTCTTCCGCAATTGCGGAGGAACGTTGCCCCACTGGCTCAGAGCCAGCAGATGAAAAATAAAGCGATATTTTATTATCATTTTATTTTTCAGCTGCTGGCTGAGCGAGTGTGTGCAGAGAGGGGCCGGGCCAGGCTATGGAAGGGGGGAGGAGGAGTGGTCAGTGCACTTTTAAGTGCACATGTCCAGCCAAACTGACATGCTCACTTAGGTTTCTCCAACCCAGCTGTATTGCACAGCCGGGTTTGATAAACAGAACATACTCCCTGTGCCTGAGCGAGCGTTAATCCAGCCCGCTCAGTCCACTCCCCACGCTGCTCTCATGCTTGAGAGCAGCAAGGGGATTGGAATGGGAGTCCGTGATACTGTCCCAGTGATTGCTGGGACCAGGAACTGGAAGCAGAGGATCGCAAGGCGGCCGGCAGCACCAGGCAAGTCTATAAATTATTATTTTTTATTAAAAAACGCGCACTCCCCTTGCGTGCTCTTTGTTTTGCTAATTCTGACACTTCTTTGGCAATCGACCAGTTAACCTATTAAAAAAACAAGCACTGGCAAAGCCAATAGGTCTCACCTTTGAGATCAATGGGCTCTGCCAGTGAATTTTGTTCATGCTGCACAACATGAAGAAAAAGAAAAAAAGATGTAATGGTGCAGCCATAGTGCCCGATTCATTTTATATGCATTTGCATGAATCATGATGTTTGCACGTGACAAGCGCACTATTTTTTTTATTTACCGATCCAAGATGGATCAATAAATAAAAAAATATGAAAATGTAAAATCACAAAAGCACATTTATATTTAAAGCAGAAGGACCAGCAGTAATTTGAAAAAAGAAAATAGGACTGGCAAGAGTGGGAAAAGGGAGCAATTGAGGAGCAGGATGCGGGAAGAGTTGGGGGAGTAAAAGAAAAAAGGGCATGAGGAAGTGAGCAACAAGGATGGCAGGTGGAGACGCACACAAGGGAGAGAACACACGTGCAGAAGCACATGCACAAGATCAACAGGGAGCACAGGCGAGAGAAGCACAAGGGTGAGGGAGATTAACAAGGAGTGCGGGGAGAGGAGCACAAAATGGAGACAGCAAGAAAACACATGCTCTCTCATGGAGTGCTTATGCAAAGAGAAAAAAGAAGTTCCCTAAAAGTGAACAGTGGAAGGACACAAGTAAAGAGGTATGGCTCTAGAGGAGGGGCAAACACAACATGGAAAACCTGAGCTTTTGAATAAGAAGCAAGTAAATGAGAGTGACAATAAAGCCAACCGTGGTAAGCAGCAGGCAGGCTTTAAGCCCACTGTAAAGTCTTGGTAAGCTGACCATTGTTCTTTTGCAAACAGACAGCGAAGGTAGGCCCGACCTGAAAAGTGCTGTGCCTTAGTCAAACTTGACTTTGTATTAGTGGAAGATAGCACAGATGCATTTTAATGAGTGTAATTCACCGGATTGTATTGTACTTGCAATATTCATTCTCTTTCCCTCCTCTCAAACTGAATAATATATAATAAATACCAGCATTTGTAAAGCACACAGCTACCTCCGGAGAGGTGTCCCGGCGCTGGGGGCCGTCAGGAAGATTAAGGGAGCTATTGCCCAGAGTCTACTATAAAGATATCTTATATTGTGTCAGATTTATTTAACATGAGAAATGTGTTTTTTGCAAAGTAGACTTTATTGTACGTAGGGCACTAATTTAGCCCTTGAAAGACAAAGGTGCAAAAGCCATTGTTGTTGTGTCACACATGTGCAGTGGTTGATTAGTAGCCTAGGAAACCTGTGCTCGAATCCTGGCTTGCCACTTATCCAAACCTTGTGCCTCCAGGCAAATCACTTTGTTTCACTCTCTCTATCTCATTTTCCGTAACTGGACTGCCAAATTTGGGAGCACCTTGAAGTCATTGAAGTACACACAAACAAAATCCTTAATTGTAAATGCTTTAATGCAAAATAATGTTGTTCAATATAGAGTAATACAAATTGTAATTTATATTTAACGTATTCAAAATTATTTGCCTTTTGGTTTGCTCATTACAACATCTTTTTGGTATTCTTTTTGGGGGTCAGAATGTCTTTTGTCTAGTGTTTCCAAATAAATGTTTACAAATTAATAATTTCCATAAATGTCACCAATGCAGTAGTAAAATCTAGCATACTACAATGAAACACTTACAAATATTAAACCAATTGACGGTTGCCTATTAACCTGATATTTCTGGGCCTAGCAAGTGTTTCAGGTCAGGGCCATGGCACATCCTTTGCTCGACTCTGCCAACGGCTAAAAATGTAGGATTGGCGGCTTTAGTAGAGCCCCCTAGTGGCTCTTCCTGACAGTAGCACCTGTGGTGAGGCCTCTCTTGAGCACCTCACAGAAAGAAGCTGATCAGGCAAGGAAGGCTCCTGGCTCGGGCCTCCCTCTAGCCCAGTGGTTCCCAAACTTTTTCAACCTGCAGCTCCCTTGACCCATTGGCCATTGCCCATTGCTCCCCACTGTAACTGTTTTGGAGGGTGGGGTGGATGTAAGCCCAGCCTTGGGAGTACTTGCATTTTTCTCCCTGAAATTAATTGGGATGAAGCTGATGAAGGTATTATAATCATATACGCAGGGTGTTTCGTATTACTAATGTGGCACATCTAATAAAATATTCCTAGGTACACTTCTTTGCCCATGCCTTTTTTAGAATACCCTCTCAAACTTTTTTATCCCACTTACAGTGCTAGATAGCACCCCTATGCATGTAGGCACCATTGCCAAAGTGTTTCTGCGCTTGAAGAATATTTGCATGCATTTCCATTTCTACCCATGTCATACGTGCCAACACACCTGTCTCAGCAGGGTGACTCACGATTTTTTAAACCACATACAGCTTTATTTTTGCTGTCTCCTCCCTACAATTGCCTCCAAATCAATGCAAGTAAAATGAATTCCCCAGATTTTGTTTTTTTAAACGTCCCTCTTTCTTGCTACCAAATATTGGCATTATGCTGTATATGGTGTTTTACATCCCTGTGCTCAAGGAGAGAGCAGGCCTGTCTGGAAATGTGCGTACTGAAAGAAATGTGTACTGGAAGTACCTATGATTCAAGTACAAATGTCAATACTTAATAATACTTAGTGTGTTTAATAGACAGGACAACTATACTTTCCTGATAACTTGCATTGGTGTAAAATGCACTTGGAAAAAAACAAAACTATTAACGAGTCGAACAAAATAAATCAGGCATCTTCCGCTTACTTTGGGAGTGTTGGAACGTGGGGATCCAGTAAAATATGGAGGTCATCTCCCTCGACATTCCATCAATTAAGAACAACGTTTACAGCTTTAGGCATGTCACTTACAAATTATCTACATCATGTGTTTAAGTCTAATTAGTTAAACTGAAGCCAACAGACCCGTCAACATTAAATGCATTAAAGTGCTTGGTGTGTGGCTCCCCTAGCTAGGTTTGACGGCTCCCCAGGGAGCCACGGTGCACAGTTTGGGAACCACTGCTCTAGCCCAAAGTGTGGCTCGGGCCTCTCTCTAGCCCAATGTCTGGCTCGGGCTCGGTTCCAAAGCAAAGCCAGGACAAGCCCTCCAGGTGCTGCTTCATACTGTGACATCTCCAAGGCTGCTTTCTTTTGTTAATATATTATCAAGGCAACCTGACCCCAAACATCTGGCTCCCGCTCACTCCCCCACACTATTTTGCAAGCATGAAGAGTGTCTGTCAGAGTGAGCAAAGGTCAGCCTGACAGACACTCTTCATGTTCAGGTCAGATAGCCAGGTGCTGTACATGTGCTAGATGCGTAATGTGCCTGGCTGCGTGAGCTGAACTATGCCGGGTTGATGATTTCACAGCCCTGTGGGTTTGACCTCCTCAGCCCAGCAAAGCACTTGATGGTCCTCCCCTCATGAAGAGAGGGAGCATCACTGATAGATTTGGACCTGGGTCCTTAAGTTTTAGGCCCTGAAGTGCTCAGGGATGAGTGTCCAACAGTGACGCTTGTCACAGAGTGGGGTGGGGTCAAGTCTCACTCACCCCATCCCACTCAGTGACGAGTAATGGACTGCCAACTCCTCTCATTGGCTGACCCATAACAAGGTCAGACAATGAGAGGAGGTGGCAGTCCCAATAGGCCAGGAACCCCAGAGGCTTCCCTCCCACCACCCAATGTCACAGCTAGCGGCCCGTTAATTTGTCTTTTTTATGTTGGGTGCATGTGTGTATGTATGCATATTTGTGGGTGCGTGCTGTGAATGGGTGTGTGCATGTGTATGTGCTTGTAAATGGTGGGTGTATGTGTGTGCACTTGTGAATGTATGACTGAGAGTGAGTGTGCATGTGGATGGGTGAGTGTGAGTATGTATGTATATGTGTGCATTTGTGGTCTGCCGCTCCCCCGCCTGTTCAAATTACCAGCCGCCACTGCTATGTACCTCACTGGCCATTTTTGGCACTATTTTAGTGAAATCTTATGGGTGCCAGAAGTTAAACATCACAGCCCCTTGCACCTAGATGACTTCAGAGCAAGTAACCCTCTGAATCAATGGTAGCCTATTGCCATTTTTGTAAACAGTGGTGCAGCACTGTGTTTGTTAACTGTCTCAATCTACCTCTAACTAAAACTAGCAAACATTATAGGCATACTTAATTAAAGGGTCAGGATTCACATTTATTAAGCATTAATTTGCACAAAAAAGCTCACTTAATGTCAGCCAGGAGCCAGGCACAGAGTTTCAGCTTTATTTTTACACGTCATTGGTACCAGGTGAATTAGTCTAGTATGTTTCATTTTGGTAATGAAAGACTACAACTCTCAGCATGCAATGCTTTGTTAAATGATTGGGCAGGACTGGAGACATGCATCCTGTACACACAGAACAATTTGCCAAACCTATTGACCTACAATGAGGCCTCTGCCATTGCCCCATCCTGGCGAAAAACATTAGGTGTATCCTGCTGTATAAGGCCACAGACGGTGAATTTAATGACTAGACTGGAGGCTAGCATTATGCATTAGGTTTTTATTGCCATTAAAGAAAACATTTTAAAAAAAATCCAGAATTAGAATATTAACTCAGTTCATAAAAGCCTCATGACATCAGCATCCATCCCCTATTCACTAGTGTCCCTTGACATCTAAGTATCTCTTTGGTTGTTTTTTACTAAGCTTGTCCTTGTTTTATTTTGGGTATTTTAAATTGTTTAATGTTTGATAGGTGCTGCCTGGAGGGGATTATGTGTTTCTTTAGGTTGAGATACACCCAATTTATGGGAATGCCAATGTTTTAGGTTCACAATTCAGGTTGTTTGAGGTAAGTCAAAATAAATTCGGGAGGTAAGTTTAAATGTAGCAACCCTGGCAGTGCTTTGGTCACTCGCTTCACGTAGTATGGGGGCTGGTTAGACAAAATCTACCAGGTATGTTTTGGTTCCCAGTCCTGTGCTGGCTGTCTGCCTTTCACCCTGAGGACTGCGGTCTGGAAATGTGTGCGAGGATTATAAGCCCTGTCAAGTCTTTCCTCGTAATACAAACAAACTTACAATAGACAAACACACAAACAAACCAGGCCTGTTTGCGTGCCAACCACTAACTGTTTTGATAGTGTCTTTGTGTGTCAGGGTTAGGGCCAGAAATCTAATATTTTGTATGGAAATGTTAACAGTGTGTATAAGATCAATGCATTATTTTCAGTCATTATTTTCAGAGCTGTAGGTTAACATTAGCTTTGTTAACAAAATAAGAGATATGAAACGTATCTTTCTCCGAAAAGCTGAAGGACTATGCCCAATTCAGGATTAGAAGGAAATGTAATGACAACATTTGCCTGCCTTGCCTGTGCTTCTGTTGCAAAAACACTGCTAGTGTTCTGGGGTGATGATATGTGAAGCTGCGCTGGAGTTCTCCATCCCTTCGCCATAGAACATCATTGGAGGAGAAGGTCTAAAGAATGACGAGGATGTGGGTGGGACAAACTCGAGGACTGATTGTTAGAGGGGCATGCCTATGTACCTCTATCTGAATGTAGGCACAATGGCTTTCTGAGGTGTGAGGGGTTACTTACATGGCTTGGTGTAGGTAATCCGCCTTTTCTGCGTGGTCACCCCAGATTTTGTCACCGTTTGCTGGGCCCTATGTTTTTGTATTTTTTAGATTTTGCACACTGGGGTACTGCTGTCCAGTGTCCACTGTATGTGCTTCGAACCCTAAAACATGGAGAAATTGATTCATCCCTGATTGGTGCATTTAACTTTTCTATAAGGCCATTGTATATAGTGCAGAAATACACTCATGGTATGAAAAGTCGACTGTCGCCTATGGATTGCAGCACTTAATGTGACAAAAGAAAACATAGCTTTAGGTCTACCTTGTGAAGCCTGACATCTGCAGTATAAAACTTACAGTACGACTGGTTAAAAGAACACTTTTTAACAGGTAAAAGCTCCCTTTTTAATATTAGTAAGCCAGCGCTATGTAAGCCTTGTAGCCCACAACGTAGGGTGCATGGTATTTAAAAGTGAGACATAGAAAATTAATATTATTATGTCCCTACAGTGACAAGGCCCAAAAGATATTTTCACTGTGGTAGGACTATCTGTCCTGTGTAGAATACCAAAATGTGGATTAAAATACTAATACTGCAAACTCATGAAAGGGACCAGCTAGAAAAATATTAAGGCACTGTTTTAATAGTTAATGAAAATCCAATTCAACTGTGAACATTTTTTAAGTTACATTTTCCCTGCCTGAAGTTCCTGGAGTCGAATTTGCATTAGCTTTCCAGCTTCTCCTGGTCTGCGCTCATCCTTGAATAGGTGTGAACAATGCCTTCCAGAAGCAAATAATAGACTGACCTGAATGGGCAGAGATGACTCCCCTGAACTCCACACAATAGTCAGAGTGGGGCTGTGGGCATTCTATGACATCACACTGTCAAATCCTGAAGACTTTTGCTACCTTGAAAATGGTAAGGATGGCCCCAGGAATTTTAACTCCATTGGTCAGGGAATGCCCCGCAGTCGCCCCCACCACCTAGCTGATACCAGGCATTAATGTGGCACCATGGGGGGGGTGCTAGAGGGCGCACAAGCAAGATGGCCGCACTTGTGTGAGGCTCTTGCCGCCCGAGCTGCATAAACAGCAATATCTTGCCCCATCCGTCTGAATTAGGCGCTTAAAAGAGTGGACAGTAACGGAGATTCATCCGCGATATAGCTGGCGAGTCGTAGCAGCTAGCAGAGCCAATCTGAGGTGAGAAAACGGGTGAAGACGATCGGCGACGTGGATTTCACAAAAAGGCGGCCGCCAGGCGAGGCGCCGCTGTTGACACTGGGGCACTGACGAAGAACTGCCTGATGCAGGAGGCGAGTAAGACACCACAAGCAGCACCAGTGGCGGCACCGCGGTAGGCCGACGACCTGAAAGCCGCACGCCGGAAAGACCGAGCTGCCCTACTGGGAAATGAAAAGGACAGAACGGTGCGGCCGGCTGCAGGCGTTCGTGCTGTGACGGAAGAGGCTCCTGCGACGGCAGGCGGGACGTAGAAAGCACTGAAAAAGAACAGTAAGTGCCGCTGAGACCTGGCCCCCACCCCACACTACAGCTGAGGAGGTGCCGAGAAATGTGAGGGTACGATGCGGGAAAGTAGACGACCTGGGGGGCCCTGCTTAGAATCTGCGAAGACCCTCAGAAGTCACGGGCGGGAGGCGGAGGGCAGCTGCCTGGAACGCTGAGGCACGACTCGCAGAGACTGGGCAGCTTTGCCCCTAATGATAACGGCTCAGCGACGGGGGGCACCACACCTGCGCTGGAAACAGAGACTCGGCTCCCCCTCTGTGTATTCCTACATAGCGGAGTTAGTGCGGCCCACGTGTGAGAACAGAACATTGCTCATTTAATCCCTACACTGCATACAACGAAGCAGCTGCCCTCCCTTGCTCCCCTGATTGGAGAAGCGAGAAACTCAGAGCAGCGTTTGAGACTTCCCCAAGTACGACACAACGAGGGGACAGGGCCATGGAATCGCTACACCATGGGCAAGAACGACGGAAAACAGGCCAAGCTGCAATTTGAGGCCAAAAAAGCGGTGCGGGGTCAGAGCAGCGTTCAAGAGGGCAACATGACTGAGAATGACACTGCAGAAGCCCAAACATTGGTACAGGACCTAAAAGAGATACTAGTCACCATGAAGGCCAGCCTTACTTCCATAGAATCTAAAATGGATGGTATGAGTGCGCGAATGGACTCAATAACCCATAAGCTTGAGCGCCACGACGGGTGCATCACGGAAACAGAACAGCGTATCTCTGCTATTGAGGATGAAGGCAACGCCAGGAAAGAGCAGCTGCTAAATATGGACAGACTACTGAAGGTAATAGCGGCCAAAAATGAAGATTTGGAATCAAGTTCAAGGCGTAACAACATCAGAATATTAGGGGTGGCAGAGTCCACGAATACTGGCAGGATGGAGGACTTTGTGGAACGTCTCCTGACAACCATCTTCAAAAAAATCAGAATTCGCAGTGATGTTTACAGTGGAGCGAGCGCATAGGTCGCTGACTGGCCGCCCTCCACCTGGAGCCCCACCAGGCCAAACATTGCTAAGTTATTAAACTACAGAGACCGAGACACTGCTCTGAGACTAGCGAGGGAAAAAGGTCAGATCTCTTTTGAAGGCTCAACAATTGCCATATATCCGGACTCTTCTATTGCGGTACAGGAGGCCCGGAAGAAATTCTTGCTGGTTAAAAAGAAACTGCAACAAGCAAATATCCCTTATGCTATGCTATACCCAGCGCGCCTACGAATAACCCATCAGGGGAAACAACACTTTTTTACAAACCCTCAACACGCTACGGACTATCTGAAAACCACGAGTAGACGCTCTCCTCGGGCCAAATCAGCAGAAAGGTACTCAAGTTCACCTTCAGTGATGTCAGAGACAGACTAACTCTTCAAAAGCGAAGAATGACATGATATACAGCTGGAGCCTAGAAGCGGTCTCTGACTAGGACACAATATACGACCCGCCAGGCACGCCGATGTGTACAGGACAGACTAAAATTCACAAAGATGATCCAACATAGCTCCTTCAGGAACGGAGCGAACAAGAGACACAAAATAGGACGAATGGGACACTAGAAGAGAACCCGGACACCCTTGCAACAGGGAGGTACCCCGAAAGGCTATCCCTTACCCAGAATGGTTCTTATTATCTTAACGCTTTCGTATGTCTATTTGATCTATCTCCCCTTTCCCCTTTTCTTTCTGCCTCTCTGGTACTGTACTGTTTTATGCAGGGGACAAGGGGTCGGGGGACTGCGGTGGCTGCAGGCTCTGGCGCGCGGAGCTGCGGTTGGGCGGCGTGGTGCGTCGAGGACCCGCGGTGCCTGCCCTTCCCCAGTGGGTGTTCAGAACCCCATTGGAGTATCAGTTCAAGGACAAAGAGGGGAGAGGCCCAGTATAGAACATTGCCAAATATGTGACATCTCTAAAAATGGTTATGATCTTGCAGTTCAGAGGCTGTTGGGGGTGGGGAGGGAGGAAATGTTTATCACGGCAAGATTGGGTTGCTGCTGTGGGTGGGAAAGAGGGAGGGGGGCAAAATGTCAAAAGCCATAAGAGTCAGGAGAAAAACTTGGAGAATTCTGATGGTAATGACATTCAGCAGAGACAGATGTTTTAAGACAGTGAACACAGATAGAAATGACGAATTGCCATAATCCGCCTGGGTATAATTTTATGACATGGAATGTCCGAGGCCTAGGCAATGCGCGTAAGCGCCGACACATCCTGGCATATCTAGACAGGCACAACATACACTGTGCTATGCTCCATGAAACGCACGTGAGCCCCTCTGATCCAGCCACATTTGCATCCCGCTGGGCGGCGCATCGGAGTATGGCCGCCTATTCCACTTACGCGCGCGGCACGGCGATACTAATCAAAAAGGGAGTGCCATATATAGCCTTAGGTTCCATGCAAGATCCGCAGGGCCGATACTGTCTTATGTGGGGCAGACTGGCGTCACAATCACTAACAATGGTGAGCTGCTATGGCCCTAATAGCGATGACCCGGAATTCTTTAGAATACTATGGGGGAAAATACTGGATATAGGATCTACCCATATTATCTGGGGAGGAGACTTTAATATAGCATTGAACCCTGAGATGGATAGTTCGCACCCACAGACTCATCATTACACTAATGCCCAGCGCCAGATGGGAGAGATAGTCCAGGCGCACGCACTGATAGATGCATGGCGCACCCTACACCGGGATCATAAAGAAGGCACCTGTTATTCTACGGCATATTCCTTGTGGTCAAGAATAGACTATTGGTTGCTCTCCAGGGGGATGGAATCTTGGCTGACGCGCGCGGCACACTTAGCCCGCACATATTCTGACCACTCTCCCGTGGTGATGCAATTGACCCCCCCTGTATGATATCGCCATATCATTCCTGGCGGCTGCCGCCCCATGCCCTCTTAGATGCTCCTTTTAGGATGGAACTGCAACAAGAAATCACAGAATTCTTCCAAAGGAATATGGAACCAGTCCCCACGCTAGCCACGGTATGGGAGGCTTTTAAAGTCACCATAGAGGGCTCTGCATTGCAAAGGGAGGGGGAATACTGAGGGACATCCACAATACACTTAAGAAACTAGAAAAGGGCATCAAACAGGCCGAAAACCAGGTGGGAGGTGCAGCGGGGGGTGTAGCGCAGAGTGAAATCAGAGAGAAACTGAGTACCAGGAAACGGCGGAGAGAGAATCTCTCTTTCATGGGAAATATCATCAAGCCCGCAGATACGGGGAGGGGGAGAGGCCAGGAAAGGCATTAGCAGAACTAACGCGCAAACCGAAGTTCTCCAACACAATACTAGAGATACTAAACTCAGAGGGCAAATTATGCAAGGATACGAAAGATATTTTGGCATCCTTCCATAGCTTTTATACTACCTTATACGCTACACAGAGAACCCACCCTGTGGCATTCGAGCCATACTTTGAGGACACAGCGCTGGCCTGGTTAGGTGACGGACAGAGGGAATTTCTCTCTGTGGATTTGGAGGAAGAAGAGATACAAGTTGCGATTATGCAGTTGAACACCGGCAGGGCCCCGGGCCCTGACTGCCTCACTGCAGAGTTCTATAAGGCATATAGTGACAGCTTGGTGCCTATCCTAAAGAATCTATATGAAGAAGCCCGCGAGCTGGGAACTCTTCCACAAACGCTGCGAGAGGCGCTAATAATATCAATACCAAAGCCCGGAAAACCGGAGGAGAACTGCGATTCATATAGACCATTGTCGATGATAAATTGTGACACGAAAATATTAGCAAAAGTGCTGGCAAACAGACTGAGCCTGCTCGTGAGCGTGCTGGTACTGCCTGATCAATGGGGATTCGTGCCTGGACGAGCGACGTCCCACAATCTCCGTACTCTATTTGCACTGCTGCAGGACATAGATCCTAAACTAGAAGCCGTGGCGGTGTTCTTGGATGCCACTAAGGCATTTGATTTCCTTGAGTGGGACTTATTTATGAGTGTGCTGCGTCGCATGGGTTTCCCCCCTCCCTTTATGGAGTGGAAACAATTACTGTACACTTACCCACAGGCCAGAATCTTGATCAATGGAGTGTGCTCTTCTCCTTTCCCAATCACTAGGGGAACGAGGCAGGTGTGCCCGTTATCCCCCCTATTGTTTGCGCTACCAGTGGAGCCGCTGGCAGCTAAGCCCAACAGCATCATAGGGAATATGCTCTGCAGTACCCAACCAGACACATTCTGGTGTCTTTGTACGCGGACGATATGACGCTGTACTTGCGAGAACCTAGGGTCAGTCTTAACCCGATACTCAGGGAATTAATACGATTTGGCATGCTTTCTGGAATAAACATTAATTGAGGAAATCTCAAATCTTCCCCCTCACCAATGCTGTTCAGCAGTTTACCCCAGACTACCCATTAAAGTGGTATGATACAGAGGTTAAGTACTTAGGAATCACAATTTCCAGAGAACAGGCCGAATTGATGCGTAGCAACTACGGGCAGGCAATGGAGGCCTTAACGGAATCCATCATGAGATGAATATCTATGCCCCTGTCAATGGCAGGACGGATCTCCCTAATAAAGATGGTGATACTCCCGAAATTATTATACCTGTTCGTTAACATTCCGTACGTGCCTAGCAGCCACTTCTTTAAAACCTTGAAGACCCAACTGATCCGACTGACGTGGGAGGGTAGACAACCCAGGATGAAATGGGAGCTTTTGACTTGGCCCTTTGCTAAGGACGGATTTGAGGCACCCGACATGGAACTGTACTTCCACTGTGCCCAGGCGCACTTTGCAGCATATTGGATACGCCCGCCACCGTATATGCCGCACTTAGCCGTAGAACAGGGATATATGCGTCCTGTCCCGGCGACGGCATTTTTGACCACCACTAAAACATTAAGACGCAAAGATCTGACAACTGTTGACTGCACTAATATAGCCTGGCAAAACATAGCTCAGAGGCTACAGGCACCTATGTTGTACTCCCCACTGCTTGAAATACAGTACCACCCGGGGCGCCCGGTAGCGCATGAAGCGGGCTGTCGCCAAATGCTTCGCAAGACTGAGAAATTGAAATGGCAAGATATGTACGAAAGCGGAAAGTTCTGTACTAGGGAAAGTTTTTTTCGAGACTGCCAACCTACTCCAATGGAATTGTTTCTGTATGTACGTTTGAGGCAGGATGTTAAAAAGGCTACTCCTGAGTTCCCTGACGAGCCAGCAACATTGGTTCCCCTGCACAATGTATTGCAAACCCCTGCACCTAGACACATAGTCTCCATGCTTTATCGTGCTACACAGGTAAACAGCCCTGACCCACAGCAGAGCTCACAAACCCACTGGGAGGAGAAATTGGGAGCCCGTATTACTGATGACCAATGGGTTTATTGCTGTCAGCAAACTGAAAAGATTTCAGCAAGCAGCAGGCTACGAATTATACAATTTAAATATTTGCCCCACCTATATTATACTCCGGCTAAACTCCACCGCTTTAAACTCCAAGACAATGATCGCTGCGCCAGATGCAGCAGGGATGGAGCAGATTTTTTACACTTAGCATGGGAATGCGGACCTGTCCGGAACTACTGGAAGCAGGTCCTGGAGGCCTTAGAACTGATGACGAGGTCCCCTATCCCAGACGCCCCACTGACAACCCTACTAGGATACACAGCAGAAATAGAGACCTCAGTTAGGAAATACGCATCATTAGGATTACTCATGGCTAAGCGCAGAATAGCGTGCAGATGGGGGAGGGGAATAGCGCCAAAGTTTAAGGAATGGCTACAGGATCTAACAAATTGCCGGGATCAACTCCTCACATATGCGGAGCTAATGCCAGTTGCGTCTAGACCGCGCGACATATGGGACCCGCTGCGAAATTACCTAGCTGAGCGCCAGGATGACCCTGATAATACTGCCAGGAACACATAAAAGGAACTAATACAAACAGCAGGAATAGCAGAGACGAGGCCAAGTGGGAGAAGGGACCTTTATGGGATACAACATCGCTAAAATGGGAAATATTATAGGCGCTGCGCGGAGTGGGGGTATAGTGTGACAAACCCAAAAATAAGGGCATTCCTATGTTCATGTGGTAATGATGATGATAAAATTGAAACTCTGCCAATAATGAATGTAAGTGCGATCATACAAGACTGTACTATGTACCAACATGCAATGACTGGCTAAGACATGTTCAAATGTTTATTGAAGTTTGTAATGAAACTATGAAACTGAATTAAAAAAATAAAAAAATAAAAAGTAATTAATGTGGCACCTCCAGGCACCCACTTCAGAACACTTTCTGGAACTGTAGAAGACCAAAAGGGGACTGGCTCTCCTATCTGTGACCTGAAAGGGTTGGACCTGATCCCTTTTGCACCCTGTACAAAGAAGTGGTCTCCCAGGGTCAGTTGCCTGGCCTCTTGTGTGGTTACAGGGAGACAACAAACTGCAAGAGGCCTTTTCCTGGATGTACCCAGCTGACCAGTGGCAACTAGACGTGGACTGGGCCCTGCTGTTGGCCTTTGTCTGACACCTTGTGAGTCTCTAAGTGCCTCCCCTGAGATTCTGCGGGGCTTTAGATGTGTGCTCCTGTGGTTGTTGGGTACCGGAAGAAAGTTTGGAACCTTTTGAAAACGTTTTGTTGTATTCCTCTTAGGGTGTCCGTATATAGGTTTTCCTGTATCATGTCCTTATATAGGCACAATTCGCCCTGCCCTTATATAGGCATAGAATCCCAGTCCTTATTTAGGCATTACACCGTGCACTCCAAATACAGGCATGGTCTCCGACATCCGTCCACCCTAACGTCACAACGAGTTCTTGAAGAACAGACCCTTAGGCTTCGGGAGTTTCCTAGCACAGGACTATTGATTTCTTCAAGGACTCATCTATTATGCATGAACCGTTATACCTTAGGGGTTCATTCATGACGTCTTCCGCTGTCCGATTCACGTCAATGCTAACATTCTGAGGTACCTCTCAGGTATAAATATACCTTCCCTAGCCCTTGTAAACTAGAGGAGACCTCGACTTCAGAGGAGCCCGTTTCCCGGCCTGACGCACTGAGAAGACGCTGTCATCCCTGCACGCAGAGAGTCCAGCTTCCAGTGATCTGACTTCCCTTGCAGGGTGTTGGAGTTCGAGTCTGGCAAGAGATACCTACCTCTCTCATTCTTAAGGTATGGAGCTGACTAGAACCTAGAGGAACTCTTGGCATACTAGGCATACTAGGCGTAACATACTCTTAGTGTACCATAGTAAGGAATACTTCACCTACTTCATACCTCTCCCTACACCTAGGTTAGGTTAGGTACATTGGGGTAGAACTAGCTTAGAAACGCATCGTATGAGTACTCGCATTTTTAGCTCATGTTATTTATGTATGTGAATATACGCTAAAAGATAATGCTAACGCAGTATTATTTATTTCTACTGCTTACTCTGTACATTATTTATCTTGCATACTGTCTTGTGATCGTAACAGCACATATTACTTACACGAGAAACAAGACTGTTCAATAAACCTTTTATTGAAACGCCCGTCTATTCTTTCTGTGTAACTTTGAGGAAAACTAAACATGCACGATTGAGCTGAGTGAAACGGTTATCTATTGTTTCCACGACACGTTCTGATTCTAAAGGGAAACAAAGTGGTCATGTTTTGCGGCTGCCAGAAACTACTCCCTTCTTGTTATCCAAGGAGTTTCTAGTGGCCTCTGAGCTAGCTGGCACAAGTAATTAAGTTTAATATACTCGATAGGGACATACCGACCTCAGTCCTATGTCAAGTCTATAGGGTATATTATTCCAATGCGCAGAGCCTATTAGGGAAATAGGAGCTACACTACATGGCGCCCAACGGTTTGGTAAGGCGGTAATTTAACGTTAGATACTGAGTAACTCAGCTGTGCTTTTTCTCTCAGAGACCCCTACCCATATACTCCAAAAGATGTCTGGAGTGGGCAGGGTTAAGTATCCACCACGGCTACATAGGGAAACACCCTATATATCAGCTGTTTGGTTTGCTCAAAGTTGAAGGATACAGTGTTCCAAAATATTGTGCACCTTATCTTTGTTTCCTTGAAACTTGTTCTGCATTTTTCAAAAACAAATGTCCAACAGGGAAAATGCCACCGACACCAGTGGAGCTACGGCTGATCCAGCCCTAGCAACAGCTTTTAACATTACAGGTTTAATTGAAACCGAGGAGGGTGTTATAAACATCCCTCCAAACTTGAGAAGAGCCATCACTCTAAAACTCATAAAACACGGCCGACCACCAAGAGGCGGTAGAGCAGTTTTCGTGATAGAGGCACACGAATCCTTTCAGACAGAGGTATTCTATTCATGGGTAATATTTCCTGAATCCAATCCAGTAACACACATGTTTCACTTCTACAAAGAAGATGATCCACCAGAGGAATATATTCCTTTCGAGGATATTGAAAATCCACTAACATAACAGGAGCATCAGCTCTGGTTTAAAGGCGCCCTAAAACATCACAAAAACATTACCAGGCTCGGTCCACTAGGTAGACCAGGAGCAACATGGCCGATTCTAGCCGGCTACACACCTCATCCTGACATTGAAGATATGTCAGACGAGAAATTACTTACTCAACTTACAGAGTTAATAAAAATCTACAGACATTTGGTCCAATATGTCATGCAGACTTTCACAGTTCAACCACCATTAACCATTCCAAATCAAACTCCCCAACAGGGGAATATACTAAAAATTACACCACAGACTCTAAACGCAGTCATGGGTAAAATGCCCACAAAATGTGAGCAAATTCCATTCTGGATAGCTCAAAAAATTACTCAAATGGAAGCAGTATTTCCAAATACTAGCCCATATGAGAAACACAGAATACTAACCATCTGTTTACCAATGGGGATTACACCACAACTGGAAGACTGTACCACTTGGGGCTCAGTCTTTGCTGCTATCTATACTAAAACACATGGTATTCCATCAATTGCGGTAATACCTGATGTCCTGAAACAAATTCAAAACGAATACGGGGCAGAGCCTGCTCTGAAATTAGGTATGAAATTACTGAAAAATTTCGACCAGGTCTCAACAATAATATTATCTAATATTAAAGGGGAGGCAGCAGCAGTGGCGATCCACCAACGATTAAGAGAATTCGATGTTACAGAACATCAAACTGAGCTACCCAGAATAATTGAACAATCCTATGCAGAATTAGGCAGAGATAGTTTGGGTGGAAGACCAGTGAAACCAAAACTATCTGAAAGTCCTGAGAAGGACTCTATTAAACAAATTCCTACATCTTCTAAAAAGAAGTGGGAAACTAATAAACAAAACTCAAACGAGAAACGTTCTCAATCCCGAGGTAGGTCTCCTCAAAAGGAGCCCTCTGAAAGGAGGTATAACCTCAGGAATAGGGATAATTTGAGAAAACCTGACAGGTATCAAGATACTGATACACGTTCCTCTCGTACCTTTCAGATCTCGTCACGGACTTCGGAAAGAAGAGGACGGTCAGAAAATAGAGAAGAACGCGTGAAATCCAAGGAAGATAAACACGCTCCAAAAAATAAAACAAAACCTCAATTCTCCAAAGAGAAAGTAGCAGGTCTGAAGATCAGACATGCCGAGAATACTGAGAACACAACTCAAGAACGGAGAATGGGCTCAGACAATGCTGGACAGTGCAGCAGAAGTCACAATAGTTCGCCAGAACCTGAAGGAACTTCTGGAGATAGTGGATTTGAATGAGTACATTACAGTTGAGACTGTAGACACCAGGGTTAGTACTCCACAAAGGTTATATGAAATAACACTCCGAATGGAGGGAGACATACCTAGACAGGTAAAAGCACTCTTTTGGGAAAAACTTTCAAGGGGCTATGACATACTTCTAGCAGAAAAAGACTGGCCACCACAATTTGTCAGGGAGTGCCCACATGGCGAGGACATTATTATGCCTGCCTTCTCTAACCATATTCCAATTCATCTTAAATATACTTATGCCAGGAAATGGGCAGTAGCCCAGGCCCCAGCATTATATAAAAATCATGTAGGATGGGATGAGGACTCACCTCACCATAAAATACATCTGAAACATGAACCAACTGCACAAAGGCAGTATCCAACAAAGCAAGAAGCTAAAAAACAGGTCAGGGAGATCTTAGATCAACTTGAATACCAAGCGGTGATTGAAACATGCACCTCCTCAATGAACAATCCTTTGTTTCCTGTCTCCAAACCAGACAACACCTATCGTCTAGTTTTGGATTACAGACACTTAAACACTTGTTGTAAAACATTTGCAGTGCAAAATGCACATAGCACAGCATTAATGAATAACATTGTGTGTAAAAATATAAAACCACATTAGATATCTCAAATGGTTTCTTTTGTCAAAACATAGCACCTGAAAGCAGGTACTTAACAGCATTCTCCATAATGGGGACCCACCGTCAATTTTGTCGACTCCCACAAGGGTTCAAGAACAGCCCGGGGTTATTCTCAGCGAGAGTAACAGAGTTACTACAAATTTATGACAATGAGGCATTGTCCTATGTCGATGACATCTATCTGACGGACGATGACCTGGACAAACACTTGAACAGGGTAAGCACCATTATACTGGGCTTCGCCTCTGAGGGCTACAAGTTCAACTTTAAAAAGTCCCGAATTGCCCATCTCAATGTCCTATTTCTAGGATATGAGCTTTCAAGTGAAGGCAAGAGCTTGGCAGCTAACTTTTTTAGAAAAGTGTGCGCTGCTCCAACCTCCAAAAGTGCTAAAAAACTTACAATCCATCCTGGGTTTCCTACATTTTGGAAGAACATACATTCTAAATTACGCAGAAAGGGTTAAACCTCTCTACGCATTAATAAAACCTGATTTTTCTATCAAGAATTGGACACAAGAACACACAGAAATCTTGCGTTCACTACAGGCTAACATGTTAGCAACAAATCACTTACAAACACGTGTAAGTCAACGCAACCTGGTGATCTGAATAATTTCGGGTCAATGCGGATTCACCTACTTAACCTTCAATGAGGGTGAGAAAATACCAATCGCATACAAATCTCATTTGTACACACAAGCGGAAATGCGCTTCACTTCAACTGAAAAAATTCTGACAGCAGTTCAAATCGCTGTAGCAAAAGAAAGAGCCCTAGCACAAGGGAAACGCATTATTGTCGTAACCCCAGTACCAGCTTTAGAAGCAGTCACAAAAGCAAGCATTCCAAATGCTAAAGCATTACATCCAAGATGGATACAATGCGTTATTTCTCTTGCTGCAACAGATGTTGAATATGTTTTTGATCCTGATTTAAAAACACAAGCATTCCTGCAATATGAACAAGAATGTCCTCTGCCCACTGAAATTCTGCCTCTCGATCAGTACGAATTCATAATTTACACTGACGGATCCGCACAACCCGCAACAGGGGGTAAGCAAGCTTACAGTGCAGCGTGTGCAATCGTTAAAGGTCGCATGCGAGATGGTCTCTTCAGACCTATGGTCACAAAAACTCAATCTCTAGGAGATTGTACAGCTCAGCGAGCTGAACTACAAGCATTCAAACTGGCACTTGAAAGTACAGATCGAGAATTCCCCACACTAATAGTGTGCGATTCCTTTTACTGTGTTCAGTCGTATAATGAATATATACAAAACTGGCTTGAAAATGGATTCAAAGATGCGAAAGGTGGCACAATAAAGCATAAAACGCTTTGGGAACAAGTAGTTCAGTTGAAAAATGAACTACCAAAGGCTCACGTGATCCACACATTGAGTCATCAACGTGATGGCGTTCACGTTGCAGGAATTCATTGGCTGACGAAGCCGCAAAGGGGCTGTTCAGACGGCTCCCGTAGCTGCGATCGCTCGTTCAAAAACAAAAATAGACAGTGAGATAATGTTGGCTGTCAATGCTACAAGCAAAGGCAGTGGTGCAGCATTACCAAAAAGTTTCCACTCAAGTACTCTTATGTAATTGATGCGAACAACGTTCCTTTGCTCGAATCCCTGGAGTGGGGGATAGGGTAATTCCAAACATGGAACGTAGAGCAGCTTTGATTTATGAAACACATCTGGGGGAGGGTCTGTCACATCAAGGGATCTCTAAAACAATATTGACATTAAAAGAGATGTACTGGTGGCCTGGGATGAATACAGAAATACACATATTCATCAATAACTGCATAGACTGTAAATTACAGCGAGAAAGCCACCAGACACCATGCTACGAATATAGCTGCCCTGCACAGACACCATTGTTAGACAGCATTAGACTATCTATGCACAGGCGTCCTCGTGGACAAGTGCAATCCCACAAATACTAAAATCAAGGTTCCTATGGATATGGCCTCAGCGCTCGGCTGATGCTCGAACTGTTATAAAAGATTTGCGAGTCTTTATCGGCACATACGCAATAGACACGCTACATTCTGACCTGGGCCCTGCGTTTAGCTCTCGGGCTTACAAAGAAGCCATGGCCAGTCTGGGCGTTGCACTGCGGTACTCCTCTCCATTCCATCCTGAGGGAAATTCGGTTGTGGAAAGGAAAAACCGGGACATAAAGCAGTCTATAACAGCTAGGGTATTAGGTTCGGGTGATGGGTGGGTCAAACATCTTTATGGGGTCCAACGCTCATTAAATAATTTGCCAAGAAGTTCTCTAGGGGGGGTCACTCCATATGAGGTCCTATTTGGGACAAGAATGTGGGTACCAGACCTCGATCACGTAGGCACAGTGGTGGAAAATAAACCGTTTGATACCAAAGATCGTTTGTCTGTTTTACAGGAACTCAATGAACTAAGATCGAAACAAAGCAACGTATTCCTGCAGCCAACCACCACTGGGGAAAAACCGGCGGTCCCAGCAAGGCCTGTCTGGATTCCAAAAGTTGGGGATCTAGTCAGAGAAAAGATTGCGGACAAGAAGGAATTTGGACCTTCTTACAGACAACCAGTACCTGTCCTAGCAGTTCAAGGAACAAGAACAGTACTACTGCCGCCCCTTGCTGGAAAAAAGGAGAAAAGATTTGTGTCCATCGACCTCATCAAACTACAGTATGTGGCCAATACTAAATAGTAGGCCTCGTTGACTCCGACCTAGTAGCAGACACACTCCTCTCGCTACTATCCAAGAGGTTCAGACTGAAAGACTGATAACCATCGAGACTTCAGCAGTAACAGATGAAGGACTAAGCAACAATGCAATGGAACTCATCCCTCTTGAAACTCAAGTAACAGCTCGTCCAAATACACCTGTCTACACCAATGTAGCAAGTGATCAACTGGTTCCAGCGATTTCTACAAATCCTGATGCAATTTCAACAATTGACAGAACTGCTTCTGGCTATTTCATTAACTTTGATACGTTCTCAGAAGATCCGAGTGAACCTGAAACGATGCCAGCATCATTAACATTCAAGCAGCAAGTTCAAGACTTTCTTCACTTTCTGAAAAAACTTATCTGGTTTCACCATGGATTGAACTCTGGATTATTTCTGGAATATTTGTTTTCCTGCTTTGGCTAGCTTTGGTTATGACTATGAGCGTGCTTATAAATGGCAGATACATCCATGTGAACACTGAAAGAAAAGATGTGAACTTACTTTGAAACCTCATAAATCTTCCCATCGTGAAGCAAGAGACTTATCAGCAGTGAACATCACAGCTGTTCCTATACAGGATGGTATAGTGTGGGACAAAACAGATTTTGATATCTTTGGCCCGACGGAACAATTGAACATTCCACATTTGTTTAAAATTTCACTAAGTGATCTCATTTCGTCCAGTACCTATTCAGATGATTGGGACTTTGAGACTGTTAATGACATGATGTTTGACCTAGAAAAATCTGCTGCATTTTCTAAAAATGAATATTTAGAGGGTTCATCAGACTATGAACAGCTGTATTGCTATAACCACTATGGTCATCATTATTTGCATAAATCTGCATACCCTAGAAATGTGTTTATGTTGAACCAATGGGAGCATTGTCCTACACCACCAAAAGGTAGTTCAAAAACATTTGTTAATAAGCTTCCATATTTTTCAGGTTACAATACATCTGATCCAGAAACGTTTTACTATAAAAATGTAAACAAAACAGGACTGAAAATTATGTTAACAAATACAAAACAGATTTATTTTGCAGCATTTATTGCCCAACTGTCTAGACAGGGTTTCGTCTTTTGGAAAGACACAATAGACACAAAAACTGTCTGGGGTACTAAAGATTGGCAAGTGCAGGGATAGAAGCTTTATGTAGAGCCTGTATCATCCCTGAACAAATAATGTTTTTGAATGAAACTGTCCAACAAACATCTTGTCTTGGACTAGCCAAGATCAAAGAGATGAAAACACCTTCTGTACCAACACCTGCAAGTGATAACAATACACAGGCAGCGGTTACAGTTGACAAAATACTACAACTCAACAGATCTAATCCTGATTGGAGAAAATGGTTGATCTGGCCCACAGACACGAACAACTGTCAGGAAAGATTCCTGAATAAAACTCAGGCCTTTACTATTCCTAGGCCAGACCCAAGATACGTCCAAAGACAGCATCCGGGGGTAGTAACAACATACAGTGTAGGTAAATTATGCCTCGATTGGCTGCAGAAATCTACACTACAGGATGTGAAACAACACTTATCCTTACTTAAAGAAGACGCAGACCTTAGGGAATTCTTGCTTGGACCAAGAAAACCGCGTCAAAAACGTTTCATATATGCCGGCATTTATGCTGCCTATAATGAAGCATGGAAAGTGTCACAGATGGAGGCCGCAGAACGAATACGTGAACTTGATCGTATTAATTTAGAGAAAACTCTCTCTGTGGTCGACAATGGGTTAACAACTTTGTCCTCCAGAATATATTCATTGGACGGCATTGTATCCTCTGCTATCGACATACTGGAACAAGATTTGGCGATGTTACAACAAGGCCAATCTCAATTACGTTCTATTGTGTTATTAAGCTGGACGCTGCAATCTTTGCGAGCGGGCTATGTGCCTTGGCGTTTTATCAACACGTCGTTTCTGTTTGCAGAATACAATCTAACTGATAAACAGATCGAACTGGCACAAAGAGGAGCAAAGTATACGGTGCTGGGCATTGAAAAACTGGAAAAGTTACCATTCACAGTGGCAGAAAAACCAGCTACAGAATGGCTTATTCATGGCAAAATCACACTACCTGTGACTACTTTTCAGTTTCAGTATTGCCTCAAACAGATGCAAGCAGGCAAATATGAAAGGTTGGGTAAGGAATACATTAAGACATCTTGGAATTTACCATACACATATAGATGTTGGAGTGGGGATCGTGAAGTGTTTCTGAGCGGTACACACTGTAAAAATGCACTGAGTGGTTCACTAATATGTCAGGACATTTCTTTACACGGGGCTTGTAATGGTTCTGTGGCAAATTTGTCTTGCCATCAGCAGGGTACACCAGCTGCTGTGATTAATCCAACGTTTGGACAACTTTCTAATGGGAGTTACCTCATGTTAAATGATCAGAGTTGCTGCGACATGTTGCCAGGCATCCCATATCTAGTAACGGTGAACTCCAGGGTCACTTGCTGTATGCAAGTATTGTTTGCCCCAATAGACACAGTCAGGGAGTCGCCTTTGTGGCCTTCGCTGAACGTCTCTTTTATAAGATTTGATACTTTAAGCAGAATGAAAGCCATGCTTTTACAACAAACAGTGCCTTTGACCTCGGCCAAAGAAACCTATGATCTACAAGTCGCAAGGACTTCGGCTGAGATACAGACTTTAATACGTACAAACTGCCCTATACATTTCGTGGAAATGATAGGACGTATCTTTAACATGTCTGATACAAGCGGAATTGTACATATATTTAAGAGCATCTGTTCCGGACTGTTAGCACCTTTCCAGGCAGTCCTCGGAATCATCCCAAACTTTGCACATTCGGTGTTTGGTGGCATACCATTAATTCTAGCACTTGTTGCCGGAATTCTATTTCTCTTCCTGCTATTACGCTATGGCCAGCCTATTCGCAGACATCACTCCGAGCGAAGTGGAGAAAGCTCTCCTTGAACGAAAGTGCCGTGAGCGAATAGTACAGCTTTTAGGCATGAATCGTCTACAGGAACTTAATACCACGTGGTTCCTGTCGTTCAGACCAATCTGGCAAGATTGCATCTTACCTGTTCTACGATGCCTGCTATGCGGTAAAGAATGCGTGTTGGACACCTGTCTAACATTTCCATCAGCTACGCCAACGGATATCGATACTCTGCTGGACCCGACAACGGCCCATGCTCTGTGTTGTCCCCAGAGGCTACCAATCCTGATGACGGCATTCATTGAGATCTCACAGAAGCTTCCGGCTGCTGCTGAGGTACGAGATGGATCTACAGGCACACAGGTAACAACGGACGCGAACATTGCTGCAGCATCCTATGCTGAAAGCGATGCTTCACATCTCTGTGCAATTAATCTACCACACGAGGTGTTCCGAATGTCACCAACTACAGTGGACGATATTTTGTCTACAGAAATAGATGATCTCATGTTTACACCAGACCCGTACACTGACTCTGTTTCAGCCCACAGTGTTCCAGAGATGCAGTAACAATTTGGCCTTCATATTTCAAAAACTTGGAACTCTTCCCAAATTGAACTTTTTTCCGTTTTTTCAAATTAAATGGCACAACAATCTGCTTGAAGTAGAACTATTCTTATAGTACGGACTTCGCGGTACTTCCACAGACACTTAGTCATCTTGATTGTCTAAAAGTTCATTAATTTCCATGACATGAAATGACTTTGATTTTGAACAACTTATCGATCATTTTTTTGTCACATGTAATTATTAATGCTTATTTCATTCAAATTGTATTTTATTTTCAAATATATGCCTGAAATGAGAAGCAATGCTTAAAATGTACAGTACTTTTTGCATTCTAATAGGTTTTTTAAATGCTTTTAAGAGATATTTTAGCAATATGCGGTACTCCATTTTATGTTTAGCACTTTAAATGTTTAGCATTTATATTATTATCGTACACACGAAAGTGGAGTGGGTGTTGTATTCCTCTTAGGGTGTCCGTATATAGGTTTTCCTGTATCATGTCCTTATATAGGCACAATTCGCCCTGACATTATATAGGCATAGAATCCCAGTCCTTATTTAGGCATTACACCGTGCACTCCAATTACAGGCATGGTCTCCGACATCCGTCCACCCTAACGTCACTACGAGTTCTTGAAGAACAGACCCTTAGGCTTCGGGAGTTTCCTAGCACAGGACTATTGATTTCTTCAAGGACTCGTCTATTATGCATGAACCGTTATACCTTAGGGGTTCATTCATGACGTCTTCCGCTGTCCGATTCACGTCAATGCTAACATTCTGAGGTACCTCTCAGGTATAAATATACCTTCCCTAGCCCTTGTAAACTAGAGGAGACCTCGACTTCAGAGGAGCCCGTTTCCCGGCCTGACGCACTGAGAAGACGCTGTCATCCCTGCACGCAGAGAGTCCAGCTTCCAGTGATCTGACTTCCCTTGCGGGGTGTTGGAGTTTGAGTCTGGCAAGAGATACCTACCTCTCTCATTCTTAAGGTATGGAGCTGACTAGAACCTAGAGGAACTCTTGGCATACTAGGCATACTAGGCATACTAGGCGTAACATTCTCTTAGTGTACCATAGTAAGGAATACTTCACCTACTTCATACCTCTCCCTACACCTAGGTTAGGTTAGGTACATTGGGGTAGAACTAGCTTAGAAACGCATCGTATGAGTACTCGCATTTTTAGCTCATGTTATTTATGTATGTGAATATACGCTAAAAGATAATGCTAACGCAGTATTATTTATTTCTACTGCTTACTCTGTACATTATTTATCTTGCATACTGTCTTGTGATCGTAACAGCACATATTACTTACACGAGAAACAAGACTGTTCAATAAACCTTTTATTGAAACGCCCGTCTATTCTTTCTGTGTAACTTTGAGGAAAACTAAGCATGCACGATTGAGCTGAGTGAAACGGTTATCTATTGTTTCCACGACTCTGGGACACGTTCTGATTCTAAAGGGAAACAAAGTGGTCATGTTTTGCGGCTGCCAGAAACTACTCCCTTCTTGTTATCCAAGGAGTGGCCTCTGAGCTAGCTGGCACAAGTAATTAAGATTAATATACTCGATAGGGACATACCGACCTCAGTCCTATGTCAAGCCGATAGGGTATATTATTCCAATGCGCAGAGCCTATTAGGGAAATAGGAGCTACACTACAGTTTCCTCTTGACTAGTGGGACTTAAAAACTTTTTCGAAGTTTCAGACTTTCACTGGGACCAATCCACTTGGTGTATTGCTGAGGGCTCCATCGCGGTCGGCCCAAATTGCATCTTAGTAAAGGTCTACCTTGACCACTGACAATCATTGGTGCTTTACTTTTTCTTTGCTCTATTTCTACTTAAAAGTTTAAAATTCATATCCCCAGTTCCCCTTATTGGATTTTTGTCTTTTTTGTGTAATTTTGTTTATCAAATTGTACTCTATGGGTTCGATTACAATGTCGTTCGGAAAGGCTCTGAACGGCATTCAATTCATTTGAATACGATTCGGAAGCCTAGTTTTCAACCGACTCAGAAACATTTCCGAACCACCGATTATGATGTCCGGAAACCGTTCGAACTGTCCGACTCGGTTCCGAACTGCATTCGAAGTAACCGAGTCGGTCGGAGCCGACTCGTACAGGTCTACGGTCCGCTTTTCCGTACGAGCGATTAGGATGTCATATTCGGACAGTCTTTCCGAATCAGTTGTTCCGACATGGGTTGGCTGTCGGAATCTGACTTTGGGGGCCCGTAGCAGGCACCCCTTCACCCGGGGCCCCCTGAATCGGGCCCGTGGGGGTACCAATGGGTCCCCCCTTTGCATGCATGCACAGTGTGGCAGGAACCATGGGGTGCCCGCCACAGGGTGCAAGGGATTCCACAGCCACCCCTTTTTTCAATGGGAGCCTGTGTTCTCGTTCGGAACACAGGCTCCCATTGAAGTCAATGAAAGTCCGACCGATCGGTGTTCTGACACACCCTAATCGGTCGTCGGACTCCCTGAACCCGAGTCGTTCAGAAAGCATTCCAAAACCGATTCGGTCGAACTGCTTTCCAGAAGACATCGTAATCGGCCCCTATATTTCTAACTTGGTTTAGGATTTTTTATTGTTTTGTATTTGGACTTTATTACTGTTTAGTACTGCACAAATACTTTACACATTGCCCTAAGTTAAGTCTGCCTGCTCTGTTCCATAGCTAGCAGGTGGTTGACGTTAAGTTAATTTAGTGGCTTTAAGGGTTCACCCCAACAAGAGTTGTGATTATTTCTTGACGTGGGTAGTCACCCACCCCAAATAATAATACAATTTCTTACAGCTATTTTTTTCCATGATACTTATTTCACATGTTCTTTAGTACATTTATGTGTAATAGGTAGGCTTATATTGTATTTATGCTGAATGTTCTTTTAATATAGAATATGTTAATAGGAAGACATATCGTGATCTTTATTATGTTACTTGTTTTGTTATTGTTGTGAGTTTTCCTATGTGTTTTCTTTCTATATTTCTTTCCAATTTGTCCAGTGTTACTACGTCATATGCAATAAAACTGTTATGTTTGTGTATGTTTTGGAAGAAAGAGCCATGGGTTGTGTTTACTGTGCTGCTGGCCTACATGCACATATACATTCTAGTTGGAGTTGTTGCCTATGTCATAAAGTAGAGAGGATTCTAGGCTGGAATGAAATGGGGTGGGTAAAGTTGTGGGTATTGACGTAGACTGTTAAGGATCCAAAACATTGAAGAGTTGCAGAAGTTAATTCAGTTGTAGATAACAAACAACACACCAGCAAAACAGGAGCAGTGCGTATCTGCTGGCAGTTCAAGTGTAATCATAACTGTCTACAAACTGTCAGGGAATCAGCTGGCATTCTAGAATGCCAGCTGATTACATCACAATGCCAGCGCGAGGGAAGGGACAGGAGCCTAGGGTGAACAAAGCTAAGGGAAAGGCAAAGGTGAGCACAACACAGCACATCTCCTTCCCAATTAAGGAAGAAGAGATACTACACACTTTAATGTATAAAAAAAAAAACAATAAGTGAGATCATGCATGGCAAACCAGGTAGTTGCATTCATCACATACATAGTCTTTAAACTTGCTGGGTTTAACAACAATGCACCAAACCTGCCCGTACTACCACCCTCCATCACAGAATTGCCCTCAGGCTCACATTCTTCTTCCAACAGGTTGGAACTACTGATACCTGGTACATCACTTAAATTGCTAATGCTCAGGTCAAGATTTCCACCTATAGATTCGATGCGTCCCTGTGTGGAGCGGACGTTGACTCCTGTGGATTGGGATTGTACAGAGCTCATTTTTCCTTCTTCCTCTGACCTTGACGACTCGTCAAGCAACCAATCACAGTTGTTTGGCTTACATGTAGTGACACGTGCAGCGCTCTGCGCTTGACTGGCAGTGTCATGAGTTACACCTTCCACACCCCTACAATCGACAGCTCTCTCACATACAGAGAGTGCAGAGGCATGCCACACTCTGCCAGCACTAAGAAGGGCTGAATTGCTAAAGATTTCTTTTACCACCAGGGGTTGGGAATATCTATTCTGTCCTTTTTCAATGAATCCGCTCCTTTTCACTCTCACTTTGTCTCCCACTTCGAGATTATGAGGTTTGCATTTATGCTTAGAGTCAAAACGCTTCTTGCACTTGATCTGTGCATCTTGAACATTCTTCCTCACCACGTCAGCAGACCACTCTGCTTGCCTAGCAGTTTTTAGCCAACCAACATTGTCTTTTGACATAGGAGTCCTGCCTCTCATAAGTTCAAAGGGGCTTACGGGCGTATTCTCCCCTGGTGTTATCCTGTATCCCCACATCATTTTCTTCAATTCTTTCTTCCAACTTAGCCCGTTATTGTTGGCTAATTGTATTATGCCTTTTGCCACCCTGTTAAAACGTTCCACGGCTCCGTTACCTGCAGGATGGTACACAGATGTGGTCTTATGCATGATGCCATTTCTTTTTAAGTACTTCTTGAAAACTTCAGAGGTGAACTGTGCACCATTGTCACTTACTATGGTTTTAGGTAATCCTTCCCTCATAAAAACGCTATCGAGGAATGTGACAATGTTTGTAGCTTCTGTCCTGTGGAGTATCTCAATCTCGGGCCACTTAGAAAAATGGTCCACAAGAACTACCACATATACCTGTTCTTCATGGTGCCTTATGGGCCCTATGATGTCAATCCCGACCCTTTCCCAGGGCATGCCAGGGCAAGACAAGGGTTGTAGCGGGGGTCTGAGGGTTACTTGAGATTTGTCTGAGTTTTCACACTGCATGCAGTGTCTGGCTATTCTCTCAATTTCTATGTCACAACCTGGCCACCAAAACCAATATTTAATTCTGTTTTTGGTTTTATTGATGCCAAGGTGTCCTTCGTGGCAAATCTCCATAATGCTCTCTCTGAGGGTTTCTGGGGGTATTACCTTCCCTTGCCTCAAAATTAGTCCACCCTCCACTGACAACTCATTTCTAAGTTCCCAGTATGTTCTCAATTCATTTTTGACAGTTTTCTTGCTAGGTCAACCGTGAACAATGAGTTTGATCACTTCTTGTAATGTTTCGTCTTGTTCATAGGCTCTTAACGACATTTCTCTGGGAATGCTGGGAAATTCCTCACTGATGCTGGCCTCACAGAATTCTTCTTCCTTGCATTCTACTTCACCACAGTCGGGGAGGGGTAGTCGGCTGAGAAAATCTGCAACCACATTCTTTACTCCAGGCAGGTACTGTACTTCATAATTGAAGTCTAACAATCTTACAGACATGCGTGCCAGTCTGGGTGATGCAGTATACAACCCTTTGGCTGTAAGTACTCTCATGAGAGGTTTGTGGTCACTGCGTAGAATTACTCTTTTTCCCCAAATGTACTGGCGGCAGTGTTCCAGGCGCCATACGCACGCTAATGCTTTGCGCTCAATGACCGAATACCTTTCCTCAGTTGGGGTAAGTGAGCGCGAAGCAAAAGCAATGGTAACCTCCCCGCCTGCCTACTGGTTTGCGTAAGGACCGCTCCAATTCCCTTACCACTAGCATCAGTGGTGACCACACTTTTGAGTTCAGGGCCAAAACCTTGCAAAGGAGGAGCATCACAGATTTATTCTTTGAGTGATTTGAACGTTTGTTCACAACATTCTGTCCATTCAAACTTGTTCTTTGCTTTCAATAATTGTCTTATGTCATATGTTTTAGATCAAAAATTCCTCACAAATTTCGAATAAAATTCCACCAGACCTAGAAAGGCTCTCAATTCCTCTTTGTTCTGTGGCACAGGAGCGTCACGAATGGCGTTAAGTAACTCCCTCTTAGGCTTGATGCCCTCCTGCGTTATTTCATGCCCAAGATACGTGACTTTCTTCTCAGCAAACTTGCATTTTTTGCAATCTGCAGTCATACCACAATCTTGTAAAGTATTGAGCACTTGGAACAACTTTTTGTCATGGTCACCCTTGTTTTTGCCCATAACTAGGATGTCATCTTGGAAGATTAGTACGTTACTAACACCCTTGAAAATGTTGTGCATAAGCCTCTGGAATAAAGCTGCTGCTGAAGCCAGCCCGAATGGTACTCTTTTGAATCTATAACACCCAAATGGTGAAATGAAAGTGGTGAGGCATCTACTGTCTGGGTGTAATGAAACCTGGTGGTATGCAGCAGTGAGATCAATGGTGGAAAATACCTTCATGTCTTTAGTGAGGGCCAGCATTTCATTAATTTTGGGCAGGGGGAATTGGTCTACCAGAATGCTTTTGTTGAGGTCGCGTAGGTCAATGCATAACCTCAATTTACCGTTGGGCTTACGGGCTACGACCAAGGGTGCTACCCACTCGGACGATTCTGTAGGCTCTATGATGCCAGCATTGAGTAGGACACCAAGTTGTGCCTTGACATCATCTCTTAGGGAGAAAGGGATGTGTCTGACTTTATGTATGCTTGGCACTGCGTTGGCTTTAAGCTTAATTTTGTGTTGAAACCCTTTCAACTTACCAATGGTACCACTGAATACCTTGGGGAATTTACTAGCAATGGCTGACCCGAAATCCTTTTCAGGTTGCGTCAATAGCACAGGTTCTGAACTGTTGGGGTTAAGTGTAATGCCCAATTTGCCTTGGTCTCTCCATCCCAATACAGAGGGTCCCGTGGCAGATATGTAAAGTTTGCTTGTGCTTTCTCTGTTCTTAAATGCAAATTTGAGTTCCCTATACCCAACTAATTCTATGGGTTCCCCAGTGAATGTTTTTAGAGTGATATCAGGTAATTCCATGTCTTAGCCTAGTGTATGTTCGAATTTCTTTGCCCATACATCTCTGTTGATAATGGTGCAGGGTGAGCCTGAATCGGCAACAATAGCAATACTCACACCTCCTATGGCAACAGTACACATGGGTTTCTTCTTGTCCCCCTTCTCATTAACACTGGCATCAGAGGCGAGTGCCTCTATCACATTAAGCACACACAAGTTATACTCTGATTCATCAGATGAACCTGACATGCATTCGGTGTTCTGCTCTACTATCTTGACTCTAGCACTCGGTTTCCTCTGACATACTTTCTGGTAATGTCCAATAATGCCACATTTAGTACACCTTTGATTACGTGCCGGACATTTCCAGTCATTGGCTAAGTGTTTGTTGCTACCGCAATGATAACATTTCCTTTCTGGGAAACTACTAACACCACTTTTATGTTCCGCCTCCACACTGTCTTTATTCTTATTCTTGCTTTGTGCGTGGTACTTAATTCTCGTTCCGCTTATTTTTGCTACTATATTAGATTTTTCTTGTTTAGGTTTACTTTCAGACAGTACAGCCTTTGCACATCTGCCAGTCATTTCGGCTCTTTTTACTATTTCAATTACATCTTGCAGGGGTTTTTCTCCTTTAGCCCACAAAGCGTCTTGAATATTTGGATTGGCTGCACGCATAACAATCTGGTCCCTTATGAACTCATCGTGCAGGTTACCAAAACGGCAAGTTAGTGCTAAATTTTTAAGTGCAGACACAAAATCCTCTATGCTTTCCTCTTTCCCTTGTCTGCGGTGGAAAAATTTGAAGCAATCCACAGCAACACACACAGTGGGTTTGTAATAATTGTCTAAGTCTTCCAGAGCATGGGTAAAAACATCTCCCTGTTCGCTTTCGTGTACCTTTTTGTTGATTTTGTTGTATACTTTAAGCCCCCCTGCCCCTAAGCAATGTAATAAAATTTTCTTTTTCTTTTCTGGGGTAAGTTCTTCTTATTCATCAAAGGTTGAAATGTAGTTGGTGAAGTACTCGCGCCATTCCTCCCATTTCAATGTTGGTTCACCTGACGCAGGTAAAAATGATTGTGGGGGTGACAAGTTGTATATATTGCCAGTTGCCATATTAAAGTACAAGGTCAACAGTTCAAATAAATGCTAGTTTGGCAATTCACAGGGGTAACCTTCTACAAGAATGAGGTTATATTTAAAGGCACGTAAGGATGTACAGCACTATATGTTCAATATTGAGGCACTTAGCAAAAGTGCTCCTTGAAGCAATGTGATGAGGCAAAAGACCCATGCCATAAAAAGTACAGGGGTGAATGGTTATATTAGTTTCACTATTAATCTTCTTTTTTTTTTTTAACCTTATGTACCTCTGATTGCAGGACTTCAGATGAAAACGCTCCTCCAAGGTTACAGGAATGGAAATGTCCCACTCGGTCCGTTAACTGCGCACAGACGAGCTAGCGTAGTGGAGAACTGAGGAGAATACACCGTCTCCTAGCTATTCCAATATGGCCGCACGCTCGCACGTAGCGTGCGTTGCGTCAATTGAATGAAATGCTGACTGCCTCCTGTTGGTGACCTCCCAAGATGGCGTGCTGGGCGTGCTGATTACGTGTTGCACGCGCGCTGAAGAAGTGCGCCACAGATGAGGTGGTTTTCCTCACACGAACTGCCCCAATTTCTTTCCTCGCATGACGCAGGCAAACAGGGACGGCGCAGCGAGATTCCTCCTTTAAACATGCACACGCCTAGCTGTTAACGCTGCCAAAGTACCTCACAAAGTGGTGGATGCTATACTTATAGCAGACGTCTTCTTGTATTTCTTGGCGATGCAGGCACTTAAATCTTCGCAGAAACACGTCAGGATTACAGCGACGTGTCGGGTGAGGTTTCCTCTGCTTCTTATTTAGGCAGGTAGTAGATGCAAGAATCACCCTTAATTCTTCTTTTCTTGCGTATGTTCGTGGGTGTGTTGTTATCTTCGTCTCGTCGCCATAATTGTTAAGAAGGATCCTAAACATTGAAGAGTTGCAGAAGTTTATTCAGTTGTAGATAACAAACAACACACCAGCACAACAGGAGCAGTGCGTATCTGCTGGCAGTTCAAGTGTAATCATAACGGTCTACAAACTGTCAGGGAATCGCTGATTACATCACAATGCCAGCGCGAGGACAGGGTAGATCGAGGGAAGGGATGGGAGCCTAGGGTGAACAAAGCTAAGGTAAAGGCAAAGGTGAGCACAACACAACATAGACCTATACCTTCTGTGTGCTTGACGTTTGTTACGACGCAACATTTGAGGAAACACAACACTTTGCTTTGGCAATGTGCAATCTGGCATGACAATATGTGCTTATTTAGAAACTATTTTTTACTGCTGCAGTAAATTATTGTCCGGTCTGCTATAGAGGTTTTAGATCTAATCACAGAACGCACTCCCTCTGAAACTTAAACTTCAGTCAAATGTATTTAGTTTTAAAAAGCAACTTAAAACTTGGCTTCTTTCAGCCTCTCTTTAAAGCCGGCTTTTTTCGGTGCTTCTACCGGTTCGGATGTTAGCGCCAAGACGCCTTCGGGCATTTGTCGTGCATAATAAGACTATATCAATATGAATAATAAGACACAAGCTAAAACTTCCCACTTGCCTATACAAGTAGTTCACCAGCACCACATACTTATACGAGCATGCTGCGCACAGAACCCGCAATGTGTGCTGATTTGTAAGGCCAATGTAGAAGCTGGCATGGCAATATGTATTTTACATGACAATGTGGAATCTGGCATTGCAGTAGGTACTTTACTTGGCAATTTGAAATCTGACATGGCAATATGAATTTTACATGGTAATGAGGAATCTGGCATAGAAATATGTGCTTTACTTGGCAATCTGGCACGGCAATACATGCACATGTAAAAAAATGGCAATACCTGCTTTACTGGTGCTAAGAGGATCAGTTCCCATTTTTCCTATAAAAAGTTTTTTTAATGTTAACAATTTGTGAATTGAATATAGAGTCAACATTCATTAAAATATCTGATTTGTTATTTCACAGTTTAGAAGGTAGGAAAGGGCTGAAATCAGGAGGAGAGGACATAAGATAGATTAAAGGAATAGGGAGAAGGGAGGAGGTAATTATGTTAAGTCTCGTTGGTTGATTGTATGGTGCCTATGACACCCTAGGCTCCTTGGAAGCATTTAGAAGGGAATAGAGAAGGAGGGGCTATTGATGGAGCAAGAACTCACAAATGAGACTTGCTCGGAAGCAATCCTCTCACAGTATTAATTATTAATCTTTGTAATGTTCGTACTAACAAATGCACACACAAATACAAGTAGAAGGAAGCTTGCCTATGTGTTTATACTAACAAATAACGCTTGTCTAATCTAAAATGGCTGCTAAAGCACAGGAATTTCTTTGCGCATGTGTCAACCATATCACATGGTGTGACGTCTTTCTTTGCTTGGAGGGAAATCCTTGCTTCTGCGCAGTATGTATTAAAATGGCTGCTTAATGTTTTCACGTGCTACAGCTTGCTTACATGTTGCAATTAAACTGTGGTATCCTAACGCTATTAATGAGGGATAGAATTTATAATTAAATGGGAATAGAGTAGAAAGAGGGGGTATACAGTGAAACAATTTATTTGTGATTTTAATATTTTCTTCTTTGACTTTTATTAGTTCGTAAATGGGCCTGGGTTGGTTGAACTGAAAACTCGAGAGACAATGGTTCTGCGCATGCGCCTTGCGAGGCTGCCCAGAAGAGAGGATGAAGTCAACCTGGACGTCGTCCAAGGCCATGACCTGATGGCCAACAACTACTGTACCCACGATGTCCCTACCGAAAAGAAACAATTTATATAAACATTGTAATAAACTTTGTCGTGAGACGGGTGGGAAATAAAGCAAATGTATTAATTGTGATGGGCGGTATTTTAAAACAATGGGCTTAAAGAAATTGAATTAAATCAATATGGTGTGAGGATCAACCCCTGTCCCCGTCCAATCAGAAGTAGTGGGCCCATAATTCTGCAACATTAAGGGGAGGTACATGGGCGTAGAAGGGTATAATAGATATAGTATTAGCTAATTAGCGGGAGTTCAGTGTGAGAGAGAGTTCGGGGAGTTCGAGGAGTTCGAGGTTCGAGATCCATGCAGACTGAACCGCTGTCCAGAGAGGTCCTGAGGTGGGGGCGGCAGATTCCATTAGAAGGAAGACACGGGAGAAGTCGAGGAGAAGCGAAGTATCAGAGAGGGGAACGACGCAGGCGTCGTTGATAGAGAGGTCACCGGTCCTGTCCTGAACCTGGAGGAGGTCTTTGCTCTTCATCCTTCCTGGGTCCTATCTTTCCAACTCCTTGGCCAAGGGGTTTGGTTCTCGCACTTTTAGGTAAATATAAAAGCAAACCTTAGTTGCGCTGCTGTCTCTATCTTCTTCTTTATGGGGAACCGTCATTGATCGATAATTGATTATTATGCTTCATCCTTGATATACGATTAAGTATCATGTGACTCTGTATTTTACTCTGCTAAATCTTTAGATAAACATTTTAAAACTTCCTGACTCAGTGATTATTTCAGGATTATGATTTGCAAGGAATGTCACTCATTTTAAACTTCCCAATTAATAAGGGGTCCATTGGTAAGTCATTACTCTTCAATCAGAAAAGTAATTTGTAGCAGGGATTTGATAAAAAGAGTACAACTGACCCACCAGCGGAATTTGCTAGCGTAGTATGAATGTATGGGCCCAAGTGAGTATTTGGTGTATGAATGCTTGTTGCTAGTAACCCGCTGGATCAGTTTTCTGGCTAGAAGACGATGGTTTTGGTTATACTTTATTAATTGGGTAATGAGAATTTTATATTTATGAACTAACATCCGTGTGTTTAAAGTTTGTTTTATGTTGTCTAGAAAATCCCCGGGGAAAGAATAGCGGATGGTAAGTGGAAGCCATACTGCAGTGAGGTTATCTGTCAGGCAGAAATAGTACCGAAAAGTTAAGTAGGGCTATCAGTACATGTTAGGGACTCTATGCGTGTGAGAAATAGCAAAAGGAATATGCTGGTAAAAATTTGATGTTATATCACCTAGAAAGGGTAACATTGAAGAAGTAGCAGTTATTTCTGAAGCTTGCGTGAGGAGTAAACGGAAGAGTTTTACTCGTAATGTATGTTTAGTAAACGGAAAAGTTTTATTAAGTGTGAACGAAACTATCTTCTCCAAATTTAGAGAAACTGGCACGATAGCGAATGTTTTATGTTGTTACTGAATTTTTAATAAAAGTATAGAGAGAATAAAGTTTTGCGTACGATTTTGTAAAGGGAGGGTCAGCTGCCGGAGAGGGAGTTGACGTCACAAAACGCCGCGCTGGGATTGGTTGGAACAGCGGGCGTGGAAAGACTCTTGTAAAGGAGGGGTCAGTAGTCAGGAGTAGTATTGACGTCACAGGTGTTGCGCTGGGATTGGTTGAAACAGCGAAGGACAGAAAAGTGCAGATTGTAAAGGAGGGGTCATCAGATAGACGTCACTGAAAGGCCGCGCTAGGATTGGTTCAGAGACAAATGTTAGCTGGAATTTAATTGGTTGTCAGCATAGAAATCGAAATCTTAGTGGACAGTGAAAATTATATGTTGAAACGCGATCTGACTTTAATAGGAACTCGTCCAGACAGGAGATTCCTAGGGTTTGCAGAATATAATTTGATACATAGATATTTACCCAAAATGTATGGAGAAAAGAGAAAAATGACATTTCTACAAAAGATTAAGAATTATTTTAAGAAGGATAGACCAATCAAAACTAGGGAAGGAATTATCATTCCAGCAGCTAAAACGCCCGCTTCATTCATGATGATGGAGAGAGGTTATCATACTTGCGTATGGTTAGAAAATTGGATAGAATATACCAAAATTGATGGAATATTAGCATTCCCCGAAAATGGTACTTTCAATGGGAGAATTCTTCAAAATTTGAGATTGAGGATGAATGACTTAGAACCTAGACCAAGATTAACTCAATACGAAGCCTTAGAAGAGTGGGAAACCGAGGCATTCGAACGCGACCGATCCAGGAGTAATAGGGGTTATAGGGGATTTTTCCTAGATACCAAAATGAATCAAGGGACGGTCAGATGAAACAGTGGAGAAGAGCGATGCTTACAGAGGGTTTATATCCAATATTAATGGCAGAAGAATCGTCAGGGAATAAATGCACAGAAAAGACAAAACACTTGACTAGATTTGGAGATTCTGAAGATGAATTTATGGAAGAAATATTAAAGAACCCACCACCATATCAGGAAGGGACAAGTGGATGCACCCCAAGTGCACCACTATTAAAGACACCATTGGTACCGCAAGTATTGCATAATCCCCCAGTTAGTAGGGTACTTCATGATAAGGAAAAGGAAGCAATAGATAAAAACAGAGCAGATTTAATACAGAAAATAACACAATTGAGTGACCATCCTGATTCGCTGACCATACCTGTAACAATTGGTCCAGTGGTTCTCTTATATGGTGACAAAGTAAGTTATCCGAAACCCTTAGCAATGCCCACATCTGTAGAAATTCCAAAACCAGATCCTGTAATAATTGATGATCAATTTAGTGATTGTGAATCTATGGTATCCTTAATGGATTTGCCTATTCGAGGATCTATAAATAGTACTCCTAGAAGAATAACACCTGGTTGTTCCAAAGATGTAAACATAGTAACCTCATCAGGAACCAAAAGTGCCACAGTAGTTACACCAGAAGACTTAGAAAGGTGGGCACAAGGATCAGACAAACAGAGTTCACCTCCAAAGATCATGGACATTTACAAATTAAAGGTTGAATTAGAAGAAATGATAGCAGGAAATGTAGGAGTAGATCGTCTAAATACTTACGATGAAGAAGAGCTATTATTTGTATGCATCACTAGAAATGTAAAAATATTTCATGAAAAATTATCAGATTTGGCTTTACAGATGGGAATTGAAATAGGGAAGTCAAAGGTGTTACAGAAACCCTATAGAGCAGATTTTTCTGACAAAGATTTAGAAAACATGAATGCCTCTGGTCGAAAGTTACAAGTAAAGGAATTAATGACAGTTTTACAGAAATGGGGAGACCTAGATAAATGGAAAATTAGATGGACAAAGAAAAAGGAAGAGGCACGATATAGTAGAACCACTTCTGAATATTTAATGAAGGAAACAGGGAAAGCAGATCAAATGTACCCGATGCAAGAAGTTTCAGGAGGAGGATATGTACATGTCCCATGGAGCAGACAGGATATTTTGTCATTTACGAATGATTTTCCAAAGTTGAGAGAAAAATCAATTGAATGGTACAAGCAAGTTGAGAGGTTTGTGAAAGTGTCAAAGGTATTGTTGAAGGACTTAGATGGACTGTTCGACATAGTGGTACCTGCCGATTTATGGACAGATTGTAAAATCACAGTTGATTGGCCAAGTGAAGAGTATCCTAGAGATCCAAAGACAGGTGCCCCGTCAAGTGATGTAATGAAAAAGTATCAGCAGGTAATAACTTACCTAAAAGGGAAAATACCGCCAAAAGAAACAGATTGGGTAAAAATAGACAGAACTACCCAAGAAGCCAGCGAATCGGTACATGCCTATTATGAACGTTTATTGCAGGTATTTAAACAGTATAGTGGATTTGAGGACATTGGAGATAAAAACATGAGTCAGTTTGTTTACCGATTTGTTTATGGATTAAAACCAGAGATTTGTCAGATGATTAGATTTAGATTAGATTAGATTAGAATACTTGTAGAGCGCATGGCTGCCTCGGCAATGAGGCGTCCCAGCGCTGAGCAAGACGGAGAGAGGCGGAGAAGAGATTAAGGTTGAGGGAAAAGCCATGTCTTCACATGCCGTCTGAAGGTCTGATGGTCAGAGATGTTACGAATGTAGAGGGGAAGAGAGTTCCAGAGGGCAGGGGCCAGTCGCCTGAAACAGCGACCGCCAGATCTGGTCCTTCGAACGCGTGGAATGCATGCGAGGGCAACGTTAGCCGATTGCAGTGCTCGAGGTGGATGATAGAGGGTACACAGGTCGCTCAGAATGTCCGGACCGATGCCGGTCAAAATCTTGTGCATGGTGCAGAGCGCCTTGAAATGCACACGATGTGCAAAGGGCAGCCAATGCAGGCGGAGAAGGAGGTTGGAGACATGACTGTGCTTAGGAAGAGCGAAGATGGCGCGTGCTGCAGCATTCTGAACCCGCTGCAGTCGAGTCAGCACCGACTTATTGGAGCCAAGGAGAAGCACATTGCAGTAGTCCAAACGGGCCACATGTTGTGCTGGCAAGGTGTAAGAAGTTGGCCTGGTATACGCTGTTCACTAATTAAAGTGGACACCTTGCACCAGTCCAATTCGACTCTTATGGTAGGTAGGTTTAAGACAACCTTTATAGAAAGCTATCCTAGTGGTAGCTGTGGAGAGCAGCCTTCAGGCTAAGTCTTGGAGGAATGTAAAGCAGCTTGTTTTACCACACAATCTCTTGAATCACCAAATGAAAAGACACCACACAGGTATATATATCAAATATATATGTATTTATTACTAAACAACTCTCTACTAATCTCTTTATGAGATTAGAAGTCAGGAACATATATACAAGTCAATGTTTTATCAAAATAAGTTAGCACAAGTAAATATCACAATCTTATCTTGGCTAGACCGTGGTCTAGAGCATTTAGAATCGAGGGACCCCAAAGAATCACCCCAGGTAGTTGTAGGAGACCCACAGGGGACGGACGCGGTGTTTAGACACTGGTGCGAGTCCTGTACGAGTCTATGTGAGAGAACGCGATTGAGTTATCAATGTTACAGGTCCCGGGCGTGTTCGAGGCAAACACACCGATCGGTCAGTACGAGTTGAAGGACGCGGATACTGATAGAGTTACAAGGGAGTTGGACGCGATGTGTCTAACACAGACGCGAGCCCAGTACGAGCCAGTGCGAGAATCGCACGGGGAAAATAAGAGTTTTAGGGCACTTCTAGGATAGCTACAAGCAAGCCACTTACAGGGTAAGTAGTTCTAGGGCCCACACCCACAGGAGCACTGTAGTGCTGAAGTTACCTCACCCAGGGAGCCGGGTGCATAGGTGTCCTTTGGTGTCGGGTCGCGGCGTCGTTCTCAATGGGAACCAATGAAGACTTGCTGCTTGCGACGACAGAAGAAGTGTCCGTTGGAATCCAAGCCTGGATTCGGAAGGAGGAAGACCTGAAAGCAGAGGGGACAGTGTTCACAGTCACTTGGCAGTGACTCTGGGCAAGGAAGATGAATGCCCACCGTCATCGACAGCTTCGGGTCGTTCACGGGTGTCTTGACTCTTCGACCACGTGGACCAGGCAGCGTCGATGATGACCAGGAGCTGGATTCAGTGTGTCCCACGACGTCTACAGCTTACTGAGGTGTCGGCGACTCGATTGGAGCCAACAAGCCTTGGTAGCAGCAAGTCTTGTGGTGATGAGGAAAAGTCAATGGTGCAGAACAGCAAGGTCTGGGGGACTTACCCAGCAAGGGTAGGTCAGGGCAGCCCTGGAGCAACCAGAAGAGCCCTTTGGTTTTGTTGTAAAGTCTTCTGGGGACCCACAAGCCGGCTGGCAAGGGATCGCGAAGATGCCTCGGGAGGATCCACTCAACAGGGGCCCACGGTCACTCGGGACAGTGTAGGCCTCTGAATTCGGGAGGGATCTCTGCTAGAGGCTGGGACCACACGTGGTCCAAAGCACAAGTTCGTAGAACGTCGTGAAGGGGTTGCACTCGACAATAGTGCACAGTACCCAGGGTCTGCGGTTCCTCGTTGCTCGTGGGGTCCACTTGCCTCAGCTTCGCTGGGGACTCACGATGGCCTTGGAGAAGTCAGGAAATCCTCTTTCTGGGCTGCAAGGACTTCGGGCTCCGGCGGGAGCGGCGTAGTTTGCGACTGTCGTTGTAGTTTTGGTGCCTGCCAAGCAGGGGAGTCACTCCTTGACTCCAAGGGAGATTCTTCAGTCTTCCAGAGGTAGTGGAACGTCGAAGGTCCAGGATTCTTCTTGAGAGCGTCGTCCAGGGAGATCTGGGTTGCAATGCACAGGTTCCCCCTCTTATACGAAAAAGAAGGGAGGGACTAGCTCTATGACCCCACCTAAGGGAGGGTCAGGGGAGTGGGTGGCTACACCCACTTCCCTTTGTCCAGTTTCGCGCCAGAGCAGGGGCAGGTAGCCCCTGAGCCGGTTTGAACTGGGGTATGCACAGAGGATCCTTCTGCTCCCCCAGTGCAGGACTTCAAAGCACTCTAAGAGTGCACCCACCCAGCCCCAATACACTAAACCCTGTCTGGGAGGTGGTCACACCCCATTGCGACAGGATATCTATTGTTGGGCTTCCTCCACTGTGAGTTTCGGTCATCAGCAGGAGGGCAGCCCAGTGTCTGTGACTGGTGGCATCCATCTTGTGATGCCAGGGCTCTGGAAAGAAGTTACCGGTTAGGCCGGTGTGTACATGTCTCTCCCTCTAGAAGGGTAGAATGCTACCCCCGCCGCCAGAACTGGCGGGGGGTAGTAGTCCAAGATGTTTGACACCAAACACGACATGTTTCCGTGCAGCTATCCCAAAGTTAGCATTTAACGCGGGGTTATAATGCGCTTAAGAGTATATGGTCAGGCTGCACTACAAACAGCATCAGAGAAGGGTCTCTGAACGCTGCAGAGGGGCTCTGCTCATGCAGGGACATCCTCCCACATAAGAACCAAGCACTCTGCCTTCAGGATTGATAAGGCCTGCCATAGGAGTGACTTATAGGTTTGTATGTGTGTATGTATGTAGTGGTATAGGTAGCCCATACCACAGTAAGGGGTGCATGCACCACCTTACCCAGGCTGCAGTAGCAGACCTGTGGTGTCAGATTTAGTCTGCTTCCCAGGGGTGGCATAATACATGCTTCAGCCCCTGGTAGGCCTGTGAAGTACCTATGCCCTTGGCACCTAAGGTACCATATACTAGGGACTCATAAGGTACCACAGTATCCAATCACTAGTGCACCTAGAGTGCACTCCAAGTCGTTAGAGAGAACAGAGAGGCTGGGGCCCTGGTTAGCAGGGACCCAGCCCGACTATAGCCAGAAACCAGTGTAAACATCAGAAAAAAGTGGGGGCAACATAAGAGGCAGATCCTACTCTCCTACACAACCCCCCCCAAATGCAGGGACACTAAACTAACCTTGACCAGTTAAGTCTTCGTGCTCTAAGTGAAAATCCCTTGAGAGTCCATCTGCATTGGCATGTTGGGTCCCAGGTCTATGCTCCACTGTATAGTCCATCCCCTGTAGGAAAATGGACCACCTCAAAAGTTTTGGGTTTTCTCCTTTCATTTGTTTAAGCCATAGGAGGGGCTTGTGGTCGGTCTGAACTATGAAGTGAGTGCCAAACAAGTATGGCCTCAGCTTCTTCAGGGCCCACACCACAACAAAGGCCTCCCTCTCTATAGCTGACCAACGTTTCTCTCTAGGGGTCAGCCATCTGCTAATGAAAGCTACTGGCTGATCTTGACCTTCATCATTCAGTTGAGACAGTACAGCTCCCACACCCAGCTCAGAAGCATCTGTTTGGACAATTAACTTTTTGGTGTAGTCTGGACTCTGTAAGATGGGGACAGTGCACATGGCCTACTTTAGGTCTTCAAATGCCTTCTGACAGCTAGCTGTCCACTGAACCTTTTTTGGCATTTTCTTTGAGGTTAGATCATTCAAGGGGTCACTATAGATCCATATCCCTTTACAAACCTCCTATAGTACCCAGTCAGGCCTAAGAAGGCTCTCACCTGTGTCTGGGTGGTTGGAGCAACCCATTCCATTATGGTTTGGATTTTGCTCTGTAAAGGCTGAACCTGGCCTCCACCTACAAGGTGGCCCAGGTACACAACCTGACTCTGCCCTATCTGGCACTTAGTGGCCTTGATAGTGAGGCCTGCTTTCTTCAGAGCCTCCAAAACATTCCTGAGGTGGACCAGGTGATCCTGCCAGGAGGAACTAAAGACAGCAATATCATCTAGATAAGCTGAGCAATAAGTTTCCATCCCTGCCAGAACTTTATTCACCAACCTCTGAAAAGTGGCAGGTGCATTTTTCAATCCAAAGGGCATCAGCACAAAGTGGTAGTGCCCAACAGGGGTCGAAAATGCTGTTTTGGCTTTTGCATCATCAGCTAATCTGATCTGCCAGTAGCCAGCTGTTAGGTCAAATGTACTTAGATACTTGGCTGAGGCCAAAGTATCAATCAGCTCATCTGCCCTTGGTATGGGATAGGCATCAGTCCTAGTGACTGCATAGAGGCCTCTGTAGTCTACACAAAACCTCATTTCTTTCTTACCACCCTGGGTATGAGGCTTGGGTACTAGGACTACTGGGCTAGCCCATGGGCTATCTGAAGGCTCAATCACACCTAATTCCAACATTTTCTGGACTGCAGTCCTGATACAGTCCCTGACATGGTCAGGTTGCCTGTAGATTTTACTCTTGACAGGCAGACTGTCCCCAGTGTCCACCTCATGGGTGCACCAGGTAGTCTGACCAGGGGTCAGGCTAAACATATGTCTGTACTGTTGCAGAACCTGCCTGCACTCAGTTTGCTGATGGTCAGTGAGGCTGCTTGCCAAAGCAACACCATCTACTGACCCATCATCAGGGTTCTGTGAGAGAAGGTCAGGGAGAGGGTCACTCTCCTCCTCCTGGTCCTCATCAGTTGCCATGAGCAAGCCCATGTCAGCCCTGTCAACATATGGTTTCAATCTGTTGACATGGAGCACCCTTAGGGGGCTCCTGGGAGTTCCAAGATTCACCAGATAGGTGACTTCTCCCTTTTGTTCAACTATTGTATGGGGGCCACTCCACTTGTCTTGGAGGGCTGTTGGGGCCACAGGCTCCAACACCCACACTTTCTGTCCTGGCCGGTACACAGTCAGCACCTTTTGTTCATGCCAAGCTTTTTGTAATTCTTGGCCTGCCTCCAGGTTTTTGGTTGCCTTTTTCATGTATTCAGCCATCCTGGAGCGGAGACCAAGTACATAGTCCATCACATCCTGTTTGGGGGGCTTGAGAGGTAACTCCCAGCCCTCTTTGACCAGACACAATGGACCTCTTACAGGATGCCCAAACAGAAGCTCAAATGGGCTGTAACCAACCCCCTTCTGTGGAACCTCTCTGTAGGCAAACAACAGGCAGGGAAGAAGAAGGTCCCATTTCCGCCTAAGCTTCTCTGGGAGTCCTTTAATCATTCCCTTCAGGGTTTTGTTGAAGCGTTCAACCAAACCATTGCATTGTGGGTGATAGGGGCTTGGTGAACTTATAAGTCACACCACACTCCTTCCACATTGCTTTCAGATATCCTGACATGAAGTTGGTACCTCTGTCAGAGATGACCTTCTTTGGGAAACCCACTCTGGAGAAAACTCCAATGAGGGCTCTTGCCACCACAGGGGCTGTGGTGGTCCTCAGGGGAATTGCCTCTGGGTACCTGGTGGCATGATCCACTACCACCAGGATAAATCTGTGCCCAGATGCAGTTTGAGGGTCAAGGGGACCAACAATGTCAATCCCTACCCTTTCAAAGGGTACCCCCACCACAGTTATCAGGGGGGCCTTTGTGGTGCCACCTGCCTTGCCACTGGCTTGGCATGTGACACAGGAGCGACAAAACTCCTTTGTGTCCTCTGACATATGTGGCCAATGAAAATGTGGAACAAGCCTGTCCCAGGTCTTGTTTTGGCCCAAGTGACCTGCTAAAGGGATGTCATGTGCTAGGGTCAAGAGGAACCCCCTAAACTTCTGAGGTATTACCAACCTCCTGGTGGCTCCAGGGGCTGGATCTCTACCTTCAGAATATAGGAGTCCCTCATCCCAATAAACTTTATGGGACCCACTAGCACTCCCAGCAGCCTCAGCAGCAGCCTGCTGGCTGAGGGGTTCAAGAGAGGGGCAGCACTGTTGCTCCTTACTCAGATCTTCCCTAGAAGGGCCCCCTGCCCCCAAGAACTCAACCTGATCAGGCTCAAGTTCCTCTGGGGCAGTTCCTTCTTCAGGGTCTGCTCCTCCTCCCTGGGGAGGGAATCTGTGATCTGAGACAGAGGGGAAGGCACTGCCTTAACCCTACTGCTCCTCCTCTTGGGAAGCATCTGGTCCATAATTTCAGGATCCAGAGCTGATTCAGTGTCATGCATTTTGGCTTGTGACCTGGTCACAGCAAATACCTCTGCAGGGATGCCCAACATCTCAGCATGAGTCCATAACTCTACTTCAGACCAGGCTGAAGTTTCTAGATCATTGCCCAATAGACATTCTACAGGGAGGTCTGCACTGACTACAACCTTCTTGAGGCCAGTTACCCCTCCCGAGGAGAAATTCACAACTGCCAGACTATGGTTGGTCCTGGCATTGCTTGCATTGGTCACCTGGTACATTTTGCCCAGGATGATCTGTCCAGGGTCCACAAGATCCTCTGCCACCATGGTGACACTAGCACCTGTGTCCCTAAATGCCAAAGCCTGTTTGCCATTTATTACAGGCTGCTGTTTGTATTTGCCCAGATTACTGGGGCTTACCAGGAAGGACATGTCAATGTCTCCATCACAAATCAGCATTGCCTGAGTGGTTACTCTGACTAGGTCAGAGTCCACTTCAGAACCCAGGGTCAACCCAACTACACCCTTCTTCTGAGTACCACCTCCACCAGTAGCTGGACTAGGGGGAACAGTTGCCTTAGGGGCAGGAGTGGTGGTGGTGGTTTGGTCTTTGGACTTGTTACAGTCAGAAGTCCAGTGCCCTTTCTGTTTACAGAATTTGCACCAGGGCTTCTTTTGGCCTTTTCCCTTGTTGGATTGTGACTCCCCACCAGATGCAGATTTTTGGGGCCCTTGTGAAGACTTCTGGTCTGTTGACTTATCCCCACCTTTCTCAGAGCCCTAAGAATCCTGCTTCTTGGTGTCACCCCCTTGGTTCTGGGTTTTCTGCCTCACCCTGGTTCTGACCCACTTGTCTGCCTTCTTTCCCAATTCTTGGGGAGAGGTCAGATCGGAGTCCACCAGGTATTGATGCAACAACTGGTTCTGGCAATTATTAAGGATCTGTTCTCTCATCATTAGATTATACAATCCCTTGAAATCAGTAACCCTACTGCCAACCAGCCAACCCTCCAGAGCCTTGGTTGCACAATCTACAAAGTCAGTCCAGTCCTGAGTCTGTGCCTTCTGGGTGTCTCGGAACTTCAACCTGTACTGCTCAGTGGTTAAGCCAAACCCATCTATCAGTGCACTCTTCAGGACTTCATAGTCATCAGCATCCTCTTCTCTAACAGTGAAGAGCTTGTCTCTACCTTTATCTGAAAAGGAGAGCCACAAGATTGCTGCCCACTGCTTTTGGGGGACCTGTTGTACTCTACAGGCCCTTTCCATAGCAGTTATCCACTTATGGATATCATCCCCACTCTGGTAGGGAGGAACAACCTTGCTCAGGTTCCTATGGTCTGGAATATATTCTCTGCCTCTAGGGACACTGTTGCTGCCACCAGGGGTTCTAACCCCTCTTTTCTAGAAGCTCTCTGGAGCTCAAAGGCTTCTCTATCTAATGCCAACTGCTTGGTTTTGAGGGCAAATCTTGCTACCTCATACTGCAGCAGTTTGCACAGTCTTTCAGAGGAGGTCTCTCTTCTTGGGAAGTAGGAGTTCCTCTGCTGGACAAATTCTCTGCCAGAGTGATAGGAGCGGTCAGAGTCCCTAGAAAGGGACCTATGCCTCTCCTCCAATGTGTCAGTTCTCTTAGGGAGAATTCCTCTGTCCTTTTCAGACCCCTTGGGGCCTGGCCCTACAATCACAGAGTCTTGGTCAACTTGATGTTCATCATCTGACCCAGACACTGTAATTGACCCACCCCTGATTCAGACCCATTAGCTCCTAGAGCTAATCTAAGATCATCTGCTGTCAGCAGATCTATCAGGTGTAGTGTGGAGGGACTCTGTCCTATCTTCAGGTGCCTCTCAGCACACATGGCTTTCAAGTCAAAGAAAGTCATGTCCTTATACTGAAGCTGGGTGGATCCACTGGGTCCATCCCTTAAGGACATTCTAGTGTTGTGCAGTGTTGTACTACCTACACTAGTTTGTGGCCTACTGATCCTAGCTTGAGCTGTAGAAAGGGTGTGCTATCCCTTGGCACACAGCTCTAAGTTCAGTAGAACTTATTGATACTAAGCTTGACTTTATATGTACCTTGAGTACCTATAGTGGTTTTCAGTTAGTAATTCAAATAGAGATTTTCTGGTAAAACAATAGCAAGCTGGAATCCCACACGCTGCCACCAATGTGAGAAGTTGGCCTGGTATATGCTGTTCACTAATTAAAGTGGACACCTTGCACCAGTCCAATTCGACTCTTATGGTAGGTAGGTTTAAGACAACCTTTATAGAAAGCTATCCTAGTGGTAGCTGTGGAGAGCAGCCTTCAGGCTAAGTCTTGGAGGAATGTAAAGTACCACACAATCTCTTGAATCACCAAATGAAAAGACACCACACAGGTATATATATCAAATATATATGTATTTATTACTAAACAACTCTCTACTAATCTCTTTATGAGATTAGAAGTCAGGAACATATGTACAAGTCAATGTTTTATCAAAATAAGTTAGCACAAGTAAATATCACAATCTTATCTTGGCTAGACCGTGGTCTAGAGCATTTAGAATCGAGGGACCCCAAAGAACCACCCCAGGTAGTTGTAGGAGACCCACAGGGGACGGACGGGGTGTTTAGACACTGGTGCGAGTCCTGTACGAGTCTATGCGAGAGAACGCGATTGAGTTATCAATGTTACAGGTCCCGGGCGTGTTCGAGGCGAACACACCGATCGGTCAGTACGAGTCGAAGGACGCGGATACTAATAGAGTTACAAGGGAGTTGGACGCGATGTGTCTAACACAGACGCGAGCCCTGTACGAGCCAGTGCGAGAATCGCACGGGGAAAATAGGAGTTTTAGGGCACTTCTAGGGTAGCTACAAGCAAGCCACTTACAGGGTAAGTAGTTCTAGGGCCCACACCCACAGGAGCACCATAGTGCTGAAGTTACCTCACCCAGGGGAGCCGGGTGCATAGGTGTCCTTTGGTGTCGGGTCGCGGCGTCGTTCTCAATGGGAACCAATGAAGACTTGCTGCTTGCGACGACAGAAGAAGTGTCCGTTGGAATCCAAGCCTGGATTCGGAAGGAGGAAGACCTGAAAGCAGAGGGGACAGTGTTCACAGTCACTTGGCAGTGACTCTGGGCAAGGAAGATGAATGCCCACCGTTGTCGACAGCTTTGGGTCGTTCATGGGTGTCTTGACTCTTCGACCACGTGGTCAAGGCAGCATCAATGATGACCAGGAGCTGGAGTCAGTGTGTCCCACGACGTCTGCAGCTTACTGAGGTGTCGGCGACTCGATTGGAGCCAACAAACCTTGGTAGGAGCAAGTCTCGTGGTGATGAGGAAAAGTCAATGGTGCAGACCAGCAAGGTCTGGGGGACTTACCCAGCAAGGGTAGGTCAGGGCAGGCCTGGAGCAACCAGGGGAGCCCTTTGGTTTTGTTGGAAAGTCTTCTGGGGACCCACAAGCCGGCTGGCAAGGGATCGCAAAGACGCCTCGGGAGGATCCACTCAACAGGGGCCCACGGTCACTCAGGACGGTGTAGGCCTCTGAATTCAAGAGGGATCTCTGCTAGAGGCTGGGACCACACGTGGTCCAAAGCACAAGTTCGTAGAACGTCGTGAAGGGGGTTGCACTCGACAATAGTGCACAGTACCCAGGGTCTGCGGTTCCTCATTGCTCGTGGGGTCCACTTGCCTCAGCTTCGCTGGGGACTCACGATGGCCTTGGAGAAGTCAGGAAACCCTCTTCCTGGGCTGCAGGGACTTTGGGCTCTGGCGGGAGCGGCGTAGTTTGCGACCGTTGTTGTAGTTTTGGTGCCTGCCAAGCAGGGGAGTCACTCCTTGACTCCAAGGGAGATTCTTCAGTCTTCCAGAGGTAGTGGAACGTCGAAGGTCCAGGATTCTTCTTGAGAGCGTCGTCCAGGAGATCTGGGTTGCAATGCACAGGTTCCCCTCTTATACTAAAAAGAAGGGAGGGACTAGCTCTATGACCCCACCAATGGGAGGGTCAGGGAGTGGGTGGCTACACCCACTTCCCTTTGTCCAGTTTTGCGCCAGAGCAGGGGCAGGTAGCCCCTGAGCCGGTTTGAACTGGGGTATGCACAGAGGAGCCTTCTGCTCCCCCAGTGCAGGACTTCAAAGCACTCTAAGAGTGCACCCACCCAGCCCCAATACACTAAACCCTGTCTGGGAGGTGGTCACACCCCCTTGCGACAGGATATCTATTGTTGGGCTTCCTCCACTGTGAGTTTCGGTCATCAGCAGGAGGGCAGCCCAGTGTCTGTGACTGGTGGCATCCATCTTGTGATGCCAGGGCTCTGGAAAGAAGTTACCGGTTAGGCCGGTGTGTACATGTCTCTCCCTCTAGAAGGGTGGAATGCTACCCCCGCCGCCAGAACTGGCGGGGGGGTAGTATTCCAAGATGTTTGACACCAAACACAACATGTTTCCGTGCAGCTATCCCAAAGTTAGCATTTAACGCGAGGTTATAATGCGCTTAAGAGTGTATGGTCAGGCTGCACTACAAACAGCATCAGAGAAGGGTCTCTGAATGCTGCAGAGGGGCTCTGCTCATGCAGGGACATCCTCCCACATAAGAACCAAGCACTCTGCCTTCAGGATTGATAAGGCCTGCCATAGGAGTGACTTATAGGTTTGTATGTGTGTATGTATGTAGTGGTATAGGTAGCCCATACCACAGTAAGGGGTGCATGCACCACCTTACCCAGGCTGCAGTAGCAGACCTGTGTTGTCAGATTTAGTCTGCTTCCCAGGGGTGGCATAATACATGCTTCAGCCCCTGGTAGGCCTGTGAAGTACCTATGCCCTTGGCACCTAAGGTACCATATACTAGGGACTCATAAGGTACCACAGTATCCAATCACTAGTGCACCTAGAGTGCACTCCAAGTCGTTTAGAGAGAACAGAGAGGATGGGGCCCTGATTAGCAGGGACCCAGCCCGACTATAGCCAGAAACCAGTGTAAACATCAGAAAAAAAGTGGGGGCAACATAAGAGGCAGATCCTACTCTCCTACACAAGGGAAACCCATAGATGAGATTTTGAAATATGCGAAATATTGTGGAGATGACATTGAGGATAGGCACAAGAAACTGCAAGAGAAAGTGATGTGGGCTCAGGTAAAAATGGCTGAGCGACAGGGAATTATTTGGATAATCCAAGTGATAATCAGGGAAAAGATTCTGGAACGAATGGTGACACTGGGAATGGAGGAAAAGTGAGAGGACGAATGAGCAGAGAAGAGGCTAAAAAGAAGTTTCCTTGTCATTGGTGCGGAAAATTGGGGCATTGGAAGGATGAATGTAAAAGATGCGAATAATAATGGCCCAAATCAAAATTTAAATCCACAGACGCAGAATGACTCACAGCAGGGTGTAAATCCTCAGAGTCAGTTGCCACCTGCACCTATACAGGGTAATGTAAGCAGAGCAAAGCACGGTACAGACGTCGGATATCAAGGAGGAAGTGGTAAGAATGAATATGTAACCTCACAATTTCTTTTACAGGACGACTTTTGTCCATATAATCAATGACGGTGCCTAGGAGAGGGGGAGAACGAGTGCGTACTTGGTGCATCCTTACCGGTAGATCAGTCAGGTCCATATGTTGAAGGGAATGTGAAAGGTAATGATATTACTTTCCTTTTGGACACTAGCGCTACCAGGTCTACTGTGAGAACTGCAGACATCCCAGACCTTCCTCTCTCTGGAGAAGCTATCCAAGTTGTGGGTGTAGCTAATCGAAAGATTAGAACACCTCTTACCGAACCAATGGAAGTAAAAATTGGAAATTTTAGAGAAATGCATCAGTTTGTAGTGTGTGATTCCAGTCCAGTCAATTTATTGGGCCGAGATTTGTTGTGTAAAATGAACTGCACAATTTTCTGCACACCGGATGGTGTTGCAATTCAAACCCCGGATGAAGACCATGTATATAAATTTATGATTGCAAAACAAGGTACAGAAGTAGATGAGATGTTCTCTTTGATAACAAAAGACGAGTTGCCAGAAGAATTAAAAACTAGAGTAAATTCCATAGTGTGGGATTTCACAGGAAAAGAAGTAGGACTTATGGCCAAAATAGACCCAGTTAAAATTACTGTAAAGGAAGGTGCAATTTTCCCAAATACCAGACAGTACAAAATGAGTGCCGAAGTAAAAGCATGAGTCATTGAAGAAATTAACAGAATGGTAAAACAAGGCATACTAAAAGAAGTAATGAGTAGCCCTTGTAATTCACCAATCATGGGCTTGAAGAAACCTAGTGGAAAGTATAGGATTGTTCAGGATTTGCGAAAAATAAATAAAATTGTGGAACCTTGTTGTCCTATAGTGCCAAATCCTGCAGTAATTCTATACCAAATTCCTTGGAGTGCAGGATGGTTTACCGTAATTGATTTATGTCAAGCATTCTTTTCAATACCATTGCACCCAGATAGTCAGTATCTTTTTTCATTTAAATTTGAGAACAAAGTCTATGTATGGAATCGTGTTCCTCAGGGGTACACGGAAAGTCCTTCCATCTTTAATCAGATATTGAAAAAGTGCCTAGAGAGACTAGTGATGCCAGGAAGCTCAGTCTTAGTACAATATATAGATGATTTACTGGTGGCATCTAACACCAGAGAGGACTGTGTTGTTGACTCCATTGCATTATTAAATCATTTAGCTGAAGAAGGGCATAAAGTTTCACCTGAAAAGTTGCAGTTTTGTACAACAGCAGTTAAGTATCTAGGACCCCAAATTGAGAGGGGAAAAAGAAGGATAACCTCTGAAAGAGTCAAATTAATCAAGAAAATACAAATGCCTGTCTCCCAACGAGAAGTGAGAATGTTCCTTGGAATAGTGGGTTATTCTCGTCAATGGATACTAGGGTTTTCTCTGCTAGCAAAGCCATTAATTCAAATGACGAAAAAGAAGGCAAAGGACCCAGTTGAGTGGGATGATGAGAGCGTAGGAGCCTTTGTAAAATTGAGAAATGCTTTGTGTGCAGCACCTGCCCTAGGCATGCCTGATTATAAAAGAAAATTCTCATTATTCTGTCATGAAAGAGAAAATTGTGCACTTTCAGTCCTAACCCAGAGACATGGTTTGGACAGACGTCCTATAGCATATTTTTCTGCTACATTGGACCCAGTGGCAGCCGCATTGCCAGGCTGCTTAAAAGCAGTAGCGGCTACATGTTTGAGCATTGAACAAAGTGAATCAATTGTAATGGGACATCCTGTCAAAGTGTTTGTTCCACATTCAGTTGTGATTCTGTTGACAAGAACCCGAACTCAGCATCTTACTCCTAGTCGGCTGACTAAATATGAAAGAATAATACTAGGTGCTGAAAATGTGACTATTGTAAGGTGCACAATAGTAAATCCTGCTACCTTACTACCAGACCCATATCATGAGGAAGTTAAAGATGATGAAGAGGAACATGATTGTTTACAAGTCACAGAATTGTGCACAAAACCACGTCCTGACATACAGGAACTACCCCTCAGGGAACCAGACAGCGAGCTGTTTGTTGATGGTTCGTGCCAAAGGCATGAAGATGGTAAACTAACTGCAGCATATGCAGTATGTGAATTAACTGGAATAGTCGAAGCATCCTATTTACCAGGAGTAAAATCTGCACAAGTAGCTGAATTAATTTCTTTGATAAAAGCGTGCAAAATTGGGAAGAACCAGAAAGGAACTATATTTACATATAGCCAATATGGTTACGGGGTTGTGCATGATTTTGGCCAATTATGGATGCAGAGGGATTTCATGACGTCTTCAGGATCCCCCATTAAAAATGGACAGTTCGTAAAAGAACTATTGGAAGCAATACAATCACCAAAAGAATTGGCTGTGGTGAAATGTGCTGCACACCAGTCAGGAGATGACTGGGTGGTAGTAGGTAACAGATATGCCGATTTGGTGGCTCAAAACTGTGCCAAACACAGGTTGTCAGTTAATAAAAGGGTTGAAAGAATGGGAATCAGCTGCCAACTTATGTTGTATGCACCTCCTGAAACATGGAATGATGTGAAAAGACTACAAGATGATGCTGATGAGAGTGAAAGAAATGCATGGATTAAAATGGGATGTTCTCAAAGGTCAGACGACGATGTATGGATTTATGCCGATGGCAGACCAGTCATGCCCGACTGTTTGATTTCACAAATGGCCAGAATGTATCATGGAGAAACACATGTAGGGAGAGATGCAATGATTAGGCTCTTTAGACAAAATTGGTACAATCCAAGGTTTAGGGCTGTAGCAGAAAGTCTTTGCCAGAGATGTCTAACTTGCCAAATGCATAATCCAGGAAGAAAAACAATAATTGGGTTTGAAAAAATTGGAAAGGCAGAGGGTCCATTTGTGAGATTGCAGCTAGATTTCATTCAGTTACCACCATGTAGAGGACAGAAATATGTACTTGTCATAGTGTGTCTGTTTTCAAAGTGGGTGGAGGCTTACTCCTACCAGGAGGAATGACAGTATTACGGTTGCAAAGTTGTTGCTACGAGAACTCATTCCTAGATTTGGTTTCCCAGTAACTTTGGAATCAGATAGAGGAGGGCACTTCAACAATGATGTGATTAAAATAATCAGTGAAGCATTCCAAATTGAACAAAAATTGCACTGTGCATATCGTCCAGAGGCTTCTGGAGTGGTTGAACAAATGAATGGCACAATAAAATCCAGACTGGCAAAAATGTGTGCATCAACATCGTTAGATTGGCCGGACGCATTGCCACTTGTTCTGATGGAACTCAGAAGCATTCCTGATAGAAATACCGGAACGAGTCCACATGAAATAATCATGGGAAGAGCAATGAGACAAGCACATGTTCCTACAAATAAACTGCTGAATATAACTGATGATATGGTTCTAGATTATTGCAAAGGATTGGCTGACCTAGTGCATTCTGTCTCTCAACAGGTTGGGGAAGACGCAGTTTCCAGGCAGCCAGAACAAGAGCATGATCTGAATCCCGGTGACTGGGTGGTTGTGAAGCATCACACCAGAGAAACGTGTCTATCACCCAGGTGGGGCGAACCTTGTCAGGTCATACTAGTTACGAACACAGCAGTGAAATGTGCAGGATTTCCTAATTGGATTCATGTAAGCCACACCAAAAGGGTACCAGATCCTGAAGAAGAAAATCCTCAGACAGCATCGATAATTGAGGAAGCTGAAGGTTGCCCAGCTGAAGAATCTCAGGTTCGAGATTCAAGGGAAGCTGAAGAAGAACAACCGAGCACAAGTCAGGATTGGATACCGGTGGTGGAAATATCTGAAGTCTATAACAAAACAAGAAGTCAAGCAAATTTAGAAGAAATTGAAGAAGATCAGATAAGTGAAGAAGAAGCAGCTCAGGAAGAAGAAGAAGAAACAATAAGAGAACCTGAGCAGGATCAGATAGGGAGAGGAAATTGGGCTCAAATCAACAACGAACCAACAAAATTTGAGCAGGGACAGACAGGTCTAGAAGAACGCGGTCAGGCTGCAGAAGTACAAAGTGCAATAAGCCCTGATCAGAACCAGTTAGATCTAGGAAAATACATTCAAACAGAAGATCTCGAGAATATCGAGCATGAAGACGTAGATCCTGAACAAGGTCAGTTATTAGAAACTCACAGTGGAACAACTGAAAAGAAACCAATAAGACCTGAAAAGGAACAAATAGAAGAAACTGAAATTGAAGAGAACAAAACTGTGCCACAACCTGAAAATAAAAGAATTTCTGAAGAAGAAATAAAAAGCAAAGAGACAGTGCAAACAAAGAAGGTCAGAAAAGGTGATCATTGGCCTAGTGTAATTAAAAGAGTAAAATACCACATAACAACCAGAAGTGCAAAGTCTTCATTGGCTGCCCATGAAACAGAGGGCCAAATTCAAGGGCCTCTGTATTGTTCACAAGGCTTTGTATGGACAGGCACCCATCTATATTAAACAACGCCTTGAGAAATATGCCCCATGTCGCTCGCTAAGGTCATCCACGATGGGCCTCTTAGTTTGCCCACGCTTCAACTATGTTACCAAGGGGGGCCGAGCCTTCTCCATTCTTCTACCCACCCTTTGGAACAAGTTGCCTAGCCAGCTCCGTGCAGAAAGCCACCTTCTTCCTTTCAGGAAAAAACTGAAAACCATTCTCTTCACTGAAGCCTGGGCCTAACTGTTTTCCACTTGCTCTGGACTGACGCTACTCTTCTGCAGCGCTTAGAGACCTTCTGGTATTAAGCGCTCTATAAATCCCCCCAAAAAAAAGTGAAGATCCAGAACAAGTAAATGAAGTGACAAGCCTAACGGGACAAACCAGTGGAATTGGAAAAACGAAGAGGCAAAAGACTGAAACTTGTGAACAACAAATTTAAAGGTCCCGATTGGACTTATATCATCCTTGAAGACTACAAGAGCTCAGAGTCAAGTGAAAGTGGTGACGAAGGAACAAATACGGAACTGACTTATGAGAAAGAAATAAAACCACCTTGATAACGTAAAGAGACTTGAAATTACGATAAGAAGAGAAATCTTCCTTGTCAAAAATGCCTGACGATAGAGTTTCTGGGAGACCAAAACAGAAATGTTGTAAAAGATGCTGTGCTATATGCATATGTAATCTGGTAGTGGTGCTTATAGTATGGTTAGTTGTGATTGTAGCAATTCCTTACCTTATGATAATGGATAAAAAGATTAACAACGAAACGAAGGAAAGGACAGATAACTTGAAAGGTAATAGAGTAGAACTAAAGGCAGAAGATGAACCAGAATTTCATCATGAAGTAACAGATAACGACACTAGTTTGAATGTTTTCACAAAATTATTGTTTCAATATGTAGACACCATGGAAGTTATTAATTGTTATGTCTGTATGAAGTTACCAGAATCAGTAGCAGAAGGGTTAACATATCATCACTTGCCATTAACTTATGGCATATCATGTAGTGTATTGGCTAGTTTATTTTATAGAACAGGGTGACTTCAGTATTATTATTCAAATATAGATGTGATATTTTCGGAGGTTCCTATTCGAAAGAATATGAATCCAGTGCTTAGTAGTAAAGATGCACAGTTTATGGGAGAATTTTTATTAACAATGAAGTCAATAGACATAACACATGCACATAGAAGTAATCTAACATGTTCCTTACATGAAGAAGAAAAGATATTTTTGAATTTAGTGGAGAATAGAAGACAAGATTTCCAAAGGAAAGCTTCTGAGCATAAGGCTCATCTGCCACCTTGGGCTGAGAAAGAGGGTAGTTACACACCTGGCAAGGCTCAAGCTGCTATGGCTCTGGATTTTGTGAAAACAGGGAAAATTTGTCTGCATAGGTTAAAGACTGATTATAACAATGTTTTCATCGGTACCAGTGAATGTGAACATAATTTCTTAATTCTTGGAGGTTGGGGACTAAAAGGAGGAACAGATTCAGTTTTTCCTGGGAATAAGGCTTATTTTAGGCTTCCTGCACGGTGGTATGGAAGTTGTTATTTTGGGATAGTATTTCCAAAAATATACCACGTAAAAAAAAACACTGGGAGCAATGAAAATAGTAGTGAATTAACACGTAGTAAAAGAGCTAGTTTTTCTGAAATTGTAGGTGATATATTCGGTGCATTAATACCTTCAGTGGGAATAATTCTGAACTCAAGGAAAATATGTAAATTATCTACAGTGGTTGATCGATTATCAACAGACACTGCTGGAGGATTTCTGATGATTAATGCAGAAATGGTTGCGATTAGATCTATGGTTATGCAAAATCGACTTGGTCTTGATATAATACTGGCAAAAGAGGGCGGAGTCTGTAAATTATTGAAGACGAAACACTGTTGCACTTACATACCTGATAAAAGTGCAGAAATTGGAACATATATACAGAATATAACTAAACTTGAGAAGGAACTAAAACCACTGGAAGTTGATAGTGTATGGGAAAGATTGACCAATAGTATTACGTCAATTGGTACCTGGTTTGCTAATGTAGGGAAAGGACTTATAGGTCAAATATTAGTACCTTTAGCTGGGATAGCAATAATAGTACTATCAATAATAATATGGTGCAAATGTTGTAGAAAGAATGAATCGTATAATGTGACAGGAAAAGGAAAGAAGAGAAAGTTTGACGAAATTGAACTAGAAGATTTGAGAAGTGAATTATACAAGAAACTGAAAGGAGATGTGAAAAATAGAAAGTGTAAGAATGAAGCTGAGACAATTATATGCTAAAGTTGGCATCTGGTTGTGGGTAGTGTTTTGATGGCTCAGAAACGCCATCAGAGAGGGGATTGATGGAGCAAGAACTCACAAATGAGACTTGCTCGGAAGCAATCCTCTCACAGTATTAATTATTAATCTTTGTAATGTTCGTACTAACAAATGCACACACAAATACAAGTAGAAGGAAGCTTGCCTATGTGTTTATACTAACAAATAACGCTTGTCTAATCTAAAATGGCCGCTAAAGCGCGGGAATTTCTTTGCGCATGTGTCAACCATATCACATGGTGTGACGTCTTTCTTTGCTTGGAGGGAAATCCTTGCTTCTGCGCAGTATGTATTAAAATGGCTGCTTAATGTTTTCACGTGCTACAGCTTCCTTACATGTTGCAATTAAACTGTGGTATCCTAACGCTATTAATGCGGGATAGAATTTATAATTAAATGGGAATAGAGTAGAAAGAGTGGGTATACAGTGAAACAATTTATTTGTGATTTTAATATTTTCTTCTTTGACTTTTATTAGTTCGTAAATGGGCCTGGGTTGGTTGAACTGAAAACTCGAGAGACAATGGTTCTGCGCATGCGCCTTGCGAGGCTGCCCAGAAGAGAGGATGAAGTCAACCTGGACGTCGTCCAAGGCCATGACCTGATGGCCAACAACTACTGTACCCACGATGTCCCTACCGAAAAGAAACAATTTATATAAACATTGTAATAAACTTTGTCGTGAGACGGGTGGGAAATAAAGCAAATGTATTAATTGTGATGGGCGGTATTTTAAAACAATGGGCTTAAAGAAATTGAATTAAATCAATATGGTGTGAGGATCAACCCCCTGTCCCCGTCCAATCAGAAGTAGTGGGCCCATAATTCTGCAACATTAAGGAGAGGTACATGGGCGTAGAAGGGTATAATAGATATAGTATTAGCTAATTAGCGGGAGTTCAGTGTGAGAGAGAGTTCGGGAGTTCGAGGAGTTCGAGGTTCGAGATCCATGCAGACTGAACCGCTGTCCAGAGAGGTCCTGAGGTGGGGGCGGCAGATTCCATTAGAAGGAAGACACGGGAGAAGTCGAGGAGAAGCGAAGTATCAGAGAGGGGAACGACGCAGGCGTCGTTGATAGAGAGGTCACCGGTCCTGTCCTGAACCTTGAGGAGGTCTTTGCTCTTCATCCTTCCTGGGTCCTTTCTTTCCAACTCCTTGGCCAAGGGGTTTGGTTCGCGCACTTTTAGGTAAATATAAAGGCAAACCTTAGTTGCGCTGCTGTCTCTATCTTCTTCTTTCTGGGGAACCGTCATTGATCAATAATTGATTATTATGCTTCATCCTTGATATACGATTAAGTATCATGTGACTCTGTATTTTACTCTGCTAAATCTTTAGATAAACATTTTAAAACTTCCTGACTCAGTGATTATTTCAGGATTATGATTTGCAAGGAATGTCACTCATTTTAAACTTCCCAATTAATAAGGGGTCCATTGGTAAGTCATTACTCTTCAATCAGAAAAGTAATTGGTAGCAGGGATTTGATAAAAAGAGTACAACTGACCCACCAGCGGAATTTGCTAGCATAGTATGAATGTATGGGCCCAAGTGAGTGTTTGGTGTATGAATGCTTGTTGCTAGTAACCCGCTGGATCACTAGTAATAGAGAAGGAAGACGCAAGAAGGGAACTGGGTGGTGGGAAGGAAATATGGGGAGGTGATTTAATGGCATGCCAGGTGCTAGTATTGCATGTAGGCTGCCTCGAGGCCGCTTCAAGGCAATGTGAAGGGACAGAAGAGGAAAAGGAGATGAGAGAAAAGGACTGAACAAGAATGAAGGAAAGAATGTTTGTTACTTGTATATTGTGTGGTGGTTTAAATGTGATGTGTTGTGGTGTTATGTGATTTGCATTTTTATAGCGCACAACTCATCCGGGAGGGTATCCTGGCGCTTCAAAGCGCTGATAGGGAACAGACGTGGAAGGAAGGAAGGAATTCTGAGGGCAAAGACAGGGACTGTGAGAGACATGGACTGACGGGAAGAGAGATCCAAGCATGAAACTGAAAAGGGAACAGAAGTGAGGGATAGCTTACAAAGGATGGAGTTGATACCATAATATTAAACGAACACTATTTCAAGTTAATGAAAAGAAGCATTTCCCTCAAAAGAGAACAACTAGGAGGAGGTAGGGGCATAAAGGTAAAGTCACTCTTCCACAGTTCCACATTCCTCCCTGCTACTGCCACCCCCCTCCCCGAAAAAAATGTCACCGCTTGATTACTTTTTTACAAAGTCTATTGGGCTAAAAATACCAAACACCATATAAAGTGTTATTTAAATTTTGACCTAGCTTTCTGAAAATGTCCTTTTTATTTAAATTGCTTGCTCCTAAATCCTCTTTACTCCGCTCCCTAACATTTAAAAGAATACCTCTGATGGGGTGTCCGTGATTATGGCTCTGCTCAACATGCCGCAGGCCTACCCATGAGTCTCGGTCATGGTAACTGCCTACCTGGGCCCCTTTTAGGCAAAATACTTAGAACATTGACTGCAAAATATGCCATGAGGCTTCATTTAATACAAGAAAGAAATCTCTGGAAGTGAATAAACTTCACAACTTCCTCCTCAAAAAGTTGGTTAGCTCGCTTCGCTTGCTTGCGGATGTCAGTTTTGAACACAGAGAACTCCCCGCACCCCATTAAATCTGCACACTGAGGAACTTATTTACAAGCCCCGTGTGCTGCCGGTACGTCACATTTTGTGATGTTCCGGTGGTGAAAAAGGCTTAGCCATATCTACAAGGCCACGTTAAGCTATCCGGCGTGGCTTTTCATAGTCTTGTAGATATGGAGTGAGGCAAGTCGCTGTGTTGTCTCACACTGCGATAGGGAGGCGTGCCATGGGCGCCACGGTGGGTGTTCCCAGGTAACACCCATGGCATTTGACACATTCCCAGATTTACAACATTCTGTAAACCTGGGAATGCGTCAAAACCCTACTCCTCCCCAGGGGAGGCTTAGAAGAGGCTTTTAGGTCTCGCCTAGGCAGCGCATGCGCTGTCTCGTTGAGACATGCAGTATATGCTTTAGTGAGGGAGGCCCGCCTCCGTTTTCCTATTTGTTATTGAGTGAGTCTTTCAAAAATGTACTACTTGCTATTGGGTAAGCGTGTTTTATGTCCCTCCTTTTTCCCTGTTGGGCACGCCTATGGCTATTGGCCCCTTTACTGGTATTAATGCATTTTTTTTGGGTCTGTTGTTTTTCAGGGATCTCTTTTTTTAAATGTGCCTTGCTTTCTTTTTTTACTTTGAGGCAAGCTTGCTTCAGTTTCGCGTGAGGCAATTTCTTCCCATCCCTTCCCCCCCTCCCGCAGTCCGATGCCTTCTCGCTCGCTCGCCCCCCCCCGTTCGTGCCTTCAAATGCTTGTTTTCTTTCCTGTTGGTGTTACTCTATTGGAGCGTGTTCAACTTCGGTGCACGTATTTTTTTTTTGTAGGACACCGAGGCTCCAACCTGGTTCCCAAACTCCAAAAACGGCAGTTTAGCCGTACGGAAACATCTTCACCCTTTTTGCAGCAACAGCCCCTTCCAGGACCCGACGAGCGAGGAAGCGTGTAATTGGGCAAGTCATGTGTGCGCGGGGGGCCAGGGGCCGGGAGCCGGGGAGGCAGGCAGCCGCAGGCAGCTGAGCCCAGAGCAGGGGCAGAGCCTCAAAGCATGGGAGCTCTGCCCGGGGGCGCTCAGAGCAGGCGGGCTGCGAGGGGGATCCGCGCACACCACCGCTTCCGAGCAGTCAGCCCGGCTGCCAACATGGCTGAAGGTGCATTTTCATTCTTCCCTCTCCTACGTTTCCCTGGGATACCTGATGGTCCATATCCGCACAGCTGACGTGCTGCGGTACCGGGGCTCGCTCAGAGGAGACTGTGCTTCTCCATAATTCCGGGGGCATATTATTGCTACATCTGACAACGGAGGCCGCATTTCGGCCGTAAACGCAGTGGGGGCATACTTTGTGCTTGGGGGCTTGGGGGTGTGTTACTCCTGGGGCCACGACTATCCATGTGCGCTCGGTTGCTGACCACCTCGTCTTTTCCCCTTGAGGGAGCAGAGAGGAGCGGGAGGCTGGCGGGGGAGTTGTCGTCCTCGGAGGAGGTAGAGCCGGAGGAGCAGGACCCGGGAGCCGTGCTGCGAGGCATCGGTCATTGCAAGTTGTTCGGTTGAATAGGCAAGTTTCACCTAAATGTGTATAAGAGTTGTGCTTTCCATCCAACCAACCATTGTTGTAATTAAAAAATATGTAACTTTCTAGTATGGCCGCCATGAATCCTGTTCCTACAGAAGTGGTGTGTGGGCATACAGCATAGTCCTCCTTTTATGTCGCCACATGCTGTGGTGGGGCTTTGACAGTGTTGCCGGTTGCCTGCCACCCATGCCAGATCTGACTCCTCTTGCCTCTCCCGGGACGGCGGCAAAGTAGGAGTTCAGGCGAGAACATATCTTTCACATAGCTCTCGTGCTCCGTGCTCCTGGCCTCCCTCCCCCCGCCCACGAGACAACATAATAACTGTGTCTCTGATGCCGCTGGCCGCCCTTCTATGTTGCTCACACCCAAGGAGCCCAGTGGTACATACCACTTAAAGATTTCCTTTATGGATAAAAGTTAATTTTCACCCGCCCTCTGTACCACGTCGTCAGCAGCAAAAAACAGCCCTGCGACAGCTCCGGGAACAGCTGCAATCCTGGGACCACAATAATGAAGCGGTCAGATCAGTAAAACAGAATAATGTGACAAAGAGCAGCACTGTGCATTTGTTTTGAGGTATATTTTTCGCCCTTTGACCAAATATTTATCTCTGACATTATTATCCAAATTGAGTTATATTCTTGGTCTTAATGAGTAGCACTGGTTTAAATTGCTAACTACCTACATCTGCAGCCATCAAGAATGTTAATATATTTTGGGTCTGTAGAGAAAAAGGAAATTCTATTGGTGAAAGCTATTGTCAAAAGGGTTCTGATGTGCACTGCAGTCTATGGGTTATGAGAAAGGCTAGTTACAAGAATAAGTTATGAAAAAAATGAAACTTCCAAAAAAAAGCTATTGAGGGCTGTCTAATTCTTTTCAAAGTGTCACACATAACAATATCACACAATCTGCATGGTGCAGCTGAGATCATCTTCTGAGCAGCTGCAGTGCGTGCCTGCCCTCTGTTGCTGAGCACTGCAGTCACGCAGTCTATCTCTCGTTAGTGTCTATCCATTTCTGGTGCTTTGCAGTTTTAAGATATCCTTAGAGTTTTTTGTTGCTCAGAGGGGAGTAATTCCTAATATTTGTATGTTTTTCTCGTCTTCATTGTTTGACTTTGCTCGCGTGAAAGTGTCACTCATAGTCATTGAAATGTCACTCATAATTACACTGGAACTATGAAAATGTCACACATAGCAATCTGAAACGTTGGCAGCTATGGAGTTCAGCTCCTGGTGTGCTGGAAATGGAGGGCAAACCGGAGCCATGAAGCAGGACATGCGGATCCTGCTGCTGGGGGAAGGTAAGAGGACGTGCTCTAAGGCAGGATCACCTCTTTCCACCTGTAAGAGGCAACTGGTTGCGCCTCGTTCCCTGTGTCAGAAAACCACAGTGTCAGTTGGTTCATAGTGCGTTGTAGTACGCTGCTTCCATAGCAGGGCATTAGAACTTAAATAGCACAGTGCCTATATATTGCGAGGAACACATTTAGTCCATCTGTTGTGGCCAGCGTACTCGAAGCCATCGCTTGGCAGCAATGTATATGTGCTCCATCAACCCCCCATCTTATCCATTGCCCACTCTTCCTATACAGTTTTTTATACTTCATTTTTTTTTTTTACTATCAAAAGGGCTCAGGAGCTGCGACTTGTTGCTAGTCCTCTATCTATAAATGGGCTTTTGCACACTGTTCTAAAAAAAAAAAATGTACGGCTCCATGATTACTACTCCATGTCATTTTCCTCCTTTCTCTAGCATCCTGTCTGTTTCCATATTCTTTCAACTTTCATTCCTTTAGTAGGTAAAAGACTTTGTCATTTACAACACCAATACCTTTAACTCTCACAAATGCGAGACCAATTTGCATTGCAAATGCTTGTTCCTCTTTCTATGTGTGCTGCATACAGCAACACACATGGAAGGAGGAAATTGCCTCCATTGATTGTTTTTGTGCAGGTAGGTGTTCCTTCCTGCACAAAAGCAATCATTCCCACAGTGCAGACACCCACAGTGCGTGCGTTGGCGCATGGCAACCAATTGTGCTCCAGCGCAGGGGAAGAGGACAGGAATGCACCATATCTCATAGATACGGCGCATTCCTGCCCCTTTCTTCTGACGTAGGGCAGCGCAGCAAGAAGGCTTTGGCGCTGCCCTACATCAAAACTTTGTAAATGAGCCCCTAAATCTGGGATTATTACCGCTCCTCAGGAATATCCCAAGTTTTCTCCTTCCCTTTCTGGACATTTCAAGTTAAACTTCTTAGTAGAAAATGGCTGGATAGTGGGGAGTGAGCTCTGATTTATGGCAGATGTGGCATATGTGGCATTGCATTACCACCAGCACAAGTGCTGCTACCGTGATACAGCCTAGTAGCTGTGATTTGGCGGCAGTAGTTCAGCCTATGGAGATGTTGCTGTTATCAGCTGGGATGGGGGATTTTAAATTGCTTTTCACATTTATATGCAGCTTTAAGACATTCATTTTTTTTTTAGACGTAGAGCATCCAGCAATTTCAGGAGTTGGGAATAACCTGTTATTTGTACTCTGCCCCCGACGATGCTCTAAGGCAGTGATACTCAAAGTACGGCCCGGGGGCCGCATGCGGCTCTCCTGACCTTCACAATAGGCCTCCGGGTTAACAGCAGCACTGGGCTGCTGTTTACTTCAGTGAGCACTAACATTCAGCAAGATGTGAAATAAATGGTGAAACTTTTACTTACAAGCTAAGTGAACTTAAGTAAAATATTCTAATGAAGTATCCTGCAACATTTAACCACCCACAAAGCCCTGCTCCCATCCTGCTACCATCAATGCAGCCCTCAGGCTCACCACGGACCACACTTTGCAGGCCCCACGGAATTCGTTAGAGTATCTATGCTCTAAGAAATGGGGATTACTGCAGGAGTCAGATTTTTTAAATATTTTTTATTACAGTCAATATCTGACCTAGACCCAGACTTGGGAAGAATGAATAATAATAACAATAATAAGAATAACAATAATAATCATAATAACAATGATATTAACATTACTTACATATTAAATATTACATGCTATGTATCATTCCCTAAATAGCACTTCATACAGCTTTGTAGCTGCTTCTAAGCACTGTAAATAACGATGAATGCAATGACCAGGCAAGACGGTTCTAATCTGGTGTCGCCCTCCAGGTTAGTGCAGTACAAACTGTGGTCAAATCAGGTCCATTTGCAGGACACTGGGAGGTTTCTATTCAAGCGAGAGGGAGAAAGTGGGGGACAGCCCCTCCCCCCCGCCTGAGTCACTGCCTTTCTTGCACGATCGCTGAAAAGCGCCAACAGATCAGAAGAGAAGTGACGCAGCGGGAAATGCACGCTGTATGAAATGCAAGATGTGTCTTCTATTAGTAGGGAAGGATAACAAATAAAAAACATGGCGCTATGTTGTTCCCACACACACAATCAATTGTATTGATGTTCACTGTGACATTTACGACCACAACAAACTGACCTTTCATACTGAAGGTTCGTTTATAAAAGGCCAGAGTTAGTATGTCAGTCAAGCCAGATTCAAAACAGGGATGAGAGACAAGTGAAGAGAGGAAGGAGACAAGAGGGGCACCCTCTTTCCCACCCTCCTATGCCCAGTGGCTGATATAATCTGCTGTGTCTGTAATGCCTTACCTGCTCCGTGCAGCCATGCTTATGATGTCATAGAATGTTTGTGAGTGACTGGAAGGATGAACAGCAGTTTGAGAGAGCGGTCTGAGCAGAGAAAATGCTGCTCCCGGCGGGGAGAACTGTTTTAGCTTTATAGCCCACTGAAGAGGGCTATACCAATTGTTAAAGTCCTGAAACAGAGTTATAGGCACTGAGCCACAGGAGAGGGCCTATAACAAGGGAGAGGGCCTTTAGCAATCGGTATAGCCCGAGGCAGAAGAGTTATAAGGCTATTAGAACATTCCACCCACTTATGGTGAAATGTTCTAAATTGAAAAGGCAGAAGCAGAAAGACAAACATTGGAATGTTGGAGCTCTGGGCTTTTACCAGCCATTATTAGCCCTGAGACAGTTCATTGTCTTCAATGGAGCTCCCAACATTCCAATGTTCTAATATATCCTTATTGTCCGCCATAATGGGCTATGCCAGCCATTTAAGGCCAGCTCCAGCGTTCGGCTCTGGCCTTCAACAAGGGAGCGGGACTATAATGCCAGTATAGCCCAGCTACGGAGGGCTATAAGGCTATTAGAACATTCCGCCACTAGAGGGCAGAATGTTCTAACAAATAAAACAAAGACCTCACACAGCCCGAGGGGCGTGAAATCCCCTCGGGCTGCGTGAGGCCTTTGTTCACAGCAACAGCTATGAACGACAACACTGGAATGTTGGAGCTCCGGGCTTCTACCGGCCATTAGAAGCCCAGAGCACTTCATTGTCTTCAATGGAACTCCCAACATTCCAATGTTCTAATTTATTTATTTATTTATAAAGTTTTGTATAGCTCAAACATGACCCTAGTGGGTATCAGAGTGCTTTACATGAAGAGAAGGTAGGGTATAAGTGAGCTAACAAAACTAGGCACATATATGAACGAAGGACACAACATTGAGATTAAACAGAATACTGAGCTTGATGTCTAAAGGTAGTCGGCGATGAAGAGGTCAGGCATCATAAAAGATCAGCAGGTATGGCTACAATCAATAAACACAGAGGGCAAAAACTTGTTATTCAGAAATTATTTTGCTTCTTTTTTGAAGGAGGCAGTAGATGAGATTAGGCTAACATCCGGTGGCAGAGAGTTCCATATCTTAGGTGCGACACCCGAGAAAGTTCTGTAGCCCGTTTTCTTTTTATGGAAACATTGGAGTTTCAGAAGCAGGGATCTCGCGCTTCGCGAAGGTCTGCAACCCCCCGATTTTTCTAGCTTTTGAGCCAAATATCTGGGGGTATTGAAATGTAGGGCTTTATGAGTCATGCACGCAATCTTTAGTTGAATTCTTGCCTCATTAGGGAGCAAGTTCAGGGATTTTAGAGCTGGGGAAATGTGATTATTTCTTTTTGTTCCGGAGACAAGTCTGGCACCAGCGTTAAAGCAGGCCCTTAGAGGGGCCAACTTGTATCTAGGTAGGCCGCATAGCGTGGCCTGAACCGCACACTTGAGGTCGTCCTGTGGGAGGTATGGTTTAAGTTTCCATAGAATGCTCATCTGGTAATTCACTCCTTTGGTGACCGTACTGATGTGATCCTGCATAGTCAAGTGTTCGTCTAATGTAATTCCCAAGGATCTAGCAGAATCTATGATGTGAGGAGAACAGTTGAGGGCTGTAAGATGTTTCATCCAAAGATCGATCTTGGGAATGTTATTCGGAGGCGAAATGAGTAGGAATTGCATTTTGACAGCGTTGAGCTTGAGATGGTTATCAGTGAGCCAAAGATGAGTGTTTTGCAAAGTAGAGTCGAGGGATGCGATGTCATCTGGGGAGGAGATTTTGAGATACAATTGAGTGTCAACTGCATACATGTGATAATGAATGTTAGCAGATTTTAAGGAGTCTGCTAGAGGTTCCAAGAATAGATCGAAGAGAATGGGTGAGAGGGCGGATCCCTGTGGATCACCAAGAGTGACCGCTGAGGGCTTAGAAAGGGATTGATTCATCTTGACTCTTTGGGATCTGTTGTGAAGGAGTGAAGTAAGTCATTGCATTGCTGATAAGCCCATCCTTTGTTCCAGTAGGTTCAGTAGACTGTCGAGTTTAACAGTGTCAAAGGCAGACGATAAGCCAAGTAGTATCAGAAGGCATCATTCATTTAAATCCAGCATTTTTAATATGTCATCCACAACGTGATTGAATGCTGATTTAGTGCTGTGACCTTGACGGAAGCCTGATTGGTGTTGGTCAAGGAGTTGAGAATTGTCTATGTGGTTGCAGCGTTGGATCTAGACACATTTTTCCAGGAGCTTCGCAAGAGTGGGGATGTTGGAGATAGGTCGGAAGTTGTTGGGATCTGAGCAATCTGCAGTAGGTTTTTTTTAAGTGGGGGTTACCTGTCCTACTTTTAGACCATCAGGAATAGTGCCTTGATGTAGTGAGGCATTTACAATCTTAGACCATAAGGGGAGAATAATGGCTTTGATCTCTTTGAAGATAGTCGGAGGTAGAGGGTCAATGAAGTGATTAGATGGGTTTAAGAATGAAAGTAGATGTCACTTTCATTGATTGATGTGAAAGTGTGCCAGGAGGCATTGTTTTTGGGGGCCTGCCTGGTGGATCACCCCATTTAATGGAATGGGGGAGTGTGGAAAGATGAGTCAGGCAGCCAGGAGTAGTTCCTTCGCTGATTGTAGTTTGCTCTCGATATTTGTAGTTTTTTCTAAGAAGAAGGAAGCCAACTCTTCACAGTTTGGTAGAGTGATGGCCCCAATGCCAAGCGGGTTTGATACGTTGCGTGATTGTTGCTTGCCGATTTTGAATCGTTTTTTGGGACGATTTCTGGCTTGGTCAAGCTGAATTCTAAAGAAGTTGACTTTCGCTTTTCTTATTCTTCTGTTGTATGTGTTCCTCACTGATCTTAAGCATTTTAGGAGTTCCAAGGAGGGAGAGGATCTCCAAGTTCTTTCTGCTGATCTTAGATTGCGTCTTTCAGAGTTCAAGTTGTCATTAAACCAGGGTTTAGAGACTTTAGTGGATAGATTTCTTTGTTGAAGGGGAGCGATCGAGTCAAGGACTTCCAATATGGAAGTATTGTAGAAGTCTGTGAGGTGATGGACATCCACTATGTCGGGTCTGAGGAGTCAAGGTGTTGTTACAGTGGGTGGATAAATTGTTGGGGGTTAATATCACGAAGATTTCTTTTCCATTGTTTGTTTTCTTTGGTTGCACTCTCTTCGGGGTCACCACTAAATTGATGAGGAAGGTGATGTGGTAATGGTCTGTCTAATCACAAGGGCTAATGGACTCCAAAGTGATGTTGTCCATCTTTGAAATGATAAGGTCCAAGGTCTCTCCCGTGTTGTGAGTTGGACTGTCACAGATTTGGGTCAACTCGTGGTCTGATAGAAAGGACTTCAGGCTGTTCACTGCCTGGTCATTCGGGTCATTCCAGTGGACGTTAAAGTCTCTGAGGAAGGTCTGGGACACTTGAGGGTTATCGTTGGTTGTGATGACCTCCATGATTTGTTCAATGAACAGCAAATTATCACCAGGAGGGTGGTAGAAGGCGTGTAGTTTACAGCTGGGTTTCTTGTTGCTAGTGATATTGATGCAAAGATATTCACATGCAGGCAGGGCACTTCTGACTGAAACACAGAGAGGGTGTTGCGGTAGATGCAGGCTATTCCCCCACCAGATTTCTTGGGTCTATCTAGTCGAATGATCCTGTGACTAGGGGGGACTGACTAGTAGATCTATAATAAGATGAGATGAGCTGTTTAACCAAGTTTCAGTGAGGATAACGATATCAAACTTATGTGTGAGGATGAGGACGTAAATATCGGCTGCATGTTTATTTGCCGATCTGCAGTTGAGGAGCATACACTTCAGTTGGCTATTGGTGTGAGGAGAGGCTTCTCGAGATATATTAATGCGCTTGACGTTGTCATTGGTTACAGCTCTATAATTGTACCTAGGTCCTCTGTAAGGGTTAGCCTGGATGGTTTGGATTTGATCCAGACCGGCCTTATTGGTATTGGTATTTTTCTTGGGGGGGTAAGAGAGGAGGAGGTTGTGGATAGCACTGTCCGATAGACCTTTGCTCAATCTCTTAGGTCGAGAGGAGGCGTTGGGGAAAGGATATTGTTTTCAAGCCAAGATTGGGAGTGTGGGGGACATGGGACGGTAGCGTATCTGTTTGGGAGTCGGTCCGAGTCATCAGGGCACTATTGGGTCTATGAGTGAGCCATAGCTCTGAGGTGATGGGTGTGAGTCTCTAGAGATCTTCCTTGAGATGGAGCAGGCTATTAACCATCTACCGCAAAAACTTCTGAATGGAATTACACCAAATTTGGCAGGAAGCTAGATTTTGGTCAAAAAAGCGCACTTTTTGTGATTTGGTGTAAAATTGTTCAGTAGTTTTTGAGAACTTAAGGTTAAAAAATATTTGTATATCTGGACGGTAGGGTTCGAAGGACTTTCACAAGAGTCCTGCGAGCTCAGTTTATTCAAATAGATTGTTCTGATTGACCTGGGGTCTTTTTTCCCTTGGGTCACCTCACTCCCGAAGGAGTTAAGCTCCTTTGGGAGTCGCAGCTCTGATTGGTTGGCAGCAACATGAAAGAAAATGTTGCGGAAGCCAGTACAGGATACCGGGGACTTAGCCCCCTGTCCTGAAGAAGCATGTGGCCCCCCTCCCTGATCCGATCATAGCCTCGGGAACCCTGTCCCCTGGGGCTCCGCATAATAATCAAAAGAGAGGGAGTGTGCAGCCCCCCTCTCCAAGCCGATCACGGCCCAGGGACCCCATCCTTCGGGGACGTGCATTAAAATTACAAGGGAAAATTAAAGGGGAGGGGGCACACAGCAGCCTCCCAGAGCCTCTTAAGGACCTCTGGACCCCATCCCTCAGGGCCAGCTCCGCTGTTGTGTCTCAGGAGCCCACCGCTGGGACACTGTTCCCTTGCCTGCAAGAGCACGGGCAAGGAACACTTGCCTGCTCCCACCTGGCAGGAGTTTTGAAAATGCTCACACTGGGTGTGAGCAGACATTTTTCCCTGCCCACACTCTGTTTTACATGCTAGGACAGTAATAAGTCAATATGACTTGACAGCATCCACATCATAATCCCCAAGCCGTTTGTCATTTCTGTCAGCTTTCCAGAGGAAAGAGGAAATTAGTTTACCAATATTCTAAGGGCTTCCTAAACATTTTGCTTTTTACAACACTTTGGGGCAAATTTACAAGGAAGTGGCAAAGCGCGGCGTTGGCCTCCTTGGCTTAACGCCACGCTTGTTCACTTCAGAAATGCAGAGCTGCACCGTATTTACAAGAATACGATGCAACCTTGCGTTTCCCCCGCCCGCTGGCGCTAATTTAGCTGTCTAGCACCAACGCAGACACCCTTGCACTATGGTGCAAGGGTGTCTGCGTTGAGGGGAATGATTGTTTATGTGCAGGAAGGTGTCCCTTCCTGCACAGGAACAATCTGAAATGCCGTTTTGTCACTTCTATGTGTGCTGCTTAATGCAGCACACACAGATGATTTGTGCAGGAAGGGACACCTTCCTGCACATAAACAATCAATGGCGTTTTGCTGTTTCTATGTGTGCTGCACAATGCAGCACACATGGAAACAGCAAAAACGAGGAGAAATTAAACATTTCTCCTTGTTACACCAGGGTAAGACCAGGTTTTCCCTGGTCTTAATTTTGGCGCTGCCCCATATTTACGCCACCCTTGTAAATATGTGGCAGCATCAAAATCAATGGGTGTTTCGGTGGAACGCACACCACAACACCTATTGCCCGCCCCTTTCACTCTAAGTATAGCGTGAAAGGGTGCCTTATTCACAAGGTGGCATTAAGCCACGTTAAGTGGCCTAACGCCGCCTTGTGAATAAGGCGAAGCCCCTATCCCCACACAAACCTCACTAAAAGTGACGTTCCTGTGGCGACAGGGGCTTTTAAATATGCCCCTTTGTCCAACATTGTTTCTTGCTCTGCCTGAGTTCCTATAAATGCACAGCTCTGATTGAAACTATGGGCCAGACTCACTATGCCATGGGCGCATCTCAACTAACCTTCATGTCAGCTCACACTTGAAGTTGCGCCAGCACGGCATGCGGTTAGATTCCAGTAAACCTTCTCTGACGGGCAGGCAGTGAGGGTGTCAGGACAAGAGAGCCATGCAAAATTGGCCAACACACAGATTTTTGGGGCTGAATGTATTCACAAGCTTTTTCATAGCCCATTTCCATCCTGGGCCTGGCTGAAGATTCACTCCTGTCAAGAGCAGAGTAAATCCCCATTGAATGTAAGAAAGGGTACCTAGCACTCCCTAGCTTGAGGGGGATTTGGTGGAAAAGGTTTGTCCGCAGTGATTTATTTTACCAGATGGAGAGAAAAATGTTATTGGTTGTGAATGTAAAATATCAAATATTTACACGTGTAAATGTACACCAGAACGTACATTTACACATCTGTATTTGGTTATGAATGTGAATCCTCTGGGAAGGCTGTGACTGTTGCAGGAGTAGCTCTGGAATTCCTTGTAAATTCCAAAGTGTGCAAATCTATCCAAGCGCTGAGGCACACATGTAAGACCCAATTTAAGATTTTTTTTATTATTAAGAATCAGTCCTGTCGTTGAAATGACCAGTAAATAAATATATAAGATGAATAGGAAAAGTAATAGTTGTGCCAACCTGTTTTAAAGAGCGCTTCATACCGCACTTCCGCTGCATCTAAGCGCTGTAAATAACGTGTCACTACTATTTCCCAGTATGCTTGCATTCCTATACGTGCACAGCTGGCCGGCTAGAGGTGGGCTGAACATACAAGCCCCGGCGGGCAGGACATGCGTGTTGTCTGAGAAAAAGCCCTTCGCAATTGAATCAGGAATTAAATTGGAAGAAAACGCGACGGCTGAGGCGCCCCTGCGAAGGGTGGCCACGGGTGCCGAGGTCATCGCAGTTGATGTGATCGCCACGTGGGCTGCAGATGGCTTTTATTGCCTGAGAGGAAGTTGCCACAGTAACCCGGGGGAATCAGTCTGCGTCTCAAGAGATCACGCCGACGTGATTTTTGAGAGGATTCCTGTTGTCATGTCCTGGTCTGAACCCAGGCGCTCCGAGGGAAGCGGAAACGAGAAATAGGCGCCGAAGTGGCCACGACAGCGAGAATCAAATGAGGAGCATTTCAAAGCGGATCAAACAGGCGCACTCAATTATTTTGGAAATTGACCTATGTACCAAGTGCACATGCATTGGTGCATCTGGACAGCTGCAATTTGCTCCTGCGCTTCTGGGGCATAAACCTACCGATCACTTCATCTCTCATCATCATGAAACCTTTTGGTGAACGTGGGCTTTATAAGTTCTTTGTAACATAACATAACATCGTCACATGTGCAGGGGGCGAGTGTGGCTTGGGTCTGAGCCAAGGCCGACTAGGGATCGGCCTCTGCTGCTTCATGAGCTTGGGAGGAGTTTTGGGGTGTGAACCCCTGCTCATAATTTTGTCTTCCTTTGTTCTAGCAACAGTAGGTGGCATCTGGGCCTTTTAAAGACTGTGTGGGCCCTGTTCCTGTCGGCAGCCTTGACTGCTTTTCTATTTCCTTTCTCCTTTATGGGGTGTATTTATTCAGCAGTAGTCACTAGCCCTGCCTTTACATGAACAAATATAAATTCAAATGGTGCATGGCTACTGCTTATGTCAACAATTCCGTTTTTGCCCTTGTTTGGAATCCTTTTCACTCATTTGGGGCGAGGATGTAGCTTAACGGCTGGAGCGGCCAACTTTGAAGCTGGGGAACCAGGTTCGAGTCTGGCGGGAGGCTCAAACATCCTGTGATTCTGGGCAAATCACTTAATCTCCCCGTGCCTAAAAAAACTAGTATTTGCAATGCAATCGGTCTCGCCTTTTGGACCTCTTAAGCATTTAGCCATGTCCCTCGTTCCTTGTTACTTGCTACTGCCCCACACCTGGGCTGCCTACTGCCCATTAGGCTTCAGCACAAGAGCATACTTGCCTGGTTGGCAGGTCCTAGTCCGCCACTCAGATCTTTCTCCCCCTAACCCCCAACCCCTGCACACTTATGGTACCTTGGACCTAAAACCCGTCAACTCTGCTGTTGTCATCAAGCCCACAGTAGACCCGAGTACCCCCTTGCTTCCATGTGCCCCTTCCCTCCTTCTCCCCCACACCCATCAAACCCACATGAGAAGGTCGCCTAACGAGGCACCTTTTGTCAAGAAACAAAAACTGCAAGCAAAATCTGTCCTGCAGCAGTATCAGAAAAGATTCACTGTGCTTCGGGTGAAGTCAGGCAAACTCAGAAATCTTCTACCGCCTTTGCCGAGTCAAAGTTGAAACGTTGTACACCCTTACTCTCCATCTGTTGAATCTCGGAATTCTCACGGATGACGTTATGCTCCGGTATGTGGTATTGTGGCGCTGCAGCAGGGTTTCTAGTGTTTGTTACTGAAAGACATGTGAAGAGACGTGAGCCATATGCTTTAAGTGATTGTAGGGTATTATTATCTCCTCTAGACTTTTAATCCTGCCAGTCCACTGTTGTCATGTCACCATGCAGTAAGGGATACAGGGGACAAGGGGTCAATGGTGGTACCCATCTCACTCTCTGGTACAGAGTAGTCATGTGAGTACGGATATTGCAACATTGTGTTTCTGTGCAAGTCAGTGTGGCAGACACAAGCAGCCAGAATGGGGCAGCCCAGGGAATACGATTGACAGTGAAACCTTCCTTTTGTGGAGTCGATGCACTCGTGATGATTCTGCAGTGACATAGCAAGTACAATGCAATAGGCATTGCATTACAGAAAGTATGAGCTATTTGAGTTGCATTACTATTTGTAATAGCTCAAACTTTCAGTAATGTGAGACATATTAGACTGTCGGATTATAACGCGCCCGTCAGTGATGCACTTGGGCAGCGGCTAGAGTGCTCCCTGCCTCGGCTGCAGTGCCTCACCTGCATGGCCTCCTTCCAATGCTGGTGGCTATAATTCTTGGTAGCTGGTTATGGAGGCACCGGCAATCCAGGAGGCGAAGACAGCACCAGTTTACAGACCCAACAAGGGAATCCTGGACAAAAGTGAGGGGTAGAGCGCAGAAAGGGGCGGGGCAACAAAAAAGCTTGTGCTATTGCTCAGTGCACTTGTGTGCGAAGAAGACACCTTTCTGCGTGCGCGCTTTGCAAAGTGTGAACGTTTTATAGAGATGTGGCTTGGGGAAATGGGTTCAAGTTTCGGCGTGGGCTCTTACAAAAACATGCCGATGGTCACAAATTGTTTTAATTAAATTTAAAGCATACCCAATATCATTGTGTAAACAAACGTTCGGGGAGCAAAAGAAAACCAGCTGGAGGGGGGACGTGCACGGAACAGACAGCACACTGGGACGGCATTGGATTAGCAGGAAACAAAGATGCCGTGTGTGACGGCAAAGCTGAAGCCGTGACCGTCCGCTGGGGATGCAAGAAACAGCGCGTGAGCATTTAATTGAAAAAAAAATGGCGTGCTGAATGTAAACAAAGCACGTCGTGCCTGCAATAAGAGAAACTCAATGAAGAAAATAGTGCTTACACGAAGGCGTACCGTGTAACAACCAAAGTAAAGAGGCCAGTTGCCATGGGAGGTTACAAATGAAGACAAGGCGGTACTAAGGAGGGACTAACAAGCCTATTAACCAATCAGAAGCCTGCATTTACGAAGGACAATGGCACAAGTCAATGACAAATATGGGCGGAGAGTGGGCGTGGCTTCTCTTCCATACTCTACTACAGCAGATCACCAGAGCAGCGCATGCGCGCTGGCTCAGGCTCGACCTAAAAATGAATATGTCCACCTGTAATGCAGCTGGTGCTCATGTAAAGTGCTCTGATACTTTCAAGTCGAGTTTGCGCTATATAAAACTGCAAAATAAAAAAATTGCCAGCATCTGTGCCCGGCTTAGGTCCCCATGTGGATTACAGGGCCCTCTCTGATAACCTCCCTTTTCGGTGCTCAGGTACACATCATCCTGCTGTCCTTGTGGCAAAACTGGTTCGTCCTTAATACAAATACAATTTGCACATAACTTCACCTGTCACACCGCCATGTGCTGCGTCCCATAACGATAACCGTACCTCAATGGTCTTTCATGCTCGACATGAAAACAATTCCCACATAGGTTATAAACAAAAACAACACTCATCCAACAACAGACGCTATACAGGGTAACTGGCTATCCATGTTGGTAAGTGCTTCACTGCCCCAAACAGCGAAAGTAAGCACTATAAAACGCTGAAATACAATACAATACTGCAGCATCACTTCAGAAAGAGCAAGGAGTCATACTGAAATAGGAGTTTTCACTCAAATCAGAATTACTAGTTGTTTGCAAATTCCAAAATTTCTTTCATGCACAAAATTTGCAATGAAATAAATACCAGTTGGAATTTGTACAGTAATAAACAACTTATTCCAACTTTTACAGCTTAGAATGGGTGAACACATTAGGTATTAGTGCATTATCGCTGTTCCTAAAAGAGGAACTCTGAATGGATAGATAATACCACACAGGTTTGCACCAGTGGTCGCAGATGGAGGGCACCAGCACTCATTTTTGGGGACAAGAGTTTTTTATTTAGCAGCTGACTTTGACCCAAAGCAACAGAGAGAAAGGGAGAAAAGGGAGAAAGGAGGAGAGGAGAAAGATAAAGGTAGGAAAACGGTGGCAAAGGGAACAAGTATTGGAAACGCCAAAGCCAAGAGGTCTGTCTTTGGCTGCAGAGCTAGTGGTTTTGCCAATGCTTGTTTTTCTCTGTAGATTACTATAACTTTACTGTTCGAGGATGGTAGACATGAGTGACAGGGACATTTCAAAATCAATTTCGGCGGGTATAATCAGCATTTCATCCTTCTGAGGTCAATACAATTAGTTGCATGGCAATAAATATCAGTTAGTGGGGAGTATTTGCTTTATGTTAAAATGCTGACACAAAGTGTGTGGTGTAGGTTCGCCATTGTCTTTTTATGGTTTGTCAAATACCTCTGGAAAAGCCAGCATATCTGGCTTTAAAGGGCTACAGCCTGTAATCAGCATTTGTGCATGCCTGAGTTTGCATGTTTTGCACATTAATGCCAGACCTATTGGCTTTGCTGGTGGGACTTCACAAACCACAAAAGGACAGTAGCAAAGGTACTTTCCGCTGAATAACAGAAATGTATTCCTATACAATTCGGTGGTGCTCATAATTTTGACCTCAGAAGGATAAAAGATTAAGTGACTCCATAGGAATTCGAATATGTGACCATGAAGTCAATCATAGATTTCTGAAGTCCATACATTAGTCCACTGAGCAGCACTACCCAGTTTTTTTGTGTGCCACCTGAGCTGCATGGTGCAATGAACTTAAACATCAGCAGTATCACTAATAAGCCTAGCAAAAGTAAAAAGAGAAATGCAAAAGCCATATTTCAGCTGACTAAAATGCTCCACCATGCGATCTGACAACATTGAACAAGTGGCAGCAGTAAACTTTAGTGCACCCTAAAGGCATGTTTAGGCTCATTCTGACTTAGAAGTAGCCTTTATTATCTTTATTTGCAGTTCCGTGAAATAGTGTTATTTATTGCTCAGAGAAAACAAGCATGAACACAATATAGGTCTGCCACAGCCAACATTGCAATCACATTGAACTTGATGTAAATATTTTTAAAAGACAACGGAATGATGCAATTTCACAAAGTTTACATTTATTGTGTATTCACGTGCTTCCTCAAACTAGCACTAGCGTTTGCTTTTGCAGAAATTGTATTTACTGTTGGTTTACTATTGCTTCATGGATGAATAAATAAATCGCAAATAAACACAACCTTGTAAATTAGGGGTCCCATGCATCAACTAAAATGCCGGTCCCAAACGGGCCGATTCGCAGAATCGGCCCCTTTGCGACCGGTATTTTGGCATTTGGGATGCATCAACCCAAATGCAAATTCGCAAAATAGGTAATCGCAAAATTTGCGATTACCTAAATTGCGAATGCATTTAGGGAATCGCAAATTGCGACTCCCTATTTGGAATGAAACAAGCCTTTCCTAAATGTGACTTCGCATTTAGGAAACTAATTTGCAAAAACTTTGAAAAATGCACAAAAGTGCTTTTTTCAAAGTGCCATGTGGCTCACACACATGCCCTTAGGGCATGTGTGTGCGCCACATGTGTGTGCGCCACATGTGCACACATGCCAATTTTGGGAGTGCATCAGGGTGGCTTTTTGGCCCCCTTGTACCCTTGAAATTGCATGCGCAATTTGCAAGTACCTATTTGGTACTCGCAAATTGCGGATGCAATTCCCATTCATTCCTATGGGCCACTAGGCCCATAGGAATGAATGGGAAGCTATTCCTTAATTGCGAATCGCAATTTGCTATTCGCAATTAAGGAATATGTATGAATCGCTAATATTTTAGCGAAACCTACTTGCATAGGCAATTGCGATTCCATAATCACTGATAATGTAAGGTCCAGGACCAGCTCTGTGATCTGGAGGGTGCACCAAGTGTGCCCTCATAGTGGGCTTTAGATTACTGTGCCTGCCCTGGGTGCATCGCCTAAAGCAATGGTTGCAACATACCGTGTTTTGTGAATCTTTAGAAAGACTGGACCTTTTTCTCTGTGTCAGAGAGAGTGCAGTCTACTGACTACTGTCATGTGAAGCTCTGCTGTTACAGGAATGCTGATCCTTGTGTTGACGTTCTGTGTGGTTGTCGAGTGTGTATAGTGTATAGTAGCTTCATGGTAGTAGTGTGTGCTATGAGTCTCATTACTGGGACCCTTGGTATCAATTTTGGATGCCCATAGCATGGAACACGATGAGTGATGAATGCAGCCTCCCTTCGCATTGGAAACGTATTGCCTGCATTCCTGTGGTTGGAGGGTGGAGACTCAGACGTTGAAGTGAGGGAGGATGGAGACAGAGCTCCTCTTAGAAATGTAATGAGGAACTGGTTACAAAATGGCTGCTGATTAGTTCTTCCTGAACACTGCAATTTAGTAGATGGTAGGGGTTGTTCTAGGCAGGACATGTCCTTATGTCTGTCCCTGATTACTTCTGCAGAAGGCTGATGACAGCCAAGTGCAGAGTTCTCGCACTTCTTTTGCATTCTTGTTTGGATACTCCTGTTTGGATTCAGAACCATTGCTACCTGCAGTGATGCATAAATTTGATCTCACCTTGAGATAAAGTAGGAGTGTATCATATCTATGATAGCCAGCACTCAAATGTATTTTGAGTGAATAATGTACTAATAGGTAAAGCTGGAGTACCGCTTATATAAAGTGCTTCACGTATAACAGATGCAGCTTATAAATGTGTGTTTAAATTATGACTAATAGAGAAATCTAATGTACTAATTTATTAATGATTAGGAGAAATTTATAGACATGAGATGATTGAGTGAAACTAATGAAATGAAATATGCATACTATTGTTTGGGAGATTTAGGTGTAACTCGATATCATGTTCGCTTGAGAGTATTTTATTAATACTTCTTAATAGTTTTTATATTATTCATGTGATATAAAATTTCAACCTAGTGCACTTGCTAAAGTTAGCTTTAATTTGAGGCCTCACGTGTATTTTAGTTTAACCTCATGTATTATTTCATTCTAGCCTAACGTTATGTTTCAGTGCAAACTCACGTTGCATCCTCACGTTCTGATTGTGTTTAACCTTCACTGTGGAATGTTTTGTTGCATTTTGTTACCACTACAGGTGTGGATAAAGCCTCATTAGTTAGCATAAAGGAGTTTTGTTTTAATAGATAGCAAGGTATGAGAAGATGGAGTTGGCAGAGATATTCGTGGTAATGAGTGAGGAGAGGAGTTCCCATGGAGGAGGATAAGAAAGGCCAAGGACGAACGAAGTTGTATCTTATTGATGTGGGAAAGGAGGTGATAGTGTCCAATTTGTGCCACAGGTTTGGGAAATGTCCTGGGAAAGGAATCCTGTGGGACTGTCTACCTTGAATGCAATTGATAGTATGCTGTGCTTAGTGAGTGAGAGCATTCATTCTGTCTTTTTCTCCTCTTAGGAGAGACATCTTGAGACTTCATAGGGCACAGACCTAGGCTGTGCATATGTTGCTTTATGCTACTTGACCGAATGCTTGGAGTGTTTCTACTGAAGACTCCATCAGCTGACACCTTTCTTCTTTTATTTACATTTGAATTGACCAAATGCTTATTAGAATAGTTGTTCCCCAATTGAGTAGTATAGGGAAAGACAAGACTGATGCTTTATTTTGAAAACCAATTGATGCAATTTAATTCACAATTCTTTTCCTAATTTTCTGTTTGACAATTATTTATTTGGTAATATTCTTCCTTCTGTATAGGGTAAATCTCTTCAGGAGATTTGCCCATGTTTTGTTTGTTCTGTACTTCTATAGTCTTATGCCGAGATTGGTCTATGTAAACTTATTTCTGAATTTATGAGTAAAATCTCACTAATCCCATTTTGAGTTGTAGTTTGGAATAATGTGTGATCCAATTGGTTGCACTGTCTGGGAACTTTTTGATGACTGATAGTGTTCTCCCTTTACCTCTCATGCTTTCAATAAAAGATCATCGCATCTGGGCAAGAGTGTAAATGGGCCGGAGCTCTCACAACTGGTAACAGAGCTCCAACAGTAGGTAGCAGTGGGTGAGATCCAACACCTCCGGTGAGAGCCATCAGATTTGCTCAAAGGCTGAGCATGAAAAATCACCTGAAAATGAAATTTGAAAGGAAAACAATACAAACCGAGTCTGAAACCTGACACATGGGATGTACATCCCATGTCTGGAAAATATGTCTAAAAATGAGATACTAACCGCCTATTCTGATCGATTTCCAAGTCATTCTTCACAAAGGAAGAGAGTGCTCTGCGGAGTCAACAGAGAGCTACTGTGTACCCAGGTCTGGTGGCTGAATGACAGACAGTTTCCCAGAGGCGATGGGATATCACCAGAAGCCATCACAATGGGTTGGAGAAGCTGAAGGTTTGCTTCACACTTCGAAGCTTGCCAGCCTGCTCAGAGAGGGAAGGAGAGAGCCAGGCCCTGCAGGAGGAGAAATTGTCCTGTAGGAGAAGTCAGCTATGTTCTCTGCATGAGGAACACCCAGAGCTGCGGACTGACCAGTGCTTAATTTAAGTCGGTGGATTCTGGCGCTCGGCACCAGCACTTAATTGTCAGCACCGGCACTTATGACAGTCTGCCACAAGGGGGTGTTGTTTGTCTGATTCAGGGATGAGCCCAACAAGAGTTGTTTTCTATTTATAAACAGCTAATACCTGCAGTCCAAGTTATACTTATTGCTTTGGGGGACTGGAATAGTCTGGACTGTCACACTTCTAGGAGTGTGATGGTTAGTATCTGTGTTTATACTGTCTTTGACAGCACTGGCAGGGGTATAGGGTGGTGCAAGCTGCAGTGGCCTCTTGAGGAGGGCCCTGGCACCTTTTGTTTTACAAATTAAGCACTGTGACTGCCCTTGGGAGCAAAGCTGAAACTGAGTGGCATATTCTCAAGGACTTATCGCCGAGTCATTGGCACTTTAGCGCAGCAAAAGTGGCGAAAGAATTATCGCCCCATTCCCAAGCTGGTGCAAACTGACCACATCGCCAGTTTTCCAGCGATAGCTGCTGCAAAAAACATCGCCACGGATCAGAGTAACAACTAACACTAATGATATGCAGAGTAGGCGTTCCCGTGCAAAAACACACAAAAACACCACTTCGCTGCATTCACAACGACCAGCCAGATCTGCGATGCGATCCAAAAACAGGCGATAATGCGCGTTAGCAGCAGGGATTTAACACCTGCCTTTTACTGGTGTTAAGCAGGATGACAAACAGAAGTAGAAAGGGAGCCCAGCCCAGAGCCACATCTGAAGACCAACAGATGCCATGGAGACAATGATCGTGCAGCCTGGAGACCCAAGAGGGCCACAACACCCACCGCAACCACTCCCAGGCCCCCCCCCTGACTACCACAGAGGCAGCGCAGAACAGGACAGCGGACATTCCCAAAACCCACCAGCCTCAGAGACTCAACGCCAGAGGAAGTCATTGCCCACTACAGGCACAAAAGGACAACCATCCTCCGCATCCTGACCCACGTTGCCCACAGGCTGACGGTACCAACACGGCGGACAACCACCATCCCTCCGCAGACGAAGCTGCTGGCTGTGCTGCACCTGTTGGCCCCTGGTACCTCCCAAACAACAACTGCCAGAGTCGGAGGAGTCTCACGGCCAGCCCTATCATACGTCCTCACCCATGTCATGGATGCATGTCCACAATAGCAACGGCGGGCCCCTGTCACCGCACCACATGACAGTTCCAATTCGTAGTGTTCCTGCGCAACCAACCCCAACGCCAGCCGTTGCCAGACGCCACTGTGCCCCAGATCCAAAACTGTAGTAACCGAAATGGGGGTGTGCACGGTCATGAAGTCCAGTAGTCAACAGTAGTGTAAAAACAGTCCTTTATTACAAATACAACAATAAACAATACGAAAAGCACAGCCAACGCCCAACGGGGAACTTCATCAGGGCAACGTGTGGATTCAAGTAACTGCATATGCTGCGGGAACTCCCCAATACCATTCCATACTCCGGAAGTCAGTATCCAGAAACCTGTTGGACAAATGGTGACAATGGTCAAGCGTCCGTATAGTCACAAACCTAATCTGGTACAGTGTATAGCACTTGGACAAACCGGAATGCTCACAGGAAAGACAAATCCTGCAAAAAAAGACCGTAACAGAAGTACGTGTGGTCGTAACCTTTGTAGGAAAGAAAAGGAAGGTTACGGTCACACTAACTTCTGTTACGGTCTCATGAAGCAGGATTACTCATACCTGTAAGCATCACGGTTTGTATCAGCTTGATACCCCTGCACCTTCACTCCCCCCACCCAGTCACGAGGGCGCCGCCGTGACCGGTGGTGCCTACGCGATCCTGTGCGCCTGCTGCACCCCAGCCCTGGTCCCCGGATCAGTCCGCAAACCAGCGATGAGTGCCCGCCCCTGCGCACCCAGGCCTCAATGCTCACCTGCCACCACCGGCGTCTCTCCAAGAGGGCCCACAACGTGCCAGTGCAACCTCCTCAGCCGATCGCTGGATTCCGCGCCACAGGCCCCCAACGCACCCTGCAGCACTGCACCACGGAGTCATGTCTGTGCAGCCTACTGCCCTCGGCGTACACTGCGGTCCAGCTGGGATCACAATTCAAATCGAATCTTGATTGGCAGAACGGCATATCGAGGCCTATGCATCATCGCAGGCTGCACACCCGCTCAGCTCTGGTGCCACTAACTCAGTGCACCTCAAGTCATCGCCACGTGGCGGTAGGCCCGTGCCGGCCTAAGTGCCTCGGATGCCACCGACTCTATGCTCCTCAAGTCACCGTCCCGTGGCGGTAGGCCCGTGCCGGCCTAAGTGCCTCGGATGCCACCAACTCTGTGCACCTCAAGTCACCGTCCCGTGGCGGTAGGCCCGTGCCGGCCAAAGTGCCTCGGACGCCACCAACTCTGTGCACCTCAAGTCATGGGCCCTTTATGATTGAGTCTCGTCGTGCGGACGCCATCATGTCACCTCCGGCAGTGGGGAATGTGATGTGGTAGGGCCCTAGGCCCTCATGCATAAATAATGACCACACAGACACACTCAGCTAGATAGTGGAAATGGCCTCGGGCACGTGCGCCCGGCCCCTTTTATTGGCAGGGTCACATGTCCTGTGACGCATGTGCTGGATGGGTGTGGTGTGGGTGTGAACCAGCCCTCAGGGAGTGGCTGTGGCATGCTGACAATTAGACCTGTGATCAGCAGATCACTACAGGGAAGACCTGGGACATGTAGCGTTGTCGTCCCCCCCTGTAAACGTAAGCGGAGTGGGCTGGCCTGGCGTATGCCAGTCCAGCGTAGGGGTGTGAACGATGACCCCGGCGCTCTGGGCGTGGTTCCGTTCTGGGCTGGACAAGAAGGTAACTAATGCGTGTGTCTCTGATGTGTTGTCGGCGCAACCCGGTCTGCAATCGGTAATGTTGCACCCTGTGACTCAAGTCCCACAACATGTGCAACATGGACGTAAGGGGGAATCACTGACCCTACATTCATCCATACTTCCATACTTGAATGATCATAGACATGACACATCCGTGTTAATTTGATTGTTTAATGCACATTCAGTGGAGTGTTGTGGCTGGAGCAGTACAGGGCCATGCAAACCCCACTTTACATTGTTGGCCCGTGGAGGGCGAGCCGGAGTCCCTCAGGGAATGACAAGTACATCGGAAGAGGAAGAGTTCAGTCCGTAGTCTGATAGCTGTGTCATTGGTGACCAAACAGAATATGGCAGTCCATGTCGAGGTCCAAGGTGAGTGTCGCAGAGTGCATCGGGACAGTGGAAGGTGATGATGCAGAGGGCAGAACCAAGCAGAAACAGGAGAAGAATGCTACCGCTTCCTTACTACCAGTAAGGCAGATTCATCCGCATCTTCGTCCTTTGATGTCTCATGTGCCTCACATGTGGGTGGTGGTGTTTTCTCTGCAGCACTGTGTGGCACTGACACATCAGGGGCCGGAGGTGGATTGGCTGCCGCACTGTGTGGCACTGACACATCAGGGGCCGGAGGTGTATTGGCTTCCGCACTGTGAGGCACTGACACATCAGGGGGCGGAGATGTGGATGTCGAAGCAGCAGCAGCATTCATCTGCGCCAGACCTTGTGGCAGCAATGCCATGACGAGGATCTGCAGGGCATGGTAGATCCCAGCTACATCACGCTGGTGTGCAGCTGTGGCAGCCATTCTTTCTGCCTGCATCCGCTCCCTGTTCTCCATGATCCTCCGCATGTGTCCCAACTCCCGGCTGACATCGCTGGAGCCACTCTGACCAGACAGTTGTCCTTGTCTCAGAGTCAGGACTCCAGCGATGTCAGCCATGGATCGTTGGAGAGCATGGTGCGGACTGTGGGTGTCCGTTAGGGACTGTAAGTGGTCCCTGAGGGGACTTAGACACCCATGTATGGCATCGAGTTTGGCTGCCATGAGGTCGAACCCCACCCGCACCTGATCAGCCATCTTCTTCTGGCATCCTAACACATGGCGTTGGAAGGCCATGTGTTGTTCGTGGGGGTCCTGGGAGACAGCCGTGGTGGTGGGTGCTTCCTGCTGTGTGGTCTGTGCAGGGGGTGGGGTTTCCTCGATGCAGCTGGGCTGCCCTGCTCCTGGAGGTGGGGTGCCGAAGCTGTCCATGAGCCGTTGGAGGGCGTCGGTGTCGATGGAGGGGAGGTCCTCTTTATCATCAGTGAAGAGGTGTACCGTCTACTCTGCAGGAGGTGTTGATTCACCCTCTGCAATGTAAAGGGGAGATGCAGTTTAACATTGTTTTCACATGTATGTTGACGCATTGTACAGGTTTACATACAAACTGCATGACAATGTACATTGTGACTGTTTGGGAGGAGCTGCCTATTTGATGCGGGACAGTGGACATTTCGACAACATCACTGATGTGTGTTTGTACTTGTGCATGGGTTTGTTGTGAGATTAGTGATGTGTGGGGAGGGCCCCCTCTGGGCACATAGTCAATGGGGGCCCTACTTGCAATTTCTAGGTGTGCTGCAGTGTGCCAAGAGGATCAGGGACATGCTCCAGAGTAATCGTGGGTGTGCACTGTGCTATGCTTAATTGTGCATGTGTGCCATTGTGCCCATCTCCCCCCGTACCCCCAGTCCCTGGTTGTTATTCACCCTGTTGCTGTTGTGTCAGCTCCTGTCGAGCAGTGTCCGGCCCCCCAACTCCTGCCACCGTCTCCACACTGATGACTGTGGAGACCATTTCCTCCATCTCGTCCAGCTCCTCCTGTGGCGCTGGACTCCCACCTCCAGTCTGCATTGCTGCCTTCTGGTTGTTGGCGAGTTTCTGCTTGGTTTTGCGCTTCACATCATTCCAGCGCCTCTTGACCTCTTCCATTGTCCTCCTCAGCACTCCGATTGCATTCACCTTGTCCACGATGGACTGCCATATTCCATTTTTTGTCGCCAATGACACATTGGAGGTGACAAACAGTTGTTGATGGTATTTCATCACCTCCGTTATCAGGAACCTGTTTTCCTGCGGACTGAACCACGTCTTCCTCTTCTTCCTGTCCTTGCCCTTCCCTGACCCCGAGGTCCCGGCCTGGTCCTCCGGGGGCTTGTGGGGTTCTGCTCGTCCTCTGTTCCTGCTCTGGCCACCTCCATTGTGCTTCGCAGTTGTTTTGTTTTTGTTTGTGTTTTCTTTTCTGCTTTTGTAGTGATTTTTCCCGCCTGACGTGGGAATTGCAAGCCTGGCGCTGCTTGTCGCTGATTTTTCTATCGCGGTTGGGCCCATCGCAACTTTTTTCACGTTCGGGTTTCCTTTTTTATCGCCGTCGCGATAGTTGTATCGCAGACATTTGACGCGTTATAGGGAGACTATCGCATGTTACCGCCGTGTTGAGAATACAACGTTGACACAGAGTTATTTTCCCGCGATATGAAAACGTGCGTTAGCCTTTTTTGGTGATGATTATCGCACGTTCTTGAGAATATCCCCCTGAGTGTATTGTGAGGGCTCCCCCTGTCTCCAATCGTGGGCTCCACAGTGGACCATATATCGAAATCAAGCCAAAAAGTCATTCTGTGCTGTCTGGCACCCCCGTGATGGCCAAAGACTTGGTGCTGCTGCTGTCGACCGCCCCAGCGAATCCAGAGGAGGAGCTGCCATCACTGGTGGAACAGAAGCCGATCCAAGCCTGATGGCCACAACTGCCTGAAGAAGCTCCCTCTGTGGATGTGACGCGGGGGCATGTGAGGTCTCATTGGAGCAGTTCAGCTGTACAAAGAATTGGGGCATCATGGCTTTGACAAATGACATCAGGATGATGTTGACTTTTCTGTGGATGGGGAGATAATTCCATACCAGGGGTGCCTATACTGAGAAGAGTAAGTCTACCCTAGTGACAGAGGCAGATTTGGGTGCAACCAGGGGTGGAGGCTGGGTAAGTGCAGTGGACTGTGCAAAGTGTATTGCAAGGTCCTACTGTGATGGTATAGGGAAGCTTTCCCAGTTATGTATGTATGCATAAAATTTAACGTTTATAGATTTATATAGCACAGCTTCTCACCCGTGAGTGTATCCAGGCGCTGTCCATGGACGCGGGGAGATTAGGTGATGTACCCAGAATCACAGGATATTGCGCCGACGCTGAGACTCGAACCCGGATCCCCAGCTCCGAGTTTGCAGCTCTGGCCGCTGCGCCTCATCCTCTCCTGCATCTGAGATATAATGCGTCAAGCCAAGGATGGCTCGAGCATGGCTTGCCGTGCCATCACAAGGGGAATGCACCAGGACTCGGCTCCGGACCGTGCATTTTGAGGTCCTGCTGTCTTCTAATAACATGTTTATAAATACTAACATACAAGGCCTGACACGTTCCTTATTGATGCATTTATTTGGCACTACCAATAGATGGCGCCAAAAAACGTGTCTCAAACCCCAATATTTGGTCTTAAGTACAAGCTCCTTCGTAGGAGAGGCCCCGCAAAAGATTTCGCCTCCAGCCTCAAAAACTCTTCTGCCGTGCCTGCTACCGTGGGTCAAATGCCTGGCATCGGCCTGGCTCTGGGCCCCAGAACCCTGTTTATATGGCGTGACACTGCCGAGCACGGACGCCCTCTGTCTCGCTTCCCCACTGCCGTTTTGTGAAGAAAAAATGTAAAGTCTTCTGCTAAATTCACTGTTTTCCTCTATCCACCAAAATTGCAATTTCAAATAAAGGTAGAGAGTGCAGATATGTGTAGGTACAATAGCCTAGCTGAAATTCACAGAACCGTCCCACTGAAAGCCTGTCACCCGAGAGTAAGAGCCACCTCACCTTCTGCGACCCTATTTTCCTGTTAATGTACATTATTGCTTCTATCCAGCTGCAGGGCTTCGTCTGAAATAGTTTTGTTTGCTAGGTCACGGGAGGTCAGTAATATTATCATATAAATAGAGAGCTCTGCTTTCCTTACATTTAACTTAGGACTCTGGAGAACAACACAGATGCATTTTTTTATGTGTGTAGTTTGCTGGACTGTACTAATTTACCTCTTGTAAGAATACTATGTTGAAGTCAGCAAGTACAGTAAATTAGTATTCAATATGTGATTAATCCAGTGGTAAACAAGGAAACCTAGAACGTGAGTGGAAGTTTCTCCACTCCATGAAACTGTGTGATCCTGAGCCATCCACCATACCTCAAGGTGTCTCATCTTCCAGAAAAGCCATGATTTGGTGAGAACTCGGAAATGATGCAGTTCTGCGGAGGTGACATCTAGAAACCCAAACATAAATGGTGTAAAAGGCTATGATGTTATATAACAATATTACTGTGTTTTGAGTCACGTCAGACCTCTGGCTTGGAATTCCCTGAAACATAAAGGAACAAACTGGGGGCACATTTACAGAACTGTTACACTTTAGTAGTTGTTACCACCTCCTAAGGTTGACCAAGTGAGAGCAGTGGAGAGGTATTCAGTGTAGGTCCTGGAGGGGTTGAGTCGTAGGATAATCAGATTTAGATGTTTTGTATGCTATTTTACCATACTTATATATCCTGGAGCTGTGACATGGACCCATCCCTCCAGAACTTACATTAGATACATCTGGGGTGAGTGAGGCTTTACTTTCTGCTAGGGTCAGAGGCATCTCCACAAACTTCCACTCAACACACTCTTAAATCGTCATCTTGCAGGGGTAGAAGGGCTTCCCACAGTGTGTGACCGTGCGGGGTGCTCTCAAGTAATACCATTGCAGTGACTGCCACAAATGCATGCACACCTATTTGCCAAACCTCCAGGAGTAGAGCAAGAGACATCACACACCCTTTGATACACAATGACATCTCATATTTGACCCCTTTTACCACACTTATCTTTCAACAGTCTCTATTTGGCTAGAAAAAGGCAAGGAGTGGAAAATAGAGAAATTAAAATGTGACTTGTAGCCCTGTTTACTTTCTCCTTATGTAGTTTCCTTGATGCCTAAGGACAAGTGTAGCGGGGTAGTACCAGGCTAACCATAGGGTACACCAGAGGCAGCAGGTGCTACCCAAGGATTTTCTCATTTGACGTCTAAGTTCATAGTCGCTTTCCTTGGACCTCTCCAAACACCTCCTTTTGTGATGGTGGTTGGAACCGCCCTCTTGTATCTCATTCATAGAGCCACGGTAGCCGAGATCTCCGAACATGAGGGCTGAAGAATCAGTAGTGAATGTGGGAGGGACCAGGGCAGTGGTGGGAAAATGGGGACTAATTACTACTGATTGGATTGGGTGTGGTTAGAGAAATTAAAGGTGATGCTTGAGGGACATGCTAATACAAAACACACACCCACAAAAGGTCAAGACAAACCACTGATATTGCAACACCTGCCCTTAGAAAACAATGAAGGTGTGGGTGTAAAAGAAAACCCTATAGGAACTAATGTAAATACATTTAAATTAGTGCAACATTTAACATTATATATTATATATATATATATATATACACACATATATATGTATGTATATTATAGTGAGGAAATTATATTTTACATTATGAATAAATGTGATTTTTATACTTTTAAACTTTTATAAAAAGTTAATAAGATATTAAATTAATCAAATATGTCTTTTAACCAAGTTTATGGAATACTAAATAAAAATAAAAATGTTAGTGAGAGTGAGTAATATTTTTATTTTTGATTAAAAAGTAATATTTATAAATAGCATTAATATATTCAAATTGTGTTATTATTGAATACACGTTTAATTTGATGAATAAATGTGTTGTAAAATGTATTTTATTGCTTTCTGTTAAGTAACAAATATTTTAACTTATTTTACATTCTATATTCTAAAGTAAAATTGTTTAAAAAAATAACAATAATATACTGTAACAAGGGGACATCTCCACCCCGTAGGTGGCGAACTTCTCCAGCACGTGAAAAGTTACTAGTAGTAACCAATGTTCCCTGTATTTCTTCTCCACTTAGTGCGACAATGAAGGACCACTGTACATTGCATCCAAGGATACATCTGCCAAAGGCATACAATGATTTACTGTACAAGTGAGGGCAGAGCACCTACTATTAATTCAGTGTTGTATAGTTCTTCATCTGATTTTAAACTCTTTGGAAACATGGGCTGGTTATAGTACACCTTCAATATCAGCAGAGGCCGACATGTTAACAGGAATCAAGTTATAACCTCAGCAGAGACATCCAAAATATTTCATCATAGCAGCAATAAAAGTGAAATAGCCACCATACCTATGTTATCTTTTCTCCTCTGCAATGCTCATCTTTCAATTCTAGGGTTTTGTCTTCCATTCCATCGCTTATTTCAATTCTGACTTCACCCTCTCTATATTATGTTCCTCCCTCTCACTTCACCCATTATGCTTGTCTGATCTCCACAACCCTTGTGTTTTTCTCATTCGCCCATCAATCACTTTTCCTTTGTTTTTTCATTGTCATCTTGCACCTCCTACAAATCTGCGCATCTTCTCAAGTTTTGACTCTTCCGCTCCCTTCCCACCTTTTTAAATAACAACTGCCTTCTTTCCCCACTTCCTTCCACCTCCATCTTCTCTCCTTCCTTCCTATTGGCACATACAACACTACCACACTCTTCTTTTGGTCTTATCCTCTACTGCATTTCCTCCACTCAGCTTTTTCCATCTCCATGCACCTTTCTCGTCCACTGCGATTCTTTCCTCCATAGTCTGCTCTCCCTCCAGGCACATTTTCCACCATATATTGTGCTGTTTTTCTGGAACATCACACTGTTTTTCTAAGTTATGCAAAAGCACGATGTATGTACTTCTGCAATTTGTATTAGTTTAAGAATTTAATATATTTGTGCTGCGCAAGTTCTTTTATTAATAACAATATTAGTAATGTGTTTTCACAGCATTTTTTCTCCTGTTTGTTTTACCTGCTGTAAAAACACTTTCCTACTTCCTTGAAGCGCTTCTCTAGCACCTCTTCTGTCCTGCTGCTGCTGGGGGTTTCGACTCATTAAAGTCAGTGTCCATTTAGAGAATCTGGAAGGATTTAAATAAGGTTCGTTGCACCTGCAAGTGAGAGAGAATTGCACCAAACAGAAGGACGGTTTCGCGCCGATCCCGTCTTTTGTTTTCAAGTTGCTCACGAACAGCGCGCGCTTTTCGGTCTGGGAGAAAGCAGGCTGCACGCGCTCACCCCCCTTGAAAGCTTACAGGAGCTGAGGTAGTAGCTTTACACTTGTAAATTCTGTTGTAGGAGTCTCCACCATCTCATTTAAGGGGGTGTAGACATGGTGAATAACAAAAATAGTAGAGACTTACTCCTAAGTGTAGGAGTAAATATACACAGGAGTAAACATGCATGTGTATAGTTCCCTTTGTCAATCGGGCGTAATATTTATCCACATCTTGTCCCCAGGCTGGTGGTCTACTTTGCTTTTTCATGGTGCTGTGCGGGGTGATCTCCTCATTGCCAGTTTGTGATAATTACCTTAATTGTGCTGTTCGTCTGCTGCACCGGAAGCGTTAGTGCAGCCTCTCCTTGCCCCATCCCTCCCCCGCTGCTTTTAGTGTTTTAAGGTTGCTGCAGGGCGTTAAGTGCGATGAACATACTGGGGGGGTCTCTCAAAGGGGCGAGCCCGATGTAATTAAGGGCGTGGCGTATAAATACGTAAGCAAAAAATCTGTGCTTGGCATAGTGTGCCGCCCGACTGGTATTTTGCTGCTTCTCTCAGTGCACTGAGTTATATAATACAACAAGTATTATTACATCTACAACAAACCAGGACTATTGGCTTTGTCAATGGTTGTTAGTTGCATAAGCTGAATAAGCAACAACTATGGCTTCGTTGTATAGAATATTGAAAATGCTTCAGTTCTGAAATTATGAGACTGTGAAAAAACTATAGTGAGTCTCTTTGACATTAAATCAAAGGCAGTGAAGGGTGGTACTGCTGCAGAGTTAAGATTTTTTTTTTCACCCTGAGGATGAGGGTAAAAATTGAGAGCCCGATAGGGACCCGTCAGTGGCGTAGCTAGCCTGCGTTTGCCGCCCAGCAACGGCATTTAAGAGCGGGGTGGGGGGGTGTTGGTGATTTCCACGACGGCTGCCCCGCACGGCCGCAGGCAAGAGCGTTGGGGAGTGGGGGGCAGCCCCTAAAACTCGTGCCGCCCAGGTTGGACCAACCACCCCACACCCACCTTGCTACGCCACTGGGACCCGTCTCAGCACCTGCTTTTTAGAACTGCTGATGCTGAGCACTGGCAGGACCTGGCCCGCTTAAAGCCCTGGGTTGCTGCCTAGCGCACTGTTTGCTCCCCTTTACCAAGTGTCTGTTGTTCATTTGCGTGACTTCTCCAGGTGTAATAATCTCAAGTACTCATTTCCACAACGCACACTTTGCACAACAAAATATCTGCATCAACAATCTTGGCATGCACTTGCTACCGGCATACAATTATTTCAACAACTGCCAGCAAGGCTTTACTGAGTCATTGTGCCCACTATATTTGTGTCCCTATGTCTGGTGACATGTCTTTTTGCCACCTCTCTTCCTACTCAGCCAGCCTCTCCTGCTGAGATGCGAACAAAAGCACAAACTCACTATTTGCGCACGCTTGAGATGCTAGATAATATCTTAAGTAGGTGCTTATTTTTAAAGTTATTACTGGCACTGCTACCTGGTTTCAGTTTTATATCTGGCCTGGCATCAGCCACAACTGGGGTGGATGCCAGAAGTTTGCAGTTTCTCTGCATGAAGTTCATATCTGCTTGCTTTGCTGCAAGGAATAAGGGGAGTATTTGAAAACATCATAACATGGGAAAACACATCTCTGTTCAACCAGGCCATGAGTCACTCTTTCATTTGGCTTTGCACAGGTGGTACGCTAGGCCTTCAATTGACAGTCATTCAAAATGCAAAAAAAAATGATTTTGGCAAATTCTCTTGGCATTTATTATCTCGTGAAATGAGCTGTGTTTGTGGGCACACCGCTGATAAACACTAGCAGGGGAGAATTTTATCTTTAGAAAGGTGTTTTTCTTGGCAGGCTGGTGAGACAGATTGTGTGATTCCCTGACTCTCACATGTGCGCCTTTTCACAAGTCAGCAGAACAGTATCAGACTCCCTGCTAGTCCACGGTTTGTGGACTTGTAGTTGTGTGGTTGGACGTAAATGGCATTCCAGATTTCTACGACTACCTCTCACAGGAAACAAGCATTGGCAAAGCCGATGGGTCTGGACTTTTACATAGCTACAGTAACTCAATCAATTACTAGATGTCCTTTTTGAGTCAGAAGAAACAGTGTGAAGTCTTGTACAAGACTGGAACCCTTCAGAACTTTACTAGATGTCCCTCTCAAAACTGAGAAGCAATTGCTTAACAAGTCTGTCACAAAGCTGCAGTAACTCATGTTGTTACTAAATGTGCCTCTTGAGTAAGATGCAGCTGCTTCAAATGTGTTTGCAAAGTTGAAGGGGTGTGTCTTCAACATAAAAATGTACATATCCACTTTTGCTACTCTAATAAATTGTGCTAGATTTCAATTGCATAAGTAAATATGCCAATGCTGTTATATACTGCTGAATCAATATCACAAATTTCAATAAACGTCTTGACTACTATGGAACATTTGTGAAGACAACCGAGTATAAATACAGATAGATACAAGGAATCACTGGTTATGTCAAGAGCGTTCTACCGTATTGTTGGGAAACTGTTTTTTTGAGTGGCACTATATATGTGTCCCAGTAAAATGCCCATTGCCTTATGCTATGGGCTGTGTTAGGAAGAAGCAAAATCCAAGCCAATAAATTACAATATATATAGCAGACTATATATATATATATATACACACACACACACACACACACATATATATATATATATATGCACTAAAAAAACACAAAGGTTACAGGGACGTTATAGTTAGGAATTAGCATTTAAAAAACCTTAGAAATTCACTGGAAAAACCACAGGTTTTAGGGACGTTATAGTTAGGTATTAGCATTTAAAAAACCTTAGAAATTCACGGAAAAAAACACAGGTTACAGGCCTTATAGTTAAGCTGACATTTCGCTTGTACAAAACCAGAGAAATTCGGCCGTTATAGTTATTTGAGGTAATTATAACTCTCGCCCCCGCAATGCACTGCTGATGACGTCACATATTACATCACTCATGACATGGTCAGTGACATCACTGATGACATCACTGATGAAATCTCAAATGACATCACTGATGACATCATCCACTGACTGTGTGTTTCCCAAAAGTTTAAGAATATTTTATATATATATATATATATATATATAAATATATATATATATATATATATATACGCCAAGGTGTATTGATGAATGAATGGGTGTATGAGTGTCTGTATGGAAGATTCAGTGGGTGCGTGACTGACTGTATAAGTGAGTGACTATACGTGTCTCAGTGAATGTATGGGTTAGTGACTAATCTGTGTGCATGTCTGTATTAGTCTGTCAGTTGGTGTGTAAGTGGCTGCATGGGTTGGTGAGTAGCTACATGAGTGTCTATATGGGTTATTGATTGGTTGTCTGAGTACCTGTATGGGTGCCTGAGTGTCTGTGTGGGTGGGTGAGGGTGTGTGTGACTCCCTGCATGGATGTGTGAGTGGGAGAATCACTGGGTGTATGGGTTCATGAGTGCATCTGCGAGGGGCTGTATGGGTGAGTGAGTGTGTGCATGGCTGTATCGGTGAGTGAATGGATGTCTCAGTGGTACCTGGGTGAGTAACTGCATATGTGAAGGGAGGTATATGTGAGTGTTGGAATATATAAGTGACTGTATGTGAGAGTGAATAATTGTGAGAGTGGCTGTATGGATGAGTGTGTGCTTGTGTCAGTGATTGTACAAGAGAGTAAGTATGTGCTAGTCTGTATGAATAAGTGAGGTGGTGTGTGTATAACTGTATAGGTGAGTAAATGGCAGTGTGATTAACTCTTTGGGTGTCTGACTAGGTGTGTGAGTAACTCTATGGATGAGTAGGAGTGTGTGAGTGTCTGTATTGGTGTATGAGTGCATATATCAGTGGCTGTATTGGTGAGTGACTGCGTGTATGAGTGGCTGTATGGGTGAGTGAGTGGATGTGTGTGTAGACCTATGAATCAGTGAGTGGGTATGTACTAACTGGTATTGGTGTGTCTATGGTTTAGAGAATGGTAGTCTGAATTTTGGAGTGGGTGTACAAAAGGTTATATTAGGGTGTGAGTAGGTGCATCAGAGATTATGTGGACGATGTCATCAGTGATGTCATCAGTGATGTCACCAGTGATGTCACTGACCATGTCATGAGTAATGTAATATGTGATGTCATCAGCAGTGCATTGCGGGGCGCGAGTTATAGTTAGCTCAGCTAACTATAACAGCTGAATTTCTCTGGTTTTGTATGAGTGAAATGTCAGCCTAGCTATAACGTTCCTGTAATCTGTGTTTTATTCCTATCAATTTCTAAGGTTTTTTAAATGCTAATACCAAATTATAACGTCCCTGAAACCTGTGTTTTTTTCAGTGAATTTCTAAGGTTTTTAAATGCTAATTCCTAACTATAACGTCCCTGTAACCTTTGTTTTTTTTAGTGAATTTCTAAGGTTTTTTAACTAGCAGTCGCGTTTGCCGAGTGGTGGAGAAAGGGGGCTGGGCCTTCGACCAGCTCTCAGGAATTCTGCTGCGTAGGGCTTACAGAATGTACCAGGAGGACTTCTTGGCAGCCAAGGTCCCTCTGGAGCCAAGGTGACTTTATCCTCCAACTAGTAGTGCGCTGGGAGGCACAATATGCAGAATGGTGGAGAAAGGGGGCGTGGCCTCTGACAACTCAGCAATCCTGGTGTGTGGGACCTATTGGAGGTAACAGGAGGGGTAGTTGGCCCCCAAGGATGTCCTTGGGGGCCAACTACCCCTCCTGTTACCTCCAGTAAGTCCCACATAGCAGGATTGCAGAGTTCTGATAGCAGGCCACGCCCCCTTTATCCACCAGTCTGCAAACATGCGTCCTGGTGTGCTCTTAGTTGGGGGATGAAGTCCCCTTCGCTGCTGGGGGTCCTTAAGGGCCAACTAGCCTACCTGTTACCTCCAGTAAGCCCCACACAGTGGGATTGCTGAGAGGTGGTCGTAGGCCACGCCCCCTTTCTCCACCACTCTGCAAACGCACCTCCGGGCGCTCTTGGTTGGGAGATGAAGTCCCCTTTGCTGCTGGGGGTCCTTAAGGACCAACTAGCCTATCTGTTACCTCCAGTAAGCCCCACACTGTGGAGTTGCTGAGAGGTGGTCGCAGGCCACACCCCCTTTCTCCACCACTCTGCAAACGCACCTCCTGGTGCACTCTTGGTTGGGGGATGAAGTCTCCTTGCCTCTTGAGGGTCCCTGGGGGCCAACTAGCCCTCCTGTTACCTCTAGTAAGCCCCACACAGCTGGTTTGCTGAGAGGTGGTCAGAGGCCACGCCCCCTTTCTCCACCACTCTGCAAACGCGCCTCCTGGCGCACTGCTGCTTGGGGGATGAAGTCCACTTTAGTCCTGAGGCCCTCAGGATGCAAAGAGACCTCATCGACCCCCCGCAGTGCTCTGACATGTTTGCAGAGTGGTAGAAAAAGGAACGTGGCCTCTGACCACCTCTCAGAAATCTCACTGTGTGGGGCTTACTGGAGGTAACAGGTGGGCTAGATGGCCCCTAAGGACCCCCAGCAGCGAAGGGGACTTCATCCCCCAACCAAGAGCACGCCAGGAGGCGCTTTTGCAGAGTAGTGGAGAAAGGGGGCGGGGCCTCCGGCGAGTTGCCGACTTCCTTTTTTTATTTTGGGAAGGGGGTTGTGTGGCCCCTCTTCCCTTGACCCTTTTGGGCCCCGGAGACCCTGTTCCCCAGGGCCTGAGCCATTTTCTATTTTATTTAATAAAATTAAAAGGGAGGAGGGCATGGGGCACCCCTCCCGAGGCTAATTTTAGCCCCGGGGACCCCATCCCCTGGGTCCCGGCCATTAACATTTTTTTTTAAATTTCTTTTCAAGGGAGGGGGACCGAGAGGCCCCCTCTCCCAGGCCATTTTCGGCCCCGGGGACTCCATCCACCGGGGCCAGGACATTTCTTTTTTATTTATATTCTTTTAAGGGAGCGGGTCATGCGGCCCCCTCCTGGGCCATTTTCGGCTCCAGGGACCCCATCCCCCGGGGCAAGGCCAGATGGTCGGGGACCGCGGGGGGAGCCTGAAGGCCTCCGCGGTGCCGGCCAGCTCCCGCCTCCTGCTGGAGCCGGCATGGCTTTTTACCCCCAGAGAGCTGCTGACATGCAGCTCCCTGGGGGTAAAAAGCAAAGTGTGCTCGCTTTGAACAAGCGTGAGCAAAGTGCCTCGTAGCCCCCCGCATTAAATGGATAAGCCCCGGGGAGGTGGTGGTCACCGGGGCTGAGTGGGCCCACGCGGGCCCCTGTATCTTTTTAATCATAGCCCCTGTGACCTTCCCACCCGGGAACTTAAAGAAATCGAAGCTCGGGAGACCATTTTTTAAAAATGTTCAACCGGACTCGCGGATCCAACGCGAATCCCGCCAAAAATTAAAAAAACAAATGCTTTTTTGGGCCCTAGGGACCCCCTGAGTAGGCCTAACTTTTTTTTACCTTTTTTCTTGTGACTCGGTTCAACTGAGTCACAAGATGGCTGCCAACACTTACTGGTTTAAAGTGTTGCAGCCAATCAGATCGCAGGCTCGAGATCGGGAGGGTTTGCGGATCCTCCGTGGCCATACTTGTATATCTGAGAAATCTTTAAATGTCTGAGGAACTACTGAACGGATTTGCACCATTTAACAAAAAGAGTGCACTCTGGACCAAGAGCTACCTTTCTCTCAAATTTGGTGTAATTCCGTTCAGGAGTTCGGGCTGTAGCTGTGTCAACAGTTTCCTATTGAAATTAACATGGAGAAAAAGCGTTTTGGGACCCCCCCTTTTTCTCAGCCCCTGTTTGACAAATCACCCCGAAACTTTCAAGACAGCAGCTGACCTGACCACCCCATTAGTTTTGAAAATTTCAAAAACGCTTTTCCTATGGAAACAAGGTCCTAACTATGACTACCTACTGCCGTCTGCCAGTAGGTAAAATAAATATATATATATACCGCCGAACTTCCTGCATTGGTCCCGAACACATCCACCTCGCGGGGTTGGTGCCGGGCACAACGGGCGCAGTACCCGTCATCTATGAAACAATTCTGCTCGCGCAGCAGCGCTAGCAAGAACACCCACACTCCAGGGTGATTTCTTACAAATTTATTTCAGCTGACGTGTTTCAACTACTAAGGTCTTTGTCAAAGCATAAAACAAAATAGGAACAAGCAAAATCCAAGCCAATAGATTACAATATATATCACAGATAATATATATATTTGTATATATATATATATATATATATATATATATATATATATATTCACTGAAAAAACCATAGGTTTCAGGGACGTTATAGTTAGTTGGACATTTCACTCGTACAAAACCATAGAAATTCCCCGTTATAGTTAGTTCAGCTAACTATAACTCACGCCCCGCAATGCACTGCTGATGACGTCACATATTACATCATTCATGACATGGTCAGTGACATCACTGATGACATCTCAAATGACATCACTGATGACATCATCCAGTGACTGTGTGTTTCTGTAGAGGTTAAATATGTTTTATATATAGGCCAAGGTGTATTGAAGAATGAGAGGGTTTATAAGTGTCTGGATGAAGGATTTAGTAGGTGCGTGACTGACTGTATAAGTGAGTGATTAAATGTGTCTTACTGAATGCATGGGTTAGTGACTAAACTGTCTGAATGTGTGTATCAGTATGTCTGTTGTTGTGTAAGCTGCTGCATGTGTTGGTCAGTAGCTACATGAGTGTCTATATGGGTTATTGATTGGTTGCCTGAGTATTTGTATGGGAGACTGAGTGTGTGTGTGGGTGGGTGGGAGGTGTGTGACTCTGTGCATAGATGTGTGAGTGGTTGATTCACTGGGTGTATGGGTTCAAGAGTGCATGTGGAAACAGCTGTATGGGCGGGTGAGTATGTGTATGGGTGTGTTGGTGAGAGATTGGATGTCTCAGTGTACATGTCCAAGTAACTACATATGTAAAAGGCAATGTATGTGAGAGTTGGAGTATATAAATGACTATACGTGAGAGTCAGTGATTGTGAGAGTGGCTGTATGGATGAGTGTGTACTTGTATCAGTGATTGTATAAGAGAGTAAGTATGTGTTAGTATATGTTTGAATAAGTGAGGTGGTGTGTGTATAACTGTATAGGTGAGGAAATGGGAGTGTGATTGATTCTTTGCATGACTGACTAGGTGTGTGAGTAACTCCATGGATGAGTGGCGGTGTGTGAGTGTCTGTATAGGTGTATGAGTGCATATGATAGTGTTGTATTGATGAGTGACTGTATGTATCAGTGATTGAATGGGTGAATGAGTGGATGTGTGTGTAGACCTAGGAATCAGTGAGTGCGTATGTAGTAACTGGTATTGGTGTGTCGATGGTTTCGAGAATGGTAGTCTGTATTTTACAGTGGGTGTATCAAAGGTTATATTAGAGTGTGAGGAGGTGCATCAGATTTTGACGTGGATGATGTCATCAGTGATGTCATCAGTGATGTCACTGACCATGTCATGAATGATGTAATATGTGACGTCATCAGCAGTGCATTGCGGGGGCGCGAGTTATAGTTAGCTGAACTAACTATAACAGGGGAATTTCTATGGTTTTGTACGAGTGAAATGTCCAACTAACTATAACATCCCTGAAACCTATGGTTTTTTCAGTGAATTTCTAAGGTTTTTTAAATGCTAATTTCTAACTATAACGTGCCTGAAACCTATGGTTTTTTCAGTAAATTTCAATGGTTTTTTAAATGCTAATTTCAAACTATAAAGTGCCTGAAACCTATGTTTTTTTCAGTGAATTTCAATGGTTTTTTAAATGCTAATTTCTAACTATGCCTACAAAGTTAGGACATGTGAAGAAAGAGGAAGAAAAGCGCAGAAAGAAGCAAGACAAATGCAGAAAGAGGCAACAGAAGTCCAGAAAGACGAAGAAAAGTGCAGGAAGAAGCAAGAGATGTGCAGAAAGAACCAACAGAGGAGCAGAAAGTCCTCCTGTGCCCCCAACTTTTTAGTGACGGGTACTGGTGGTAACTGACTCTAAATAACCAGGACCGGAGCCAGTGCTATGCTAAAAGACATTTAGAATACAGTGAAAACACCTACATACACTAGGGAACACTATGCGTTGGGGTACCCCTGTAAATTAGCATGACCTCCTCTGTATTTGCTATGAGTTAGTGCCTGGGTCATTGCATGAGTACATGAGTAGTGACTGGATGATTAGAGTACTGCAAGGACAGTGCATGGTGAATTTATAAGTGCCTGGGTTTTGGCGGAGTGATTGGATAAGTACATGGTGCGCGCTGGGTGATTGGAGGAGTGCATGGGTAGTGACAGGGCGATGGCTGGACTGCATGGGTACTGCTCAGGGTATTGTAGCAGTGCATGAGTTAGTGCATGGGTCATTGCATGAGTGCATGGGTAGTGACTGGATGATTAGAGTGCTGCAAGGAGAGTGCATGGTGAATTTATAAGTGCTTGGGTTTTGGCGGAGTGATTGCATAAGTACACACATGTCACATCAGGCCCAGCCCCTCCCTTCACCACTGTGCAAACGCGCCCCTGGCGGGTTCTTTGTTGGGGGATTAATTTCCTTGAATCCTGAGGGTCCCTGGGGCCAACTAGCCCACCAGGTACCTCCAGTAAGCGCCACAGAGCTGCGTTGCAGAGAGGTGGTCAGAGGCCACGCCCCTTTTACACCTCTCTGCAACGCAACTCTGTGGCACTTACTGGACATACCTGGTGGGCTAGTTGGCCCCAGGGACCCTCAGGATTCAAGGGGACTTAATTCCCCAACTTAAAACGCGCCACAGGGCGGGTTTGCACACTTGTCACATCAGGCCACGCCCCCTCCCTGCACCACTGTGCAAACGCACCCCCTGGTGCGTTGTAAATTGGGGGATTAAGTCCCCTTGAGTACTGAGGGTCCCTGGAGGCTAACTATCCCACCAGCTACCTCCAGTAAGCGCCACAGAGCTGCGTTGCAGAGTGGTGTAAAAAGGGGGCATGGCCTTGGACCACCTCTCTGCAACGCAGCTCCCTGGCGCTTACTGGAGGTACCTGGTGGGCTAGTTGGCCCCCAGGGGCCCTCAGGATTCAAGGGGACTTAATCCCCCAACATAAAACGCGCCACAGGGCGTGTTTGCACACTTGTCACATCAGGCCCCGCCCCCTCCCTGCACCACTGTGCAAACGCACCCCCTGGAGCATTGTAAATTGGGGAATTAAATCCCCTTGAGTCCTGAGGGTCCCTGGGGGCCAACTAGCCCAGCAGCTACCTCCAGTAAGCGCCACAGAGCTGCGTTGCAGAGAGGTGTAAAAAGGGGCGTGGCCTCTGAACACCTCTCTGCAACGCAGCTCCCTGGAGCATGCTGGAGGTACCTGGTGGGCTAGTTTGCCCCCAGGGACCCTCAGGATTGAAGGGTACTTAATCCCCCAATTTACAATGTGCCAGGGGGTGCGTTTGCACATGCTATGTCAGGCCCCGCCCCCTCCCTGCACCACTGTGCAAACGCGCCCCCTGGCGCATTGTAAATTGGGGGATTAATTCCCCTTGAGTCCTGAGGGTCCCTGAGGGCCAACTAGCCCACCAGGTACCTCCAGTAAGCGCCACAGAGCTGCGTTGCAGAGAGGTGTAAAAAGGGGCGTGGCCTCTGAACACCTCTCTGCAACGCAGCTCCCTGGCGCATACTGGAGGTACCTGGTGAGCTAGTTTGCCCACACGTACCCTCAGGATTGAAGGGGACTTAATCCCCCAATTTACAATGTACCAGGGGGTGCGTTTGCACACTTGCTATGTCAGGCCCCGCCCCCTCCCTGCACCACTGTGCAAACGTGCCCCCTGGTGTGTTGTAAATTGGGGGATTAATTCCCCTTGAGTCCTGAGGGCCAACTAGCCCACCAGGTACATCCGGTAAGCGCCAGAGAACTGCGTTGCAGAGAGGTGTAAAAAGGGGCATGGCCTCTGAACACCTCTCTGCAACGCAGCTCCCTGGTGCATACTGGAGGTACCTGGCCTTAGAGGTTTGCTCCGCTCCGATATTTTACCATTCTGCTATTTGCACATTGCTTTGCTGGTTTTAGACAGATTTTATTGTACACTGCTTTTTAAAAAAAGATATTTACTGTTGAATCTGAATTTGTTAGGGCTCCTGTTACGGGACGGGGGGCACTTTCAGTTACTTTGCCATACCGAGGGACAGAGGCGCCATTTTTTCCCTCAGTGCGCTCTCTAGTTGTTGGGGCGGCTGACGTATAAAAATGCGTGCTGCGCGGAGGCAGGAGCCTTAGAGGTTTGCTCCGCTCCGATATTTTACCATTCTGCTATTTGCACATTGCTTTGCTGGTTTTAGACAGATTTTATTGTACACTGCTTTTTAAAAAAAGATATTTACTGTTGAATCTGAATTTGTTAGGGCTCCTGTTACGGGACGGGGGCACTTTCAGTTACTTTGCCATACCGAGGGACAGAGGCGCCATTTTTTCCCTCAGTGCGCTCTCTAGTTGTTGGGGCGGCTGACGTATAAAAATGCATGCTGCGCGGGAGGCAGGAGCCTTAGAGGTTTGCTCCGCTCCGATATTTTACCATTCTGCTATTTGCACATTGCTTTGCTGGTTTTAGACAGATTTTATTGTACACTGCTTTTTAAAAAAGATATTTACTGTTGAATCTGAATTTGTTAGGGCTCCTGTTACGGGACGGGGGCACTTTCAGTTACTTTGCCATACCGAGGGACAGAGGCGCCATTTTTTCCCTCAGTGCGCTCTCTAGTTGTTGGGGCGGCTGACGTATAAAAATGCGTGCTGCGCGGAGGCAGGAGCCTTAGAGGTTTGCTCCGCTCCGATATTTTACCATTCTGCTATTTGCACATTGCTTTGCTGGTTTTAGACAGATTTTATTGTACACTGCTTTTTAAAAAAGATATTTACTGTTGAATCTGAATTTGTTAGGGCTCCTGTTACGGGACGGGGGCACTTTCAGTTACTTTGCCATACCGAGGGACAGAGGCGCCATTTTTCCCTCAGTGCGCTCTCTAGTTGTTGGGGCGGCTGACGTATAAAAATGCGTGCTGCGCGGAGGCAGGAGCCTTAGAGGTTTGCTCCGCTCCGATATTTTACCATTCTGCTATTTGCACATTGCTTTGCTGGTTTTAGACAGATTTTATTGTACACTGCTTTTTAAAAAAGATATTTACTGTTGAATCTGAATTTGTTAGGGCTCCTGTTGCGGGACGGGGGGCACTTTCAGTTACTTTGCCATACCGAGGGACAGAGGCGCCATTTTTTCCTCAGTGCGCTCTCTAGTTGTTGGGGCGGCTGACGTATAAAAATGCGTGCTGCGCGGAGGCAGGAGCCTTAGAGGTTTGCTCCGCTCCGATATTTTACCATTCTGCTATTTGCACATTGCTTTGCTGGTTTTAGACAGATTTTATTGTACACTGCTTTTTAAAAAAGATATTTACTGTTGAATCTGAATTTGTTAGGGCTCCTGTTACGGGACGGGGGGCACTTTCAGTTACTTTGCCATACCGAGGGACAGAGGCGCCATTTTTTCCCTCAGTGCGCTCTCTAGTTGTTGGGGCGGCTGACGTATAAAAATGCGTGCTGCGCGGAGGCGCAGCGGACGCGCGCAGCGGGCGCGCGCTGGCGCGCCGAAGGCGCGCCTAAGGCAAGCCCGTCTGCGCCCGTCAGCGGCTCGGTAGTGGCCAGGGCCAGTTACGCTGCCGGTTTTGATCTTCAGCGTCTGTCTCTGTTAAAGTATAGCCGTGATAAGTTGCTGATGCTTCGGCCCTGCCTCTGTCAACCACCCGTTAGGTGGGATGTTCTTTCTCAATTCTCGAAGGTCTGCCAGCAATGCAGCTACAGCTCAGCTACTTGGCAATATTTAAAAGCCGCGCATAACGATGATGGGAAGAAGAACTATATTAGAGCAGCTTTGATAAATACTCGCTCTTTGAGCAAACACCACCAGGATATTTTTGACCTGCTCTCAGATGGCCGTTTAGATCTTCTTTTTATCACCGAGACATGGCTGAATGAATCCTCGAACCCGGTAGTGCAGATGTCTATCCCAGAGGGATTTAAGATTTCTCGCGCTGATCGTCAGACGGGTAGAGGAGGGGGTGTTGCAGTGGTTTACAGGGATATGTGGATGTTTGTTGGGGGAGGGCGAATTCCTTGATTTTAGTATTATTATTTCGCCTCGGTCCACATTAGGGGGAACCCTGGTTTATAGACCTCCTGGGCCAACAGGGCCCTTTCTTAAAGCCTTAGAAGATGTTATCATTCCCCGAGCTCTGAGGTTTGCCCAATATCTCTTTTTGGGAGACCTCAATCTCCACTTGGATCAGACGGATGTAGGAACTACCCAGGAATTCTTGGATTCCCTAGATCTTGCTCAGCTCACCCAGTGGGTTAGTTCTCCCACCCACTGTGGGGGCCATATCCTTGACCCCATCTGTTCCAATTTTCCTATTGTAGTTGAAGATCCGCTCCCCGTGTCCTGGTCGGACCATTTTCTAGTTCTCTTCTCCTGGCCCATTGAGGGTAACTGCTGGATAGCACAGACTAGTGCTAGTCCGGCCGCTGCTAAAGTAGATCCTATAGCCTTCAGCCAAGCTTTGGAGAAGTTTAGACCAGCTCTCCCTTCCAATTTGGAGGGCGCCCTGGCCTGCTTTACTAGATGGATTAGGTTGGCGATGGACAGTCTTTCACCTACGTCTAGCCACAGGCGGGTCAGGGAGTCACCGTCTAAACCATGGTTCTCAGCCGAACTGAAAGTTCTTAAGCAGCAGTGTAAGAAACTGGAACGCCGTTGGCGGAAAGACTATTGCTCATCAGCAAAGATTATGCTCAGAGAAGCCCAGAAAATGTATTATATCGCTATTAGCAAGGCTAAGGGTCTCTATTACGCGGACCGGATAGAGTCTGCTAATAACAACTCTAGGGAAATCTTCTCTATTGTACAGAGCTTTATGGTGCCGAGGGCTGAGACAACAAGGCTCCCTGCCTCTAATACATGGTGTGATAAACTCTCTAAATTCTTTATTGATAAGATTCATTCAATACAGAGAACATTTAGAGATCAAAGTCCACCTCAGGCAGGGGTGCCCTCAGCTGCTCCTTCTGAGCCATCTTTCATGCTGGAGGCTTTCACACCGATTGACCTATCGGACTCACTTAAAATTTTGAAAGCTATGAAATCTGGCTCTCCATCGGATCCTTGTAAGGCGAGACTCCTGGCCTCCGTGGCTGAAACAGTTAATATAGAAGTGAATACGCTTATTAGACTCTCCTTTCAGGAGGCGCTGGTTCCAACAGTGTGGAAGCAAGCTAAAATCCTGCCCCTTCTAAAGAAACCTTCACTAAACCCTCAGGACCCAGGAGCTATCGCCCCATCTCCCTTCTTCCCACTGTATCTAAAATCTGTGAGAAGGCAGTTAATAAACAGCTCACTGATTTTATTGAAGGGTCAGGTCTTCTACATCCAGCTCAATCAGGTTTTAGAGCTGCATATAGTACTGAGTCGGCCCTGGTTGAAGTATCAGAAGCTATCCGAGGCTGTCTGGATGCCGGTGGATGTGCTGCCTTGATATTGTTGGATTTATCGGCAGCATTCGATACTGTTCCCCACTCGTTGCTTCTGTCTCGTTTGATGGAAATAGGTGTCACGGGATCAGCCTGGAGGTGGCTAAAATCTTTTCTTGAGGGGCGTACGCAACAGATTTGGATCCCCCATTCTCTTCCACGCCTCAAGGTGTTACCACAGGAGTGCCGCAAGGGTCCTCTTTGAGTCCCCTTCTTTCAACATCTACGTCACTCCTCTGGTACAATTAGCGGAGGAGCTAGGAGCCAAAATCGTTGCGTACGCCGATGATACTCAACTATTGTTTACCTGGGGTAAATTGGAGTGTGATACTCTGAAGGTTAAGAAATGTTTGACAGCTGTCTTTCAGTGGCTCTCAGCGGCACAGCTTAAATGCAACGAAGAAAAATCGGAGATTCTTCTCTACGGCAACTTTCCCACACGGTTCAGAGAGACTCTCTGGCCGGCCGGCTTTCCGCTACCATCCTCTTCGGGCCAACCTGTTAAGAATCTGGGCGTGTGGTTTGATGAAAATTTGTCTTTCTCGTATCACATCAAAAAATTGGCCGGGAGCTGTTTTGGGATACTGAAGTCACTCAGGAAATTTCTCCCTTTGCTCCCTAGGGATGCAAGGGAAACAGTGACCAGGGCGTTGATTTTGTCCCGCCTTGATTATGCCAATGCCCTGTACATTGGTTTACCAGATTACTCTCTTAATAAACTACAGGTCGTCCAGAATGCAGCAGCCAGGCTTTTATTCAACATTCCTATCAGAAGCAGCGTTAGACAACATCTGCGCACCTTGCACTGGCTGCCGGTTACTAAGCGTGTTAAGTTTAAAGCCCTTGTGGTTGCCCATCGTGCTCTCCACGGATTGGGGCCAGCTTACCTAAGGAAGCGCTTTGAGTTCTATACCCCTACTAGAGATCTGAGGTCAGCTTCTCAGTATCTTGCCCGGTTACCTCGTGTCCGTCGTCAAAGAATGGGGGGCAGATCTCTTGCATTTCGGGCAGCCACCGCCTGGAACTTGTTGCCCTTCTCGCTGCGTAACACCCATGATCTTAGACTTTTTAAAAAACAGCTCAAAACACTTCTGTTTTAACCTGCGATTCTCTTTCTAGCTGCACCTCAAGGCTCGCGCCGGGACACTCCTGGGAGTATCTGAGCGCGCTATAAACTTCATTAACATAACATAACCTGGTGGGCTAGTTGGCCCCCAGGGACCCTCAGTATTCAAGGGGAATTAATTCCCCAACTTACAATGCGCCAGGGGGCGCGTTTGCTGAGTGCTGCAGGGAGGGGGCGGGGCCTAGCCGCGATGCCGGGTTTAAAAAAAAAAAATTTTTTAACAAGGGGGGCTGTGTGGCCCCCCTTCTCTTGCCTTTTTTTGGGCCCTGGGGACCCCATCCCCCAGGGCCTGACCCCTTTTTTTAATTTATTTTTTTAATGTAAATGGGAGGGGCTGCGTGGGCCTCCTCCCGTGGCCAACTCCGGCCCCGGGGACCCCATCCCCGGGGCATGGCCACATATATTTTTTTTAAAGGAGGGGGGCTGCGTGGCCCCCTCCTGAGGCTCTATTGGCCCCGGGACCCCATCCCCGGGGCCGGCCTTTATTTATTTTTATTTTTATTTGGGGAGGGGGCCGCGTGGCCCCTCCCGGGCCACTTCTGGCCCCGGGGACCCCATCCCCGGGGCCTGGCCATCCTTTTGTTTTTTATTTTTGGGAGGAGGGCCGCGTGGCCCCCCTCCTCAGGCCAATTATGGCCCCGGGGACCCCATCCCCCGGGGCCTGGCCATCCTTTTGTTTTTTATTTTTGGGAGGAGGGCCGCGTGGCCCCCCTCCTCAGGCCAATTATGGCCCCGGGGACCCCATCCCCCAGGGCCAGCCCTATCCGTTGGGGACCGTTGGGGGGTCCCCAATTCCCCCACGGTCCCGCCGGCTGCCCGCCTCCTGCGGGAGCCGGCATTGCTTTCCACACGGGGAGCTGCTGACATGCAGCTCCCCGTGTGGAAAGCAATCAGCTTTGGATTTTGGAGCGAGAGCAGGTTCCCTGCTCTCGCTTCCCAAATCCAAAGCAAGTTTGCTATGACAGGGCGGGAGCCGCGCGCCTCCCGCCCTGTCATAGCAAACAGCAGTGTCCCAGGGGTGGGCACTCCGGGACACTGCATGAGCCGGCCCTGGGGGGTGGTGGTCCCCAGGGCCATGGAGGGCTCCAGGAGGGGGGCCGCGCGGCCCCCCTCCCTCCTTTTCATTGCCCCGGGGAGGTGGTGGTCCCCGGGGCCGGGGGGCCGCTACGGACCCCCAAATCTCAATATTAAGTGCCCCGGGGAGGTGGTGGTCCCCGGGGTGTGGGGCTTGAGCCCCCCACACTAATTATTTTTTTAGCCCCGGGGAGGTGGCGGTCCCCGGGGCTCGGGGGGGCCGCGGGGCCCCCACCAATTACCATATATGCTCCAGGGAGGTGGCGGTCCCTGGAGCAGCGTGGGGGGTTGGGACCCCCCACGCATTTCTTTAGGTAGCCCCGGGGAGGTGGTGGTCCCTGGGGCTACGGGGGGCTGCATGCCCCCCGCATTTATTTTAATAAGCCCCGGGGAGGTGGTGCTCCCGGGGCTGCGTAGGCCCCCGCGGGCCCCCGCAACATTATTTATAAGTGCCCCCGGGACCTGGCCCACCCGGGGCTTTTTGAATCCTCAGCTTTCAAATTTCACCAAGAACCATGAAACGCCTGAATTGCTGCCCACTGAACCCTCAATGTAGCGACCGACAGACCCATGTTAGCACCATTCTGCAAGGACTGCATAGTCAGAAAAAGACCAGCCAGAGTCGGATCTAACTGCTTCCCAAACACCAGGCCGAAAATGCCTTTCAATGACTGGCATAAGAATGCAGCCTAGATGACCTTCTAGACGCCTGTAAAGTCACTGCCAATTGCTCAGGGACCCCTAGACAAGCTAAGCCTCTCCGCTCAACCACAATACCATCAAGTGTCTTAGATATCATGGCAGGCAACTGATGTCCCCTGAGAGCCTGACCCTCAAAAGGAATTTTCATCAAGGTGGCCTTCTTCCCAGGATCCACCTTCCACTGTCGCAGCCACAGCAATCTGCTAGCCGCAACCAAAGCCCCAGTGGACATGGCCGAGAAGCGAATAATGTCCGAGGAAATGTCTGCCTTCAACCTAGCCTGCTGGTCGATGGCTGCCTGTAGATCCGATCCCGCCAATCCCTCCTGGACAGCCACAGATAACTTATCAAAATCCTGCACCAGGGATTGGGCAGATTAAGCTGAGAACAGACTAGCCTTCAAGGCCAATTTCTCAGCTGCAAAGGCCCTCTTAAGATCCGAGTCCACCTTCCTATCAATGGCATCGGCTGAAGTACAGTCCCCCGGATTGATGGCAGTCTTACCAATCAAAGTAGCAAGGATAGAGTCAAGGCGCAGTGTCGTAAAGCGTCATCTCCCTCCAAAAGGTACTGCTTTTTCAGAAACCGAGGGACCTGGATCTTTTCAACATCCTTCCATTCCCTCATAACAATATCCCTAACAGGGCCCTGAAAAAGAATGGCAAACAGAGAGGAATTAACATACTGGGGAAAAAGGGCACCTCCTTCATCTGCAGGTTGGAAGGCAGGAAAGCCCAAGTTCTCTCGTACATGAATCAAAATGTCTCACAGTTCCTCCCTTGGGACATACTTTACACCAGAAGATGTGGACGGAGCCTCCAAGTCCGAGGCTGAAGAATCATCATTCGCCCCAAACTTTTTAGGCCTAGGCATACTACTAGGCTTTCCAGAATGAGCCTGAAGGGCCTTGGCCACTGCTGCCTCAATCATGTCTGGAACTTCATCTCTAGACATGAGAGGCACATCACCACCAGCAGGACTCTAATGCTCATGAGTCCTCTTGTGGAGTACAGGAACTTCCTCCTCCGAGGAAGAAGTCGTCGACAGCACATGCTTCCTCTTCATCAATCTCTTTCTCTCCATAATCAAACAAGAATGACAGAAGCTCCACAAAAATAAATTGACCTTTAAAACGGGGGAAACAATCCCACTAGTACCAATAAGTAGCTGCCAGCATCAAAGAAATATTCCCCTACCAAGCAGGAGCACCTGTAAAAGTAAAACAAAAAACAAAAAAAATGGGCTAAACCCCGTTCCTACGGGACCAGAAATCAGAATACATGCCGCCAGCGGTGCCATCCAGGGCTTCCCAAATCCACCTGAGACGATGACCTGGAAGTGCAGCCCCAGCCACCGCCGGACTCCATCATGGCGTCCGAGCATTAGCGCTCCTTCCCTGCCAGATGAGGGAACCCGGAGCCTGCCGACCAGAAAGGAGATCGCCGCCTGCAGCACCACTCAGGCCGGGACCAGGAACTCGAAGACACCCGGGACCTGCCATAGGGAGAAGAAGAAGGAAAGTCTCCTTGGAGACAAGAAAGAACAGAAGGCGGTAGGGGTGGAGGCGTTTTTATATTTAGAGGGAGGGGGCTATTGGAGGCAAGAGGGCCTCATTGGTTAAGAAGGAATGCGAGGGAGGGATGGGAAGGTAATGCCTATTTATGTTTCGGTGGGTGTAAGCTTTGTCTTTGAGGCGAGAAGAGTGTTTTACACATACTGACACTGCTGGTACCATACTTCAACAGGGGAGATGTAGTTTCACAAGTAGTTCTAAGAGGGCTCTCTCAAGTATTTGAAATGTCAGTCAAAGGCCTTGGGGAGGAGGGTTGGCTTTTCCTACATATTGGCATAAACACTCTATCTACTCTAATGACTTGTACTTAGTTTCAGTTGGATAAAAAAATATACCAAAGCTGGTTTATAGTGAGGAATGAACATTGTAATTTACGATGAATGTCTTGAGAGTTATGAAAATAGTCATGTAACCCTACTATACATAGGGACTATCAGTCATTGGGAAGTGCACGTGTTTAAGAATTTCTATTTTTGGGGAATTCTTTTTTTAAGTGTACATGTACATGTGCAAGGGCAAAATTCAGTCACTCAAAGTGAAAGCATTCAATGGATGGAGTGGGCTGGCCTGTTGATCTATACCTTCTACTGGAGTGGGAGGAAGTGAAATTTGATTGACATGTCATCAGACCAATGACGAAACAGTGTTGAGTTGGAGTCCATATATATGTATGTATTTTTGTATCATATTGTTTTGAAAACATGCCGCTGGCAAGACAGCAAAGGTGTCTGTAGGCCAGGCCTGAAAATCCATTATATAATGTGTGCATTTAGCATTATGATTCATAGCCTTGTTGAACTAGAATTATGGAGAGCAGATGTATTCACCAGAAATTGCGCATTCCTCATTAAAGAATATGAATACATCAGTATTAAATGTATGATGCAAACACAGAGGAAGTGAACACACTCTGGTTAAGAAAGTGTGAGGCGCAGTGTCTTATGTTTCTAGTACAACAAAATAATTATTTGTTCATATAGTGATTTGTGTGACATCACTTTAGAGTTAGACATTTTTAGGCAGATCTGGCAATAAATGGTCGAAGAGAATATCCTGTGGACATGTATTTTACTTCGGAACATTCGGAGATGTAGCTTTCTCAAAACTGTTGAGGAAAATGAATAAAAAATACAAAAATTATCACTATTAATAGCATATCCCACTGCCCATACCAATCGTGCAACAAACACTGGTAAACACTACAGATCTGGTTTATTGGGCTAATACATTCAAAGACAGTGTAATAACCACACTGAAAGTGGATATAGTAGAAGCGTATTTATTCATAAGTACATTTGTACAGCTTCATAGTAACCTCCAGCTTCACCAACTGACTCCAGTCCTAGAATTCTCATACGATGTCATCCCATTACATCATTGAGTTCCACACTAAGGAAAAGACATTTCCACACATCTCCCCCTTACAAACGTTTCCTTACAATTGATAAAAAAAACACAAATGGACAGTCCAAAATTAATACAACCGAACTATTACAGTTAATGCAGAAAAATGAAGAACATTGCAACATAAACATAATAAAAATAAGATTTCTATACCATAGGATATGGAA